>JAWWMS010000001.1:14280249-14309159 GCA_035048045.1 Chlorospingus semifuscus
ACAGTATATTATGTGCTGTTTCAGATCAACTCCTGTCAACATTTCCAGGGAAACTGCTTCAGGGGAAAACAAGTGAGAATATACTTGCAGAAAATACTGAGTAATGTTAGACTTTCAAGGTCTATTTATTTTTAGACTGTTTTTCACTTACCAGTCAGTAAAAGCAATTCTAGGAAAATAAACTATTTGCATAAAACCTGTTCTTAAAAACATGCAGTTTACATTGGGAAAATTTCAAATGGAGTTATGAAACCTTAAGATTACATGGCAAGATATCAATCCAATACATTATCAATATCTGTGGGTGAAACCTGGGATTAGATCATGGTCATGGAAGGAAACAGGCATGGGAACTAATAATAACAAGAAATGTTAGGGGGAAGGGTTGTGGTATTTTAACTTCATCAGTTCATCAGAGGGAGAAAAAAAGGAGGAGGAAAGTATGACAATTGTTATTAACTTTTTGCTACTTCCAAACCATTTTATAAGAAGACAGAAACATATTTTTGGAAGCAAGGTAGACAAAGCCTGAAGTAACACCACCATCAAAGAAGAAAACTGGCATTGGAAGTGAAGACAAATGGCACAGTCAGTCCTGGGGTTCTGGAACAACAACGTGGGAGACAAACACAAAGGAAATAAACAAAGCTGTGAAATTCCTCTTTGATGCTATGGACAAAGGTATAGAAATGGCCTCTAAAGAAAGAAGGTATTCTTGGTATGTTCACATTAAGAACATTGTGGTTTGGGTAGAGGATAGAGAATTATAAGGGGAAACAGGAAGGACTTGAAGAGGTTTAAGTCACCAAATGATTTCCACTTCTAACTGTGCATACTTGAACAATTATAATGGTTGGCCTAACTGAACTGACTGTTGCGCTAAGTTCATGACAAGTACAATATAACCCTGGTATAAAAACCAAAACTAAACCCCAACAACTTGGAGGCATGAAAGAATAAGTGCTGCAACAAATCACATATGGCATTAAAACACACAGGCCTAGTAATTAAGAATGGTATTCCAGGCAGGAGAGTTTTATTTCTTATTTGCTGCCATACATTTTAAAAGGAGAACAATGCTCAGTATAGTTGCCTCTGGGAATTCAGTGTCACTTTGAAGTACCTTTCATTATTAGATCCTGAGCTTAGACAGGTTTCTGAAGGAAAAATACGCTTGTGTGAATAAACTATGGGTATGTCTGGGGGTACCTGTCTACCTAATAACTTCTAAACCTGGTGACTGAAATCAATATATTTTGGAAACTAGAAGAAAAGACATCAAAAACAATTAATCCCCACCATGAGTTATGAAAGCAGGCAAAAGGTATAGAAATTGATGCCCTGGATGCCTCAGCTACGGAAAAGACTGGAGCAAGAGCTGCAATTGAAAATTCCTGCAGGACAGACGTGAGCTAGACTGTGACCTGCTCCTGGCAGACAGCCTTGATACGTGCACCAAGGTTAGAGCAAGCTGCAGCTCCTTCCCCAGGAAAATGAGGTTCAGCCTGGCAGCCTGTGAGCCATCTGTAGCCCTTGCCAGTGCCTGACGTGCTCCAGCCAGCTGCTCTCACTGCCTGGCATTGCCACTTGGCTGCAAGTGCCCTTCAGACACAGCTGGACTCCTTGTCACAATCTCCTGCCTTCTGGTTCCTCCTGCCAGCAGGTCTGTTGAGTTTGCCCTGGCTCTGCTCTTTAACTTGGCCCCTAACTTGCAGTGCTGACTCACTGGTACTCTGCTCCTGACCAGCCTCTCCTCTTCCTCTCAGGTCTGCTAAGTATCTGCCTCACTGACCTTTGTGCAGGTCTTTTCTTTTGCCTGATGCTAGGCTTCTCTGACTCCTTGGGACAAACTTTGATTGCAAATCTATTTCTGATTCCACTCATTTCACCTGGCACCAACACCAGACCTGGCAAATCCATGTCCCACACACCCAGTTGCTCACAGTCACCTACATACTGTGCTGGAATGAGACTAGCTGCGTAAGGATGATCTCAGAACTCATTCTGAGGGCAGGAACAGCCTAAGCCAGTGGTTTCAAAAGACTTGAGGAGGATGTTAATGTCTGTGCAGTTCAGCTACAAATCACAGATTTGCCTGAGAAGACTTCTGCAATTCCAGGCTCTGTATGTACTGTGGCTTGGCAGTATCAAACTTTTACTGATGTAATTAACTTAGCACTAGAAACAGTGCAGTTAGAGAAAGGACAACAAAGGCAAGAGGAGGAACTTGAATGACATGACTGAAGTTCCTCAGGTTTCTGATTTATTGGCTCCAATACCTAAGTGAACTACCAATTCCAGATGCTACATGGATTATTTAAGTAGCATGCAGTCACTTCATTGAAGTAGTCCATGAACAACATATAATACTCCTCAGGAAAAACATTTTCACTAGCCAAGTTGTACTGACATGCATGTAGGAACATTTCTGCAGTACATTCCAGACTACCAGTGTAGGGAGTGAAATAACATTATCTGTCTGCTAGGATTATGCTGGAACTGTAATAATTTTCATGCCAGCAAATAAAAAGCTCTACCTGAAATAAAACACTCATTTCATTATGGCACAAATCTAACAGCTTATCTATCTCCCCACAGTCATTGTCATGTATCTTATAAGACTGTTCCTCATAATCTCCTAGACTTTATTATGGTTTGTTTCTGAAGGCAAGCAAGCTCAACTCTGAAATTTATTGTGTCTAAATTACAGATTTTAGTCAGACTTTTCTATTCCATCAAAGAGACACAACTGACACAGCAGACCAGTTCCAAATGTACATTTCAGAACCTCTATCCCACTTACTTATAAGAAAAATATTAATTATCAGGGAATAATGTGAACAGAAACCACAAAGCTCAGCTCAGAAAGTTCTGTGGTTTCTCCCCCTATTGTACTTACCTTCATTTTCAGTATTGGCTGGAACAGAATCAACTCCAAAGGGATGCCATGGCTGAAGGTCGTCTAGGCTGAAGTCTCCATCCACTGGAAGCAGCTCAACTGTGGTCTTTGTTTCCGTCAATGAAGGCATGAGAGCATCATTTCCGTAGCTGATTCTGGGTTCGCTGATCATATTGGCCAAAACATCATCAGAGTAGTTTTGTTCTTTCTGAAGTAATTCATCTGCAAGGAAATTTCAATGCAGAAACTATATGAAAGAGCCAGCATATCTAAGGACCTATTTTCAATGCTACTCAAGTAAGAATTCACTGTTGTGAGATTCTGTTTTCCTACAATAAATAAAAATAGCAAGGCTTGGAATGGTCAAAACCCCATGATAAGCACTGCAGCTAAGGCATTTTTTTGAAACATCAACCACAACTGCTCAGTACTATTTCCTACCCACATTTCCACTACATAACAGATCATAGGTCTGTGCTACATACATTGCTTGGTTCGTCCCAACCACTTTGAAAGGAAGCACAAAACAATTCCCTTCATCTCAACATGCTTCTGTAAGTCAACTGGTGAGAGCTCCACAGGAAGGAATGTCTTTGTAATTTGTCCTTCCTCTTAAATGCTCACTGCCAAAGTTCATCACAACTCTTAAATCCTAAATCTCCACAATAGTCATTGTATTAAATTTGGTTTACTATAACACATCAAATCTGAAGAAACATTTGATTTTTTAACATATATAACTTCATCATAACTGAAGTAGTTCTTTGTTAAAAAGCAGTAGTAGACATCTGATACTAGTAGTAGTAGTAGCAGGCAAATTATTTTACAAGCTACCAGCACCTAAAGCTATGCAGTACTATCTAAGCTGTGGAGTTTTTTTTTCTTGAAGCAAGGTGAGAAAAATCAAAGCACTTTTCAGTTCCATCAGGTGTATAGGACAGACTTCAACTCTGTGTTAAAAATAAGCTCAGAGGTTGTGTGTGCTGCATTTTTCCTACTCCCTTCTCACATCAAAGTTCCTCTGCTCTCAGCACAGAAAGGACATGGACTGGTGGGAGTGAGTCCAGAGGGTCACAGAGATGATCAGAAGGCTGAAGTACCTCTGCTATGCAGACAGGCTGGGACACCTGAGGCTGTTCAGCCTGAAGAAGAGAAAGATCCTAGAAGACCTTACTGTGGCCTTTCAATACTTAGAGGGGGCCTATAAGAAGGGCCAAACTTGTTATCAGGGCCTTTAGCAATAGGACATGGGGTGATGGTTTTTACCTGAAGGAGAGCAAATGTATGTAAGATACAAGAAAGAAATTTTTTACAAGGAGGGTGGTGGTAGATGCCCTGTACCTGGCAGCATTCAAGGCCAGGCTGGACAGAGCTCTGACCAAGCTGATCTAGTTGAAGATGTCCTTGCTCATTGCAGAGACGGCTGGACTAGATGATCTTCAAAGGTCCCTTCCAACCAAAACTATTCTGTAATTCCATTTTTGATCCACCCTGTTTCACTGACATCTGTTTTTGTAGGAAAAATATACTATTTGCAAGTATTTTGAGAGAACCTGCTGCAAAGAGCACACTCAAGCAAGAAATTGCAATGCAGACCAATAATTGCTAATAAGGCACCAATAGTGAGCAAGTGCCACAGAGTTAAACAGTTCATAAGAGGAGAATGTAGTAGTGAGCAAGTGACCACATGAGAACACACATGGCAGCTGGTGATACAACAGCTTTCATTAGGACTGTTTTCTCTGCACTTCATTAAGGACCCCCTGACTGTCACTACTTCACACCCACATCTCTACCATGTACCAAGTCAGGGACGTGAATCACCAACCACTCTGCTGCTAAACCCTTTATGCCACTCCATAGGGGCTCACCCATTTCCTAGTAATATCAGTGATGAGGGCCATCTAAGTTTCTATACACACCACAGCTTTAGAAAAGCTCAGCAAAATCTTTTGAATGTTATGTTTCTCCCAGCTTTACACACAAAGCTTCATACCACAGAAGTACAATGGAACCATGCAGCACCCTCAGAAAGGACCCTTACCACCTCAGAGGTGCCACTGCCTCAGTGCCTCTGTCAGTGATGATGCAGTAGGGCTCTGCTCTGTAATTCATCTCTCAAAGGCCACCTTGAGATAGCTGACAAAATTCTCTGCCACCCCATTCCCATAACACGGAATTCAGATCATCAAAAATAAAAAGAATGTTGCAATCTCAGCTCTGTGGCAAACATGGGTTCTGAATCTTACAGAATAATGTTTTAAAATAAATTTTTCAGTTTAAAAAGTAATTACTTGAGCAGATGGTAAGACTAATATGAATACAAAATTTAATTCTGTGATTGAATTTGCCCATTAAAATTACTTACTAGGACAGTATAGAAAGCCTATGTCAATTACACTGAATTGTTTTTTGTTTCATGTTCATTTTATTGAAACCAGTACTATTTTATGACACCTACTAAATCTTCAGCATAGAAGTTAAATCTGATTTTGTCTCCAAACTGCACTTACACTAAGCCTTTTTCAAAGTAAACCACGTCCTTTCATCACAAGAGACAGGTGAAGTACCTTGATATTCTGGGCAGACATTATCACATGACATGTCAATTTTCATTAGATATGGATGAAAAGACTTTACAAAAAAGAGTTGGATTTTAGTGGCCTGAGGGAGGAGTCTGGTGTCCATGTGCCTTGCAGGGTGCCACAGATGAGAACACTACTACCGTATCATCATGCACCACACAAGAGAGTGTTACAGTACTGAGCATCTTTGTGACCACAGACCTTTCAAAACTTGGGCATTGGAATGGTTTTGGGGCACAGCTCCCCTTGTTCCCGCTGTTCTCCCCATCCCCAGAGGATGGTGTGGGCCAGCTGTAGAGACCTGGAGCTCAGGCAGCAGAGGCAAGGGATGGTGGAGCTGTGGCTGGAGGAGCTGGAGGAGATGTGTCCCAGCCACTCCTTTGCCCTGGGCAGTGCCTGTTCTGTTCAACTCCTGTCCATACTCTGCTGCTGACATACTCAGTGTCACCTGCAGACAGCTCTTACCCTTGGAAAGGGACAAATGGTGCACAGAGGGGAAGGAAGGACCTGAGCTCTGGCAGTGCAGGAGCAGCACCAGGACAGGTGCAAACATGGCTGTGCTTGCCAGGCTGACAGAGAGGGGTTCCAAACTGCCATCATGATACCATGACTATAGCCAAATTTCTGAGGGCTTGGAGTGATCACACACAAAGTCTCTCTCAAGGTTACCCAAGTGGGAGCACATAGTTGCCAGCTCCATTGTTTTCCACCCAGCTGTGGCAGACAGCATGGAAAGGGACTAACCTGCACAATAGCTCAAGTGAGGCAGACAGATATTACAACCAGCAGATTATGATCACATCCATTTTACAAACGGGGAGACAATGGCTACATGAGTCAAGCCCATCTGACAGGATGAATCAGACACTGAATGACAGTGAGAAATTGGAAGTGCCTGGCATAGAGACTGCTGGAATCCATCACACTGAGGCAGCTGTGTCTGCACTGAGTAAATGATTCACAAACAATTGCTCCAATCGTTAAACTGCTAAAAAAAGTTTGCCTTAGGATTTCCAGTTATTGATACTACTGGCAAAGTCCAAGATCAATTTTTCAGGGCTGATTTTGTTCCAAGTATCGATGGCTACTTGAACCATCAGTTACCCTAATGGAAAGCCATACATCTATTCATTGACACAGTATTTCCTCCATCTGCAGCTGCCAACTCAACTCCCCCACTGTGCAAAAGACAAATCCCCAAATCAGCAGGGAGTACAGACACAGTTAGAGGCTAGGATGTGCATTCCAGACTGTTTCAGGGGATTTATTTGTACTATGAATATCTTATCATTAGGTGCTGAATATAGAGAGATCCTAGGTTGCTCATAAAAATTTCATCTCACATCAAACCAACAGGACAAAAACACTCTGAGGATCTTCCTATAAAAAATGTTTTTTGCTTGGGTTATTATCTCCTTGTAGCATTCTGCTAAGCCTTGCCATTGAGAAAAATAAAGAGGATGGCAAATCTTTCTGTCCCTCTGAAAGCATGTGCTCAAAAGCAACCATGACCTTAGGAAGGGACTACACTCAGTTGGGACCTCAGACCTCTGAATTTGGTGTGAGGGCACACAATTGCTGCTTCTCCTCCACACACTCAACATTCTCCTTCAGGCACCTAAACAACTTCTTTCTCAGGATGAGAAACAGGCTCACTTCTAGTATTTTAATAAGATGCTTCTTGGACTTCTCATAGCACCTAAGCAAGTTTCACTAATTCTTGGACTCACTGCAGGCCTCCTCATGGGTCAACAGTCCTCAACAACAGCAACTAGAAAAACTGAAGTCAAATACGTTTGAGGAACTGGATAGAAGTGTAATACCAACCCATATTACTTTCAAGACTATTCTCATATCCCACAAAGAGGCAAATAGAGCCAAAAGCAAAGAAAGAACTGAAGAAAAGAAATAAAATTTACTACAAAACCTTCTGGTAGATACGGTATTGTTAGAAGCTATTTGTTTACAATGCCCCAAGACCACAGTTCTATTTGCAAATCTTTGCAGATAGCACTGTCCTAGAAAAGATATCATGACAAATCCCAAAAAAGTTGGTGGAGTCTCTGAGTGGCAAACCCATGTTCTGTTAGAACCTTATCTAATTTTACTGTCACACAACACTGTTTCCAATGCTGAACTCTGGGACATACTTCCCCAGCCTTTAATTGGCACAGCTATAATGACAAGAATTTAATATGGAACAGCTTCTCTTGCTGTCCTGGAGTGCCAACAACCCACTGGCTATCTTTCAAACCATAACTTTTATTTAGTTCATAGTTTGTTTAAAATTTCCAAAAATAATTATGACATTTGTTGCGTTTTCAAGGAGCTCACCTACTAAATGAAAAGCTCTGCAATCACTATTATGTGCCAAAATTATTGAATTTAGTTGAAATGCAGCCTTAAAATCAGCAATTGTAATTGTGGAGTTATAGGAAACAACTTCTTAAAACAGATTAGAAATGAAGTGTACACAAAACACCTCTAATTAGGACTAGTTAAAATATCACCAAATTAAATGCCATAGTTTTGACCCAACATCTAACTTCCTTTGTAAAATGCAATTTACATGGTAGAACATCTATTTGATCCAACACAGATGGGCTTGGAATCAGCTCAGATAAACTCGTACACGTGCAGAGTCTTATTGCCTCACTTATCATCAGTGATGTTTCAGTCTGAACTGAACATGTGTTTTCCCCAAAGTTACTTGCTTTTGAGCATGTGCTTTCAAAATGACAAAACTAAAAAGTGTTAGCAACCTCCCTGTTCTTCTCAACAGCAGAAATTACAGAGCAACTGAGTCAAAGTAACAGCTTCATTTGCACTGGCACACGTAACTGCCTTAATCCAGTCTGAAGGCAACTTAAATCATGCACATGTTGGATGTCACAATTAGGATTCACTAAGAACACCAAAACAATAATTTATTACAGCACATGTGGCAAGAGGTAACATGTTTAGCTGCAGCTTTCAATTGTATGCTTTATGGGGTAATTCCATGTTATTTTCTAAAGCAGTTGCACTGATGTAATGCAGTCAGGTTTGAACTAACTTTGAGTGTCTGTATCTTGTCAGCTGCATGAATCAAAACTCTCCCAAAATGGTAAATATGAAAACAAGACCTCCTGTGCCTTACCACAAAGAGTGAAGCTCTACTGAATTTCAAGTATTTTGTTATTTTTAGATGTTTTGCTAAATCAAACACTGCATGATCATGATGTTGCATACTGCCATGAGTCATAATTATAACATTATCAAGCTACAAAACACAATTTTGTGGTATTCAGCGCTGAACTAATTCATTTGTATAGTACAAATCAAATATAATGCAGAGAGACTGATGAGAATGTTACTGAAAGTGAGCTGCCTGCTGGAGGGTGGAGAAGTGCCTTTGTTGCCTGCATGCTTTGAGGATGATGGAAGAGGAATGATGTGGTAGATCACTCCTGTGAAATACTGGAAATGAGCCCAACCTTCAGTGCTCAGATCCACACTGACAGAGAAATGTGACCACACCATCAGATCTAAGTTTTCTTCTCACCTCCTCGACAGCCTGTGAAATTGTGCCACAGGTCTTTTTGTCTGGAAACTCTTTCAGCACAGTGTGTCTCTCCCTCACGGCTGAAGGGAGACAGAAAGAGCAAAAACCATGGAAAAATGCATTTCATAGTTCTTATTTTCTGTCCTTCAGAGATACCACCACTAGGTAAGAGCAAATAGCAGCCAAAACCCTTCACTTTTCAGGAATTTCCTATGTGTATGAAAACCTTGTTCAATAAGTTGAAAAGAGTTGGCCCTTTTCAAATTCTCAGAAAATGAACATTTAAGGTATCATGAAACAGTCGACCTAAAATATTTTTTCTAGAAGTTAATAAGAGAATAAGCATCCCATAGCCTTAGACAACACCTTGATGGCTAAGAAAACATAACTTTAGAAAAAAAGAAAACCTAACTTTAGAAAAAATACATATTTGAACTTGAGAATAGCTGCAATAATTAGATCCATGCTAAAAAGAACATGCTTCTACTAAATTTTCAAAAAAAATCACAACTTTAGCACTTCCATGTCTTTCCCATTTCTTGCTCCTTCTATTTCAGCACATGTAGATTTTGCTGTTTCCTGAATCACATCACAAAAACAACCCAAGTGAGTTACCTCCTGTCAGCTGGCACATGGAATAACGTTTCAGTTAAATCTACCTTGCAGACATTTTGTCTTTAATATTAAAACTCTCAAAGATATTTAACTAATTATACAGAGATATTGTCCTTGTGCAGGTACATCACAGGTTTTCTGGTACAGAGGAGCCTTTAAAGCTTGGGTAATCCAATTCAGGAAAATTCAGTCCTTAAAGCTTAGGATATAAACTTATCACCAAGTAATTGACTGATTTCAAAATGACCTCAGTGTCTTTTCCTTAGGGATGGACTTCAATGCAAATTTAGTTTTGTACGCAATTACTGAGCACTCTGAGCAAAGGTTCATGACAATTTTCACACCACTTAATGAGCCTGCTATGAAACTCATGGTCTGAAATTTTGCCTAATTTTCCTAGAAGCCTGGTATGACACTCTTTGCCTTCAGTGACAGAAGCTTTAATTACTACAGACCCATAATTATCTGACAACTACACAAACTATCTATTAACTAAAATTATATCTCAACATATGGCTATAGCAAAGTGGACATTAATAATTTTTTTGGTATTTAACAGCCAGTCATCTGATTAATAACTGTATTTCCTCCTCACTTCAAAGCAGAGAGTATTGAAGCTCATGTCATCTCTGGGAATTATTTAACAGAAATGAAAGACCCTGCTCTTCCCTTTCACAAGATGCCTTTTTGTCAATTTCTGTTGTCTCCTTCCCTTCCTCTCATCCCCTCCTCATTCAATTTGGTTAAATTAGACAGGTCCTCTCCAAGTAAGACATGGAAACAATCCAGTATGAAGGTAGATAAGATAATATTCAAAAACACTCAGGGAAAAAATTGAATTTTACCATAATCCAGAACATATATTGTATATCATCATCCTGATCCACAGAAGGCATTGTGACAAACTCTCCAAGTTTAAATGTAACTCCACTTTTAAATCTGAATTAACATATCATTAAGTGCTTTAGAATAGGCTGAAGAGTCTAAATTAAAACAAATAAACAGCCTGACCAATTGTCACTGATATTACAGTCAGATGAATCAGCAATCATTATTCCTGCTCAGGCTTGTGTAAAGTAGAAAAAGTGAAGTCCCTTTTCCCTCTTATAAGTACCTGATAAGACTTATAAGTGAAACTACTCTGCAAAAAACATTTATATGAAATGTTACTACAGAATTTTATTGTCTACTTTTCTGAAAAAAATTATTTACTTTATTTATACATTTTTTGGTCTTATTTACTGATAAAAATAATTATATTTACTTGCCAAACTTACAAAACTTTAAAACTGCAACAGGACCTAAAACTACCACTTTCTGACACCTGAAACAAGTCAGTTACTGATCATTTTCTACAAACACTTCTCAAGGTCAGATTGTGAATACCACAACAATTTTTGATGTGTCATCTTGGAAGCACTCAATAATCCATTAAAAAAATATAAAAATTTGAACATTAACTTGTTGCACTGATGCTTTAAGATTTTAGCTTTTGTATTTTTCATACCCTGTACTGCATTAGTGTATAACTCTGAACTCCATATAGAGTGTTAGTTAATTCTCTTCATATTTTGGTCAGACAAAACAATCCTGCTAGGCTTGAGATCCAAGGACACCATCTGCCTCAAGCCCCAAAAAGTATAAACAAAAGTGAATTTGAACCTCAAGCCCCAAAAAGTATAAACAAAAGTGAATTTGAACCTCAAGCCCCAAAAGGTACAAACAAAAGTGAACTGGGGGAGAGAGGAGCAAACTGGGGGAATACGACTTCATTACCTGAAGCTGTAATTGGAGGATTAACACCTGATATGCTAATAGACCAAACTTGCATCTGTCTGAAAAACTTGTGACTATTGTCCATTTTGGGTGCAGTCCCTTGGGGAGGCTTCATCTGCCCTTAATGTACCTGAAGGCCCTTCATTAAATATATCTGCTTTTCTCCTTTTAACTTTGTCTGGCCTCTGCTTCTAAGTAAGCCTGAAATAGGCATCAGCAGTTGATACCCTTGGTCAAAGGGAATACATTTAAACTTAAATCCAAACTTACAGAACTGAATTGTGCAGTGCTTGCTCCAGATAATAAGTATTTTGCCTATTTATTAACTGCAGTTTTAGTGTTTGATAGGTCAGATATATCCTAGGTTGCCAGAGTAATCTAAAGAGATGCATTTATTAAATTTACCAAATATATCAATTAAGTGGGATGTGGCCAGTTCTGATGCCTTTTATGCTCTTTTTCATACACATGATCTAAAAGTAGGAAGCAGAACAGACCAAGAACTGGAACCCTGCCCAGGCACCACTATTCAGAAAAATGCATTTTTCAGTGAAGTTGGGTATATGAGAATCACAGGCAGGAGAAAGTTGCATTGATGAAAGATCATCTGTAATCCCATGTGCATGGGAACTGACAGAACATTACTGCAACATCTCCATCAACCCAGCAATTCTGTTAAATCACATATCCTCTGTAATTTTTTCCTTTTTTATCCCAACAGTAACAAAGAAGAACAGCACAGATACTCTTGACCATAATAAACAGCTGTGAATTTTCCCTCTGCACTTCTGGAAAGCAAGCTCTGCTTCAAAACAAAATTTAGTACACCATTGGCATCAGAGGCTTCTTTTGCCATTCCCCTCAGGATACTCTGCCCACAGTGATGCAGTTCAGACTTTAGTGTTTAAATCCCTTTGGATAACAATTCCAGAGACTGACACAATAGCTCTGGAATATATTACATATAAAACTTTATTACCTTGTGCTAATATAACCAGTCTGTAACTGGTTGTCAATGGAGACTTGCAATTTGCAGCAGGTAAGAATTAGGATGATTCCTTTGTTTCTTTCACAGTCCAAGACCTCCTACTAGGAATCTGATCTTAGAGTGAATCACACAGAATGACACAATTGTGTTTCCAAAACATTTTAACTGGGAAAAGAAAATCCATCATTCAACAGCACAAATGAAGCAGAAGATGTTGGAGTGTTTGTGATCCCACAATTTTGGGCTGCTTCAGTAGTTGTGGACATTATGAACTTGATTTAGGATGACATATTTATGAAAAAAAATACACATATATTCAGTGTATCAAAAAAATCTCCAATAGTTCAGTATGAGATTCCTGTAAGCAGGCAACATTTTATAAAGCCAGAGCCTCCTCTCTGACTGGAGCTATGCATTTTCAAAGTCACCTACTCTCAGTTCATATCTGAAAGCTGGACAACTGGAAGACATTTTCAGACTTTGGTTATTTATCAAAAAAAAAAAAAACAAACCAAAAAACGACATCTTAAATTTGCCATGTGATGAACTAACATATGAGCTCCTTAAAGCATAACAATAGAAGCAATTATCAGGAAATACTAATGAGAAAGGCTGAGAAGCCACTGCTTCGTAAGTCAAAGCAGACTTAAAAAAAGTCTTTAAAAAGAACATGTTGGTTCAGGCTTTAAAGAGAACACGTTGGTATCACCACATGCTTTATCTGCATCATCTCAAAACTGAGTGCTTGGCTTTAGACTTCTTACTGAAGACACAAAAGAACAGAAAATAATTCAACTGGAAGTTTATGAGAAAATCTGTAGCTATAAGGTTATTCTGACCTATAATGCTTTTTAAAATCAAGTATATCCAGTATACCAATTTAAAATAATATACACACTCCTTTAAATGCAACATTTTCATAGAATTGTAACCCTACTCCCCACAGAAACAAGGCTCTGCAAGAGAGAGAATTTCCCAGTCTACTGTATTCATGACACCAGAAAATGACTGGTGATTAAGAAGAAAATCCTGATCAAATCCACATGTATCCAATAAAGTAAGAAAAAACAGGAAAGAATACAACCAATAACTGGACAATTATTCCAAGTCTAATGCATTTTTTTCCATTGTGCACAAGGTGACTGTAGATTCTTCCAGAGGGGTATCAAAAGAACTTGTTAAGTGGACACTGTCTCAGCCTCAGCCTGTTGCCACTGTGAGCTCAGAGTGGTCTCATGATCATGAACTCCCTGTGGGATCTGTAGTGGGGATGGCAACTTTCTATTTAAAGAGAAGTGTCCACGAAAAAATACTTCAGGCTAAAGTAATGGAAAGGTCACAGAATAAGGTCAAGAAGGATTTATCAATGCAGGACAGAGTGCTCTGACCATCAGTTCCTGAAAAAAGCCAAGGCAACACCTTTAAATCTCTCCTTCAAATAGATGAATTATTTAGAGTGAAAGATTTAAATACTCACTGAAACAGCAGATGCTCAGAAAATTTAAAAATTACTTTGTTTATAATTTACAAGTCCACAATTATTATCAGTTTTCAGTTCTAACCTGTGGATCATGAGACCAGATTTTGTAAAGGTGCAAGTGAAACAGAACAGCATTATTCAAACCAAAGGAAAATATTCTCTCAATAAACTTAGTCACTTCTATTGACTTTTTATTCTGAGTATATTTCTGAACTGGAAAACAAGATGTCCCATATCTTTCCTTTAAGAAAAAACACTTCAATCCAAAGCCACCTGAAGTAATTTATCCTTTTCCCAGTATCTGTGTGCCCTGGAGGAAATGGCTCTTTTACTCACTGAAGTCATGCTCACAATATTTATGAGATGGAAAGAGGGCTTGTGCACACAAAAATCAGGATTCATGTCTTTTCTGGAGAACATCAGTGCCCATGAGAGCACACAATAGCCCATTTAGCTATAAAAAGATGGGGAGGATATAGTACACTGCTAATGAAAGCACTTCAGAACATCAGCGTCAGTGATGTGCATTTATATCTATTTGAATCATCTACAATTCTCCACCATTTCTTTGACAGTTAAATAAATTTGACAAAAAATAAGAGATGCTTAGAGAAAGAAAATGTTGGATTTATTTCCAGGGTTTTTTTCCTTCTCTCCTACACTGAAGCAAAGGTCATATCTTACTAGCACACAGAACTGAGTCTCTTAAAAATGCTTGTTCACTGTGAGAGTGACCAAACACTGGCAATTGGCTCTGGGTGGCATTGCTTTAGCAGAGGGAATGGAGCAGATGTCCTCCATCCTCCAGAGGTTCTGTCCAACCTCAGGCATTCTGTGCATCTGTGACATTGGCTGACTCCCTACATAAATGTCATACATCACCTTGCTCCAACAAATGGCATCTTATTATTTATGGTACTTAAATAATTGTAAGAATATTTTATAGAGATAACAAAGTGGCAAAATGGATAGCTTAGTTAAGGCCATAGGCTTGTGATGATTAAAGAAAAAAACACCACTTGGGAAAAAGAAAAGCTTCAGAGTGTGTGTGTATATATATGTATATGAATTAGTCAAATGCTTTAAAAACAAATGTCCTTGGGTGGAAAAGGTCTTAATTGCTCATCAAGCTCTCCACCTGGGCCACATGTCAATATCTAAGCATACAAAATCTATCTCAATGTTGCTGTGGAAAGTTTAACACAGAATTCATTTGCTTTTGTGGAAGGACTCTGCTATGTTTAACCACTGATGCAACAATATGTATTTTGCTAGAATCCTAACAAACCATCTTTTTGACTGAATGCTATAGGCCTTCAAGGGAGAATATTAAAGGTCAATAACCACTTCACAGAAAATTAAATGTTTTCTTTGAAAAGCTGAGGTTACTGGATACACTTAAATATGTCAAATCAATTATGGGGAGAAAACACAGGTGTAGTTAGTGCTGGAAGTCACTTCAGCATACCTGTGCAAATACACATTCTCTGAAGGCTGCTTTTGACTGCTTGTTCCAGTTGCATTACACTTATGAGCAGAAGGGCAGGAATATGGGCTTGTATGATACAGCCCAGACACATCAAACAGGCTATTTAAAACTAGAAGGCAGGTTTTACACAACCTTTGGTAAGACCTACATACTATTGTCCTACTTCCACAAACTGTTTAAAGTTTGCTGAGAAGTTTCTCTGTGGTGTAGATAGCAACAAATCTCAACGGAATACTTGCTGTCACAGAAAAATGTGCTGGTTTCAAAGACATGAGGGTGGAAATTCAACACTTCTGCTTTGGCAAAGATGATGTTTTGTTGTACCCAATATTGAACACTCCCCTACATAGTACTAGCCAAGTGCCTGGAGCAATTTAAAAATAACAATTCCACTGATCTCCAGAATGGCAGAAAGTATAAAACTGAACAGAAATTGTCCAACTTTCCCCAGCTATGGGTTTTTGCAACTACTGCAAATGCTCACTCTATTTACAGCCTGGATGAAGCACATTAGTCAACTAATGCAAAACCCAACTGCCCTGATGATGAGTACCACTGGTGACTATTCTTTGTTTTTCTCTATGCCAGTTCACTGAACACAGTCTGTCTCACAGATAAATTGTGGAGTGCTAATGCATTTACCCATGTCTCAACAACATTGTTTTACTTTACCAGAAAAAAAAATTAAGACACTATAAGCACTCTAATGCATGACATTATAGCATCAATCAGATGCAACCAGTATTTTTGCCTCTAGTTTTAGAGGAAGACTAGAACTGGTTCCTATTAAGCAGCCTAGAGCGGCCAGCTCTACAAACAAAAAGCAATTTCAAGAATTTTCTAGTCTAACACTCTCAAATTGAGTTACAAGGTAATTACTGTTCTTACTTGATATGAACTACACCATTCTGTATGATCCCCATTACAATACTCTGGTAAATCTTTAAACAAGCTTTTGACACAGTCAGTGTAAGTCAACAACCCTTTATTATTCTGATACCTTGATAGTGCAACCCAACTTCAAATAAAGGTTTAGGAACCCTAAGTATTGCTTCATCATCTTTAACATTTTTGAAGGTGGAATTCTTCCTATCAGATAAATTTTAAGACAGAATGACAAGGAAGAGTTACAGTAAAAAAAGACACTGAGAAGTCCCATTGCAGTCTGGCAGACATTACTAATTCAAAACTGCATTTTAAGGGAGAGGAAGAAGAAAGCAATCACAAAAGGAACAGCACCAAACAAGACAAGACACAGAATTTGCTTGTGCAAAGCCTCCAAGAGCATGTTTTGGCTTTGCAGTATCAGTCCACAGACCACTCTGATTGTGAACTGTCAGCCTGTGGCAAGAAATTAATACCATTAAACCTCTTAAGAAGGATACCACAGAATGACTGGAAACAGCATCCTAATTCAACTCATGGCAAGAAATGCAGAAAGGCTGTGGACTGACTACAGGTCAAAATTACAAGCTAGAAACAAAGACTCAAAAATTAGTCTAATAAGTGCTGAAAGACCAGGACCAGCTGAGGAAGTGCTAACTTTGCCCTCCACTCAGATAGGTATTGGGCCTGATGATTAAAGAGGAAGTGTTAAAGGAAGTCTTCAGACATCTTGAGTCTGCAGCTGCTTCTAGAAACACAGAAATCTTCAAAGGAACTTGCAAGGCAAATGTCAAGAGGCAAATGTCTCATGTTTCAAATTTTGTCACGCTAAGTTGGAGCACACAAATGTTTAAAATAGCACCTGACCCACAGTACATTATATATATCTGAAAGCAGGCACTGATTTGGGGTCAGCCTGGGTTTGCCTTCTCTTCTAGACAAGTAATATGCATGTGGCATCCAGAAAATGCTGCAGAACAACAGGACAGGCAGAGTGGAACAGAATAATAAAATAACAACAGCTTGATTTTATTTGTCAAGGGACAGTTGAAATAATATTCTTTTACTTATTGCTCACAACTGAATGCTTCTGAGCTTAGGTACAATACTGCTGTGGTATTACTACAATACTTAGTATTTCCTCAGTGGTGGGCTAGAAAAGTTGAAGCTGAGGACATCAATTTGGAAACAAGTAGCAAACACAGAATTAAAAATTCAGATCACTGCCTACCCACACGACTGATGCACAAAGCTCTGACGTAGTTTCTGATTCAGAAGCCATGCCTGCTGTGCCACTCTCTGCAATAAATTGCCTTTTACATAGATGGATAAACAATATAATCAAATAAGGATTTAAAGCAGGACACGCTCGAAGGAACTGCTGATTTTGCTTAAAGCCTACTATTGCTTTTTCTGGGTTTCCATACATGTTAAATAGTATCTGAGATTTATCAGAGAGAAAAGGTGAGCACAAACACCTAGGCAGGCAAATAATGTGCTCAGATTTCTTTTTTGCCACTCTCCTATTCATGGGCATACTCCTGCTTATAAGAAACTTCATTTATCACCCAGAACTACATCAATTACCAAGAACAACCTCATTTTAACACATTTGCATCACTGTCCCTTGTGAAATCATTTGCAGCCAGAATGCCAGTCTCCTACCCAAATGACCTGCTTATTCTTTCCAAGTTTTTCAGAGCCACCATGGTCAGGTGATCTCTTTCTGCAACTCTCAGACTGGCTCTTTTTCCCTCTGCCCCAACATGAACAAGAGACCAGCAATATCCTTTCCCACACATCTGGAATTTGCTGCTACATTACAGTGCCTGAAACCCTTATGGGGCATTTGCACATTACACATTGGTCAAATGCTTAGGATGAAAGCCCTCACTTAAATTAAGTGGTTTTCTACCCTCTGGAGTGCTGTGAGTCTTCCAACTATCTATATCCATATGCTCCTATGACACCCACTGTTAAACCTACATCAGTTGGTGATGGACACCTGCAGGTAAGGACTAAAATTCTGTTAAATTTTACCCTAAATTCCTACCACCATCTTTGCTGGACTTACAAAAATAACAAGAAAAGGCTGCTCTTAAAAGGCATAAGAGCCTGTTTTAAGCATAGAAGCTGGATTTTTTTATTTTGGATTTTGCTGTAAGCCTGCCTTTTAAGGTAGAAACTTCAAACATGGTCTGTATTTTAAGGAAACTCCAAATGTCCAACAGCTAGACTGTGATTTATCAGATTAACTGTGCAAAAATAGGTCATAATATTTTTAGCAATAGGAAAAATAGAGTGAAAAACAGCACCACATTATCTGTAAGAAGAATTACAATATAATAAGGGGACATGGGACAAATTCATAGCAAACTGGATTGCATTTGTATTGCTGCTTATAGAGTTACTTGTTCGATTCAGGGAAAAACTACCTTTGTCAGAGCTCTGTTATGTAAAGCAAAGATTAGCCATTTCCTCAAGGTAAAAACTTTTCATGAAGAACTCTACAGCAGATTGGAACTAGAAACTAAAACTATAATAAAGAACTCTACAGCTGAGTGGAACAAGAAACTAAAACTATAATCAAGAAAGAAAATTAACTAAAACTATTTTCAACCATGTCTCCTTAGATGGAATTTATTAGTTAGACACTCTGTGTGAGATGTTCTTACCTCATTTATTTTTCAAATTTTCTACTGACTCAGACTTTCTAAGTCAATGGTTCCAACAAAAGGTATTTAATCAAACATCTTTTTACTGAGAGTTGTATTTCTTGGGAATGCTACAAAGTGAGGTTTTATTAGAAGTTTACTTCTCCACAGATTTTGCAGCTGTAATAGATGTCCTTTTCCATGGGTTTAGGAAGTGTACAGAGACTAAGAGTAATTTCAGAAGAGAATTTGAAACAGGCTGATCAGAGCTAGAAGGCTCACAGCTAGAAGGATACTGTCTTCTTGAACTCATGGGAATGAGCTCCACAAACTTTTATTTAAACTAACATATAAAACAAAGTATGCAGACAATATTCTTAACAAGAAGAGCACTGAAAGGCATTGCATTATGGAAAACTATTTTATCTAGATCTGATATTTTACCCAGAAAAGATAGTACTTTAATTTCTGTTGCTTAGGAACTCCCAATTATGAGAACTTTGTTTTAATTGCTTTAAACTTTGCAATGCATTGAACAGTTTTTAGCACAGCCTAAACCACAAAAAGAAAAAAAAATCAAGGTAAGGAAAAACTGTTCAAGAGACTGTAACAAACATTTTCTTTGTGATTTCTTAGCTGCTCTCAACTTATTAGGAAAGAATGCTTAATAATTTTAGGCTCTTTTTTGCCCCTAAAAATTAGTATTACATTTGAGATTAGGAGTCAGATTCTTGTAAAACACTCAGCAGTTACTAGACTTTTGGTCTCAGGCCACTCCAAAGATTCTGGAATTCTTGTTCCACTTCAGTACATAGAAAGGAGAACAAAATTTACAAGAATATCCTCAGCAACAAGCATTAACATTACCAAGAATAGAAAGAAGAAATTGAAGTTTGAAGCAAAAACCCCAAGGGGATGATAGCAGTGCAAAAAGAAAACCAACTGAGTATCTCAAAGACCTCACAGTACTGACATATTCTTTCTACAGAAATTATATACTTTCAAATTATCAGTAAGATGTTGTTCCTCCCTCAATGACTCTACATCCACAGACTGAGACTGTTGATTGTGCCTTATAATTGTGGAGCACAGAAACACACAGTTAAGGACAATTACTAACCAGATATCTTCTGGCTGCCTCCCAATTCCTTCCACTGTTTCTTGATCTCATCTCCAGCCCTCTCAAGCAGAAGCGTATCTCTGTCATAACTCATGCTTTGGGCAAAGGAATCCACCACTATTCCCTGTCCATCCCTCCCTGTGTCTTAAATGCATCCTAATCCTTACTGCAGTGGTACACCTCCCTCCCATGTGTTTTGAAGAAATCAATGACTTATTTATTCAGCTGAACCTGCTTACTAGTGAAATTAATACATTAACTGCCACTTACTGCCACAACTTGTGCAAAAATGACTGTCCCATCTCTGATCTTTACATTTAACCATGTGTTATATTTCATAAAGACAAACATTAGCAACCTGATGTCCAAAACTGAGTGCAGCTGCCTTGCTGCAATAGCAGCAAATGGCAAAGTGTGAGTGCTGTACTGGAGATCTCTGTGCTGCAGCAATGCCACAGCCAAGGGCAGGAATCTGGATGGAAGGAAAGGCCATTCTCCCTCACAGCTATCTGCCATTACAGCTCTCAGGGAAGAGGCAAACACAGGTCTGTTGCTACTGGATTCATCCACAGTCCAGCTAGTATGGAAAAAATGGGAGGAGCAGAGATTTCAATTTGATAACTAACCAAGAACTAAAATGCATGACCACTAGGATACTGCCAAGTTGATACCTACACTTTTCTCAGATCCTTGGCTCTGCAACCAATTTTTTAGCTGTGGGATTTCCAAAAGGTCTATATCATGTATAAATACTTACCAGGTAAACTAAATATTCAAAGGATAGGGTTTGCCTAAATCTCATTGTCAATTGCTGCATCCCTATAGCATGGAAGGCTCCAAATGTCAATTAACATATTTCAGGGAAGACATTTACAGCAGTATGATGATGTCACTGCATGTGTTATACAGGATTTGTCTTTCAAGGGTTAATTATAATTTATTTCAAAATTTAAGAATGTTGCCAGGTTTACTCTTCTATTTTTCAGCTGAGGTAGTATATCAATAGGAAAAGTGAGATGCATTTTTGCTTTTGGTGGCAATTTCTCATCACAGAAATATATGTCTTTTTCTACGTTAGTAGTTTGCATACCAACTTCATCCTGGATCTCCTCTGCCACAGCAGGCACATTGTAGAGGAAGGAGAGAGACTGGTTCATGCGTTCATATATCACACGTAGATGTGTCATGACCTACGGAAACAAAAGCATTTGATGGAGGGGGATACTATGGATAATTTGAAATTATCACAAATTTCACAGATTATAGGAAGCAAGACCATTTTTACTTGTGCAGGTATAAGATTTCAATATGCTCTATGTATCAAAACTGTCAAACCTACTAGAAAACTTACCTCTCTCCTACAGCTGCTGAAAAATACCAATCTAGATGGTCTTCCACAGCCACCTGAAATCCCATGGAAATGTAGTAATTTAAAGTAGGGGTTTACATTTGCTGTGGGGCAGAACATGCACACAAGCAGCTATTGTGGCAGAAATCCACAGCTTTGTTCTTCTTTCAGCAAAGTTTACATTTGCCCATACTTATAAGTTTTCACATAACATGTAAACCAAGTGAGGCACAGTGCATCAAAATATTTCAGGTGTTTGGATTTATTTATTTCTTTATTTCCTAATCCAGATACTGCAAAAAGAAACAGCTCTCTAAAGAAAAAGGAAAAAAAAAAAGGCAGCATTTACAAATGGCAAATATTTCAGCTGCAAACAAAAATATTTCCACCCAGAAGGATTACTGCATCCTCTCATTTGATTACAGCTCTATTGCCTCAAGTGCTCTCACATTGTTATGGGCTGAGTCATGACATCTCATGATATGTGCTCCCCCATGCTACTCTTCACAAGTATCACCTTTCTTCAGTAGAAGGAGAAATTGAGGGGCATCTTAGAAGACTGACAAGATAATTAGGTCTAACAAGTAAAATGAGTTGCAGACAGCAATTTTAGTGAAACGGCAGCATGATTTCTTCAAATCTAAATATTTATGCTATTGAACTAAATATTTTGTTTTCCATTTTCCACTGAAAAACATTTCACAAACAGAACTCCCAGGCCACATTTCCCCAACCATCTGAGCAATTCTAGACACAGAGATGCTATATCAATACTCATTCCTACAATGACACGTTAGACAATACACGGCACTTCTTGTATTTATACGTCAGTTTCTATTCTTCACTAGTGCTGCCACACAACCTGCACTCTGCAAAATTTCACTGATTTTTGTTATTAAATAATCCAATGAGACTTGGAAAAAAAAGTTATAATAGATGCTTAAGACAAGGCAAAGACAATAGTCACTGCAGAAGACTTTTAGAAGTGTGCATTTCTCACTCCAGCAATTACAAGACAGCATGATCTCAATGTACACATTTGGTTGAAACAGATGTTTGAAAATCTAATCTGCCATCCAGGGAGGTACATGGTATTGATTTTTCTTTTAGTGATGCCAATCAATTTAAAAACTGTGGCTGGAACGGTGCCTGCTACTGAATCCTACAGAGGGAACAGCAGCAGATTCCACAGATTCCAGCACATTGTTTTTACAGCTTATCCATTGTGACTCCAATTTTAATTGCTGTTTTGAAAGCCAAATACATCTTCAATCTTGGGTGTTTTCTTTCTGCTTCCTTGCCCTCTATGATTTATGAAGACAAGACAAAAGATGTTCCAAAACATATGCATTGAGGACCATAGTAACATTCAGCAGTTAAATGCCAAGAAGGACAGGGTCTGTTGTAAAAGAACACATTAAACTCAAGTGTTTGTACTGTGATTATCACAGTAATCACATTTATAGACATTACAAGTGCCTCTGCAATGACTATAGAGAGGTTGGTCACAGTCAGATGGCTACACCACTTCTGATTTTGCCACTTCAGCTGAGAGAAGCACAACCATGTGCTGCTGCTAAATCTAATACTGATGTTTTTCCAGAGGTATTATTTACCAAAGCACTAACAAAGGTTCTCAGCATTAATGCTCTGGAAGGGTCCTCAGAGCATGCCCATGACTGACTCATGGTCCAGATAGACAAAAATCCTGTATTCAATTCTTCTCAGAAGAAAAATCATACTCACATTACTCTATCACTTTGCCTTAATCTTCTGATGGAAAACAGATTGGTTCTGATTGCATTTAAAGCTGTGCATGGAAAGGAGATGGGTATTTTATAAAAAACAGGCTGACAGAAATTTCACAATAGTTATGAACTAATACAATCTCACTAACCATCAGTGGGGATTACCTGAGATCTGATTTGGGCAGCTTTCTTTGGGTCCACCATGCGGACGTGTTCGAAGTGTTTGAGAGTGTGCTGTCTGTCCTTCTGCTCAGCACGCACATACTTCTTCAGCATGTTGAACACATGACGAGGCTGCAGGGAAAGGAAAAGAACAAAAAAACATCAGTTTAGAATGACACATGTTTTCATTTCTTGCACTGGACATGTATCCCAAGCCAAAAGCCCTTGGTGCTATCTTCTGAAGGCAACTCTGACTACTATAAGAAAGATCTTCTCAACTGAACACCATCAGGATGCACCATTAAATAGTAGTTGCAGGCAGTAGATAATGTTCCTGAGAAGGGTGTTCAGATTTCTCTGTTTCTATGAATAACCAATCTCCAGACTTGACTGCAAAACTTAAGGGAAAAGAAATCCCAACACAATGCTCCTGCCCTGTCACTATTGCTACACCACCAGAGGAGAAAACAGAGGAAAAAGAACTACAGAGCTGAGGTACAGAATATACACATCCAGAACACACACATTCAAAACACACAACTGACCGAAAACCCGTAAGAAAACAAGAGACATCTGCCCAGTTTTCTGAAGTTTCTCAGCTTACATGCCAGATTCTGCAAAAAAATGAAGTCTATTGCAAATAATATTAATTAGTAAAACCTAATGGATATATGCATTCAGGCAGGTTATTGAATACAAAGAAAGAAAAAAAAAGAAAAGAAACAAAGAGAAAGAAAAAGAAAGAAAAGAAAGAAAAGCAGCTGAAGCGAACTTGAAAATATACAGTGATGGCAGAGCACTGAAGGCTAAGACATGTATTCCTATGTACCTTCCTGCTCTGCACAATAATACAGTGCCAAAACAGGAAGTGATCTCCAGCATCTAGCTAAGATATTCATCTTTAACTCTGAGATTATATGGATTCTGGAAATGCAGTCCCCCTTCTCTCCATTCCCACTTGTGGTGCTGTGCTTGTGCATCCTACCTGAAGCTGCTGAGCAGTGAGAGGGAACAGAAAGATGACCTTACTGTGCAGCAGATTAAAGAATGAACAGAAGTGATAAAGAGCCTGTCTAGGCACTGACAGTGACACAGGGAAGAAGGTATGGAAGTGATAAAAACAGTGTCAGAAGCTCTGTGCAGAGCTTTCCAAAGCAGGAAGAGCTGTGGGTGAAGGTGAAGTTTTAAGAAGATTTAGATTCATGGACAAATATAGAGCCTAAACTGATTTAACATTTACACAAGAGATGAATACTAAGATATGGAGTCCAAAGATTTCAGAATCTCTTCAGTTTAAGAGAAGCAACAGATTAAAAAATGTCTGAGGAAAGCAAACCAAAGGTTATTTGAAGAAGAGATGTCAGACAGAAATAGAGATAGGAAGCCATATCTTGCTAGAGAATTAAACTTAGTGTCTCCACTGCATGAGAGAAATAACTCAAAGTCCCCAAAGCCAAGTAGTCTCAGATGAAGTTGCAAGAAACTGTGGACAAATGCTGGAAAGTGAGTAATGCTCACAACCTTGTGGGAATGGCCAAACAACTGAAATGTCAAGTGTAAAGGTCTATTGAAATGAAGGCTAAAATACCAGAAAGTTTAATAACAAGAAGAAAATTTTGAAGACAGAAAATTTAGCTACCTTTCCTGACAATTCAACTTTTCTTGTCCCCAAGACATGTCCAGGTAACAGGCTAGGGCATGCTGATTAGTTAGGAATAATATGGATACTGTGTACTCCAAAACTCTGGACTGGCTGACAAGAAGCTTAAATCCACAGTCTCATGGCACACACTATTCAGGCAAATGCAGCAAAAAAGACACACCTTATAAGATGTGAACATACCAATTATTTTAAGCACATACTGTAACATCATTTGCTCCCATCAAACTCATTTCAAAGCTCCCCCTTCTCAGGTTCAAACACCTGTTTGAATCTCAGATAAAAACACCTGTTTTTATCTACAACTAAGAACAACTGAGATTGGTTGTAGTCCTTCTTACAAGCTGTTGTAACTGTCCAGCAGATGTGCTCATGTCTTTGGATATTTTTTAGTTGTCAATTTAAAATCCCATTTATGCTGGAGAATGTTGTTGAAATACTATTTTATACAGCTTTCCTGAGTACCTGGGCACTTGCATGCATTCAATACCTGTGGACAGGTTCACAGACAATGTATCTGGGCTACACAGACTACCTAGGGTGACAATGCACCATTAAGAACTAATGCTCTACCCAGAACTGTAGAGAATATGCCTTGCCTCTCATTTGAAAGATGAGTCACTCTGTGGTCTTGTATATGAGATCTAAAATGCCCATAATCCAGTTCCTAGCAAGTTATAAATAAACATGCAGATGTCCCTATACTGATCCTAATCTGCTATTTCAGATTTTAAGTAATAATAATAAAATATTAAGTAATAATAATAAAACAGTGCCGTTTCATTGAGCTTGGAAAATGGAAACATAACATGTAGTTTGCATGGCTAAAATCTCTCCTCACGGAAAAAAAAATCTCTTCTTGTGGAAATCCAAAATATTTACTACAAAGAAACCACACTAAAACCATTAGAAAGCAGGTCTGTGTATTGAAAATACAACTTCCTGGCTTTGTGCCATGGAACTTCAATGGGAAATTCTAAGTTGGTCTGTCATTTAGATCAAAATTCACTCTAAATCAGAGAGGAAACTTTCACAGTGCTATTTAACCTTGTCTTTAGAGAAAAATCAATCATCAGTCCCTTCCAATTACTGCTCTTGCAATGTGCAACAATTGCTTCTTTTCATTCACTATTCTGAATGCCTTGTGTATCATATTCAGTACATATTTCACTTGCTGCATTATTAACTTGCAGGTCATGTTTCATCAGGGAGAAGTAACTCATTTTAGAAACATTCAAGAAAAGCTGAACTGGTTGAGTGCAAACACTTACTCATAGGCAAGACAAATAAATCCCCATCCAGATACCTATTCTTTGGAGTTAAAGATGCCTTCTCATAATTTCTACTAATTTGCAACAAAACATGTTATCTCACACATCAAAATCACATTGCTGTAATGGTGTCCAAGACTTACATTTGCCTCCCCTCTCAAGGACTCCTCTGGTGACCAAATAAAATGAAAACCATTTGATTCAATCTCATTATTTGTTTTTCACTCTTACAACTTACTGAACTTTGACAAATTAAGACAAATTTTGTTTCTGCTCACTATTTTAAAACTCTTAATTTTAAATATAACAAACCTGCCAGGGTTTAAAACGACACTCTGGAAAATGGCATTAACTGACCACCTTTCTTGAAATCTGACTTTGTATAAAAACAGAGCTGAAATCCATGTTATTTCACAAAAAAACCTACAAAATTAAGTATATGTGAAGAATTCCACAGCTGGAAATTAATAGGTTTGGAGAAGCAGAGCTGAAGGGCGGAGTATTAGAGCTGGACTGCTGTTTCCTGCTGCACAGGAGGATTTTTATCACCAATTCAGCAGCAACACTTTGGTCTGCCTCCAGCTGCATATTTCCACAGCAACCTCCTTGGACTCAGGAAATGCTTTGAGTTCCCCAAACTCTGAGACACTGAGCATGGGCACCCTGCAGATTCCTCCTCCCTGTCCAAACAGCCAAACCAGACTAGTTTCAACCTGCCCTGTGCTCTCTCTGTGAACAGGCACTGCTCCCAAGAATAACAGGTACCACAGTAAGTTCTGAAGAATAAGAAAACATGGGGAAAAAAATCAGATGGATTAATCTACATAACAGGGTTGATCTTAATGATCCTGCTCTTCTAAGCAAGAATTTCTATTTCAGTAAAACAGTGCTGAATTAGGGGAGAAGCATTTTAAACTGATTTTAAGGATTATATGCTCACTTTAATTTACATGCAAAGTAAAGAGGTTAATTAACTACCTTTCCAAGTTTTCCTGTATGTTTCCCTCATCTGAAACCCTTTATTTCATCAATTTTCTTTTCTGCTTGTCTTTGTCACCCACCACCACCTTCCCACAGATAATGTGCCTCTCTTACCATCAAAGATTAGAAAGGAATACATAAATCCACAAAAATTTGACATGCACATGAAAGAGGGAATAGAAGCAAATTACAGAATCAATCTGCTCACAGAGAATGATGGATTTGAATTCCCCTATTTAATGTACAAAATTAAGGGGAAAATTTTCAAAAGTTTTAAAAACTAGAGGCATATTGCTTCCAGCTGCCACTAATCCTCCTTTCCTGTAGTAAGCCCACCAAAGATGATGAAACAATATACTATTTTGACACTGGATACTGAACAGCTGCACCCCATTTTCAAAGAAGAGCAAAGTACAGCAGCACAGCTAAGCTGCATCAGGAATCAAGAATGAGGATCAAATTTTGAGTTTCCAGGGAGCCTGCATTACAGTGCTTCTGAGTATAAATATTTGGTTTTGCTTAATTTTATTTTCTTGTACACCTTGAAACTATCCAATTTCATCTCTGTGTGCTCCCTCTCTCCCTTGCTGCCCTGAGTGGTACTCAGAGGCACACCTCTGACACTGCACTGGGCAATCATCCATGTAACACATGAAAAAAACCTGCAGTTAGTTTTGGATCTGATACAGGAGCTATTCACAAAGGATTCATGGACTTTTTAACCCTCCTAACTGCATGCAGCACTTCCATAAAAATCTCTAATTTCTTTTTAACATTTCAATCCAAATTCTTCCTCACAACTTTAGAGAAAGAGACTCCATCACTTAAAATATTCAGAATCTATTTTTATAGTAAACATACTAATAGCAAACCACGTAACTTGAAGCAGGCAATGAAAGGGGTTCTTAAAAATAAGTTGAGAATTCCAGAACCCCCCACTCCCACAATTTTTTTAATAGTACTTAACAAGTTATTAGTAGGGTTATGAATTACTCTCCCAAAGATAACACAACTGCATCAAATGCACTTTTAGTTTACTAGGAAACTGCCAGAGTGAAATACAGCTAAGGTATCAAAGCTGCATTTTCCATTAAGCCCATTTCCTCTTTGGCTAGGCAGCTGAAGTTTGGATTCACAGTGAATTCAAACTTCTGGCTCCACATCCTGCAAAGCAGTTAGTGGACTGGATTAACTCATTAGGTCATTCAGTTATCATCAATCACTCCTCAGGTTTCACCCTCGCAGAGTCATAGAATCACAAGGTTGGAAGAGATCTTTAAGGTCATCGAGTCCAACCCATGCCCTAATATCACCTCAACTAAACCATGGCACCCAGTGCCACATCCAGTCTTGTTTTAAACCCATCCAGGGATGGTGACTCCATCACCTCCCCAGGCAGGCCATTCCAGTATTTTATCACTCTTCCCGTAAAAAACTTTTCTCCTAATATCCAGGCTTAATTTCCCTTAGCTCAGCTTGAGACTGTGTCCTCTCATTCTGTCAGCTGTTGCCTGGCAAAAGAGACCAACCCCACCTGGCTACAAACACCTTTCAGGGAGTTGTAGAGTGATAAGGTCACCCCTGAGTCTCCTTTTCTCCAGGCTGAGCACCCTCAGCTCCCTCAGTTGTTCCTCACAGGGTTTGTGTTCCCAGCCCCTCTCCAGCCTCGTTGCCTCCTCTGGACGCGCTCAAGCGTCTCAAGGTC
>JAWWMS010000001.1:14318568-14338318 GCA_035048045.1 Chlorospingus semifuscus
TCAGGGAGGTACCTGTGTGTTCCCACCTGCCCAAATGTATATTAATCCATGGGATTCTATGCTTTTCAGCAGGGGACCCTCACCTCCAAGAAGATCAGATAGAGGGGAACAATGCGATATCATTGGGATCCATGGAGGGTGATATGCTTCTACTTCGTTTCTGTCACTCTCCCTGTCCCCTTCTTTTCTTTTCCTTTTCCTTTCCTTTCCTTTTCACCTCTTTCAAATAAAATACATCAATTTTTTGGTATCAACATATAACCACTTCTGGGTTTAATCCCATTCCGGGGAATATTTGAATGAATATTCAGGGTTCTTTCTGCTTTATTCACAGAGTTAGTTCTCTTTCCTCCTCTGTGATTAGAGAGGATAGCAACAGGATGTGAACTTACAGAAGGTCCAGAAATTATGGCATTAAGCCAAGTAATAAACTACAATGATGTGCTCAAGCTTAAACATTGGCCTAGATTAGCAACTTCATGATTTTCTTCTTTCTCTTCTCCCTTTCTGTCTTAAAATCACATCTCTAATATTTGCCTAATTTTTCTACTCTGAAAGAGTAGTTATGGATTTTCAGAACAAGAGTTGCCTTGCCATCTTTATCCCCCAAACCAACCCTCATGGCAAAAATAAGCACTGTGGGTAATGTGATTAAGAGGACCTTTGGCTACACCAGGTCTGTCTCTGTCCATTTTATTTCATGAAATCTTTTAAGGCATGGAAGGCAGAATGATAAACTGACAGCCTATACAGTTAGTTGGGAGGGATGTACATTAGTGCCTCAGAGTTCAGCGCTGGTGCTACAAAACAGAAAGGTTTCGGAAAAAAAAACAGAATGCTGTTTGCAGAAACAATACTCCTGTAAAGACTGCTGTGACCTGAGTGACAGATTTTTGTAACCAAGACTTCAATGCTTGAGAGCATCTGTGTGTGTGTGCTAACCAACTGAAGGTTCAGCTATCCATGGGCCATGCTACCATCCACAGGGAACTCCTGCTCCCACCAAAGGTCATCACTTCAGGGATTTGTGAGTGAGAAATAAGCCATAGTGCTATAGAGGGCCCCAAAGAGTAAGGAGGAGAAAAAATTCCCCAGTTACACAGGTGCAGAAGATGGCTAAACTTGGCCTCTGCACTTACAAACCTATTCTGTTCTGTTGACAGCACAGACCTATGAAAAACATACAGATTTAGGGCTCTTCAAGGGTTGGTGGCTTTGTACAGGAAAAATAACAGCTTCTGTTTGAGATATAGGCAGCAAGCCATTTCAAAGTCAAACTTCTTCAAAACTCAGGCCTTAGAGCCTGGCAGATGCTTTTTGAAATTGGGCTTTAAGGGACAGTAAGAGGGAAAGAGGCAGTATGGAAATGTCATTCATTATTAAGAGATGCTAAGTACAAAAATTTCATTATGTATTGAAGCAGCAGAATTCATTCACTCCCATTTTTTACACTAGGGCACAAAAGCATATCTGCAAGAGAAGAATTTATGGCAGGCATTTGGGTTAGAACAATCAGGCCAGCAGAGGTACTTGCCTGAAGGTAGGCTTAGTGAGAATGGTCACAGTTGTGCCAAAAGGGTGTCTGTCTTTGTCAAGGGCTGTTTTTCCACACTTAAGTCTTGACCTTTTTTCTGGTAATATCATTAAACTTCTTCAAAGAGTCCTCACTACCACTGAGGGGGTAATCCTATTAACTGGACAGTTTTAAGGAAGGAAACAGGCTTCCCACACACTGCAGTAGAGATGGTGGAATCTAAGGGATACATGAACTGGTATTATTTAACATCTTTGTTGAGGACATGGAGAGCAGGAATGAGAGCAATCTCAGTTAGGTGACACCAAGGTCAGCGGTGTGATTGATACTCTACAGGGCAGGGATGTCATCCAGAGGGACCTGGACAGGCTTCAGAGGCAGGCCTGGGAAAACCACAGGTTCAAGTTAAATAGGGCCACGTGTGGGCTTCTGTACCGGGGCTGGGGCAATCCCAAAATCAGTAGAGGCTGGGCAATGAATGGACTGAGAGAAACCCTGGGAAAAGAATTTCAGTGTCCTGGTGGATGACAAACCAAATATGAGCTAGCCATGTGTGCTCAGAGACCAGGAAGCCCAGTGTATCCTGTATCCAAAACACCATGGACAGCAGGTTGAGGAAGGCATTCTGTCCCTCTGCTCTGCTCTGGGGGGTGAGACCCCACCTGCAGTGCTGCATCCAGCTCTGGGGCCCAACACAAGATGCACATCAATCTCCTTTAGTGGGTCTAGAAGAGGACCTTAAAGATGATAAAGGATTGGAGCACCTCCTCTGTGAGGCCAGGGTGAGAGATTTGCGGTTTTTGAGTCTGGAGACCTTATAGCAGCCCTCCATTGTCTAAAGGGGGCCTTCATGAAGGCAGGAGAGGGGACTTCTCAAATCATGTAGTGATATGGAGGAATGGTTTTAAACTGAAAGAAAGTAGGTTTCAATTCAATATTAGAAATTCTTTACACTGAGGGTGCTGAGGCCCTGGCACAGGTTGCCCAGAGAAGCTGTGGATGCCCCATCCCTGGGAATGTTCAAGGCCAGGCTAGATGGGATTTTAAGCAATCTGATGTACTGGAAGGTGCCCCTGCCCATGGCAGGGTGGTGGAACTAAATGATCTTTAAGGTCCCTCCAACTCAAACCATTCTGTGATTCTACAGTGTCACTGGGACTAAAAATCAGCTGAAGATGTATCCAGGATGTTAGGACAACTGGCATGCAATGACAAAAAAAAATCTTGAACGAACACCAGACCTGTACAGGCTGGTTGAGAACTGCAGTATTTTTAGATGTTTGCTTTGGAAATAAACTTCCAAGAAGCAAAACTATTCTAGGACACAAGGTATCATTAAGTTCCTATCATAAGTATTCTACATGATACAATTCCAAAAATATCATAGACAGCCAAAGGAAGAGCAAATTTAAGACATGAGGACGTCACAGGATGTCTTAGGAGAGAAATGTATAAATATACTGCTCCCCTGAGTAAAGTTTGGTATCTGGTTCATCAGGCTATTTAGCAGTAACTAATTAAGTAAGGGAGCTGTACAGCCATTAACAAAATGAAAAGAGAAAAAGGGGAATTGTTCCAAAACAAGAAACAAGAACCATGACACCTTGGAATCAGTTAACACAACCTTTCCCTGTTATCTTTTGGAGAACAGCAAACATTTAAAGGTTACACATGCATCAGTGATTGGCAACCCCTGTTTGCATGGGAATACAGCTTTCCTGCTATTGAGGCTGCATTATTAATTCTTGGGAAAAGCTTAAAATTTTGTATTAATGTAATTCTCCTTACAGTACTTCCTGTAAAATAGGAAAGTTTGTAAGCCTTGTTGCTTCAGGTGTGGTGCAGAAACTTTCATGATCTGTAGTCTAAAGAGATGGACACTTTAGAGCACAAGAGATTGAAAGAGTGTGAACCAGAGGTGCATCAGGCCATCACAGAGACAAACTTCCCTACTAAAAGTCATTCATGAGGTGTGAACTATGATGTGACATAAGCACTGACAGAATCTTGGTCTCTGCTCATGTGAACAGCTTTATACAAGAGCAAAAAAACCACAAGTTGTTAGAATTTCATGGTAAATTCAGAAAAAGGATATGCAGAATATTTACATTTCCCCTGATGACATCTTTTAAAATAGTTCACTTCAACTTTATTGATAAACTTCCCTACTCCTTAGATAATTACATTTTTCATGTCAACTAGAATGCATCTGATTTTTTTCTTAGTTAACTGACTTGCAAAATAAGGTGTGCACCAAACCCATTACTCTTTTAAAATTAGACTTTTTATTCAGTGAAATAAATTGTCTGTGTTTTGTGAACAAACCAATCTATTTCAGATTATGACATTTATCAGGATTAAAGAATTACTTGATCATTTTTTCTCTTTTTATTAGAAGAAAAATGGGCATTTCTGCTGCTTTCTAAGCCTCCACTTCTCAGCTTTGAAAGAACTGGGCTTTGAAGCTGGAGGACTTGGCCAGTGACTCTCATTTGTTACCTTTTCTTTTTACTGAGAAAATCATTGACAGCAAAGATGTGACAAAGTTAACTTATTCAGCATTATTTATAACATAACAAGTCAGAGTTCCACATTAATTTTCAGCTACATATATATTTGAATTTTATATTAAGAACATACCTGATTTTAAATGAAATGTAAAAAGCCATTTTAAAATAAATTGCCAGAAGAGGAAACCAGTGGTATTGGACCTAGATGTTTATGTGAGGAAACACAGAATGGTGAGCTAGCTGGCTTTTCTACTAGCATCTACTACCTTTAAAACATTTGACTAGTTAACATGGAGAGGCTAGTTTAATACTGTACAAATCATAAGTTAAATTTCTAAAAATTACCTTTCCCTTCTAGATCTTCCTTGAAGATCTTTCTGATCTTTAAAGCTCTGCAGAGGGTCTGTGTACTTCAAAACACATGTCCTTTAAGATGTGATTTCATAAGCAGCTTAGGCAAGTTGATGATTAAATTTTTTTTTAAGGTATGCATCAAGCTGTTTTTTACCAGGGCTGACTTAGGTTGCTGAACTGGCCAGAGCTGTTATTTGACTTGTTTTTGGAGGACTGACATTGCAGGAGGGGGCAGCTGAACGGCCTCACCCCCTGTGTGCCCAGTGCTGACAGGAAGAATGGCTGGAAATGTGCTAATGAGGGCACCAGTTCCAGTTTCAGTCCAACCTCTGAATCACACCCTGCAGTTGACAGGGTCCTCCAGATGCTCAAATACACAGTTCACCCAAATACTGCCTCTAATTATGCAGCTTAACCCTTACATACTGGGATTTTGGAGAAAAACGTGGAAGCACATTTTTCTCCAGAATCTAAAGACTATGCCAAGGAAATCTGCACTAACTATCCTTTGCTTTCAAGGAACCCACCTCAACAGCATTTTTTACACAAAGGTTGTTTCAAGGGGAAGGAATGATGGGGTGGTGACTGTATTATTCACCAAACCTCTGCATACCTAGCCAAGGCAGGGTCTCTCTTCTGCTAGGCAGGCTATGTAACTTTTTTTTATTCTCCAGATTCCCTGTTCATTAAATTGGCTCTATTTTCTCTTTTTAAAGAGGAGACAGATTGTTTGTGCTTCAACACTTCCCAAGCAGATGAGGAGCACCTATCTTCCTATCTATGACATGTCATATTCCATATTCTCAGTATGTAGCTTGCACCAATTGGATGAGTGCTTCAGGTAAGATGAGCTGCTCAATTTATTAGAGACGTGCCAGGCACAGCTATGGTAACAATAGGCATGGATCTACAATAAGAGCTTAATTTTATTTTCATTCATAACATTTTATTTTCATTTTTGGAATAATATTTTAGCACAGAACTAAAGGCTAGTAATGTATCAGTAACAGACAGACACACTGAAATCCCATCAAGGGAACAAGTTATAATGAAAAAATACAGTAAATTAGCTGCACGGGTATATGAAGTGCATCTGAATTATACTATATTCATTTTTTGTGCTTTTTTTATTCTCAAAATATATGCTTTCCTTTAAACTTCTAATATTTTTCTTTTTTGCCATTAAAAAAGAGCTGTGACCATTTTTATTGGCATTGCTATTATAAGCCCTGTTTCTGAGAGAGTGGGTAGCTCATCTCTCACTGGATTAGAACGTGGGTACAGTTTCACAGCTACACAAACCTCTTTGGTTGAAGGGAAAGAAAAGGGTTGAGTCAGTTTGGATTTTTGGTTCAAAAGCACCAGGTTTTCCTCTTTTTTTTTGACTTTAGATGCATATCATGTTACCTTGAGGCTCAAAATCATTAGATGAACATATGTGATCTTACAATACCCCCCAAGGCACACACAGAAAATGCTCAACACCAACCATCTTCCCTCAGCTGCTCCAAGGGAAGGACAATTAATACAGAGGCCAAGTTCTTTACTTTGAAACATGAATAATCTCACAAGACAAACATTCTCCCACAAAGATGAGAGACATTTTTTACAGTTTTTTTTTTTCTTTTAACCCTTCTAGTAACTGTAGCAACTTATGGTGACACAACCATAAATGTGTCAGCTGAATTCTTAGACAAGAGTCAGAAAGGCAGTAAATGATGTGTTTACAGCATGGCAAACTGGCAGGGTACCTGGAATAAGCTTTGGGAAATAAGAAGATGAAGGATCACTTATTACCTGACAGACAAACTCACACACTCAGGAATAATAAATCTCTCCCTTACCTGAGACATTCTTTCACGATGCTTAGCTTCAAGCCTCTCCTTGGCCTTCTGGAAATGGGCATGTTCATTCTCATCTCCAGGTGTCTCCAAGTATTTGTCAACAGCATCAGGTGTGCTAGCAGCTGTGGTAGGGACTGATGTAAAATTTGAAGGTGGAGAGAGGGAGGGGAGGGAGAAGAAAAGAAGAATTTCTACTTTAGTACGGGAAAAATTTAGATGGATTAATAAAGAAGCATCTGTTCTAATTTCCACTGGAATACAGCCATCTATTTAGCCTTAGAGGAAGACACAGAAACAGGGTTTAGATGAACATGTTACACAGAGCAAGTACCTAAAAATACATCAGGATTTCTTCTCCCTCTCTTACCCCATTTTATAAACCAGGAGAAGCTCTGCAGAGTGAACAAAACAATGTTCTTGAAACAGGTTAGAAACTGCTGCCAGAAGAAAAAATCCAAGTATGAAAAAAAGCCTGGCAATGAATAAAATGTGTTAGCCAGCAAAAAGCCCTTTGCAAAGTTACATGCTTTGTACATCAGTTTATTTTTAAAAGATAAATTGTAACATATAAATGTGAATGCAAATCCCTTTCGAAACACTTATGGACCTCACAGTACCTAATGAAATACTTCAAACCCTTCCCTTCACAACAGTGTGGCTTCACAGACAGTTACTTCATTTGTAATAACTTTGATTTAAAAAAAACCTCACAAAGGCTGGAAATAATCAGCGAGCTTGCACTAACAGCCAGCCTTCCTGCTGGGTAACTAGGAGGCAGCTGTGACACTGGCAGTGGAAAGGTTTGCATTTAGGGTAATTCAAGCAAAGTGAGCAATAGTTCCCTCACTATGCAGTATATCCAATACCTACTTTGCAAAGACTGATTCTGTTTTCCTTTAACATGTTAGAATTTAAGTAGTTGGTATGGCATCAAACAACAGGTAGCTTGAAAGAGTTTAGTGGAATTCCTCAGAGATTCCTTGGAGAGGAAAAAAATTCTGTTCAGCATTATTTTAAATAAAGGTGCTACTTGCCATCTAAACTATGTTTAAGTTGAATTTCCTCATATAAAATCCTCCTGTGTAAGAACTTCAAGATACATTTCCTACCCATGCACAGCTAGAGCTTGGCAATCAAACCTTCCATGAATAACCTCCTTTTCACCAACCCTGACAAATACAATTTTGCCTTGCTGATATCCATTCAACATTCATCCATTAATGGCTCAGATCACACCTCTCCAAGTTCTTTGATGCACTTCTTGACTGAGAGGAGGTCCCCAAAGCAAAACTTCCTCAAGCATCTTTGTGATACTCCTACTGCAAGGTCATTCTCTTTCAACTTATCACGAGTTTAAATATTTATGAGAGGAAAAAAAAACATTAAATTCTTCACATGTGGTTCAAATGAGAACAAATACAAGACAAAAGTATTTTCCTGAACATGACTTCTGCCAAGATTGTAAACAAGAGCCATCAAGTTCCACAGAGGAAAAAGAACCAAAACAAAAAATGCTTTGACTAGACCCAGAAAAACAAGTTACAATAAATATTGCCCACAGCAATACCTTATATTAATTAAATTATTTGTGTTTGAAATTAATAGTAGTCTAACTTTTGGATATGAAAACATTTGCATTATTTCCTTTTTGAATCCTAAACTTCACCCACTTACTTATTAAAAGGTCTAGTACAAAATGCATGGTTCAAAGGTGAAATAAAAGTGAAAATTTATATAGAAGACACTGTGGAAACAGAAATTAATCACTTGCATCCACTAAAGGCTGTAGTCAAAACCAACAGTTTATGATATTACAAGTCACAGTTCTTTAATGCCTTAGACACTAGAAGTTGGCATGCAACTTTAGCTGCCAAAACATTTCACTTCCTGCTAACTAGGGAGATGCCAGCATCCCAAACAAACAAACAATGGATAAAGGAAATGACTGACAACAGGAGTATCTTCTTGTAAGCTGCTGCTAGTAAAAGGTACAGATATTTATTTGCAATACACCTCTGAAGAAAAATTAAAGGAGACAGCATCTGCCCCTTAAAAATCACTGAGAGATTTAGCAAGTTTGGAAGTTCACAGTATTTAGTCAGGAGAATAAATACTATTTTTACCTAAATTCACCCAAAAAACTGCTCTAAAATGATCAAAAATAAAACCACATGTGTCATCATTTAAACTTCCTACTCAGGGTTTACGTAAGGAGGGAGGGAACTGACAACACTGAACCCTGTTGGCTCCCTCTGCTGTGAGCCACAGAAATCCAGTACTGTCATAAAATTTAAAAAACTCATTTATAAAAAGTCATTTTAATGATAAAAATTTTCAAAAACTGACTGTGCCACCAGAGTTCAACTGACTCCCACTTTGAATGAGGAAGAAATGAAAAAACAGTGAATTCACTGACATCAGGCTCTGACGGCTGCTGGAGCTGCTGGGAGAGCTGTCTGAGAAATGAAGTACATTTAAGAAAATGTATTTTCCCAGCTTTTAAGTTCCTAAGTTAAGAATTAAACATTAACATAATATCAAGATAGCACTCATTTAAAAAAAATAAGACTTCCTGTAACTTTAAGAATTTTTAAAATGCAACAATTAACAGACAAGTAAAAAAATCTGTACAATAGATTACTTTTTAGTAGAAGACAGAAATCTTTCCTTTGGTAACAGCAATATGTTCGCTTATTCTTGTCATTATATACTCTAAGTATTAAATCCAAATTAAACACCTGACAGATTCTATGACTTCAAAGAAGCCACTGTGGACAGCCACACAGTAGAAGTTTGAATCATTATATTGAATGGAAACCATAGACAGTACTGAACATTCTTATTAAGAATCAGCAGAGACTGAGCAGGTAATCTGACAGGCTGAAGGAACTGGTAACATCAGCCTCAAAGCCTTCTATTTCTAAGGCAATTATGTATCAATTTCCACGGAGTTGAATGATAAATGAAAAAAAAATGACACCTGTAGCTCCTACCCTACAGATAAATCATTTCCATCAGACCTCAGAGCACCAGTCAAATTCACTCAACATGGAGGGAGTTTAGGGCTTTGCATGACAGGACAGACCCACCTTTCCAGATCAAGGTAAAAAGAGACTTAGCAAGAAGGCAGAATAAAATATGCTCTTTTAAACTCTTTTTTTTAAAGAGAAAGTGTTCAGGATATTAGTATTGAGATTTCACAGTGTATGGGTATTTGTGACAACAGAACATCCTCACATTTGGTTCAGTCCAATTCCAATTCATTACCAGAAAATCTGACTCACATCCCACACTTCCACCCTTTGCCCACTATACAAGAGAATCCTAATGCTATTCACTATTTCATATTACTCTGTAAAATCTAACTAGTTTATCCTGAAAAGCAAACTACAGCTAGACAAAGTTTAGCTTTAGCATCCATCTTTCCTCCTAAGAGAGGCTTGATTTTCCTTTTGTTTTAATAGAACACAAAGGAGCAAGAACAATCTGAACTTCAGAGAGAAAGGAGATAATGAAATAAATAATTAATAATAATGAAGTGGCATAAAAATCAAATACAAAGACTAAATTAAGGGTGATGGTGGGAGGAAAAAAATGACAGGAGAGAACAGGAGTGGCCTTGATGGAAACTATTCACTGTTTTTCTTTTCTTCTTTGAGATTCAGGTGAAAAATGGTGTCTGTTCTACCTCCTTCAGCAACATTAGATTAGTACGAAACACAAGACATCATTTCAGTGATGGAACTTACTATATTCAGCACTTTCAATTATTTTCATTACAATTTCTATTCAGCAAAAATATGAATAATGAGAAACAGCATGGTGAGACTGGAACAGTACATGAAATGAAAATAAAAAGTTACTTCAGGAACAGAAAATGCAGGTGTATAGATGAGGGTATAGAACACACTGTCATAACATTAAAAAACATGAATAAAAATATAACTGAAATAGCTTAGAAAGTGTATCCTCATAGACTCAACTGTTGTTTGAGAAACTACTGAAGGAAAAAAAAGGCAGAAAAAAAGCCCTGTGGGAGATAAAAAATCAGTTTGAGTTGTGCAAATAAAATCAAAAAGCTCAAGTACTCAATCTAACTCCACTGTCCTTAAAGAGAAAATGACTTAAAACAAAAATTTTGACTTCCGGAATAAACCAAGAGAATAATGGAAATTATAATAGTCTTGTCATTGTTTTATTGCAATGAATCTGAGGAAAAAAACACCCAGTCAGACAACAACTTCCATGAGACAAAGCAGAATCTCCTGAGAAGACGAGAAGATCATTTATCTTCCCAAAGAGAGGCTGCAATCAGAGACAAATCATGTTTTGCATCTCTGGAAACACCTTACCTAACACAGGAACTTAATGGATCAAAATGTTCCTCTGTCAGTAAATGCATTAGACCTCACTCCAACCTCCTGCACAGATCTCTACCTTCACTACATCTTCTGTCTGGTTGCAGGAGCTGATCACAGTTCATGAAGCACCCTCCTCACTCCCATCATGGCAGATTCCTCCATGTCCCTTCCCTGGAGCTTTGCCATGCACAGCTCTAGAAGACCCTAAGATAAAAAGCTGCTGGAGCACCAGTTCAGCAATCCTGGCTCCAGGAGTGCTCTTGCTTCTGCTCCAATAAAATAGAGGTCAGTTCCTCGGCTCCATGACACACCTAGTACTCCTTCATTTGTTTGTGTGCATTTTGAACTCTTCTACTTACTGGAAATGCTCCTGAAAAGGCCATATTTAGAAAACCTTTTACTGAAAGGAGCCCTGAGATGCTGTTTGTGTTCTGCTCCTCCACGTCCTGCGAGCAGACAGGGCAGTGAGACATGTACTCACTCTTTAATGTCTCCGGTGTAAATGCCAGGTGATGCTCTCCCAGCAGTACGTGCTTGCAAAGCAGATTGGGAGGAGAGTGCACAAGAGGCGCTCAAAACAGAACCCATCTGATAAAACTACACCTAATTGATCAGCTTTAATGGTGTATACTGGAGAATGCCACCACTCTCAAACAGTGCAAACACCATTTTTTCAGCAAAAACAGCCATTACAACATATGGTTGAGTTAAAGTTTTAAGTGGGAGGTGACTCACATCCATGTGCACCACAGCCCTTAGGGAAACAAAAAAATCAAATACCATTTCTCCCCTTTTCATTGCAAACACCCACAAAGAACTCAACCAAACAAATCTGGAACTACACATCTGGAAAAAAAAAAGGTCAGAAATACTTGAGAACACACTGTTAAAAATAGGAGCTACTTTTAGACTTACCTGATGTTGCCCTAAAGTTAGTGGTTTTTCCTGCACATGCATTGTAAGTGCAGACAGACACATGAAACATCAGTACATTGTGACAGAGAACAGAAAGAAGATGGGTGTGAAAGCCTCACCCCAGGAGGTGTTAAAGCTCTCAGCCCCCAACTCAGAGGACACCTACAGTGCCAAGAAGTCACCCACTACCACGCCAGGTTAGCGAGAGGCCGAGGAGGAGCGAGTGGTGAGCAGAGGTGTGGACAGAGCGCGGCCGGGGTTGGTTAGTGCGAGCCCAGCGAGGCGGGCGCCGTGGAGGGCACTTACTGATGCTGCCACAGACCGCCATGCAGTATTCCTCCGAGTCAAAGTTGTTCCGGTTCCCGCCACAGCCGCCGTAAAAGAAGGGCGCGCACTTTCCTTCGGCCAGGTCAAAGTACCAGCGGGAGATCATCGCGCGGCACGGCCCGGTCTCCGCTTGCTCAGAGCACACCTCTATTCACAGGAGACCCGGAGGAACCAAGTTTAGCATGGAAATGGTATTGTCTTGGCTTCTTCATTAGGTGTCTCTCTGTGCCCAGGAAAGGACATGCACCAAGGTGATGCTTTGGAAGGAGATGCACCAAGGTGGTGTTGTGAGGGATAGGAAACCTTTCCCCAGAGATAATGAAGGTAAATTTTGAACTGACATGGATTCCTGCCACAAAGTCTCCTTAAACTTGCTAGAAACATAAGATATAGGCAGGCTATCTGCATATTAAGAGATGCTGCCCTGAAAGAAATGTGGAAGTTCATCTGCTTCCAGGCCAGAGGGGTACAACCACCAGCTGACTGGGGCTTTTGCCAATAGCCCTGGGTGGATTCTTGCCCAAGCAGCTTACTTGGTACCTGAAGGGAAACATCTGAAAGTATTGTTGTTCTTGTTGTTCATCTTGTTCTTTTTTAGCTCCATATACCCTCCCTGACCAAATTATACAAAACAAACCAACCAACAAACAAACAATTGTTAATACATTATAGTGGAAAACAAATTCACTTCAGCCACCTATTTAAATGTAGCCAGTGATGAAGAAACTCCCTTTTTCAAGCCACCCAGCAGAGGGTTTTTAATTCACAGTTCAAGGGCTCACATATCTAAAATTACTGCTGTAGCTTGAACCATCCATGGGAGGAAATCTTGCCCCCAGTGAATATACCTACAGGAAAAAAATTAAAATAATTTGTGCTTGTGTTCACTGTGAGCTGCTATACTCTCTGCCTACATTCTGCAACACAGAGAAATCTGAGGGAAGAACCAAACCACACAAATTAAAGGAAGACAAAGCAAATTCTGCCTGCAATTTGGAGTTCAGCCAATTACACATGTAAACATATAGCCTTTCAGCAATAATGTTCCAAACAGACAAAAACAGTTTTATCTTTCAATGTGCTGCACGAGTCATTTCAAATATACATTATATTAAACCAATAAACCCCTCATTTACTTTCATCCCACACACTACCTGGCAAACAAAGTGCTACATTCAACTAGAGCCTTTTAAATTCTCTGCATAAATTTGAATTTTGTGGAAATCACATTCCTAAGGGTTGAAAGGTAAGAAAAAAATATCACTGCACTAGCACTGAAAATCCCCTGCATGTTCATCACCTCTCAAAATGTTGGCTGCAAAGAATCCTGCTTTTCAGGGTCTCTCCTGATCCATCAATTCACTATGCTCAGAAGCACCACCACTTACAAACAGGTTTTTACTGTCCAATTGTCACTGGCAGTACAACCTACATTTCCTTAAATATACGATACAGGTACAATTTTACATGCATTTTACTTATTCACGTATTCTAACTATAAATTATGTCAAGAATCAATTTCAGGAAGCATACATTTAGAGTGAGAAAAACAGATCCAAGAGTGTGCAACCATCAAGGATGTGCTAAAAATGCTGCACTTCTTCTGTATGAAGAAATTAGGGGGAAAAGAATATTGAGTTTTTTACTTGAAGGAAAAACAAAATAAGTATCATTAATTGCACAGCACATTAACTACAATTAAATGTATATTACCATATGACTAATTATAGATCATTTTTAGTATACAAGTAGTTCTCCTGATTTATTTTAAAACCAAATCCAGCACACCACCTAATTATACAGTCAAATCTTGACAAAAAGCTAGCTTTGCACAGTCTTGGGAAAGCTGTCACATGTAAACTAAAAATTAATATCAAGTTCTGATATAAAACAGACACGTAAAATCAAAAGAACTTTCACTGACAGGAAATGTAATTTCTGAAAATACAAAGGTCTCAACAATTCAGCCTTTCTTATTTAATGCTGATTGTGGGCTAGCCTGTAGCCACACAGTAAGCCCCTTCTAGGTTTCCCTCAAAATATTTGTTTTGCTATACAGACTGATTTATTTTGTGCTGTTTTCAGGTTGGAAACTGTTTACAGATTTAATCTGAAATTTCCTATAGGTACCTCTCCCACAGAAATAGCAACAGAGATTTGAATGTGCAAAAGCAAAGGTAATTGTCCATCAGACTGGACACTGGAATTGTCTCATTGGTGAACTAAGTCACTTATACACACACAGATGCACTTGAACAAGTGTTCAGTAAACCACAGAGTAACACATTAAAAAGAGCAAGCCAGAAGCTTTGAAGCCCACTGTTGTGGCTGTTGACAGGCCCCCTGCCTGACCTGTCACCTCCCATCAGAGGAGGGACATCCCTCCCTCCAGCCTGCACTGCCAACCCTACTGCCCTTGGTGAGACCTGCATGGTACTTAGGTCACCACAGAGAGAAATGTTCTCTTGTCTTCTAATGTGTATGACCTAAATGGGGAATAAACAAGAGAGGGGGAAGTGCTCTGGTTTACTGTTTCATGACTGCTCTTTTTGAGGGAAGTGTGGTGCCAGCTCAGTCTAGGAAACGTGTCACTGCTGTCATTCATCCCTTTCCCGATGTTACCATGCCTGTCTGCCATTTTCTGTAGAGCTCAGAGTAGCATTCCTTCACCCCTGCTTTGGGGCAAAGGTACATTTTTAAAGCAGTTTCTATTACTGGGCAATGGTCTCATCACTCCAGTTTGTGGGCCAGATATTCCTCCTACGCCTCTCTACATCCCCATCCATCACTTGTCCTTACAAGAAAAAGCCACTGCATTTGGTTCTCAGCTGCAACACCTCAGCTGAGAAGACAGGGAAATGAAAATGAGAAATTTAACAGGTTTTCTTGGGCTATTAATCCAAATACCACTTCCCCTTCCTTCTGCTGTTGCCAAGTATAGCAATTAATGTCTTACAGAGAGTGAACGACAGTATTTTAGCAGATATTAGGAGCATGTAGGCAGCATGCACTGCTGTAGTGGGTGGGTTAAGCTAAATGATTCACCAAAATATTAAAAGCTGTCTTTGCTTCATATTTTAATTCTGTTGCTGAAAACTGAGGCAAAGATGAGCTACTTTTTGCAAACATGCAATTCAGTTTTACTTGATACCACAAATAATTTGTATGCAGTACAGCATCAATAATGAGCTTTGCTTTGTTTAAGGAACTTACTCACTCCTCCTGTTACATACAGGTAGAGGTACTATAAAAGAAAGCCCTTATGAAATCAGGCCTTGCTCTGCTTAATTACCAGCTGGCCTGTTACTTCTTTTAACTGCAGCTAGCCAAGTTCCCATGTGAAGAAATCTTAAGAATCCATTCACATAAAAACCTATACTTATAGAAAAAAAAATTGCACCTGCAATAAACAAGAAATCTGTCCCCTGAGAATCAGATAAGAAGATATGTAAACAATCCAAAATTAGGGAGATTTGACAGGCAGAATGCCAGTTACTAACCAATGAATTCAGTAGCAAGAAAACTACTAGCCAATTGGAGTAAAACATGAGGTCTGTGAAAACTGTATGAAAATGAGTTATGTGAATACAGAATAGGCTTTTCTGCATAAAGAAACCGAGTCCCATCTGCTTACTAATGCAATGCCTCCCCCCTCCAAAGACAAACTTTTGCCTTTAGCTTCAAGAAATTGGATACAATTAAAGAGGACAAGCCTTTGCAACAACTCAGGTTCATGAATAGTTGCTTTTAGAGTTTTCAAACCATTCTACTCCAACAGTCAAATTTCTGTCATCCTGTGTCCTAAACCATAGATGTCAATATCTCCATTCTCCAAAACTTTAGACATGACAAATTACTTTTGAGATAATCAGGAAAATGTAAGGCAACTTTCCCCATTCCAAGCTTCTTGTACTTATTCCAGCATGTCAGGGCAAACCCAGTTGCTTCTAACCATGCAAGCACCACTCCCTGAAGGACAGGGCTATGGCAAAGCTTGTTGATTTGCTTTTAAATTAAGTAGTTGAATACTGAAAATGAATCAGTTACAATAAACATTGGCACAGACTGTCTTATTTTTTCTTTGAAAAGCACAGACTTCAGCACCCTAGGAAATACAGTCTTGAAGTATGTGGACATTGACTTACACTGACTTTGTACAAAGTACTTCCATAAGCACTCATTTACCAAAATGCTGTAAGTAGAGCTCATTAGAATTTATCTGCAAACATTTTAGATATTTTTGATGATCACTTTTTACAGAGGGAAATATAAAATATGGCTCTGAATGTCAGTTTAAAATTTTCATTACCATTTATTTCTACTGCTACTTGAAGAAAACCAATTTCAAATCAAAGTGAAATTATAATTTCTGTATTTCAAAATCTCAACTCCATGCTTTTTTTTCCCCTTATGGGACTTAAATTCTTAACAACATTTTCAACTGAGAAATTGGAAATAAAACATGGGTTTCTAACAGGGAGAATAATTAAAGCTACATTTACATATTTCTATTGCTGTAAATATCAGGTTTATTCAATATTTTTTCAGGATTTGAATTTATTTACATCATCATGAGAACTAAGCTCATTTTATACTGGCAGTCAGCCCCAAATCTTAAATCAGAAATTAAATTTGAAGAGATCTAAGAAAAAAGGGACCAACAGGAGGAGTTAGATTACTAACTCTGACCTGTCTTGGAAGTTGGTTTCCCAAGTCTAGTTAACACCTCTGAGAAACCTATTTACCTTAATGCTACAGAAGAAAGGTACTATCATGCTAACTTATAAATACTGCAAGGTCTTGATAAATATAAATATAGCCATGGTAATGGAAAATATATTGTATTGATGAGCCTTTCTGTATTACCAGCCCTGCAAGTTTGAAGCTGATATAATCAAGTACACACAATAAAATCGTACTGAGGATCTGAAGGAGCCCATTAGCACTGGTGTGTGCTTGCTGTCCATTCAAACTGTGTCCTGAACACCTCTTAAATGAGGACCTCAAACAGTTGTTTAAGTATATGAGATCAAATCTTTTATTTTACCATTTATATCTTGCTAAAGAACAGAGTAAGTAACCGATAAATGCAAGAGTGCCAAAGGAGTAAACCCCTGAAATGTATATCATGAGGTATATGCTCCCCTTCTTCAGGCATTAGTATATAAAACATCACAATTGGAGTAATTTTGGCTTTCATATCTTCAGGAATTGAGCTATAGTTTGAGGTTATTAATATACATGCCCCTTTATTAGTCTTTGTTTTTCAAACTAGCTGAGAAAAATTAGGCAAAGAGCAAATGCACTGTTTTTCTTTCAGTTGTACTCTTTGTGTTCTAAAAAGGCACAATTGTTTTTGCTCAATGAATCAATCAAAAGGGAGTATTTGAAGATAATTTCACTGAAACAAAACTTCCTCATTCTGAATATATTGTTGGAAGAGGCAACCAAATTTTAATTTGAGTATTCAAAGACAAGAGCTAATTTCAGAAGGGGCTTTTGGAATTAGGAGAAGACAGCTGTGAAGCTGGCACATGCACTGGGACTAAAGTTGGTGCACAAGCCACACAACTGCTAAAATGCTTTTTTACAGACAGAAGTTAAAAAAGCCAAATTATGACTTCTCAATGCAATACTGAGGACAGTTCCTCTAAAGCTGTTAAATACCCTTAATTGTAATTTCCATCCTGTGTAATCAAGATTAAATTCTCTCTATAATGTTTATTCTTAAGCTACTGCAAGGGCGTATTTAGAATATTAAAAAAAAATTAATGGTATACTTGGCTAGAATATAAAGCCTTATAGTTCTGAAGCGGAACAAATATGTGAAAATATAATTTTTACTTCTTGTGCACAACAGAACTATATTTGGAACTAAAGTGCCATAAAGCTACCACTGATGGCCAGAAAGCAAACAAAAAACCCAGCTTGATTTTAAATCTAGGCTAATACAGTTTAATGAATTCACGTGTTTTAGAAAAGGTAATCTTTCCACATAACATCACAATTCTGCTAACATGGCCTGACAGTGAGTATAAGGGTTAGCCTGGAAGTGCATTCCAGACTTTTTACACAGCAAAATCTTCAGGAAAAAAATTTGCAATTAATTACTGCTTCAGTATAATAACATGACATCTTCTCTAGGGAAACAGATTCTTGGTAATTTTTTCTGGCAGGATGTATTTCAAATGAAACTACTCTCCACCTTCCAATTTACATAAAATAACACTATTAGTGTGTTTAGTATTTCAGTACTTTTGCCCTCGACCCAAAAAGGTAGTACTGTATTGCATCTCCATCAACAAGATCACCAGATTACAAAAAATATTTCCTCCAATTACAACATATAATAAAGTATTATATTATGGGAGAATAGCTGTGCTTTAAATTAAAATGTCTAATTAAAAGCAATAAATGCAAATCCATTAGGTTAATTTTATCAGTTCTCATTCATAAATTACAGTAGATGATCATTCTGAATGAAGATCTCATAGCAAAAAACCCCAGTGGATTTATATGAATGTGTACTATTTATATAGCAACCAATCATGTTTTCTTGATATGAAATGCAATCACACATCATCCCTCTCCAAATAAAGCACACTGCATAGCCTTGAAGGCAAGGAAGAAGAGCAGGGAACTACTACTGCAGTACAAAGATGGCAACTTTTCAAAGATGAAAAGTTGCCCTGGTAAGCTGTGGATGCCCCATCCCTCAGTGTCCAAGGGCAAGCTTTGGAGCAACCTGGTCTAGAGTGAGGCATCTCTGCAGATGGCAGGGGGCTGGAACTGGATTCCAAATATTTAAGGTTCTTTCTAAACCAGGCCATTCTATGATTCTATGAAAGTGAGGCAAAGCTATGGAGTGTGGAAAAAAACCCCAATTAATGTAGCATACACTACTAATATTGTTCCAAAATTCCCAGCTGACAAGTCTGGCAATCAGGGTTAATCTCTCTTGATTTACAATATATGGTAGGAGTCACTGAACGGATTTTAAGTCTTTCAGTTAAAAATCTCCAGCAGAAAACCACTCATGATGGATCAATGACACTAAGACCTACCATACCAACATCAGGCTACTTTTCTCTTGCTAGGAAACCAGCGTATGGTCTCTCACTTGTAACTCCAGACAGCAAATACAGTCAAAATGTCACATGAAGCAGCACTGCTTAGATTGTTTCCTAACTTCCTAAAGAAATCCAGCTGAATTAGAGAAAGCAAACCCAACTGATAAAGGGCAATATTACACTGCTAGAGGAGGCAGGTGAGGCTTATGCTGCTGATTCCCCCATGTCTGTTGGCAGGTGTGCAGAGAAGCTGCCACGTGTTTTGTTCCAGGCTGCTGGGCTGACCCCACTGCTCTCCTCTAATGGGATCTGACTATGATGACAGGCCTTTGACACGGTGTCCCACAGAACACCCCTGGAAAAGCTGCAGCCCAGGGCTTGGACAGGAGCACTCTGTGCTGGGTTAGGAACTGGCTGCGTGGCCGGGCCCAGAGAGTGCTGGTGAACGGTGCTGCATCCAGCTGGGGGCAGCCACCAGGGGTGTCCCCCAGGGCTCTGTGCTGGGACCCGTTCTGTTCAGTATTTTTATTGATGGCATGGATGAGGGGATCGAGTCTTTCATTAGTAAATTTGCAGATGACACAAAGCTGGGAACATGTGTCAATATGTTGGAAGGAACAAGGGCTCTGCAGAGACCTGGATCAGCTGGATGGATGGGCAGAGTTCAATAAGATGAAGTTTAATAAGCCCAAGTGCTGAGTCCTGCATTTTGACCACAATAACCCCCTGCAGCATTACAGGCTGGGGACACTGCAGTAGGACAGTGCCCAGGCAGAAAGGGCCCTGGGGGCACTGGCTGACATGAACATGAGCCAGCAGTGTGCCCAGGTGGCCA
>JAWWMS010000001.1:14355880-14379096 GCA_035048045.1 Chlorospingus semifuscus
AAATAAAATTTAACTCTATCCATTATTTAGACATACACAGAGCTAATGTTCTAGAAACCGTTTTCATTCCTTTCACGATAATTACTACTGAAATTTAAATGCAAAGCTTTAAACTTCTGTTCTATTTTTTTGTTTCTTTTTAAAATAAATTAATGTTCAAGTAGCAGTGTGACAAACTCAACTGAAGTTATTTGACAACTGGATTGTTTAATTTGCTTAGAGTAATCTAACAGAAACATAAATCCATCAGAAAGAAGCACTTCTAGCACTTTAGGTTTGCAGGTAAGCTTCTGCCTGTATTGTTCCGGTATTTGTTTAACTTTCAATTATGTTGAGTCATAAGATTTCTAGGATTCTTTGCTTTTTTTGAGTGAGCAACCCACAGATTACACTGGGAAAATAAGCACACATGAAGGGAGAGCAATCCTGCACATCCAAAGAGAGGCTCTAAAAATAAGGAAAAACTGAAATACTACTTTTCTTTGCCAGTGCATAGCATGACAGAGAGAGCTATGCATTACTACATTTCTTTGACTGATGGAGCAACCCAGACCAGTGCTGGTTGTAATTTCTACTGATGGGATTGCCCAATTCAATATTATTTTTAATCCCACCACAGCAATAAATTGACTTTGCATCATATTGGGCTGGTCCTCAACACCCTGCCTGTTTTGCTTTAGCAGGATCAGCACTTCCCTAGGTGGCAGCACTGCCTTAAAAGCCTCCCTGGCCCCCAGCTATCCCCTTGTCCTTACCAGCACCTTGCCCCTGATCCCCCAGCAAGTCAGGGTAAACCCTGACCAGACCATGGATGGAGGGCTTGCAAAATTTGTACCAACCACAAAGCATTGGTATCATTACCACCACCAACACTACCTCTGTCTGCCTTATATTTATCACTATTTCACAGTACTTTTCTGCCTTCTTCAGCATCTCCAGTATTTTGATTACAGCTGGAAGTAGGTCCTGTGCAGAGGTACTTTAATAATAAACCATAATGGCACCATTTTTCTGTTGATGAGTTTATAAATCCATACATTCTCTCAGGTTACCCAACACACCAGTGTTACAGCTACTTCTGTTCCAGTTGCTGCTCACCCACTTTTGCAGGAAAGGGCTGGTTAAAATCAGACCCTGCTGGCTAAAGGGTGTCTGGCCATCTGGAGAAAACAGCCCTAAAGGGGAATTCTGAGTAGAGGTTGTGTTACCACATTAAAAGTCACCATCATGTGCCCATCATTCATTTTGCTGAAGGCTGCCAACATCCTGCTTATCATCCTGCAAACTGCTTCTTGCTTAACTTTCCATTTTTAACTGCACATCACCACAACATGTATTGTGTCAACACAGTAAGTCAAATCTTAATTTAATTTTAGAAATATCATCTTTGCCCCCATAAAGCCAGTAACCCCCCTCCTGATGTCCAGTTGTCCATTGTGTTTGTAGCAGACTTCTTTTATTGCCCTATCCTGGTGTATCACAACAGGTTACCAGCTCACATTGTTCAAAAACAGTTTTGCTGGATGTTATAATGCTACATTTTAATATTAAGTAACTTTATTTCAGTCAAGGACTTCCTATAATCTGAAAAATACTCTTGGAACAACAACGGATTTTTTGCTGTAAGACCAGAAGTTCTGCTCCAGAAATTTCATTTTTCAACACAGCAAATACTAAGAATATAATTAAGAATCAATCTCTAACAAAAGAATTGGAATTATAGTAAAGGCTACCATTCACACAACCTTTAAAATCCTCTGTCTTGGTTTAAAAGACGGGTGTCTGCCAAGAAAGGCAGGAACCTTCCTGGGATGGAAAATATGAACCCCTTCCCTCCAAATTATTATAACTTTGAAATTACAGGGCTACTATCAGGCAAAGATATGGGAAAACAAATAACAGTTCGTTACTAGTGTATATATGTATAGCAAGACAAACAACAGCAATGGCAGGAACAAGAAACAAACCCAGAAACCCAATAAACAATAAAACAATAAACAATAAACCCCTTTCTCTCAGTCGTCGAGCGCTTCCCCTAGGGTGCAGTTCCGGTCACGGCCAGCAAGGGCGCTGCTGGCTCCCGGCCGGGCAGGGCAGGGGGCGCTGTGGGGCGCGCTCCGCTGCCTCTGCGCATGGCATGGCAATGGCAGCTCCAGCAGAGGGAGAGCAAGGAAAAGGGCTTCCTTTCCAAGGAAAAGAGCCTTCCTTCCCAAGCTCTCAGGCACCAGCCAGTTTCAGGGCCACTGCAGGTGACAAATGGACTATAGCAGAACCTCGGAGCAGCAGGCTGAAACAGCAGAGCACACTCAGGATGGCAAAACAAAGTGTAACAAAGACTCCAAAGCTGTGACAGGAGCCAGGGCTCTGGGAGGACATGGGGGACATGGAGTTAAAGCGTAGCAAAAAGCCCAAAGCAGCAGCAGGAACGGCAGAGCTGGGCAATGGCAGACAGGCTTCCGCAAGCACCTGGGAGACGCTTCCTCTAGAGAGGGGGAGGGAGTCAGGGTCCTGTTCCCCGTGAGGCCGGGTGTTGAAAAGGTCCCAATTCAGCCGCTGCTCCTGCAAGCAAAGGCTCACCCAGAAGAAGCAGTGAAGGACAAGAACTCCACAGTGGCAGTGAATGCCCTGGGCAGCAGCAGTCTGTCACCAAAACCACAACTGACTCCACTCCGATCCAGAGAGCCAAACAGGGAGAGGGGACTGAGCCCAACTCCAGACCCCCACCCAGAATCTCATGGTATCTCTGCACTTTCCAATGGAAAGTCCCCCAGCTACCAAGCTCACTCCTCAGCTAAGAGACTGTAACCAACTGCACCTTCTCCCCTGTGGCCACATCTTTTTTCTCTTAAGTACTCATTGTTGCAATCTCTTAGGCAACAAATGGGAGAAAATTTCTGAGCAAAAAAAAGGAAAAAATCCTAACCTCCAACATCTTCTCTAGGAAGAAAAAGGCTCAGTAAGTCTGCATGCTCCTAACAAGATGATTGCCCTATCTGTGTAATGGAAGTTATCAAAGCAAAGTAGTACAAAATAAAAGCACTGTGTGAGATATGGTCCTGATCAGCAGATTTTCCAGCCACTCCATAAACTAGATGAAATGTGAAGATCTCACCAACACTGAAGAGAAAAAAAAGCAAAGATAAGATGATAAAGGTAATAAAAGAAAATCCATTACAAAACCAAACACCTTCTAGCAGATGGCTGGGCTCCAAACCAAAAAGTAATCATGTTCAGAGAAGTACTTTCAAACAAAGCCTGTGTTAAATTTTGTATGAAGAGGCAGTGCACATGCTGAGGGTCTGGGGCTCAAGGCTTCATTTTCATGCCACCAATGAGAACAAAGGCCTTGCTAAGACAAATTTACAAGCTCAAGTGCCTGCACAGTACATATTTGGGAGCATTCAGAGAAATGTGTCACTTCCCTGTGACCTTGTATAGATTATTCAGAACCATCCCACACTTAGCAAGATGCCAACCAAGGAACAGAATGACCCCTTTCCTGTGTTGCTGTCCTGGGGCTTTGCTCTGCCCTGCTCCCCAGCTCCAACACTTCTGCCATCTCTTGTGCTCACACAGCCACATTTCTTCAGTATGTAGTATGTTAGGCATACAGTATTACATCTATTTAAGCAGACATATAGCTTTAGGAATTTTTATTAAATGTCATGTTTACCTAAATCTTTATGTTTTCTCATTTATAACATGGGTAATTAAAAGTAAGCTGCAATCTGCATGAGAGAGCAAGCCAAATGCACTGGCCTGAATTTCAAGGAAACAATGCTTTCTTAAAAATGTTTTTTCTTTTCTTTAGAAGTCCAGAAAAGCAGAGAAGATGCAAAGCACCTAGATACTTCTAAAAATTTTCAGTAAAATGGTTTAGTAAGCACAATTATCTAGCAATAAAATGAACCAGCCATAGTGTTCTTCACTGTATTATACTCGGTACCTACAGATGAAGAGAAGAGGTTGTGCCAGTGAAAATGCGATTTGAAGGAGAGTTTGCTGCTGCGCCCAGCCCCTGGCATGGCTGTCCTCTGAACTTGGGCATGACACATGTTAAGCCATACAGTTAAAGGTCTTCATTCTAGTTTGAAGGATTTAAACAGCCTATAGTAAATGAGGGATTTGTAGAGTTCTTCAATTTCAAATTTAATTTTAAATGGAAGTTACAGGCCTCTCCATAAACCCATCCATCAGCCAACATGAATACAAGGTAGTGCTGATAAAGTGTGTCTGTGCCCCAGCAGCCTGAAACATCTATATTTCTCTGATGAGAAGCTTAACTCCTGCCCATAACACTGCCTCCAAAACCAGCTCTGTAGCAAAACTGTTCCCACTCTCTCATTTTTTCTGTAGCCTGTAATATGAATTTCAGTTAGAGACCCACAGCAATGCAGACAGACAGCAATGCAGACCTGAATTGGAAGGGCAGGAGCTGAAGTGACAGCATGACCTGCACATCCACCTCTGGTGCACAGAGTGGGAATATCTGCAACTCTTCTGTCTTCCAGAGGCTTGGCCAAAACTGTGCTGGTGAAACAGCAAGGCCAAAGGCCTACAAACTGAATCCTGACTCGAGCTGACAGAAGCCATGAGAAAGCTCTTTGTGAGAAGAGAGCTCTGCGGCAGTGAAAAACAACTTGTTTTCCTTGAGAAAAACTTTAAGACTGTGTAAAACAACCTGCTTTCCCTGAGAAAGAGCTCTAGGACTGTGATAAACACCAGCCATCTTTATAAACTCTTTCTACACTGTTAGATAAAAAAATGAAAACTATCTCTCACAAACCATTTTTTCTGCACATACACACCATGAACAATTAATACAGGGCAATAACTTGTTACTGACCAGTTGGGGATAGACAGGGGATGTTCTTTAAAAACCTTATAAATAGACACATGTGAAATAAACCAGAATCAATCTTTTTCTTCTTTGCACCATAAAAGCGTGTCCTGCATCTTTCATTATTGAGCACCACAGTGACACAAAACCAACACTGATCTCAATATTTACCCTTCATCCTTAAAGTACCAAGAATTTTTTTTTCCATAACTATAGTTGGAGGGTGGAGGGGGGGAGTGCTATTGTTCTGTTCCTTAGCAGGCATGGTACCAACCCATCACACATAGTAAAAAATACACTCTGATACAATGACTCTCAAGCAAAATACCTCCACTGTTCTAGGCTACAAAAGGCAATTATTTGGGATTAGTAAAGCCCTCCTATTAGATTAAGAACTGACTGATAATTCTAGTTGTACTATTTGGTATCATCTTGATGCTCTTAGAATGGTGCTATGAAATCATGACATTTAAGGTACTTTCCACAAACACTAAGATGGCACACAACATGCAACATGCTTAGGACACAAGATCAAGGTAAAGGGAACCCTTCTGGAATGGACTCATTGACATCTAAATATCTACATGTGCACCACAAGGAACTTCAGTAATGATATATCACATGATCTACTGTGATTTTTGGCAGGTCCAAATACCTCACACAGAACTCTAGAGTCAAAGGGCTAAAATCCTTTAGGTACAATCCATCAAAGTAGACTTGACTGGACTAAAACAATTAACTATATATGTAGAAATATACATATAATTAATTTGTGGTGCATACTATGCCTTCATTTTCACAGGGTACCATACATTAAAAAAGGCTGTTTCTCAAACCTTCTTCCTCCTTCCTCTGTAGTTCTTCCATCAGAGACATAATTGGAATTTCAGCTCATTTTGCTATTTTGTTGCCTGACTGAATTTTCTGATATAATTGTCCTACTTCCCAGATAGAGCACAAGATCAGATTTGATGCATTATGCCACGAGCAGATAAATGTGTTTACCTGCAAGAAGATTCAAATGCACATCACCACACACTGGCATCTTTAGAAACAAAGCAAATAACATTCTTCAAAAGTCCACAGCACCTCAACAGTTTATTACAACTTTAAGTTCATTTACTTCTGTCGTTTTTTACTTGTTTCCCAAATCTTTGAGGAAAAAATTTGCTGTGAGTTCAGTAAGATGCCTTTTCTGTCCCTTTCTTGCTCAGTAATGCAACATCAAAGAGCTATGATAAAGCCCATTACCATAGCATCATGCCACATGGATTCCTGCTCCTGTCCCACCTTCCTTAAAGGCCTACAAAGTAAAAAAACCACCATCCCAGAAGTTATCAGTGTGATCAGCAGCAAAGGTCACCTCAAAAAAGGCTTCCTGGGGGATTTTCCCTTCAGTTTTCTTCCTCTAGGTGCCCACCACTCATGCTAGCAAACTTGCTTGCCCTGCACCACAAATCAAGAGTTTGCCTCTCAAACACCATTTACCAAGAAACAGGCCCAAAAACAGGCTGCAGAATTCACCTTGGGAAGATGACAAATTTCTGGACTGAGTTGCTCTCCCTTCTAATTCCTTGGCACACGTTATAACTGCAATGCTTGTCCCACAAATGAGAATTTGTTGCAAGCACAACCCCTTCCCTCACAATTACATAATCCTGCCTAATTTATTGGAATTCTTGAGTTAGAAAACAGCAGGAATAATGAAGTCTGGATAGCCTGACTCCATCCTGCCTCAGTCACAGAGCTTTTATGTGATTCTGCCCAAGTAAAACCGTTTTATTCTCCTCCCACACTGCACTTAATCACTTAATGCTTATTCCCCTCTCTTTCTACAGCCCCAGCAGACTCTTTAGTCCACTTTTTCCTTTCCACTCCATTCTGGCAGTAATTCTGCCTGACAAATCTGTAGGAGAACATGCTCAGGTGCTCTGGAAGGCTGCTGAACACATTGGTGACTGAAGCATTGCTGCTTACAGCGGTAAAAAAGATTGTAAGTGAAGGATGCTGTGAGTCGATGCTTGCTGCAGAGTAATAGGTGGCAAATTTTGGTGTTTCTTCAAGTAGGGAGGTTGGTTTTTTGAGATTCCAGGTCCCACCCTAAACTGACAGCAGCATGTCTGGCTAAAAGAGGTTTACTGCAGTGCTATAAATAAAGCCAGCCATAAGAAGTTGGAAGGTGTTGAAAGCCAAGCTAAGTTAGAAAAGACTGCTTGATCCAGAATAGGAGGGAATTAACTGGGCTACTCAAATGGGAGGGCAGAATAACCAAAAAACTACTGGAAATTATTTGATCTTCAGAAAAGTCAGTAAAATTTACATAAAAGAATAAGCCTGAAAAAAGAACAGTACCGGAAAACTCTAAGGGACAGATCTGAAACATTAAAGGCTTAATGAGACTATTTTGTGAAGATTTACTACGATTTTGTCAGGAACCCTGGGCAGCATTCTGGCCACAACCCAGCAGAAAAAAAAAAATCCAGGAGGAATATAGGACAGTGGTACCTTCAAAGGTAACAGCACTTTTACTTGAAACAAACCATGTGCCCTCAGAGGCTGCTTCCACAGTACTGCCTAAGAGATGCAGTTCTATTCCTGCTGTTACATGCCACTGCCATTCTGTTTGCAAAACATCCTGTCTCTGTATAGCTTTGTACAGCAAGGTGCAGTTAAAGAAACACAGAAATGTTCCTTAAAACACTGACCACCTCAGCCTGGAAAAGGAAGGGCATGGGACAAAGAGATAAGAGTATCCTGACCTCCATGTCTCTGAAAATTGTCATGAAAAACAAAACCTGAAATGGTCATAAATATTTCTCCTCCTCCAAAACAGGTAGAATTCTTTTTCTTCCACAATGAAGTGCACATGTCCGTGTCAAGTACTTAGGGAGACATGCAGGATGCAAGACTGCAAGAAACAGGAAACAAAAGGGAAAAGAACCAAACAATTTCTGAACCACACGTCGTATCTTGAGGACTTCCTATATCCAAAATGGTGCAGAAGACTCCAGATACCTGGGTATGCTCCTTTCAGCATGGTAAGATTTTTCTAGTCTTATCCTTTTTTTTCCTGACAATGCTTTAAAACAGACCAATTAGTGAGGTAGGGTGTTAATAAAGTCCTAGCCCAATGGCTGCTCTTATGAGCAAAGGCTCAGCAACAGAAAGGAAGAAGCAGTACAGGACTGGACTCTGGCAGTGACAGTGAATTCTCCCTGCAGTAAGCAACAGCTTGACCGTCCTCATTCCGATGCCGAGAGCAAGAGAGCAGATGCCCCAAGGACCTCGTCCTTTAGCTACCCTCAAAACTCATGGTATCTTCCTCCTCTGTGAGAAAATCCCAGAGAAAAAGAAGTGTAGCCAGATGCTACACTCCTCTCCCCACCTTGGTCACCTCCTTTAAGTACCCACAGGCACCCAGTAGTTAGTCTCCTAGCAACTTAAAGGAAAAAATTCTGTAAATAAAAGGGAGAAACCAAGCCCCCAACACAGGTTTTCTTCTAAAGAAGCACATTTCCCAAGTACCCCCACACCAGAGGTCAAAAGCACTATCTGGATTCACTAACCCAGGAAAGCTGGGTTCTGGAAGAGGAGAAAACAGGAATGTCATATATATGGGTGCTGCATGTAGTCTTAGTAAAGGACCAGCAATTACCTCAAGAAAGGACCTACTTCATCCTCAGGACAGAAAAATGACATCTGTAATGTCACTGTTAGGTCAAACGTGACATACACGCATGATCAGGGTCCAAGAAGAAAAAAGTTTTTATTCTGCGTGTTCTCCAGCTTACATACTCTTAAAAAAGCATGATCTTAAGTCATTAACTACATCACAGTAACTTATTATATTCATTGGTGCAAAGCAATTAGTGTCAATATAATTGGCAAAAGTTTTATAGAAATCTAATAAGGTACGTACACACATCTACTTATGCACATAGTCTAGCTTACAAAAATTTTCATGTATCTTTTCTAATCTGTTTCCATGCTGATGGCCTTGTCTTCTTCCTTGCTATGGATACACTCGAAAATCATCAACTGTTATTTCTTCTAGTAACTCAGCTTTGCTTGCAGGCCAGTTGTCAAGCCCCTCCATACTACACACCACTGAAAGTCTTTATGCTAGCATTATCAGTCCAGTGTTGAGATACTGTTAATTAAAAAAAAACATGGATACTAAGAAAAAGCCTCAGGTGGTGTATAAAATAAAAAATTATTTTGCAGAAATGCACTTTCTTCATCACTTTCAGGCTCCTCTTTTATATAAAGTACACTTTGATTTTTTGCTGATCTATTTTGCATCTCAAAATATTAATTGCCTCTTACGTTGCAGTCATCCAACTTTACTGAGATTCCCTTTATTCCTTGTACTCATGTGCTTTAGTTTTATTCCAATTACACCTTTTTTCATGACTGATGAGCTCCTGTACACTGTCAGGCAGGACAATAAATAGCAGAGCATGGCATGACTCAGGCTAGGGGAAAATAGAAGAGCCTACTTGCACATGCTAACTCTATAGTAGGAAAGGAATCGGATTATTCAAGGCACACTTCTCCATACTTAGTGAATTTTTAATGAAGTCAGTTTCCACAAATGTCAAGACTGAACTTCCACAAATGAAAGACAGCAGCTTTTAAAAAAACAAAAGCATTTCTAAGAACCTTTAGAGAAATTATTAACAAAACTGTATACCGCAATTTAATAAAGATGACTGATATTGCATGACCCATTTTAGTGCTCTTCCTTATATTTATATTTAAACACTAAATAAAACTTAGTGGTATTTCTAAAGAGCAGATACATTCCAAAACTTTGGGAATCTTGTATTTGTGAATGTTTTCTCCCCCAGCTGTCTTCAGGTTTTCAAAAGATGAAATTTTGTCTGAATTTCAGAACATATCAGGCTTCACAAATGCTACCAAATGCACTAATTTTAGCACCCCAGCTATTGACATCACTTTCTGTTACTGCTAAGCTGCACAATGAGTTGCACACCAGCTGTCAGTGCTCCTGCTCTCCCTCTCACAGCAGGCAGCACACATGTTTTGCAGCAAGACCTGCAAATGCAAATCTCCAACCAGTTTAAAATTTCGTGCCATCCCTCTGGCTGAAGGGATACTTAATGCACTTCACTGTGTAAGATGTACTTGGCAAATGGGCTCTGAAATGGTAACACCATCCAGTGAGAAGCAATTTGGATTAATGAATTCTTTAATACCTTATATATTCATACCACTGACTTGGTAAAGACACCAATCAAATGGAAAGATGGCATAAAGATTAAATGCTTAGGAATTATTCAGTACAACCGGGACCAGTAATCCTGCTGTGCTTTGCATTATTAAATGATGAGATCTTTCTCACAGACAATTCTTGGTAATTAGAGTAGAGCATCTGGTATTAGGAGTACAGCTAGAGAAGGGCCTGTTTGTCATTGATGTCTAGTGGGAGTAATGACCACAGATAGGTAGAAAGAATGAAAATACTTCAGACATTGAAGGTTTGATCATCAAAAGGCATTTCAAATGCTAACATTTCAATGAGGAATATAACACATTTTAAACAAGGACATGTTTACTTCAGCAAGATTTCAATTCTATTCCCCAGCTTCCCCTTCCCAAACACCTTGATATGGCTCATTTTTAAATAAAAATTTTGATTCCTTCTACTTCAGTAGTAAGTTAATCCAATTGTTCCTCTCCTTCTTTCTCTTCTGACAAAGAACAGAAATTACTACGAAATCCAGTTCAGGCAGTAAATGTTTCTGCAATACTATCTTGTGCAAAGGCTACAATGAGTGAACAAGTAACCTTAGAAGGAGCATTAGAAGGAGCATTTGAAATTAATAACTCCATAAGCAGCAGCTGAAGATCAACAAGTTGAAGATCAGTAGAAATACTTTGTTGATTATTATCACCTGAAGCAATCACTTCCTGTAACACTGCTGAGTCCTGACCAAACTTTCACTGAAACTGTTACTACTCATGAGAGAAGGACTATGTCATATTAGCAGCGACATGGGAAAACAAAAAACTACTCTGAGGCTTTGCAAAGTTTACAAGCTATCAAATTAACAATTACCTGAAAAACAATACTTTGTTCTGTACAAAGCAAAGCTTTACCCATCTCTTAGGAAGAATGGCAGTGTGTTCTGGCAGCTCAGCTGGGATGGGACAGCTTGGGAGAAAGAGAAGAGCCTATTGGCACATGTAACTCAAGGAAGATAAAAGCAGTAGCCATGCAGACTGAATGCAATATCATAATCAGCAACATAGCATTCAGCCAGCAACATTTTTTAGAAATAAAATACTAATTACTAGCAACAGACAACTAATAAACCCTGCCATTTCTTCATGTTAAGGACAGTTCTGAATGGTTAGTAATCCAGGTTTTAAGTATTAGAGCAATAGAGAACTTGAAACTTGTCTATGGCTACCATATGGCTACCAGTTTTCCAAAAAACACCTTCATGGTTAGCAGTTTTAAGTTCTCTGATTTATAAACCAGATTAAAATACAAGGTTTAAAGCAAAACCTGACTGATTTACATATTCTAAGATACAGAATCTGAGGGAGTTTTTCCTCATGTCTGGAAAATGCAGAAGCTGCAACCACATTGCAAGAAAGACACTTGGGGGAATTACAGGCTGCCTCACTTCAGTTTCTGGGAAAATCATTAACCAAGTTCTACTGAAAGCCATTTCTGGGCACATGGGGATGATGATGATGATTAGCAACAGCCAAAACAGATCTAATAATGGTAAATTGTGCTTGATCAACCTAATTTGCCTTCTAGGATGAAACAGCAAAATTGGTGAGTTAAGAACAGAGCAGTAGATACCATCCAACTTAACTTCAGCAAGGTATGCAACACCATCTCCCTCTTGCAACATCTTTGTATCCAAGTTGGAATGTTATGGTTTTCATGGATGCAGTCCTAGTTGGGTATATGTTGGGGTTGGGTTTTTTTCTGTTCTTTCTTTATTACCACTGTGTTGCTAAGAAGCACTGATGGTTGGGTACTTGAGATGGGTGGGGAGGGGAAACTCTTTTGGTTTTTGGGAGTTTATCTCAGGGGGGACAGACATACCTCGAGAATGGGGGCAGATTAAAAGAGATGGGGTTGGGGGCAACCAGAACTGCAACAAAGGGGAATGTGCCGCAGCTGAAAAGGGCCAGGACTGGGTTCGGGTTCTGTTTGTTGTTAGTGCTGTGGTTGTTGTTGTTTGTTTGCTTTATTATACATACTAATAAAGAACTGTTATTCCTGTTCCATATCTGTCTTTGCCTGAGAGCCCCTTAATTTCAAAATTCTAATCATTTGGAGGGAGGAGGTTTATATTCTCCATTCCAAGGGAGACTTTTCTGCCTTCCCTAGCAGACACTTGTCTTGTAAGCCAAGACAGTGAAAAACTGTGCTGTGGAGCTGTACATGTAATGGTTCCTGGCTGTACTGTACTCACAGCCATACTCTGCCTGGAAGGAAGTAAAAATACCACACCTCAGGGCTTCTTTTTGGCACTGGTTTTGTTTAGTGAATTCTATCAGTGAGGAGAAGACAGGCTGCCTAATGAGGGGGACACTACATTCGATTAGAGAAATGACCTGCCTCACTGGGTATGCAAGTTTTTTGGACCCACTCCAGGTATTAAAAAATAGTTTCTAAAAGAAGCACAATGTAAATACAATTTCTGGTTTCTATCATTAAACACACCCAGAGAGGAAAGGGGACTGGATTCTGTTCACCAGGATTTTAACTCTTCTATCTTCAAGGGCAGGATGTCAAAGTTTCAACTGTTACTAATGATGGGGCTGAATTGCTCTGAATAACTAAGAAACAAAAGCTCTGTATTGTCACTAACCCTCCCATGAGTGCACTCAATAATACAGAAGTCCCTGTAACATACTTTCTGCATTCAATGAAAGTCAACAATTTCTGTGAATGTGCAATGCCACATAAATATTTTATATAAATATTACTACCTACAAAAAAACCTCACCTTCTTTATAATAAAACTGTTTCTCTCCAGTTTGCATTGTAAGAATTAACTCAGTGAACACAACAGTAGTTACCAAGAGAAGATGTTACCTGGTAGAAGATGTTCATATTTTATCAAGTTATTAATTCCAACCTGTTTAATTTTTTCTCTTTGTTGTAAATGAGTCATTATGGACAAAAGCCAAGTCAGAATTAACAGGTAAGATCATGTTCTGTTGAGAACTAAATCCTGACCTTAAGGAATAATATAAACAATATGTTCCTTGCAAATACTGAGTGACATAATAATATTTCCTACTTGCATGGAAATTATGCTCAGAAACACTGCACAGTGTCATAGTCTAATCCCCAGTATCAGAATGAAGATTTTTTTTTTTTTAATTCAAGTATCTTGTATCACATCAACAGATAAAAAAATAATTGAGAGAGTAAATAGATTTTAGAGTAAGGTGAGCAACAGTAAGGAATACATCAAACTCTACAAGAACACTAAATATATCATATTGTAGGCCTACAGAAAGGATTAACAAATAAGATGGAATAAATCAAGATAAAGCACTGGAGTGGAACATTTTGTAATATATCTAAAAGGTCTATAAAAGCTTGTTTTTATAACTAAATCCTTTGCAGATTTCTGCCCCTAGTCAAAAGGGTCTAGTTGAATCATCACTGAAAAAAATGTAATGCCAAAGCATCCATCCCAAATGCACAATACAACATGAGAATGGTATTAAGGAAGGTCAGTGCATTATATATTTTTATATACATGTTTAACAATATGTATATGAGCTGAAATGTATCTTACGAGTTTCCACACATAGAAAAGATTAGGCTAACAAAAGTTAGCTGAAGTGGGCACTGCTCAGGAGAAGCCAAATGCCATTTGGACAGAGTTACACACAACACAGGGAAGCAAACAGCTTTAAATAACAGGTTAGTAAATCAGGAGCAAAAATTTTTAAAAGAGCAGATGACAATTGGCATTATGCTGTGCAGTTCCTCTGACATCAGCAGCAATGCAGATATGCCTCTAGTGGTGTTAATAACTAAAAGTGGAGAACAGATATTGCTGGCTGGGGGTTATGTACAAATTACCAATGGGACAGGACTGCTAGGAATGTGCCTTGAGCTGTTTTATTTTCCAGCATCAGTTTCATTACATGGTTATGACCATGTAATGGGAAGATGCCATCAGCTCACATCCCCAGCAGCAGACCAAGAACTTGATGTTACAACTTACTTTATAATGTTACAACTTACTTCATAAGTTTTTTGCCCAATCACACAAAGCAAAAGTATATTGACAGTAGTTCCATCCAACCACTATAAGCACACATACCTTTTGTTAAAACAGTGCTTGCTTATTTCAAATACAATACCTGCTTGTAAGCCTTAAAACACAACGCACAGAGCTCCATTATTAAGCTTAGAACTTTTAAATATCTTGCTAGATAAACTTTTCTGTAGCTTAGGGAGTTATTCTAGTCAAGCATTAATACACAGATCATTGTTCTATTTGTCCTTACTTTTCTACATTTTACATAATTTTTCTGCTGACCTATCTCATGGCTACTGCTCAGCTCTAATCACAGTTCTGCTGTCTCTGAGGTCTGCCATTTGCAGCTTTCCCAAAACCCTCTGATTCTATGGATTCTCACAGTCTTGTCTACTCATGAGGGCAGAACGGGAGCTGGATGCAGGCTGAGGGAAACACTAAAGGAGGCCAAAGACACCAGAGTCCTGCTGGATGCTGACACTGATATGGGAAATGAGGCTCTGCAGATCTCTGCAGCATCAGCTAGGGAGAGTGGTTAGAGGCAGGAGCAGCCACTGGAATGTTTCACTGTGAGCAATGTTTCACTCAGAACTGTGGGGTACTGAGCTGTAGGATCCAGGCTGGGGACACCCAAACGCCATCAAATATCCAGAGACCTTTTTGAACCATAGCTCTGCAATAACCAAGCTGAATAGCAATCTCCATAATCTGCTGCAGTACAGAGACACATCCAGTGGTGGAATCCTCACTGGCATTACTGCAAATTGTTAGGTCCACAGTCTGAATAGCACATTAAGATATACAGCACTATACAGCAGCATATTAGAACTTTAGACAAAGTTCAGTCCAAATATCAGCCCACAAATTTGGCCAATAACAGAAATAAGACAGAAACTAATCTGAATAAGACAATGGAAACAATCAGTAACAATCAGATCTGCTTCATCCAGGTACCATTTACAGTAGAATAGTTGTGGAGGTGGGGAGGGACTGGAACTGGACAAATACCCATTGAGCTATACAGCTGCATTTTCTGTGAAGATATTATTATGTGACTCTTTAAATGGGCCACTCCATTAGAAACAAATGTCTCTTTTAGGAAGTAAGAATATTTTCCAGTTATATGAAAGAGATCAGAGACACAAATAACAGAAGTGAATATTACAAATTACAGGGAATTGATATGTGTAAATACGTCTGTATCTTTAAGATTTTTTTTCTGCACACTGCAGGTAACCTGGCAGAGGAGGCATATATCTACAGTGCTCAAATTGTCATTTTAGGAACACATTTCTTTAGAAAATTCTTTTTCTATGTAGAAGCCTAATTACTCAGTGGTCGTTAGACAAGGAAAATAGAGTTCCATTTAAATTTAGAACCAGAATCCAAGCCAAATTCCAGGGGAGGAAAAGAAACATGTTCCAGACGAAGACTTGCAATCTAACTGCACAGTTAGGTAATACAAATGTCCCAGAAGAGGAGAGAAAAGCACAATGTTGTGAGTAAAGTCACCCAAATGAGAACTAAGAAATCTGAACCTGTCTTCAGACGAGACAGATTTGTCCCAGTTGTGGGGAGACATTACATAACTGCATGAGAAAATGTATTCTTAAACTAACATACACCTGTTTAGGTGTGACAACAACTAATACAAGGCAATATTTTTCACAAAAGATAGGCATTCAGAATGACATTTCATACAAATGAAGTTTCTAGCAATATAACTACCACTAATATTAGCATAACCTGATTGTTCTGGCCATCAGAGCCAAGCAGGGTGGTTATGTACCAGTTGGTAAAAAAAAACATTTATGGATAATCCTTTCAAAAACTGTAACCTATTTTTTAAGCCAGAACACTTTTAGAAAAGTGATCAAATTTTCGAAAGTTATTAAAAGTTATCTAAAGTTTTCTAAAGTTATTAAAGTTATCAGTGTTTCAGATGAATGCTTAAAGGGAATTTTTGATGGATAAACACGTAGGTGCTTATTTCCCATAGATTTCAACAAATCTGCTTTTATGTGCTTTGATTGCCTGAGTTTCAATGGTGTTGATCAGATTCCAGGCTCCATAAACCTGTTAGTAGTTTTTGAAAACAGGACAGTCAAGTACTTATAATATTTCTGTTTTGCTCCTTGGATAGGTTGTCTGCTCTGTCATCTGCCATATAGTTCACCCTCACTGATGCTATGATAGTGTAGCACTGTATACATTTTTTTTAATCTACTCTGCCTTATCCTTTTAGTAATGATTTCTTCCTTTTCTTCCTACCCCCACCAGTTGCTCCTGGTTGCAGAAAAATATGCTCTGGTAGTGATTATTCTAATTTTCACTGTTAGTTTGCTTCTTCTTTTAGCACTGTCAAATTCTGTCAGTTTTCTATAGAATCAGAGTGAAATTCTCTGGAAGATAATCTGGATGTGACATATAATTCTTTAACCTGAAAGACCAAAGTCTTAGTTAGTTAAAGTTAGTTAGTCAAAGACTAACATGACACTCTTATCTTCATAGGAGACCATTGCCATATCATTCCAGTTTCCCTGTTTAGCCCCCCACATTCATGGATGAAAGAATTTCAGACAGGATATCCCAGCTGGAATGAAAAATAATTCAAGGCTTTTGATACCTGTTCTATTCAAGGGCACAGGTATCAAGAGGGAGGGAAAGAAAGGTGAGGAGAAGGTCTGGACTCTCTTTCTAAATACCAGGTTGGCACTGCCTCCTTTTGCACAAGAATAAATTTCTCTGCAAATTCTTACTGTATGCTTTGACCACTGAAGTTGCACTTCTGGCTGCCTTGCACAAACATCAGAGAATATTGAGAGTCTCAGACAAGCAAGGAGAATTACAGAATCAGCCCAAGCCCCTGTCCAAAGCAGTTCATCTCAAAGACCACGTTGTTTACGTCTTCCTTCTTGAAAACTTTGAAGGATAGAGCCTGCAAAACTTCACTGGGCAATCTGCTTCATCTCTGGTATAGTACTTTGTGTTTGTTCTTGTTGAAATTCCTACTGGCTCATTCCTGCAGTGTACAAGGCTCATTTTAAATAGTCACTCTGCTTTTTGAGAATTTAGATAGCATCCTAGAAGTTGCTGTGATCCACAGACTTGACAAGGGCAAAGGCATTGGTAAAGCCATATAATGGGAGAGGCCCCAGGACAGATCTCTCAGGATTTCCACTCACAGCCAGTCTCAAGGTACAGTAGGACCCTGTAAGTGCTGCCTTAAGGCCAACAGTCAATCAGTTTCTCACCTCTCAAGTAGTTTGCTCATCTAGCCTGGCATATCCCAAACTGGCTAAAAGATGCTGTGGGCAGCAGAATATCAAGACAGACTCCACAGAGCTCATAGCTATGAAATTAGTTGTGACGGTGTTCACAGGGGTCTTAGGATGAGGGAAGAGACGTAGATCTGACTCCATATTTCAGAAGGCTTGATTTATTATTTTATAATATATATTACATTAAAACTATACTAAAAGAATAGAAGAAAAGGTTTAATCAGAAGGCTAGCTAAGCTAAGAATAGAAAGGAAAAGAACAATGATAACAAAGGCAGCTGTCTTGGACTCTCTCTGAGCCAGCTGGGCTGTGATTGGCCATTAATTATAAACAATCAATATGGGCCAATCACAGATGCACCTGTTGCATTCCACAGCAGCAGATAACCATTGTTTACATTTTGTTCCTGAGGCCTCTCAGCTTCTCAGGAGGAAAAATCCTAAGGAAAGGATTTTCCATAAAAGATGTCTGCGACAGGAAAGGAAGGATAGGCCTGGTAGGCCCTGGGAAAAAATTAGGCTGCACCTGTACAATCATTTAATGACTATGATGAATTATATGATTGTTAGATGCAATGATTGTTTGGTAATTGGATATAATTATTGCTAAATCGTAACAAGAATCATGAGAAATTATGTTTGGGAGGGTTTGACAGAAACTACAAAAATCCATGCTTGGATGAAATCAATGTATACAATAGAATAATATCAGTTTAATAAGTAATATGTAGTTATATAATGTTATATAAAGTGGTGGTTATGTAAAGTTTTATATAGAGGTATAAAAACATGTTCATCCCGAACCCATGGCAGAGTCAGATTTGGGTTTGTACCCCTGACACCCAGAACTCTCCAATAAAAGCACCTGCATGTAATCATTCCAGATTATGTGTTCCTGAATGCTAACAATCAGAGTAAAAGCTGTTTTAGCTGTCCAGGACTCGTCTGTCTCTATAGGACACAAAATAACACAACGTGGACACGCTGCTCTTCTCGAGGTAAAAAAGGCACTTTTGATTTCTGACTCCAACATTTATAGATTTCTAAAAGTGACAGTGGATTGGAGGGTGACAGTGACACCTCTCCAATGACACTGGACAAACCATCAAATTTCTCCTCCTCCATAAAAGAATGCAAAACAATGAGTTATTTACATAAAGTGTGTGAGAAAATTAATTACAAAAATATAAACATTAAAAACTTAGAAAAACTTAAAAAAATCAAAGCAACACTTGCCAAAATGTGGTGTAGGATGGCAGGTCTTGTGTTTCATGGATTTGAACTCCTGGCCTGGGGTATTTGGTACTCAGCAGAAAACAGAGTAAGAAAGATTTCAGCAGCTTGCAGATCCCTTTCCTGTGGGCTTGTACTCACCTTGTACACATCATAAGACTCAATCCTGGTGTCAAAGCAGACGTAGAGGTTGTTGAGCATCTCCACCACTTGCAGGGGAGTACAGGAGGCAGCAAGGCTTGTGAAGCCCACGATGTCAGAGAAAAAGATGGTCACCTGTCACAGGAGAAGGAGAGCATGAGGAGTTTGGGGATTTGTGAAATCTTGAGCCTAAGCCACAGTCTGCACCAGTCTTGCACAGCTCAGTAAAAACAATCCTAAATTAACAAGTTCTGACTCTGAATTGTTCTCTACTACTTTGAAAGATAAAATTATTCTTATCTCCAAAGCTTAGCACCTGCACTTCTGTGAATACCTCGTTTGACTAAAAGTCAAATGCTTTGAATATTGTGAGCAGTGATCAAGAGACTTCTTATGGAAGCAGGGTCTCATTTTCCTTTAAAAGTGATTTAAGCTGTGATAGGGATAAAACTAGGTACCAAAAAACCCCGTGAAATAAAATCTCAGTTGCTGGCTCTGCTCTTGTTGAATTAGAAAATATTAACTGGGTTTTGTTTCATTTTCAAATTATGTTCGTCATGATCAAGTAATTTACAGAAAAAAATCACTTAAAAAAATCAAACATAAAAGAAAGAATAGAATTGAGGAAGAGAAATGTGTGCTGCAGCTGTTGGCAAAGAAGTTTCTTCTCTGTGCTGCCTGAATTGTGTCAGTGTTTAAACTCAAATCATCCTTGCTAATACCAATTAATCTGGAGAGGCCACCTTTTCACTCTGCCTTGCTTCAGCACTTTTGATGTCATGACTGTTGTGGATTGTAATTAATTGTGCAATTACAGGTTGTTGTTTTGATAATGACACCTACAGATTAAATGCAGACATTTCGTACTGTGTTTCACAGCTGAAAGTAAAGGGGTGTCCAGGGAAAAAGACAGAATAGAATTGCAATTATTGTAGCAGGAGGATTCAAGGCACAGCTGCTAAATTCAACACTGACAGCAGCAATTCTTTTATTCTTCATATTTTATAAGGAGGAGATTAATTTCTTTCTCCTATGAGCTCATGATCCAGTGGTGCTGGCTGTTGTGGGAGGCTCCTAAACACCAGGACAATTTGCCAGTATAGGATGTTTGATGTCCAAAGCTATGAATTTGGAAATCTCAGCTCTTCTTCCTTCCCCACCAGCCTGGGTGCTCCATGGCACGCTGCACAGCTCTTTCCAAAAGCCATTGGGAATATTTGGATTTCCATCCACGCTCGGCTCCGGCTGCAGCCCAGGATGCTCAGATCTGTGACAAGGTAGGCGCTGTTTTAGGGGAATAAATACTTTTCTACCCTTGGTGGCAACATCCTTTGCATTTTCTCACCTGGTCATAGTTTTCTGCCTCCACTTTTTGGCATTTCCTGAGCTGCTTGGCCACAGACTTTGGCAGCATCTGGTGCAGGAGGTCCTCAGCCAGGCGCCTCTCCCTTTTCAAGTCCTCTGTCTTTTCCTTGAGGTTCCTGGCATAACTGTGGATCCAATCTGTCATCTGCTTGAAGGACAGCAGTACAATGGGGTAAATGAGGCAGGCAACCACCAGCAGACTGATCTTGAGGCTGATTGTGGACAGGATTTCCCTGGATTTCCTGAGCAGCCTTTCCTGCCCCTCCTGCAGCACACAGCTCTGTGCACGATGCAATCCCCTCACCGTGGCTTCCAGGGACACAAAATCACCCAAGGATGGGCTAAAGGAAGGGATTCCTTCAAAATGGGTGAAATGCAGGGACAGATTGACATTGTCTGTCCAGCACTTATGTGCAGTCTCTGAGGAGAAGAGAGCATAGCTCAGGGTGGCAAAATGCTGGTGCAGCGTGGTTGGGAGGCTCTCAGGGGCTGGCACTGGCTGAGCTTTGAGCACAGCTTCTCTGATTTGGAGCAAGAGTTTGAAAGCCACCGTGTCTGCCCGGTCAGGATTGTGTCTCATGGCTTGGACATCCTCATGGGGACTCCTGAAACGCTCCAGCAGCTCAGAGATGGCTCTGGACAGCACCTGCCCGGCCCCAGCACCCCCTGAGACGTTCAATTTGTGTCTCAGGTCAGTTGTGTAAAACCTACAAATGGAGATTTTCTCCTCTTTGCACTGGCAATCCTCACAATACAGTTCTGCCTCACTTGCCATGCAGAGGGAGTTTAAATTCCCCAAGGGGTGGGAATGGAATGATGCGTTCCTTGCTGGGATGGAATGGTCTGTTCCCGGGAGCAGCCAGCTGTGCCTCTCCTCCTGCAGGACAGAGATGAGGCGAGCAGCCCAAAGCCTTTCACAGGAGGCAAGTTCCTCAAGGGCTTTGCCTGTGGTTTTCCACATTTCCAAGCTGTTGCTCAAATCAAAAGAAATGGCCCCGAGGAGGCTGCAGAGGGAGACCATGCATGCTGTCAAAATCCTTTGAACTGTTCTTCTACCACCAGCATTAGAAGAGGGAAAACACCTGAAAAAAAAAAAGAATTAAAAAAAAACCCACAAAAAACCAACAAAAAACCCCAAAACAAAAACAAACAAACAGAAACAAACCAACAAAAAAAACCAAAAAAACCCAGTGGCATTGTCTGATCCTGAATGTTTTTTCCAGCTCCTGAAACCACAACTGGATCTAGCAGTGATATTTAACAATTCCCATGCATTCTGAAGCAAAGCAAAAGGAGCACACATTATCTAGATTTTTTAAAAGATATATTTTATTATATTTTGTTCTACCTGATATTAATTTTAAAGAAAAGCTGTATTTAAGAGACTGCTTCCTTGTCAGACTCTGATCTGAAAAAAACAGATGAATGATGCAGTTTTTCTGTGAGAAAAAAAAAAGCTAATAAAAGCATTTTCTGTAGGTTTTGTTCTCTGTGATACTTCTCTCCAAATCTTAAGGAAGGTCATGAAAGGATAGATTACTTATTCCCCCAGTGATCACCAACTGGAACTGTTGATTTTTTAAAATCAGACTTTGAGAATTTGTTCTTAATTGGCATTTCCATATGGTGATTAATTTCTGTTATATGTTGAAATGAGCTCAGACGTTTTTTACAATATTGCCTACATATTTCAGATGGGAAATGAATCACATTTCAGTTTTTACTGAAGCATTTGCACATCTAATTTTTATTGTTTGGGCTTCATGATTACCTTTCTGTCTGTATTTCATACTGCACATAATGGACATCATGCTCCATACAGCAAAGTGACCTCTATTGATTTTAATTTTCAAAACTATCATTCCATCATTTACAATCTTACTCTAATGATACTCATGAAAAAAACCTCAGGATGTTATGCTGGAGCTGATGACTCCTGAATAACTAAATAAATAATCCTTATTTCTACTGATAAAGAACAAAGTTCTGCAAAGAAAAGCTGATTGAAAAAAGCCCTCCTCAGATCCCCTGTTCTTTCAGATATAGGAAATCACACTTTCAGTCAGGCAAATCAAATCCAACAAAATCTATTATTTCTCAGCAGAGGCTGATATTAAGCAAAACAAATTCTTGCTGGGCAGAATGGTGATCAATGACTGTAAAGTAGAAGAAAAGTGATAACAATACTGTCCCTAAAGATGATAAACAGCCATGCTTTCTCTTACCAATTTAATACAATTTCTGTTTAATAATATATTTACTTTCAGTCTAAAGGTTAACATCTGCAAAACATCAAACTAAAAGGAACTGCAAGCCTAAAAAAGGTATTTCTGTCCTCACGTCAAACTTCCAACCTTTCCCTTACTCTACCTACTGCTTACCTTTGGGTCACTTGCCCTCCATTTATAATCATTCCTTCTACATTTGAAAACATCTAGTGCTGGGGGGAGAAGAAAAACACAACAAAAACCCACCTTGATTTTATACTGCCTGTCTTCTACAACGAAAGAAATATTAAGAGGGTCTTTAACCGAGCTAAAAGTGGTGATTCTGAGAAATAGGAGCTTCTTTGAGCCAGGTCTCACAAGCTCTTGGAGATCTATTTCTCACCCAAGATAGCTCAGCTACCTTTAGAAGCATAAAATCAGCAGGATGGTTTCTGTTGCAGTGTTAGAAACAAACGAGTTTTAATAAAAGGCAAAGTAACAAACTCTTTACGGAAAAAAAACTAAGTGCAAGAGGCCCTCTTGCCCCTAATAAAACACCTCACAAAAGCAATTAGTTTCTTTGTTCTCTTCTTTTTCTAGTAAATTGCCTAAGCAAGACTTTTTGGGTCCTGTCCAATTAACTATCCTTAAGTTTGAAGTGAAATCACAGAATCACAGAATAAGGAGGTTGGAAGAGATCTCCAAGATCATCGAGTCCAACCTGTGCCCCAACACCCCAACTACAGCACCCAGTGCCATGTCCAGGCTTTTAATAAACACATCCAGAGATGGTGATTCTACCCCTCCCTGGGAAAAGTGTTCCAGTGCTTTATTATTCTTTTGGTGAAATTTTTTTTCCTAATATCCAACCTATC
>JAWWMS010000001.1:14384183-14394951 GCA_035048045.1 Chlorospingus semifuscus
TTCCTTTCCTTTCCTTTCCTTTCCTTTCCTTTCCTTTCCTTTCCTTTCCTTTCCTTTCCTTTCCTTTCCTTTTTCCACTGTTTATTAACTTAACTTCTCTAAGTCTAAGACTGTTTAGTGCCCAAAATCTCCTTTTTTCACCCAAGAGCCCCTGTAACACAGATCCCTCACCCATCTGGTTACTCAGAGGTTTGTGATACTCATTTGCCTCCATTCCCTTGCTGCTCAGTCTTTCACTTACCCAAGTCCATCCCTTCTCTTTTATATAAAGGTTAATTTTAAAACCCTATTTTCCACCACAATGTGACTCTGTTCCTCACCTGCCAACACATCATTGTACCAAATTCCAGAGACAAACAGCACAGAGATCTTTCAGGGCTGGGAACACACGCTCCAGCAGCGTGGTGCAGCTGCTGGGACCATTCCCCAAAAAAGCTGCAGGACACAGAAATCCATTTTCCTGAGAAAAGCAGTAACAGCTGGGAGGGAGAAAAGGGAAAATATCCATGAACAGCCAGAGCAGCAGAGCCCAGCCCAGGCCACCCAGCAGCTCTGAGGGCTGCAATTCCCACCTGGCACCTCCTAATGCCATCGGGGTGGCAGCAGTGATGGGGAGGGATGGGAAGATAAGCATGATGGATCATTTCACCCAGAAAGGTCAGTAAAATGCTAAGAGGAAACTCTGAGAGTGAAAAGTATCCATTTGGTCCTTCTTAGGGTATTTTAAGATCTGAATCAAGGTTGGATTTGATGGTAATGGAGGTCCTTTTAAACCTCAATGATTCTGATTTCCCACAGAATTTTCCAAACAGGGAAAAAATGTGCAATAAAAATATGATTAATGTAAAGACACTTGCAAATATATTGTCCATAACTGTAAACTCTCATAGTCTCACATTTAACCAAGATTCAAAAGTAAAAACAAAACAAAAGCAACCAAAAAAAACCAAGCTAAATATCAGGTGGGGAAATATATCAATAAACTAAATACAAGAAAAGATTTAGAGAAGCCCATATAATTCAGAAAGAAATTGATAATGCAAAACTACACACAGGTTTAAACAGCTATTTTTGAAAACCATGTGAAGGTTTTCAATTAGAAATCAGTCTTGATTATATTTGTAACAGCTTGATCTGCCTATTTAAAATAAATATACTCCAATTACTTTCTCAAATGTTCTTCTCCTACTCTTAAATGATACAAGCTCATTTAACAACTGGTAGTCAAACATGTTCCAAACTGCAGAGGATTATTGTGAAGAAAAAATAATTCTGCCATTCTATAAAAAGTGGCTGGCAATTAGTGATTTCAGTTGGCCTTTTCTCCACAGTGTTTAGCAGAATGTTATATTTAAGCCTTATTAAAATGTACAGAGATTCTAAAATCTTAAATATATATTTCCTTGTTAATTCTCTGTAAAAGTCAAATAGATAAAACATTAATGTGGAATCAGTCTTAGACAATAGAGATGGAATGGCCATATTGGGTAAAAAATAAATCATTGTATTAATATACCAATATGGTCTGTATCACCATTTGATTTTCCAGAGCAGTACCCTGTTGAACATTTAGCTTAAACTCTATTTTTACCTAAGAGTAGCTTCAAACCTAACAGGGTCAAGAGAAAATGAAAATGAACACTTTTAGAGTATATTTATATCTATTAAAATTAAACTGTTGGCTTTTTCCTCATCCGAATTTGAACTATCAGCTCCTCATGCATCTTTTTCACACACTAGAAAAATCCCTGCTTTCTTTGTCAAAAATATTCTACCCATAATTGATGGCTTGGAGAACACATAGAGGATCAAAACTATTACTGAGATTCTTTACATTATATTCTCATCTAATTTCTCCATCGATCTCATCATTTATTTGTATAAAACCAGGGCAATAAAGTTTAATTCTTTTGCTTTTTCATCAAACTGAAAAGGATCATGAGATCCTGATTTTGTTATTCAATATTAACAAGATATCAGTGTATCACAGAATGCCATATTTTTTTTACTAGTTTTAATAAAAATAAAGGTGAGCTGGACTATAGCTTTAGCCATGTCCAGCACAAATTCTCTTCAAAGTTTTCCCTTTGGCAGGAGGAATCAGTGATGGCACAAAACCTCAGAGGAACTTTGTGACCATCTTTCTGTGTGTTTCCAGGAGAAGAACATTTACATGGGTGAAAAAAGGCAAAAAGAAACCCCAAACTCCCAGCAATGACCCACAACCAGATTTTCTGGGGCCATGCAGAGGCAGTAAAAGTGAGGTTCACATTCTGGCCTACCTCTTGCTTTCCCTTCCTACCCACAAAAAGAGGATTTAAATAGAATCACAGAACCATGTAGGCTGGAAAAACCTTTCAGGATCATGGAGTTAACCCAGCACAGCCAAGGCCACCCCTAAACCATGTCCCCATGTGCCACATCTACACATAAGAGCCCTTTCCATGGTGAAGTTCCTTTAGATTCTACAACCTCTACAGCCAGTGTGGAATAACTAAGCAAAGACCAGATCCAACTAAAGAATCACACTGTATTTTAATTTCTAGATAGTTGAAAAGAACAAGAAATACGCAGGTATCTTGCACCACTTTTTGCAGTACTATATTTTAAGATCTGTATTATTTTTCAGCTCTGTTTCTGCAGGCTGCTGAAGTCAGTCTCTTCCTTACCCCTCCTGCACCAATGGTTGGGCCTCCCATTCCTTTCCCCCTTTGCCTCTCCCACCACCATGTCCAACTGTAATATTGTAAATGCACAGCAAGCCCCATGGCAGGGAAGAACGATGCATCTGACTCCATGTTCTCAGAAGGCTAATTTATTACTTTATAATACTATATTATATTAAAGAATACTATACTATATTAAAGAATACAGAAAGGATACTTACAGAAGGCTAAAAAGATACTAATGAAAACTCGTGACTCTTTCCAGAGTCTTGACACAGCTTGGTCCTGACTGGCCAGAGTCAAAACAACTCACACCAAAATCCAATCAAACAATCACCTGTGGGTAAATAATCTCCAAACACATTCCAAAGGAGCAAAACACAGGAAAAGCAAATGAGATAAGAATTGTTTTCCTTTTCTCTGAGGCTTCTCAGCTTGCCAGGAGAAAAATCCTGGCGAAGGGATTTTTTCAAAGAATGTGAATGCCACATACACCTGCCTGAGAAAGTTCATAAGGTACTGTTGCTACTCATCCCATGACAAGAATATTAAAAATAAAGACTGTGCATAACCATTCTCAACTTATATTTTCCATTACATAAGGTTTTTGGAAGAAAGTAAGTGCCCACATTTCAACACAAAATGCCTTGCTACACAGCCATTCTTAGTATCAATCACAAGTGTAAACTCTCATGTAAAAGACAGGAACCTAAAGGGCATTTCTGATTGCACAAACAAAGATGCCTGTACTTGTGAGCAAGGAAGACTGGAAGTGTTGAAAGATGCTTGACCTTCAACTGCCAGTTCAACTTGCAAAGATTTTGGATGTTTACACAAGCATGAAGAATTCTTTCCCCAGGCACCACAATCTATCCAGCAGGAAGGCAGCTGATGTTGTCTCATCACAGCCCTGCAGCCCTTGAATCCCAGCTTGTCATTTCATGGTTACACTGCTGAGTCTACAGCTGGCCAAAGTGAGGCCATTCCTTTTCTTCATCCTGACTATGTCAGTGATAAAGTCTGATGAATGAACGTGCTAGAACTAAGCGACTTCCAATACTTGGAACACAGCCCTGTAATGCCGCCATTCTTCCCCTTGCCAGTACGGACAATTTATCCTTCGAGAGCAGATAAACATTGAGGCACTGCACTGCCACATCCCAAGTACCACCTTTATCTTTGCCTGAAGGCCAATGTGCCCTAAATGAGAAATCCTTGACTGAAAATTAACTAGGCTCTTTCCTACACTTACTGAAGGTCGAGGTTACAGGTGAGTTCTCTGACACAAATGTTCCCCAAAGCCCAGGCTATCCACTAAAGACGAGAACATAAGAACATATTTATACAACAAACAGTATAAACATATTTACAACAAGCATATTAAAACAATGAACAGTCTCTTCAGCTCTTTAAGCATTTCCCCTGGGGTGCAGTTCCGGTCCCAGCCGGCAGGGGCGCTGGCGGCTACCGGGTGGGCAGGCAGGTGCAGTGATCCCCTGCGCCTGCAGGGGGCGCTGCGGTGCGAGCCTGGAGCCCACGCAGTTCATGGCGGCTTGGCCGGGACAAGACGGGATGGGAAAAGGACTCGCTTTGCAAACCCCCAGGGGGAGACGTAAACTTTAAGGAATTTAGGGATTTTAGAGAAGCTGAGGTTTTAGTTAGAGAAAAGCTTTATTAGAGTTAATCAGAATAAATGGGTAGGCCTTAATGAAGTTAAGAGTTAGTAGTTAAGTAATAATTGATTGCTTGTCAACATAAGGTTTGGTTAGCTGGGTTTACAATGAAGAATACAGAAACTGATAAATAGCTTTTAGGAACATAAGACAATTGTAGGCCTCCTCTGTTCTGAAACCAATTGAAGACAGGAATGAGAATTCTACCAAGAGTTCATGTGTCATATTTGCATTGAAAAAGTAGAAAGGTCAGAGGAAGACTTCATTTACTTCCTCATTTTGGGACCCCTCCCCATGAAAGAGACCAACAACCCATTTCCAGCAACAAACTACGCATACTTAATAGCTTTTGAACTAATTACCATACGAAGCGGGGAATGGGATGTACCAAAGTTATGAATATGCATTTATATTTTGGGTATTCGATACTTGTATAGATAAAAGGACTCTGTAATCACCTGTAAATTGCGGTGTGTATTTGGGAGCTATCCCACACACTGCCCACACTTTCTAACGATAAACTGTTAAAGAGTCTTTGTCTGTCACAGTTGGATATCGGTACTATTGGATCAATATCCATATTTTTAATAAATCAGGGGCAGCCGATCGATCGCAGTGCCCCAGCAGAACCCTTGGATCTAGCAAGCTGGAATAGCAGGAATGAGAAAAATCTGAGATGTAGCAGAGAGTCCGCAGCTGTAGCTGGAACCACAGGGGCGTCCCGGCAGGCAGGGGGTGCGGGGTCTACAGTGCAGCAGAAAAACCCCAGCAGGGCTGAAGGAACAGCGAGGGGCGGGGCAGGGGCAGCCCCACTCCCAAACACAACAAAGAGAGGCTCCCTTGAGGAACAGGGGTTGGGGGGAGAAGGGGCTTGGGGTTTCCTCTGAGGCACCCCAGCAGATGGTGAAGGGTCCCCTGTTTGGTGAGGTAGGGTGTTGTGGAAATTCATAAAATTAGAGTGTTTTGGGAAAGCTGCAAAAGGCAGGCTTCAGAGACAGTAGAACCGTGATTAGAGCTAAGTAGTAGCCATGAGATAGGTCAGTAGAAAAATTATGTAAAAAGTAGAAAAGTAAGGACAAATAGAATAATGATTTGTGTATTAATGCTTGACTAGCAAGCGCTGGTCTGCTGCCTGGGATGTGAGCTGGTGGCATCTTCCCATTGTCATAACCAATGTAATGAGACTGGTGCTGGAAGATAAAACAGCTCAAGGCACGTTCCCAGCAGTCCCATCCCGTTCATGATTTGTACATAGACTCTGGCCGATGATAGGTGTTAATAAGGTCCCAGTACAAGAGCTGCTCTTGTGAGCAGAGCTCCACTCACCATAGAAGAAATCATGCTGGAACAGACTGATCTCATCACTTCCAGGAAGGATCACAGAGCCCTTATCTGCTTGCTCAGGTAGAATCAAGTCAGGTGTGAAATGAGATAACAACAGAGGCATAGCAGAGCTGATGAAGAGCTGGGAAGTGGACACAAACAAAACACTGGCTTGGATAGCAGATGCTGACAGGAAGAAGAGAATGTGCTGAGAGGAAAAGGCAGATGTCAAGGTAAGAAGAGGATTACTCAGAAGGAAAGGAGAGGTGAAGAAACATCGTTGCCTAGGAGACTTGAGTGGAATAGTGATGGTCAAGACACTGGCATCAGGTAAGCCAAAGAACAGACCAAGGCTGGAAAATCTGGAGCAAGTGGCTCTGTAGGAAGAGCCAGACAGGGGCAGCACCCTCAGAGATAAAGAAAGGCAGGAGAACAGCAGTTTAGAAGGGAAAGGAGTAACTAGTCTGATGGCAAGCACTTCGGTATGGCAGAGGAAGCCACATAAGCATGACAGTGTCTGTCTCAGTCCACAAAACATTTCAGCTCAAGTGGTCAAGAGCAGGTCAGCCCTGCATCACAAAAGGGCACAAGGTTTATGCAGAAGAGCATGCAGCAGTACTTCCCCAAGACCCTGTTTCACCATAAATTCTACAGACTCAAGACCAGGGTCCCTAACACCTTATGAGTTATCTTGTAATGAACTTTTGGGTTTTGAAACTTTATAGGCTCTCAGCATCCAAAAGACACTGTGGCAGATGGATGAGGAGCTTACATACACATTATGCAACAAAATTTATAACCTTTCAATTACTTGTTTGCTTGAAATCTGAGGCCTACAAGTTTTACTTGACAATCGGAGGTCTTCTCATGAAATACAGGGTGAATGACCATTCTTCATCCATCCACTCCAAGCTATTCATGACTTTGCAAAGTGCTACCAGATCTTCCAGTCATCTTCTTTTCTACACAGGAAAAATCTCATCTTCTGTGTAATTTCTTTTATGGGAGCCATGTTGTACTTCAAGCACTCCCCACCACTCTTAACTCTTAAGCTTCCACTCTACACTTCTGAAAACAACCACAACTGCACACAGCGTTCACAAATACAAGAAAGTCCACAGCTGACACAGTGGTGCAGTTATGTTCCATGCCTTGTTCCCCATTTCTTTCCTAATAATCCCTAAGACTGCTGGGTTTTGGCACTAATGAACAAACATTTTCACAGAACTGTTAATCCCCAAGGTCTCAATCCTGGGAAGTCTGAAGTTACAGTCTCACCATACATACTAATGTAAGATTATTGCATTTTGGGCTTCTCCAATGAACACTGCCTTTACTACATTAATTTTTGCTTCCATTTTACATCCAGTCACTCCATATCAAAGACACTTCTGGAATTCCTCGTAATTTGCCTTTATTAACTCTGCCTTGAATAACTTAGTATCCTCATCAGATGGGTCACTGCACAACTTACCCTTTTTTACATATCACACATACTTTGAACCTCACTGGCACAGGAACTGATCCCTTGAGATTCTGTTGGTGACCTTTCTCTAGTTTGAGGGTAGACCTTTAATTCCTGCCTTTTCTTATCTTTATTTAGCCATGTAAGTGTTTTCTCTTCTATTCCATGGTAGATTAAATTCTTTATTAGCTTTTGGTAGTGGACCTTGTTAAATATCTTCTGAAAAATCAAAGGAGGCACACTATCTATTGGTTTAGCTACTCTTTAAAACAAAAAAAACAAAAACATCTCTTGCTCAGTTATCACACTCACTGACAAGTCCAATATTCCTGGATGTGCAGCACATCAAAACAGTATCCCCTCTCCCAGACAGGCTTACTGAACTGTATTTCCAGAATATTCCCTAGCACCTTTTAGAAATACCCAATGAATCCCATCACTGACCGTCCCTCTACAGTTAACTGCATCAAATCTGCTGGCAGGATTCAGTGCTACTCCAAAACCAGAATGAGAATTTACAGCTACTTTCAGTTAGGTGAGAATTTTTTTAAAGATGGTACATATGCAGACCAATTTCATGACCAAATGTAAGATGGATGCTTCCTTTCTGTTCCTCTCCCCACACTTCCTTCCTAAGACACTAAAACAAGCAACACACTAATTAGCAGGATGCTCTCACTACAAAATTAAGTTCTTTAGGTTGAAGGAAAACACAAAAAAACCAAAAAAAGGATCAATCACCTGTGGCACTACAAAGATATGTGGATAAAAACTTCCTGCTCTGTGTGTTTCAAAAAGTGGACGTGTACAATGAACAAGCACGGAACTTACACAGCGGGTTCATGCATGACTCACAGGTTGTGTGTGTGTGAATGCACCCATCCATCAAAACCAAAGGTACATGTTTCATAAAGACCCCTTGGGTACATACGCTCACATACACATTGATACTGTTTCAAGCATTTTACAATTTGGAGCCCAACTATCAACAGATACTTATGGTTTTGAAGCTTCTCTCCAGCTTCCAAACACAAATTAAGGATGACACCCCTCTCCCTTACGACATTTATGAAATGAAACCTATGATCTCTTAAGTGTTTGGGTAAGATTAGAGAAACTTCAGAGAGGAAAATTAGCTCTGTCTTTGGGCAGGATCTGAGTGGTGAACAGTAACTTGGGCATGGGAGAGGCTGGACCAGGAAAGAAACACAGAATAGCTCATTCAAGCACCCACAGTGGAACAGGGCAGGCAGACAGACCAGCCCCACAGTCACAGCCTCCCTGGAACCCTCTGCACAGGAACAGTTGATCAAACTATGATCAGAGAGGCAGCTTAACTTCCCCTTTTTTCCCATTTTTGAGCTCTTTTTAACCTTACTAATAGTCTTTTAGCACTACTTTTTCAGGGTAACTCTTTTTATATAAAGCACTGCAGAAAAAGAAGGAACACCTGCTTTTAATCCCTGATACCTCATCCTGGGCAGAGTTAAAAGTGACAGAAAACTAAGTCCAACTAGCTTGAGTCATCATTCAAGAAGGAAAACTGTTTTTCCTTCTTAAGCTCCTAATAGAATGGTTTACTACAATGTGTAATGCTGCCTATGAAGAAGACTCACATACTTGTGATCACTTCCTGTGAGCTGTTGCTGAAGTGTGTACACTACTTGTTTTGGTTTCCTTGGTCCATTGTAGAGACACAAATAAGCATATAGTTTTCAATCCTTATAGATAAGAAATTATTTTGCTACTTTAGGAGTAGATCTGCAGAACTCTGATGTTCGAGATCTCAAGAAGTTTTTGTGTTGTGACTTGTTCTTATTGAAACCTTACTGCAACCAGCAAACAAGTAAAACATGTACATCCCAAGAATGCACAGAAATATACAAGTTCAGAATTCTTTCTTCTTCTGGTCTTACTATACAAAAATTAGATGTTTTACATTAGTCATATATAAAGGTACATTCTGATATTCAGCAGAACGTTAATTTTGTTTTATCTCTGCACTTCAGTGTTTCTATGCCTTCAGCTACAATCTGGCTAACCCAACAGCTGAACCAATGTTTGGCTCAAGTGAAGAGGTGGAAGCATCCAGAAACAAAATAGTGACTGCCTGAGGAAGTTTTTGTGCTGCTGGAGGGTGGTCTTATTCAGGATTTCTCTGCCAGCTCCCTTCCTCTTTATTGAGCTGATGGGATTTTGTCCCCTGAAACATGCCAAAGGCCACTTCAGATGGTTTATACAGTCCTGCTTTGAGAAGAAAATACTTGAAATGACAGTTATAAACCATGAGGCAACAGATCTTCTTAGAATTATAATAAACCAATAAATTTGTTATTGTTTATGTGAAAAACAACTGCTCACTTTTAAAAATTTTAAAGGTTTATTAAACTTTAATAAAAAAATATCACATAAGACTGAATAAGGAAAAAATTGTAGCTTTGGGAGCCCTGCCCCCCATGACTATCAGCCCCCTGCTCCCCTACAAAATGGATGCTCTGCCTTTTAAACTTCCCAAAGTTTTATCAGTCAACTCCTTCTCTGCCGTCTATTGGTGGAGAATTTCTCTAAAAGCCCTGACTACTGAGGCTATTACAAGGGGAAGGGGAAAAAGGACTATGGGGGACATATCACTGTACATCTTAACATACACATAATATCTACCTCTTAATTGTGAGAGCCAACCATTACATTACTCATCTATAACAGTTTATCTGAATGATCAGTGACTCCTCTGCTTCCTGTCAGCTAGTGTTGTCACAAAAAACTAAACATGTTGTAGTTGTGTAGGCTGAAACTAAGGGAATTTTTTTTATTTTAGGAACAGTGTGGTGTGAGGCTTGTCTGCATCACTCACATGGCTGACTGAAGACTGAGGTAAGCCGGAGGTGAAAAGCTAAACTAACAGGGACAGAAAAATTCCAGGACAATTATTTAATGTCTTTCTGTTAATTAGGCACTGCATGGAGAAGCCAGTGGAAAGTGTTTCCGACTACTCAGAGGAGGATTTGTATTGCCAATGCAACACAAACAGGTGCAATGTGAGTTCAGAGGGGGTAAAACCAGCAAGTGTTGCCATGTACGGAAATATACAGGCACTTCGCATTCTTGTGTGAAAAAATTCCACCATTAAAACAGCAAGTAATTTTAGAAGAACTACCACTAGGAGAACTGCCAATTACATATATCTCTCTTTAAATTATTCATTCCAGGCATAACCTTGGTGTTTTCTTTGATATAATTGGCTAGGCATGCATATCAAAACTTGAGTGTACCTTTTCTTCTGACATCAGGTCGAAGGTTAGGAGTTTTCCCGTTTTTTTTTTTCCCTTTCTCTCAGGCAATTTTGTCCCATTTGTTGACTAAGAGACTACAAAGACCAGTACTTAAGAGGCAAAAGATGTGGTTGGGAAGGGGAGGAGGGGGGAAGAGTGCAGCTGGCCTGTCTCTTAGCCAGGGGAGGTTTTCTCTTTGGAAGGGTAGATGTTATAGATGGATAATGAGATGATTGGCTCTTGCAATTAAGAGATAACTATTGTGTGAATATTAAGAAAAGCTTTAGTGATGCACAGTTATGTTACTGTAGTTTAGATGCCCTCTGCTCTCCCCACAGTTCCCTTTCCCCCTGTATTGCTGCCATCAGA
>JAWWMS010000001.1:14395548-14424316 GCA_035048045.1 Chlorospingus semifuscus
GACAGACTGTGGGAGGGCTGGGCTGGCTGCTGCAACCCCCAGGGGTACAAAAGACTGAGCATCCATCTTGAAGATGAACTGGCCATGTGGTATCCACGAGGGCAGTTCCCAGCGCTGCAGCTTTTTCCTTATGTAGTCCTTTGTTGTATTTTTGTTAAGGTTTAGTAAACCTTTTTATATTTTCAAAGCGAGCAGTGTTTCTCACATAGAGATAACACGAGATTTTGGCTGGGGGGTCAGGTACTGGGCTCAAGCTCCTCACTCTCTCTCTCAGGATCAGAAGGGAACAGTCGAGTTGCTGCTACCATGGGGAGAATTCACTGCCAGTCCAGGCCAACCCTTTAGTGCTTCTTCCTTACCCTGAGTGAGCCTTTACTCATAAGAGTGGCTGCTAAATCGGGAACTTATTAACACCCCTTTTCTCATGGGAAAGGCCCCTCATCATCTGCTCAGGTACCTCAGGGAAAAAAACAGGGCCCCCAACCCCTTCCCAGAAGGTGTCTCCTGGCTGCTTGCGGCAGCTGCTTGCAGAAACCAAGCTGCAGCTGCCCAGTCCCACTGTGTTCTGGCGCTGCCTCAGTCATTTTTGTAACACTTCAACTCATCATCAGGTGCCCAACAGGACACTCCAGGGCTCCTGACAGGGCTGCAAGTTTCTGCTACATTTTGTCACCCAGTGTGTGCCCACCTCAGCCATTCCAGCTACCGCTCCGAGGTTCCTGTTACAGCCCATTTTGCCATCTGGAAGGGCACAGGGATCGGTTTCCTGATGTGAGTTTGTACAGGAATCCCCTTTTCTCTCTCTCCCGCCAGCCCACCCGCCATTACCACAAGGAGGAATGGCCGAGCCCGCTCCACAGCGCCCCCTGCAGGCACGGGGGAATCATCGCACCTGCCCTGCCCAGCCGGGAGCCAGCAGCGCCCCTGCTGGCCGTGACCGCAACTGCACCCAAGGGGAAAGCGCTCAATGGCCGAGACGGCTGGTACTGATTATCTGGGTTTTGTTTGCTGCTGCTGTTTACTTGCCTTGCTTTACATTTTGACCTATATATAAGTAAAGAACTGCTATTCCTTTTCCAATATCTTTGTCTGAAAGCCCTGTAACTTCAAAGTTGTAATAATTTTGAGGGAAGTGGTTCATATTCGAAGGGAGGTTCCTGCCCTCGTTGGCAGACACCTATCTTTCAAACCAAGACACTTGAACAAGATGATAACTTCACAAACTGCTAGAGTAATAAAGCCCTGTAAGCTACAGTAATAAAGCCCTGAAAAGTTAAAAAATATATTCAAAGACATTTTTTTTAAAAACCAGATCCAGAAACCAGTTTTTCACTTTATAACCAAGCAGCAAAATGTACTTTTCATAAAACCTAATGTGCTGGAGTGACTTTATGATGCTCATATCCCCATTCACCTGTTTAGACCAGAAATAAGTTTTGCACCTTTAAGATTGGTTCTGAGAGTGGAGAGGGGAGGGGAAAGAAGAGTGCACAGCTTGTTTTCAGAAATTGCACTCACTCCTCCACATCCTGCTCTTGGACTGTGTTGTCTGTGGATGGACACGTGGTGGGACAGAACTCTCCTTTACTCTTAATTAGTTTTTAGCTAACTGAGGCAGAAAAGTTCCCTGGACTGTGGCTTTTATTTTTATTTGGACCTATTTAAACCTGCTCTGGACTGAACACCAGCAGAGCACCAGCAGCTCACATCTGTGGCCCACTGGGCCGGGCCTGGGCTGTGGCATTTCCAACACCAGAGGGACTGATAAGGGACTGAGTGAGCTGAGCTGCAACCCACAAAAGGGACTTTCTGAGTCTGTCATCTCTTTTGGAGTGGCAAGAAGTTTTATAGTTTAATATTGTTAATTTTTTTTTGTGTTGGTGAATGCTTTGCCTGTTAAATTAACAGTTTTATTCCACTTTTCTCCACAGAAATATTTTCCCAAACTGGCTGAGAGAGGGGCCACTTGAATCTGTTTTCTAGAGGAGCCTCTTCAGAGGTTCTCTCCCAAATTTGCCCCAAACCAGGACACCTAATCTACTTGTTTATGAACAAATTACTGCAAGTAATCACATTCTGATTGGCACAGGCTGTCTATATAATGAGATTCCAACACATCTGGATCTTTCCAACACTGTGAATGCAGTGTTTAGCAGCATACATTAATGGGATAATGAGGCAGAGCCACTCCTGATCATGCACTTCACATAGCACAGTTAATCCGTAATTCCCCCATTTCACACCTTGCTATATCCTGTATGCCATGCCCACATAATGATCCACAAACACCCACATAACTGAGCTTCTCATCTCTATCCAGGGTTCAGGATGTATTCCACCAACACAAAATGAAATGTCATCTATTCAGAAACTCATAGCCACACATTTATCCAAGTATTAAAAGATTTAAATCTCTGGGATAAGGATGCCTACTCCCACAATCAGCAAGGAACATGGAGTGAACCACTTCATTTCACGGTCGCACTGCACAAATTCACCAGCTGCTTTTCCTCAGCAAGCAGTGAAGAGAGGAGAAAGTGCAAACTAGAAATGCTTATTGCCCACCTTGCCCCAAAAGTGGCAGAAATCCTGCCCTCCTGCTGTGACCACCAGCAGAGCTCCCACCAACACTTACAGGGCCAGGTTGGTGGCCATGGTATTTTCCCAAAAACAGTTTTTTTAAAGCAAAGAAGAAATCATTGGTTTCTTGACACTGTCTGCAGCAACCCTGCAAGCTGTGCCATACAGCAAGTGGTGCAGGCACTAGGGTGGCACACACACCTCACGCCAGAAGAAGGGAGTTCTGCAGATCTTCACTCTTCCACCAGCACATCCCACAGCTCCTCATCTTTGCTGTGTACCCAAACACATTTGTGGCTCTATGTCAAGCACCACAGTCCTCACTCAAACAACATAATTTAACTCTTTAAGATTAGATCAAATTAGAACATTTTTAGGGAATATTTCTGTGGTCAATGCAAAGACATATGGCTGACTCAAATAAGGGGCTTTCATTTTGTCTTGTTTAAACCACTGTTTTTATGCTTTAGTTGCATTCTCTAAAGAAAATATGAAGCTTTGTAATCTAGTACATATGATGTATGTTACTGAAATACACAGCTACAAAGAACTGCTGTAACCACCGGCCTACACAAGTCTCAAAGAGAAAAAACTCCTGGAGTAGGAAAGGGCTGTAGTGAAATGGGCTCTACACATTTCAAAGCCTTGGCTGAAGATTATGATGCAAGCAGACTGTGTATCAGAGATGCTCTGGCCTGAAAGCAGCCAGATTTCTGTCACTTGCTGCTTCTCAACCGTGAAAAATACTGTCAAGATGGAAGAAATTACTGGGCTAGTAAGTATCTTCAGAGCAGTGCAAAATTAAACTCAACTCTGCAATCAGCAGCCCACTGACAAACTTTCTGTTGGTATCTTAATTCTTACCAGATGGATTTAACAGTGGTCTAGGGCAAGGGTCTATCTGCTCTAAAATTACAGAGGAATGGGCACAGACAATGCCCAACTTCTGACAATGTCCACTAACAGCTACCACACTAAGAATAGCTGAAGCACACAGAGCTGACAGGCAAGATGCAACCTTTTAGAAAATAATCTTTTAATACTGAAGAAGTACTAGGAGGAGAGAAAAAAAAAATTAAAAGCTCTCTGGACTCCTTAGTTCTGTATAAAAACATGATTTAAGAGAAAGTATTCCAAGACAGATATGGTACACAACAAACAGAGGGTTGGTTGATGGAGAAATTGCAGATTATGGCTGCTGCCACCATTTTTCCTCCAGAGGAAGTAATTATGTGGCCACCTAGCCCTCGCTAGACCCTTGGGAACACCAGTATCTAAGGTTTACTCTAGTCAGGGTCAAAAAATCAATGTCAGCATGTGAAAATGGTAACAAACAGTGTGTCAGACACAACTGCATAAGCCTCAATGACAAGGAAATCAGAAAAAATAGCGTATGTGGGGATTTTAAAATAAAAATAGAGGGCTAAGGGCTAATGGAAACTAAGTGCTTGAACATCTTTAAAATCTTTGCATCCAAACCTTGCTACCTAAGATAACAACCATACACCTTGCAATGATTTTTCTTTTAAAACTGCAACTCAGGGAAGGCACCTTAGAAGTCCAAGTCCAGTTCCTCCCTCCTGCAAGGAACTGCATATAGTCCTGTCCACAAATTCATTAACTTCCTTCCATGTGATTAGACTTCTTACTCCTTAACCAGATGACTGTTGGAGGTCCTATTATGCTTCCAGATACTTCCTTATAATTGTAGACTAAGTGTATTCATAGCCAATTTATATTAATTTGCTCTTAAGATGCCATTGTCATTTTGCTTAAATTAGGCTGTAAAACCTCCAGGGCTCTGACCAACTCTACATAAGGATAGAGAGTCCTGAGGCTAAGTCCTAAGCCTTAATTCAGAGCTTTGCTTGTGGTGACAATAAAATAAATAATAAAATTTAGTTTTTATAGTTCCACTAGTCTAATGTTCTTCTGCTGTATCTCTAATTAGTGCAAGTGCACTCTCATGGAGTCTGATGAAACATATTGTGATGTGTTCTAGGTGAGACTGCAGCTCTGCCTCATCTCTTAAAAAGTTGCTCATCTGGCTTTAGACATACATTGAGACTACAAGCTAATGTTTCTATCCTGACTATAAAAAACTAAAGAAAACACAGCAACAAATGGGTAAAAAAGCATGTCCCTTTTAGCAGTAAAGCTTGTGGGGGAGCCAACAAACTCAGCTCATGCCTGGAAAAAGACAAAGGTCAGCAGGTTCCTTCCCAGAATCAGAATCCGTAATTCCTAGAGACAAGTTCTTCTCCTCACCAAAAGTCTTGAATTTGGGCTCTCCTGGAGGATTTTTGCTCAGAATAAACTAGTCCTGTAGAGCCTTAGTAGCACCAACAATGAGATACTGCAGGTTTAGAAACACTGATTTTACATCTGTACAAACATCAGATCTAGAAACTTTGCCAAGCAAAAAGATTTCCCTGATACTTAGCACAGATTTTATACACCTGCTGTTTTGGCACTTTTGACCACACAGGTAGCATTTCTGCTAGTTCCTCTTCAGTCCCAGCTTTGCTAAGAGCAGATTGTGCCCTGTGTTTTACCTACTCTACACAAACGAACAAAATTTCTGGAAACATTGCATATTTAAAAAAAATTTCTTTCATTATTTGTTTCATGGAATAACTGGTCTGAGTTGGCTTCTATGCCTTTTAGCTGTCCTGGCTTACTAGAAAAGCAAGTTCCAACTCTGAACTCCAGCATTTATCACAGTTCAAATGGCAGTGGTAAAGCAACATACTTAAATATGGAATAATATCAAGAAAATATCATGCCTAGAATGTTAATGAAAACAGCAAATCAACAATTCTGTTTTCTAATGCAGATGAAAGTAAAGGTTAGCAAAAAAAATGAGGGCCAAAACATCCCTTTTAATTTATTTAAAGCACCAAGGACACAGGAGAGAACAGCAAGCAACTGCTACAAAAATAACATTGAAGGATAAAATGGGGGAATGTATAAAGTATCTTTTGTTTCAACAAATACAGATTCCCACAGTCTTTCATGGTAAGAGTCCAAGTACTAGATATTAAAATATTAATGTGAAAAAATAAGGGTTTAATTAGGGAAGAGCAGGAGTACGTTCTTTCTAGATAATGCAGTTCCAAAGGACTGAACAAATGGACAAAACTCCCTTCAGAAAATACAATAATACTGAGGTATAGAACACATTTATGTAGATTCTCTGTCTTTCTTATGAAGGGATTGAAAACAATAGAGCAGGAAAAAACAGACTAAAACTGAGTCACTCACCCAGACACCTGTAGGGAACCACGATATGTGGGTGACCATTGCACTGCTTCCATCCCCTCTTGCACCAGTTCTGTATTGTAGCTGGCTGGTTGGCTTCCACAACATTGGTGATTTGCAATTCAGGGTACACCTAGCATTAAAATGAGAGAAAAAGACAAATGTTATCCCAAGTACGTACTCTGGATCACTGTAACACATTTGTAAGAATACAATATTCACTTCCCTCTGTTCTGTTGTGTAAAATATTTATGTCATGGTATGACTGTATGCATGTATCTGGAAAGCTGGTGTGTCTGTTCATCAGTAAAAACATGCAGCTGCCAGTTCAGAAAAATTATGGTGGTAACAGCTGATTGTCAAAACTATAACTTGCCCAGTTATATTTGACTAAGTTAAAGATCAGCTAATCATAAGTTAAATGCTTTCTCCTCCATGTCTAGGCAAAACTCCATATACATGGCATATTCTCCATACAACTGAACTTAATAGCATGCATGCCTTTATGTTCATCTCAACCATTTTAAATAAACCATAATTCCTGCCTGCTGTAGTCTGCCTAGTACTAAAAGTCTGTTGAAAAAGTTATTCATATTTAGGTCTACATTACCAATTTCTAAATTGCTGAGATCAAAATTCTGCCTGCTTTAATACCACAATACACTTCTACACCCACAACCATCACACCAGCGAACTTGCTGATGAATTTATTGGCAAACCACAACTTTGGCTTTTTATCCCACTCAGTCCCTTTATCCCAGCCCCCTTTTCTGCTCTAACACAGCCTATAGCCCTCACTTTACATTTTTCAAATTGGCAATCTACCAGCCCTAACATGAAACTCAGAAGGTACTAATTTTCCTTTGCCTTTCCTCAATCAATCCTTATCAATTTCCAGCTGTGTAAGATCTGAGGATTTAAGTGCTCAGAAAACTACTGTCTACTCATATCTACCAATGGAAAAGAAAAACAGAAATAGGAACAAGTCTGAAGTAATTGGAGATGGTCCAAAAACATCCTGCAGAGAAGTAACATAATTCCAAAAAAAGAAAACTAGGTTAAGATGGGGTGAATTCTGAGTCCAAAACTGGTGCTTGGAAAAGTACTCTAAGAATCTTGACAGCTCCACCTCAAGTAAAAAAGATTTGTCTCAATCATGGATCTCCATTGAGGTCATGACATCTGAGAGGCAGTGCCTCCTGGCACTCCCCTGATTGAAGGTTTAAAATATAACCATGGCAAAAATTAAGAAAGCAGCTTGAGCTTAAGTCTTAAACTTTAAAAGATGCTAATAAATGACAGTACAGCCTTCTCAAATTTGAGATCAGTGGTCTTTAAATGAATGTGGCTTGGTCCATACACAAGGGAGCAACCAGAAAGCAATCAAAGCATAACTGAAAATAATTGGAAATAATTTCTTACTTTAATTAAGAGACATGAAGGGGTTGTTACAATTTTAAAGTTGAACTGTATTGACCGCTTAATGCACAAAACAAGGGCAGATACAGTAACAATGCCACAGAAATGACAACAGAAAGAAACTGCCTACTAAACAATGCACTTTATGCTAAAGAGCTTGAACATCAATCCTGCCTTCTATTCAAAAATAAAATTTATTAATCAGACACTTCTTTCCTTGAGCAAATCCTTCATAGAATACTGTCACCATTAGGTCGGACGTGACATACAGACACGTGATCAGGGTCCAAGAAGAAAAAAGTTTTTATTGTGCATGTTCTCCAGCCTATATACTCTTAACAAAGCATGATCTTAAGTCATTAACTACATCACAATAACGTCTTCTATTCATTGGTGCAAAGCAATTAGCGTCAATATAACTGGCAAAAGTTTTACAGAAATTTAATAAGGCACATATACACATCTACTTAGGCACATAGTCTAGCTTACAAAAATTTTCATGTATCTTTTCTAATCTGTTTCCATGTTGTTGGCCTAGTCTTCTTCCTTGCTATGGATACACTCGAAAATCATCAACTGTTATTTCTTCTAGTAACTCAGCTTTGCTTGCAGGCCAGCTGTCAAGCCCCTCCATAGAACACATCTGTCAGATCTTTGCCAGTTTCAGCAGCACCCTCAGCTCACTACAACTGATGGCTGAAGATGCAGCCTGGGATGTTAACCCAGCACACAAGATACAGGGACCTCAAGAAAGCCCACAGGCAGAACTGCAAAGTGACAAAGTTTCCTACACTTAGAAAATGGAAGCTTCACTTTCTTTCTTTTGTCAGCAGGTGGCCAAGGCTGATGGTCACCATCCACATTACCTGCAGATGCCCATTTTCACACTGCTTGCAGAAAGTGGCTCCAGAGGAACTTGCTGCTCCCCCTGCTCCATCAGTGGTTCAAATACTGAACAGATACAGCAAATTCAAAGGGAAAGCCTTTGCACATGCTCATGATCCCTGTAACAGCACTGCCAAAATGGATTAGCAGGAAACCTCACACTTTAACTGCTGTGTAAATGTTACCCTGCAAGGCTCCATAGTTGTCTCAAGAGCTAACATGCATAATGCAAGAGGAAGATTTGTTCTTCTTTGGGTATTTCCTTTAGCATTGCTATGCTGAACTCTTCCAGTTCATGCCTCTACAAATGTCACACCCATGTAATTAGAACCCATGGTTAGATAACACTGGGCGCTGTCACAAGCCATGTGCTTGATACATCAGTGTCCACTGACATGTTCTTATCAGGGACCCAGAGTTAACTGTCACTTGTCATCGGCAGCGGAAATAAATGCCTTAAATGAAGACAACTAAGGAAATTTCAAAATGGATAGACTGGAATGTTTAAAAAAGGAAATTAAGACCAAAAAGACCACTTATTTACCCACATGAATGTGTACATAGCTTTAAAGTGACAGAAGATAGGATTCTGAGCCACAAGAACAAAGACACACTTAACTGCTTTCCTGAGATGAATTTCTAAAGAGTAAGAGTGCATTATTACTGTAGGGCCTCAATGAAAGAATAATATTAGTTGGAAAAATAAGTTCATATATTATTTTTTATTTTTACTATTACCCAAAACCACCATTTTAACTGCTGGTTAGTAAAGGGGACCAAATGCTAAGCAGTTAGCAGTATTTGTCAAAAGTACACAAGGACAAAGAAACACAAACAAACCTCTTCTTTTGTTACTACATCAATTACTAAACTCCTAATTTCCACTGACAGCTCACACAAAGCCCAGTCCACCCTTTAGGAGAGAAAACAGGCTTTGAATTTCATTAACAATAGGTTAATGCCAGTGTGTGTGCCAAGGAGAGCTCCCCTCACTAGACTTATATAATGTATTTGCTCTGAATTGAAGTGGGACCTACTTAGTGGCACACAAAAATGAGCCTCATATTTATTTATAGTGTCCCTAATGAGCTCCTTCTACAGCGTCAGTGTAAAGCAGAACTAGAAATTTGCCAGATAACCAAACTTTCAACATTACTGTAACTCAATGTAGAGAAGTTCTATTAATTCATCTTAAAAGAAACAGTGGAGAAAATAGAGATCAATGTAATCCAGAAAATTTAACTGGTTAACTAGTTACAGCTACATCTTCATTTACTTCTATTTTCATTATCAAGTCTCCTTATATATTGACTGGAGGAAAAAAAAAATCTAAAAAGCCACTCAGACTATTCAGAATTTAATGTAATCTTGCTAAAACTCATGTTTACCACTACCAGCTTTGATGCTGCATAAATTTAGGACTAAAATGTAGACATCCTTAATAAAAGGAGATAAAATGGGATGAGAAAGCTTTTGGGTTGAGATATAGAGAAAATATTTACCAATTGCTATCACAGGCAAGAGAGATTCAACTTGGGGAAAATATTTTTAACTCCCAATTAAAAGAATTAAAAAGGGGACATAGTGGGACAAACACTGATCTCTCTGACCAGTAGGAACAGCATGAAGCCGAGTCAAGGAAGGTTTAGATTGGGTATTGGGAAAAGATGCTTCACCCAGATGGTAGTTGGGCACTGAAACAGGCTATTTCTATTCCTTTCTAAAGTATATATAGAATCTATAAAGTTTCTGCTTCCCAGAATTTTGCATTGATGAGCTGAAGAGCAGCAACAAGCAGACATGCTACATTCATTTCCAACTGTTTGCATATCCATGAAGAGGAAACAGGATAATTATTTCTGTATGTCCATGCACACTGTCTCTGCAAGCTTTCCAATCTACAACTTGGGAAGCAGCAACAATGCAGAGTCCCAAATTAGCAGCAGCAGGAGTGATGTCACACGAGTAGCCATGACACAAGCACCATCAACCCTAAAGGAAAAGTCCTGTTCTCAGTCTTGCAGTCTGTGTCCAGAAAATAGACAGCTACATGCAGAATAATGTTACTAAATGTCTCATGTAAAATATCCTAATTTATTCCTGGTTTTTAAAACTATTCTACATTACAGTAGCTCCATGGCTTTCCCTGTGGCAGCCCCCTGCCCAGGAACCATCACCCCTCTGATCCAGAGCTCTCCCATCACCAGCAGAACACCTTTCCTTCTTTTCCACGTCTCTGTGGCTTCAGCTGTATCCTGTCATGTCTGACCAGACTCACCCACTTGCTCCTGGCTTTTTCAGCCATCAGGCCCTTCTGCACACCAAACGAAGGCTACAGGGTTAGCTGAAGCTGGCACCCAAACTTCTCCTGTCACTCTCTGTAACCCAAGCAAAGCCTTCACGTGCTCAAAGAGAATTATGAGAGTCAAACCCAGCATTAGCAGCATTGGAGCCGTTTAGAAATTCTCTGCCATGAGCCAACGTGAGAAATAGCAAGGAAACCAAGAAGGAACAGCTCTGCCCCTGCACCACAAGTTCCAGGCATCTACTGTTGCAGGTTAATCAATATAACATCTCAGGTATTTGCACTAATTTCCAGCAGCCACTTGGGAAGAGTGTATGAATACACCCTTTTAACTCCACAGTTTCAAAGAAAAAAGTTTAACAGTAATCAATTCCTAACCTAAAACCCACACCTTATTACTTAGGATAAATAAATAATCCCAGGTTCAATGTCTTCTGAATGAGCCAGGGAATTTTTTCTATTAATTAAATCCTGAGGACAAATTTCCAGGGACACACTACTTTGTATCTTCAGCACATCCTCTTGTATCCATCCATAACATCATTTCACGTTTAATAGCTCTAGCCTCATTAGCTATCAAAGTCAATCCTCAGCCTCACCTAGGAGTTTCACATATTACTCTTTTAACTACTTCTTTAGGCCCATCTAATAAATCCCCCTTCTTTCCAACATCTTAGCTGCTTCTGCTTCACTGTTACACACAGAGTTGCTCTTCAAGAGTTTTCTGCCACAAAACTCACCCAGATTTCAATTCCTTTCACCCCAACTTTTGCCTCTCCAGTCCATTCATCCTGGCATTTTTTCAGTTCTCATTTCCAATCTCTCTGCCCACTCAGACTCCTAAGTTCAATGCAAAGACACAAATGCTGTCCTCTTTCCTTTAGTTCTCTTCCTTTTTTCTCTAGGCATACAAAGCCAGCAAACATTTCAACACTCCAACTAGTTTCCTTCTTTACTGATCTTATCCTATGGAAAGGAAAGTAAAGCAAAACTAAACACGCAGGTGTGAGTGTATGGGTGAGAGCGAGATGGCAGATGATGAACTCTCTAGGCATTAACCACAGATCAGGGGGAGATGGGATCAGAGATCAAAGTGTTGCTGCAATTTTTACTCCTAGTCATGGCAACAAGCACTTAGTGCTTTTCTCTGTGAGCAGAGTACATACAACATCCTGATACATCATTCCAACTGTCTTGGGTATTGAGAGTGCTAGAAACATGAGCTGGTTTTAGTGCAGTGACCAATTGGGTTGGTTCACCTGATGAAACTTCATACAAACATGATCTCTTCTCTTAAAATTCCCTCATGTGCTTTTACCTGGAATTTCATGCAAGACTGCCCCTTCCTCTGTAATTCAAGTGTTCAGAAAGGCTGCCAGCCACGAGGCAGCCAGTTCAACCCTAATCCATGCACCGGACTCCACAAACTGAAAACTCTCAGTTGGCTTTCTCTCAACGTTTTTTTCTGCACATGGGGAAGGCAGAAGCCTATTAAAGCAGAAATAAGGATGCATGGTCAAACATACCCACCTCACTGCCTTTCAAGTGCTTGATTTTATAGCACAAATATCTGTATGCAGGAAGAAAACCAAACCAAAACTTGAGCCTTGCCAAGAATTTTCTGTTTACGACATCAGGTTTTCTAAAGCCTCTCTTGTGTAATTGTAGAGGATATCCAGCTTTTCGTACTGTAGAACCTCAGAGTAAACAGGGCTGGACTTATAGTCTCTTCTAAGCTGCTTCCCTGTCCACTTTAAGCACAACAAACACTTCTACTTCTCCATAGGCAAAGCATTTTATTCACAGTCAACGAAGTCCACTTTGTCATGTCACCACTAGCCCGTTCACATATTCACATTCCTTGAGATGAAACCTCATCTGCCTCCTACTCTATAGCATCACCAGAAGCAATTAACAGTTTGGGGTTTGGGGTGTTGGTGTTTTTTTGCATTTTTTTCGCTTCTGTGCTTCCACTTTTGAACTAAATTTCTGCATGAATAAGGTTAAATATTCGAGCAGTGAGAGAGAATAACAGCTAATCAAGCTAACAGGGTATTTTTATTTCTAAGTAATAGATTACGTGCAAAGGACAAGGACTATTGTCCTCCCAGAAAGGGGGTGGAGGGGAAAGGGGAAAAGCCAGAAGTAATTTAAAAACAATAATAAAAATCAACAACAATAATAAAAATCTCCTTGTTTAGGCATGATACAATATTTTATCTGCCCACTTCCCTCTCTAAGGGTGTGATAGGTTAATCTGGCTTTCAGCAGGGGTGAAGAAAAAACCACAGAGGCTGCTTCCGGAGGAGAAGCTCCTCAAAAAATTCTACTCTGTCCAGCAGAGCCAATCCCTAAAGGCTCTAATGATTGAGATATTGGCTGGCCCAATATAAACCATGTGACCAGCAGTGAGAGTCATGGGGAACAACTCCCCAGTGTGGAGCCCAGACAGGATCAACTTTTCAGTTCTGCAGAACTCTATAAAAACTTTTCAATTGATAGAACTTGAAAACAAATGAACCTACAGACCCAATTCTCTCCTGAGTCAGAAAAAAGGAAAAGGCAAAGACACGTGAGGAGAACAACATGGTGACACTCACGTGAGGAGAACAACATGGCGACACTCACGTGAGGAGAACAACATGGTGACGCTAAGGTCAGTGCAAAAGACAGAGGGGGAAGAGGAGGTGCTCTGAGCGTTGGAGCTGAAATTCTTCTGTAAGCCATGGTGGGGACTATAATACAACAAACTGTTTCCCTGGAATTCATGAAGTGCATGGGTGGGACACAGGGTTCACTTACAGCCCATGAGAAAAAGGCACTCACACTGGAGCGGATGGATGTTATGAAGCTGTGATCTGGTGAGAGTCTTGAACAGATACAGAGAAGGAATCCTTGCTTCCAGAGACAGAGGAAGAGGACCTTTGCTTTTATACTAGAACAGCTCATCCCTGAGAGACTGCACCCCATGAACAAAATGGCTCACGCGAAAACAGCTGCGGGAAGACTGCTTTGCCCATGGGAGGGACCCACACTGCAGCTGGTTCAGGCAGGACTACTACTCATGAAAATTAGAGCTGGAAAACCACACTGGAAAAGTGTTGTCATCTTATTGCAAAAGTTCCATACCTTCCTGGTGATTTCTCATGGGCATCTCCTCACAGCACTGACTCCTTCTCCACAGCACAGCCAACAAAGTCCAACTCTCTCCTCACCCAGCTAACCCACGCTTTCATAGCACTCATCCTCATTGAACACACCTGTGGCCTGTTAAGGGCAGGCCTGTTCCTAATCTTTGGTGATTAGCACAGCTGCAACTCCTCAGGTGTGAGACTACCTTCTGCACTACCTTTATTTTCTTACATTCTATCCCCCCACAGAAAAGTTCACAGGGAACTGTGTCCCATGGGAAGGACCCCATGGCATAGCAAAAGACACGCCTCTCCCTAAATGAAGATTTTTTTTTTTAGACGTGACAAACTGACTGAAAACCCATGTTCTGCCTCCCTCCGCTGAAAGTGAGAAGGAAAAAAGGGTTAGTGGAGGGAAAAGGTGTTCTAAAGGTGTACTTTAGTTTTCATTACTCTTCTTTTAATTCCCTTTTTTTTTCTTTTATACCTTTTAAAGGTTTGAGGCTGTTCTGCCCTAAAGTGTTTCTTCCCAATCCTTACCTCAACTCATGAGCCCCTTTGATATTTTCTTTCCCCCTCAAAAAAAGAATAAATTTTTATTAAAATAAATGAAAAAAATAATTTATTCATTCTTCTTTGCTGCTCAACTACAGCAAAGGAGAAAGAATAAATGTTTTTTTAATGGGCCCACTGGCATTTGGCCAGCATCAAGCCCATGACAAAGGGTTGCCTCAGGCACTGTGGCACCAAATAAAGGAAGGTGGGACACTGTAAAGCAGCCAGAGAGCCTGGGTCTGGTTCTCCTGGTTCTCCTGCAGGCTGCCATCCCTCCAACAGCACACACAGCCTGTGGAAGGAAGGTGAGGCACTGTGCTCTCCTGGCAGGAGCTCCTCAATCACCTCAGTACAGGAAATGCCAGTGATCCGCATAAGACAACTAATACACAAGGAAGGTGCTTAAGCAAAATTATTTTGGTTACTGCACCAGCATCCTGCAATAATGGCTCAGCTCCCTGATGCGGATCTGCAGAAGTAATCCTTACTATTATTTTAAAAAAGCAAATATCAGAAGAAAAAAAATAAAAAAAAGGGGGAAATAAACCCAAAAAAAACCCCCACAACAAAGAGCTAAACAACATTTGACGTTTCTTTTTGTGGTATTATCATAATTTCACCTTAGGCATGACAAGTTTCAAAAAGGGCTGGCAGGGAAAGAAGCAGATTTTATGCCAGCAGTTTCTGCCCAAGGATGGGGTACCATTCTGAAGGCATGAAATAAAGAATGTAACCGCTTTGTGAAAATCACTACATGCACAGTTATTTCCTTCTCCCCAGAATTTCAAAGAAAACATTAATGAAAGTGGGCTATAATATGCATATTTTAAATCATCAAATTACCCACCTGAATTACTTTCACAAACCTTACTGAAATAAACTTCCCACCTTTCTACAGAACAGAAAAATATGTGGCTGAGTTGTTGGTTATGTTTGTTTAGGAAATCACAGTACAAAATGAATCTAAGCTGTAGCAGAAAATCTGTGAAAATATACCAGAAAAAACCAAATTGCTCTCTATTGAGCTATTTCCAAGTTCTACTTACAAAATTACCTACTTGATGTCAAAGTTGTCTTCACGGCCATGCAAAAACTGTCACAAAGTAAGAGGCCCATTATGATTTTTCATATTCTAATTAATTTATGTTTTCTTGAGTTAACTGCAGATATAGCCAAAGGGTAATTTATTAATCTAAGAACCTAGATCCATTTGTATGCATGCCCCAAGAGACAAACAAGGTTGTGATTTCCTTTTTCATGAAATCAACTTGAGACTCTAGTACCAAAAATGTGAAGTGGTATTACAAAGTCATTTTCTGAAACTGTGATTGTACCCCATCATCTAGGGCAAAAGAAAACCATGCATGATTTAGTCCAGTAGTGAAAGCCATACAGAAAAAGTTGGGGAAATCTGCCAATTAAAATGGACTACCTGATATTCTAAAATAAAAGTTGATCTTTTGTTTTAGAATAAAAAAAAAGAGGAAAACTAGAAATGGAATGCAAGAATGAAGAACAGAGCTATAGGGAGGGCATCTGCAGAAAACATTCAGAGCAGTAACATTTCCTGATTTCCTGTTTGTGAACTATATTCAGTGTCTTGTATTTCCATGTCCTTCAATCAAGACACCTACAAGTAATTACCTGAGCAGCTGTAAGATGACACTGCATTTTTCTTTCTTTATAAATCAAACAGCAATGTTTTTTCATGATTATTGTTCTTGTGAATGAGATACACATTATATAGACTATAGTTTTTACACTGAGAATATTTAGTGTCAGGAAAAAGATAAGATAAAAAATTTCTTTTCTAAAGAAATAAAATCAATCCTTGACAAATATTCAGAAACATGTTTTTTTCCAATTCTCTCATAACTTTTTTTGTCGTCCAGAATAGTCAGAATTGCCTCACCATTGCCTTGCACAGGTAACAATTCAGCCTGAAAATTGCCCATTTTTTCCACTTACAGGTGAGAAACACTGCTGTGGAGCTGGCTACTGAACTTTGTACATATAAGGAAGGAGAAAGGTTCTGACAGAAGCTCTCAACAATCTCCATGTGCATGAAGTTGCCAGTCACCAGGCTGCCCACAGGCATCTTTGCACTTACCAGAAGCAGCTCAGAAGCCTGCAAATCTAAGAACATCCTCTCTTAGTGCTCCATTCCACACCAAAAAAGAAGCTGAACATTTTCTTGCCAGCTCTCTTCCTCCAGCAGTATGTTCCCACACAGATGGCAAAACACTTTTTGAGACTTGGTACTGCATGCTCCACTGAAGTCAGTAGAAACCCTGTGATGCCTCAGGATTCAGCTTTTATATTTTTCAGATCCTGTACTGCTTTTGTGTGTAACTCTAAGACTCCACAGACTATCAGCTACTGTTCTCCCATTTTATTCCAACAAAACAATCTCTCTCTAGGCCTGAAACTCAAGGATATCTTACAGTCTCAGGCCCCAAAAAATGTAACAACAGTGAATTTGGGCAGTGGGGGGCATAAACTTGGAGTAAATTACTTCATTACCCAAAGCTGTAATTGGAGGATTAACCCCTATATATTAATGGACCTTATCTTATCTGTATGAAAAACTTGTGAACATCTTCCATCTTGGGTGTAGCTTCTCAGAGGCTTCTGACTGCCCAAGGTGTACCTATTGAAGGCCTTTAATAAACGTCCATTTTTATTCTCTTTATCTTGTCTAGCCTCTGTTCTAGGTAGTCACTCTAAGGCATCACCTGGCACCAATTTCTCTAACAGAAAGATTGAATCCAACTCCAAGAAAACCTGAATTATGAAAAATTTAATTTGTTTCCTCCTTCCACAAAAGGCCAGTCTCAAAAGGATTAGGATGGCTGCCAAATGGAGAAACCATTCCAAATTGCTTCCAGTGACTCAACTGACCACAGTGATGTCAATCCCTAGAGAACACTCTTGGGGTGCAACCAAGTCCAATCATATCCCACAAAACTTCAACACCAATATATTTAAGATCTTATTCTCAGAAATAGCATATTAATTTCCAACTGCTCAAAGGCACACTGAGCAAAGGGAACATCAGAATAAACTGAAATCCAAGTAAATTATTAATATTCTGAGATGTGTTGATCCTGAATTTCAAAGGACAGAGTAAGGACTGTAACCCTGCATCTGCTTTCCAATATAAACCACTGCAAAGCTGCAACATGCCCATGAACATGTCCCTCTGCACCTTGCCAGCAGATATCCCAGCTTACTCACAGAATCATCAAGATAGCCATTTCCTCAAAATCCAGAGAGAACTTTAATATTAAAAAATTATGATAATTTATTGCATGTGTCTTTTTTTTTATTGGCAAGGCTGGCAAACAATACATTTAAATTAATATGACCTTTGGTACCCTTTCTCCAACAAGAATTAAGTTCACTGAATTGGATTGAAGTAAACATAAATAAATCAAATATGATCATCCAAATCAAGGACTTCTGGACTGAAAGGATTTAGAAATTGCTGAAAAAAACAAAGAAGAAATCCTTAACATTCCATAGTGCTTTGGCTCATCCTGGGAGAGAAATTACTTCTTGCCTCTCAGAACTGCACCAACACTTCTCTTGAAACTTTCAGAAACAAACAAAAAAAAGCAGATCAAAATTTTAAATGCTCTTATCTTCAGGATTATGTTTTGATGCAATCTTTTACTGCGCTCAGTGGCTTAGCAGTTCCTGTTGTTTAGAGGGATAACTGAGATAAGCTTTACTTTAGCACTCATGAAAGTTAAACATTAACCTAGAATGAAATTCCTTCTCTAAAGATTAATCTAAGCAGCAAAGTCAATGTAAGGATTGCACAGATTTCTGTTTTTAATTTCCAGCACAGTGCAAGCACTTTGGCACCACTCTGTTGCTGAAGCCAAGTGAAAAACACCAGTTTGACACCCCATAAACCAGAAATTCTATGACACAGCTACACAACGTGATAAATTATTTTGCAAATATCAAATCCATTTGTGTTATGAAAAAGGCAATATTCTAGTTTTCCAAACAGCAACAAAGAATCCTTATCTTAGAAAGCAGCATGTGATACTGGTGCTCCTCCTGTAAGTCCCGCTGCAAAACCCTGGCAGAAACCAAAGCTACAGCAAAATCAGCAGCAATTAGGATTCTGCATTTGAGATGGAGGGTCCATATGCTTTTTCTCCAAATCTTTATGGCAGGTCTGTGGAATCTGTGGAATTGTTCAGCAACTGACCCAAAAAACCCAAATTTCAGATCAGATAATCACTACAGGGATACTGAACCACACAAAATTTCTCAGTCTTTCATTCACCTTTCAATTCTCCTCTGTCCTTCCTGCTGTCATCACTCTGCCTAAAAATCCCAATCTTTTCCACATTTCTTTATTTTCACCTGCCCTTCCTCTCATTTTCTGCACAGATTCTGGTATTTTTTAACACATTTGTTCTCCGCTTATATTTTCTGCTGCTAAAATGAAATTGTGGATCCACATTTTCATCTCTGATTAACATGTAGCCTCCTCTTCATTACCGACTTGATTTGACATCTGTCTTTTTGACCTAACAATACTGGGACTTCTTCTGCTTTCAAATTGCTCATGTTGTCTTTTTCTATTGCCCGAGAAAGTTTGCTGGCAAAATTCAGAGATAAACAGCATGTGTTCTTCTGAAAACACACAGAACCAAGTAGCAGGAAGATGTAATGCTTTTAGAAATATCTAAAAAGCTTATTTTCACAGGCTGTTCAAAGACCAGAGCAAAGCCACCCCCTGGTCAGTTGTCATGAGAAGAAGTCCTGCCGTCACACCTCCTCCAACATTACCAATCCAGCTCATCTGAGGAGAGGATCAAAGAGGAAACTCACTCTTCTTCTGTTTGCTGGGGTTTGCTTTGTGCCATTTCAGCTCCCTAAACTTCCTTGCTGCAAGATCAGACATCTGCTAAAATTTAGCGGAGAAGAAAGGAGGAGGAAGGAGAGGAGAAAACTGACTGTTTCTTCACCAGCATGTACTGCTTGAGCTCAATACTTGTGCCAAACCACTCTGTAGAATCTCTCCTGCTAAGAAACTCTTAAAAAAATCAGTTTGCAAAATCTGACCATCTCAGATCTGGCTAGAGACCCTAAGCTACAACAACTCAAAATGTGTAAGCTGAAAGTCTGCAAAAGCAGGATCATTCTGGAATTTCAAGCCTGGCTGAATATGGGAGACTCCTCAGTCCTCTATGTTGCTCCAAACTCCAAACCAGAGCAATGTCTTCGTTAAAGGAACAAAATTGCTAGGAACACATCATACTCAAGAGTGGCTCCAAAATATCAGAAGTCATCTTCCAGACTTCAGCAAGTAATTGTCTGTTAGCATATCCACAGATGTGCTGTCAGCAATAGCTTAAAATGAGTTTCTATGATAATCACCTCTAAAATACTAAAAAATATTAACTTACATGGTATTACAAGTTTAGCTTTAATAAGACTAGTCTAATCAAATCCTCTTACATTCCTTACTTAGAATCATAAATGCAATTCCTACTTCTTAGATGAAACCTTTTCTCTTTTTTTTTTTTTTTTTCTCTTCCTGTGCAATGGAGTTTACAGACTGGTCAAATTGTGTGGGAACGTGGAAAAGCAACATTACCTGCAAAACTTTACAGATGTTTGAGGAAACACTCATCCAAATAAAATTTTTTTAAAGTTTATAATTGGCTCAAACAAGGAAAGAAAAAAAATGCTAAAGGATCTTTAGAGTGCCTTAAAACCTCAGAACCTGAATTTACATGGAAGCCATTTATTGACCACAACTCTGGCAGAGATGTCTTCCCAAGGCCAAGTGGAAACAAGTAATGAAGAGACAAATCAGATGTTTTATAAATGCCTAATAATTACTGTTCTTCAAGAAAACCTGTGACTCAGGATAAGAATTAAAAAAAATACATTGCATTGGCTTGGAAACATTGTGTGGTTTTTTCACACAGCTGAAATGGGACATCTTGAAATCATTACATTCCCATGGGATTAGTACATTTCTAACCTATAATCATACTTCTAAAAATAAACTATGCTGGTAAAACAAACATTACATTGGATAATATTTCCTCACATCCAGCATTCATGTTTCAATATTCGTATCTGGGCAGAAGAAAAAAAACTAAACACAATATTGTCATTAATGTTCAAATATTTGTTCTTATTTTCTGTTCATATATGCAACAGCTATTGGCACTCACCAAATACAAAGCCAATGTTTAAGAGATATTATGATGCATCTTCTAAACACTACAGTGTCTTTCTTGTAGAAGCTCCTGCTCCTGTCTCAGCTCAAGTGAAGGAACAGTTTCCCTTTCAATACAAGGATTCAGAACAATATGGAAGAATCTTAGGGACTTAAATCCAATGTTGATTTTGGTTTCAACACTAAGCCTGTTGTGGATTGATGTTAGCCAGATGCCAGGCACATACAAAAGCCACTCACTCACTCCCCTTGGCTGCTGGACAAAGGGGAGAAAATTTAACCAAGGGTTTGTGGGTTGAGATAAGGTCTGGGAGAGAAATCACTCATTAAATACCATCATGGGCAAAACAGGCTCAGCTTTGAGATAAAAGGTGAATTTATTATTAATGAAATCAGAGCAGGATAATGAGAGTAAAATAAGCCCTTAAAAACACGTTCCCTTCCCCCCTACTCCTCCCTCCTTCCACACAGGAGGCAGAGAATGGGGGTTCTGGTCAATTCATCACCCATGGCTTTTCACACTGCTCTGGGAGAGGAGCTGTTCCTACACTGCACCATGGGGTCCCTCCCATGGGAGAGTTCTCCACTAACTTCTCCAATGTGAGTCCATCTCTCAAACAACAGCTCTCTGTGAACTGCTGCAACATGAGTCCATCCCATGGAAACATTCCTCCCAAAACTGCTGAGGCATGGATCACTCTTCCATAGGGTACAGTCCTTCAAGGACAGGCTGCTCTGGCATGGGAATAGGACTCCTGTCTCCAAGAGTCTCCCACAGGTTCACAGCCTCCTCCCAGGCATCCACCCGCTCCAGTGGGGGCTTCTTCATGGGATCTCTACATCCCCGTGGATATCCAAGGGGAGACACCTGTTCCACCATGATCCTCACCCCAGCCTGCAAAGGAATCTCAGCTCCAGCACCTGGAGCACCTCCTCCCCATCCTTCTCCACTGACCTTGGTGTCTGCAGAGTTGTTTGTCTCACATATTCTCACTCTGCTCTTCTCTAACTGGAATTAAAACTGTGCCACAATCTTTGCTTTCCCTTCTTCTTAAATAAGTTATAACAGAAGCATTATCACCACTGCTAGTTGGCCCAGCAGCATGTCCATCTTCGGAGTCATCAGGGATTGGTTCTGCCAGACACAGTGGAAGCTTCTCACAGCTTCTCAGGGAAGCCACCTCTGTGCCCCCATGCATACCAAAAACCAGGCTGTGCAAAACCAATACAATGCCTGTTCCAGACTGCAAGGCAAGATGTATTCTATTACCATCTGTATGGCAGTTGTCTTTTGTCAAGCGGGCAGTTTGCCTTATCTCTCTGAGTGATCACCATCACTCCTCCCTCAGGAGGGGACATCTGCTGATAACAGGCCATTGAATGTCACTGCATGACTGATAAGAACTACAGCATCCCATTGTGAGATGCTCTGCCCAGAGGGAGGAGCTCAGCATTCCTACCCAGATATAATCTGGAGGTACTGGAATAACTGCACAGCTTCTCCACTGGATTTCCCAGACGAACAGCAGCTGCCTCTTCTTCCACTAGATCTTCAGAGGAAGACTACACCCTTTTCTACAAGATCTCTGCTCCAGCAGAACCACACCTGACACTCCAGGAGCACTGCAGCCACATTTCCAATTGGACTGCTACCAACACCCTAACCCACAGGGTGTCAGGTTGGGTTCTGACTCTGTCAGTGTTGTTCTAGTGTATTGCATTGTTTTATTTTATCATTTTATTTTTCTTTCCTATTAAAGAACTGTTATTCCTGCTCCCATATTTTTTGCCTGAGAGCTCCTTAATTTAAAATTTATAGCAATTCGGAGGGGTGGGAGGGTTTAAATTCTCCATTTCAGAGGAGGTTCCTGCCTTCTGCAGGCACCCGTCTTTTGAAACCAAGACAATGTCTTAAGAATTCTAAAAAAATAATCTAAAAATCAAAAATCCTCACCTTTCAAACTTTTCTGTTAGTAATTTGAAGTAACATCCCTCCAGTGAAAATCTCATCCCTCTCAAGTTAAAAAAAATAAATAAATTTAACAGCTATAATTCTGTTTAAACCATTAAAAACATCCGGTGTACTTATAAGGAGAAAAGGTGGATAAAACCATTAATAATTGGGCAGATATTCTGAAACCTTTCCATGATTATAATTAATCCACAACTACCTAGAACAATTTTTTGTAAGGAACACACATCTATAAAAAAAGATTATCAGAGGGATTTTTTATTAGCTAGAGGCATACAGTACTTGGAAGATTAAAGCAGGCACTCAGTACAGTGCGACATAATAATTTTAATTAGATAAAGGTTAACTGGATAATAATGTTTATGTATGAATTAGAAATTAGAAAGTAGCAGCTTTAAACTGCTTGGGAAAAAAGGAATGTCCCAGAAATCAAGAAATACTTCCCCCATCCAACCTGGGGCCATTGCCCTGCTATGAATTCAAGCAAATGTACTTCCTGACAGCTTCAAAGCTATGGAAGGAGAGAAACTGTCTTTCCTTTTTTTTTGTTTGCCTGTAGAACTAGCAACAAACTGTGAGTAATGACCTTTTCTTTGCCAAGAGACCTCTGAACATGAACCCATTTCATGATCCAACCACTGCTCCTATTACAAGCTTCATACACTGGTATCAGGAAGCAATCACCTCTGTAGCCAGCATTTTTTGATTTCCATATCTTCCAAAGCAGATGGACAACAGCGAAATGGGAAAGGAAAGAAAAAAAGAAACTTGCCTCCACAAAAAACCCCAAAACCAAATCAGAAGCCAGTAACACTTCCACCACAAGAAAAAGCAAGATAAGAAGACAATAACAAGGTAAGAGTAAAACAATAATGAGCTATAGCACAGGAAAGCTATAAAGCCATCCAAAAGGAATGGGGACAATAAAAAATATATGGAACATGACACAAAGCTTGCCATCTATTCCTACACACACAGTCATGGATAGAGACTTGTGGAAGACCAAAAGGAGATTAAGCCCCTAAACACTCAAAACCACTCAACCACCCAACCCTGCAGGCAGCCTTCCAGGTCTCAGGAGCACTGTTCTCAGGGGGCATCACTCATCCATCTGCAGAGGCACACTTGCAGATGCTGGGGCTGTGCTTTCAGTGCCTTGAACTGGACACAAGTTTGACATTGCCAGGGCACAATTCCTGCATTATTCCATCTCTTGCCCATTTACTGCTAAAATCTCTCCAAGAGCCACTTCTAGCACAGAAGCTGGATCAAGGAACTGACCTATCTCTGAAAACATTCCCCTAAGAATAAAAACTGCATCACAGTGAAAAGTGCCAGAAGTTCAAGAGGACAGAGATTGATCTTGAAGAAAAGTGGGATAAATCTGTGCCAGAATGAAACAAACATGTAAATATGGTGTCAAAAGGTGGATGAAAAAAATCATAGAATCCCCTGGGTTGGAAGGCACCTTAAAGATCATCTTGTTCCAACCTCACTGGCCTTGGACACATCCAGGGATGGGACAGTCACAGATTCTCTGGGCAACCTGTGCCAGTGCCTCACCACCCTCACATGTCTAATATAAATTTACTCTGTCAGTTTGGAGCCACTCCCTCTTATCCTGTTATTACATGCTCTTGCAAGTAGTTTCTCTATCCTCTTCAAAATGGCTGAAACATAACAGCTGTATATTTATAACAGATTTTTCTTTACTTAGGGTAACAACCATCACACTTTATGCCTCTTATGTCTTAGGCTTATTATTTATTAAAGGAACAGCTGCTACCAGTCCACACTACACAGCCCTCTCAGGAGCATCTTGGGCAGGAGTTGGGCTTGTTTTTCTCTCCCTCAGCCTCAAAGCAGAAGCACTCTTTGAAAAAGTCCTTATTTTTTCATTTCATTTCTTTTTGAGACATGCAAAACAATCAGTGCAGGGAAAAACAAGAGCGAAGATTTTTTTACTATCAGCAAAAGAAAGACAGGAATCATCTTGCAACATATGCTCCAAGTTTTATTAGTCACTGGACTTGAAATATATTTCCATGGTAGACTACAGTTAGGGCTAAAAATCCCAGCCTTCAAGTAGGTGAGTATACTAAGGTTTAACTGCAGGATAAATATACCATCAGTAGTAATCCTCTATTTCCAAGCAAATCAAATTTAAGTATTGGCAGATAGAGTGAACTAGTTCAACCTTTGCTGTGGATGAAAAGCTAAATAAAACCTAAGAGCTCAATAATCAATGCAAAGAGTGCTAAGATAACATTCAGTCAAACTTTTAAGCATGACTGTACACATCTCAGAATATAACAACACCTATTTCTGTTGAAAATGTCATTTGTTTATAAGGACATTCTGTGCTGCCAAAAATCTGTATGTTTCCCCTTTCATTAAATGGATCATTTTCTTCAGAGCAAAATCTATGGCATTTTAGACTGCTGAATTTCAAGTAGTGCAGGTTTAAAATTAATTTTCACCTTCAACACAGTGGCTATTTGCTTTGAGAAATTAGAAAGGGCACATTATGCAGCCTAGATAAAAACAACAATTTCTATTACAGTGAAAATGATAAGGTGGAGAGAAACCATTATCAAAGCACTAAGACCACTGTCATTGTGTCTCAAATTTTCAATAAAAAAAAAAAAGGCCAAACAATTTCTCTTTTCAAAAACCTTGTCATCCCTGGCAGTTTAACAAACTCTTTAGCAGGAAGACAAAGACCAGAGGGAAGGAACTGCTGCCATCAGTGCTGCCTGAAGTAGCCCCCAGGACAAGAAGCACAGTGGGATTATCAGATATGGTGACAAGAGGAAGCTAAGCAAGTAAATAAAAAAGAGATGGGTCAGTCGTTTGGTGGCCCATGTACAAAACAGGGGACATGTGGGGATTTTGGGGTGAGATAATGTCAAAGCTTTAGTATGGCACAAAATGCCATGTATTTAGGTATGTTACTTGGGAAACCCAGGGGATTTGATAAAATGACAAGATCACAATTTCTGGAAGCATTATGGTTAGAGATCAGAAATGCCAACAGTGTTCTGTCAACAGTTATAATGAATTACCTATTACAGGAATATAATGAATTACCTATTACAGGAATATACCCTACTATTTCCTGCTCCATGTAACACTAAGATAACAGTTAAGAATGTAGCAACATGTATTTATCATTTTGTTATTTCTGGGGAGGATTTCTGTAAGAAATACACACTGGCCACAAAATGGTCATGCATCCCAGTGATGTTTAAAAAGAAAGTGGACAAATGTAATGACTTTACAAAAGAAACCAAGCAGTCATGAGATGCCAAGTGTAACACCTTCCAAAGCCAACATTCACTTTACATCTGAAAGCTACTCTGGGCATCTAGCTAAAGATTGCAAAGCAAGCCAGCAGCTGATTACAAGGTGCACTAGATCTCCAAACTCCCAGGTTTAATTCATCCTCACAATATCCAGACCCAAACTTACTTTATTATAGTTGTGGTTTGGTCTTCCAGGAAAGGAAAAAAACAAACAGTTACATGCATTCTTAAAATGGAATTAGACATCTCCAAATGAAAACTAAGTGGGGAAAAAAAACATGCATTAGACAAAATAATTTTTTGCCAGCTGTGACTGTTTTATAATTCATTTTGGACAGGGAGTTCAACACAGATGGTAAAATAATTTCAGTCCTTCAAGGATTGAAATTATAACTACTAGACATAAAATTCTGCACATAGTAGGTGCTCAAAATTGCTGATATAATAAACATACACCAATATCTTCCATCTGAACACTCTCTCCCTTCAAACAGGGAATGAAGCACATCTAAATTAACTTCCTACTCTGCATATTCAGTAACTCTGAAAGCAGGCTTTGACAAAGGGCAGGCTCCAGATGGGTTTTATGAACAGTCTGGAAGATGGGAGCTGATTGACCTGCAAAAGCACCTTCCTATGACAATAATGTATAGGTGGGGGCTACTTCTCCCATAACAAAACAAAAGGCAAATCCAGGAACAGTGGTATCCACCTGCTTTGGGACACCAGCTAACAACCCATAAGGGGCTATTAGGAAGAAACTTTTGCCAGGGATAGTTATGGAGTAATTGTGTGGTATGACAGGGTTTTCCCAAAATTCCTCAGAAACAGCTGGTGCTGCAATGTCAGTGGCAGGACTCACTGACTAGTGGCTTGATCTGAAGTGTTATCTAGATCACTCAACATCTTAAGAATTCTGGCACATAGAGCTGCAAACCATCCAAATTTACATCAGTGCCCCACTGTTCTAGCATCTGCAGCACCTGCATTTGACAGCTGTTTGCAGATCAGGCCCATGCAGTTTTACTTCCAGTAACAGGTACAATCCATACAGCAACATGCTAGCCAGTTTGACATTAAAAGAAACCACTAATAAATTGTACTTATCTATACAGCATTTCATTCCACTCAAAAAAGTTTCATTTTATGATATTTAAAAAACAAATCAACAAGAGAAGTCACCAGCTCACACTGAACACAAGAAAAATGTGGAGATATGCTTCCAGTACCATTTCCTATGAGTTCAGTGTTAAACTGAAGTCAAGGAAGCTGGAAGGCAGCATTCAAGTATCTTCCATGTCCTTTCAAAAAAAACCTTCCATGTCCTTTCAAAAAAAGCAATCTACTGTCTGAGCTTTGCCATATTTAAACTGCGTGACGTGTTGTCCAAATATGAACTCTGACAGATGCACTGAACTCCCACTCAAAAGTAAAGCAAAACCAAGCAACTTTAATCTTTAAAACATGTAGGTGGGCTCTACTTGTTCCCTGTTCCTCCCTTTCTGTTCTGCAATGCTCCTCTACTGCTAGTTCTTGCATCAAGACTCCAAAATCCACCTAAGCTGGCAGTGGACCACAAGAGGAGAGAATGAGAATCTCAAGGTTCACACTACATCTCTGCAGGAGAAATACAAGTCCTTCTATAGCCTGTGCACCTCCTAGCCCTGTGCTCTGCCCACTACTCAGGCATCTAGCCTTGCATTGTCAAGAGAAGCTCTTTTTTTAAGAGTTAACAAGGAGGCAGAGGAACACATCTACTTGTAAGTTTTGATGAAAGGAGAGATGGTATTTTTTATTTTTTGAAAAATACCTTCAAGAAAGAAATCAGAGCCAGGGAATATGTGAAGTATCTTTATTTTTTAATTAACAGTGAGCAGAGTTTCCCTATATATTAATTTTGTATTATTTTAGAGCCAAGGAGCCACAGAGCAAGCTCACTGCACTTGCACATTGGGTTTCCACCCAAACATCTCCTTTTGGTATGTCCCTTCTGGTCCTTCCCAAGCTGGAGGAAGAACTGGGTGCATGGGCTAACTCCACAGGTTTTACCAGAGGAGTGCATCCCTCCTTACAATGCAGTCACTACCACAATGCCTGGAACAGTGCTCACAAGGGATCTGTAATAAAAACCAGATAGACAGATTTCTCAATAGAAGTACAGGTGGAAAATCCAAGCCTTCCCTTGCTTGCTGTCACTTCAAGGTTCTGTTTGGATCTGGGTAAAAAAGCCCAGTTCCTCAGCAGATGGTACAAAGAGCTGCTGCTACAGCAAGAGTGGAAAACCAAGGAAGCTGCCACAGAGCCAGGGAACAAGAAGGCAGACACAGGAAGAGTACCTGCCTGCTGGATTAGCAGAGCATTGACACTCAGCCTCTGCCTAGAGCAAGAAGTAAAGCACACAGGAAGAAGCAATCCTTCTTTTGGGGGAAATAAACGGCATTAAAGGAGAGAAAAGAAAGGAAGGAAAATATCATATTTGGCAAAAGCAATCCAAAAGGAGATTTTTACTTGGTACTATTCCAAGACAAGAGGTACCACATCTCAGCCTTGCTGCTTATTGCTTCCTGGTAATGGGAAAATGCAAATTTGTCCCATTCCCTGATAGCAAGTACCATCTTGCAGCCAAGCTAAACAGCAGAAAGCAAGGAAAATACTAGGCATACTTGGAATATCAACCACAATAACAAGGAGTTCCCCAAAGCTAAGAAGCCAGTTTGAGTTGCATTTACTTGCAATCCTCTACAAATTAATTAAAATATTATTTAATATTGAATAGAAAATATTAAATAATAGCAAAGCTTCAGTGCCATTCCCTAGCCAAAGCCCAACATGCCACAGACCTGGAGAAAGGGGTGTGAGGAAGGAGGGAAGACCATGGGCAAGACTTGTACAGAACAGGGAGCTTCTTCCAAGCTGCTGAGTTGGATCAGCTTCCATGTGGCTTTTTGTTTTAAATTGCTGTCAGCAGATCTGAACTTCCTAATATTTGCTGTTCATTTCTGAATTTATTACCAGCATTCAAAAACCTGGGGCTCACATGATTCCACTCCACCCCAAAACACCTGCTGGCAGTGACCCCATTGCTGCCACATGCCCTTGCACTCCAGACCACCTTGTCCCTTCTCCATCAGCAGCCTG
>JAWWMS010000001.1:14424416-14445512 GCA_035048045.1 Chlorospingus semifuscus
CACCTGCTGGCAGTGACCTCATTGCTGCCACATGCTCTTGCACCCCAGACCACCTTGTCCCCTCTCCATCAGCAGCCTGTAGCAGCTGCACTGTGCATCTCAAGGGGGTGTTTATGTGATTTTTAACTCCATCATTGTAGTAAAACATTACCAGCCTTCCCAAAACACCATATAAGCAGTTGTACTTCACAATAAATTCGGATTCTTTGACCATCACACCGAATCCCTGTGTCTCTCTCTCTTCATCACCGATATTTGGCAAACGATTTTTTTCCTTAGGGAGTCTAAATTTCTCTTATTAGTCTCTTTGTCATTTAACAATCTATGTCTATTACCTTCTGACTGCTTTTGCTTACCCCTTCCCTTTACTTTGAGAGGGTTTTTTTTTAAAATGCCATCCCAAATTTCAAAATCATCCCAACAGTCAGTTGACACTCACACCCTGAGACCTCGTTCCAGAATCCTTCCCTGCCTGCAGTATTTGTGGTTGAATCCCCAACCTACTGAGATACTCATGCCTTAAAAGCTCCCAAACTTTCCAGTCTTACTTCCATAATTCACATATTTATTTCTATAACTTCAGATAGACTTACTACCTTTAGTCACTGATGCATTTTTACTTCCTGATGCTCTTTTCTAATTCCTTTCCTCACCTTCAATAATTTCATTATGCATAAATCAACCTTCTTTAGATAAATCAAAGAAGACAACAGAAAACTAGAGGAAATCTTTGAAACATTAATAGTAGGATAGGTTAGGGTAGGCTACATATTTTTGTTAGTGATAAACAAAAATATGAATTTCACAAAGCAATTTTTTTTAATAAAGAGTCAAAGCTACTGAAGAAGAATCAATTTCAATTACAACATCACCCCCTTAAAGTGAATATTTTGCCCAAATGGAATAAAAACTGAATAAAACGCTGCAAAACCTAAAAAGAACCATCAGTGGGTGAAAGGACAGGGATGAAGATGCCAAGAGAGCAAAGATCTGAAAAATAAATGATCTTGCTTTCTAAAGAAATAGTTCACAGGAACTGGTTCAACATTTAGGAAACAAAGCAGTTACTGCTATGGAAATATGCAATAGCCCTCACTTTAAAAAAAAAAAAGAGGTGGCACAGTAAATGTAAGAACTAAGGCAATTTAAAGCATGCCCTTTTGTTCCACTGCATGAAATAACACATTTTCTTTTCAAATTATCACACACTGCTACAAGGTTATTGTGCTATCACATCGGGAGACAAAAGAAAATTAGATCCATATGTTCTTAGGATATAAGCAAGTGGGTAAGAAGTTTTTGCTCTCAAATATGAAATCAGTGATTGTGACTTCATCTGTAGGGGAAGCTTTTCTATTAAGAAACTCTGAATGGTTCTGTGTGCAGCAGAGGCCATTAATTCTGGACTGCAAAAGTGCATTTCAGTATCATGGCAGAACAACAGAAGTCATGTTACAGCTGACCTTTCCAAATCAGCCCAAAAAGCCAAGGGCATTTTAAATAATAAATTGCCACCTCAGCTTTTTTCAAAACACTTTATAAGAAAGAAGTCCATTGCATATATACTATACAAAAACTATCCCCTCCAAGGGTAGAAGAGAGAGAAAATTTTCCAACAGTCCCAGTGACTCCCTCAGCAACCAATTCCTGAAGCGTTTAAACAGGTGCTGGAGAGAACCTCTTCAGAAAGGACAAGAAGGCAATGGAGCAAAAGAGGGAAGATTCCCTACAGACTGAGCTCTCCAGCACATGGCTGCACTTACGCTTTTGAAAGAGCAAAAAAAAAAAAAAACCAACTAAAGTTATTCCTGAGACAGCACTTACCTCCTGGCAGTACTGAAGAATTCCTTCTTTTGTCCCAATGCAGGTCTTGGTGCCAGAGGGGTCTGATTCCCACTTTCCATTCTGCACGTTCATATGCATGTTGAGTTTGCTACAGAACATGGCAATCTGAGGTTCTGCCAGCAGCCCTGCATTTCCATCAGCAGGCACCTGGAAGGAGAAGAAAAGTTTTAATCTCACATTTGACATTTCAGCCCAGCCAAAGCAGCAACAGGTCAAGCAAGTCTGAGACAAACTCCCGACTCATCCACCTATCACAGCAAAGACCAAAAATTTTTATTCAGGGAGATGTGAGAAATATAAATGGGGTGTTCATACAAATCCAGATTACAATAGTGTAATTTTAAAGCTTAACTGTCACAGCGAGCCCCCAGCCCAGTAATAATTAGCATTGACTCCATTATTCACAGAAGGCTGATCAATCTCTTTATTATATTATTATTATTATTAAGAAATTGCTTTTACAGACAGTTACAATACACCTGGACCTAACTGATCCACTAATCCAAACACCATGAGCATTGGGTAATTAACAAACCATTCTTTGGTAAACAATCTCCATAACACATTCCACATGTTCACAATAACAGGTGCAGCAAGTGAAGATAAGAATTGTTCCTCATTCTTTTCTCTGATCTTCCCACAGCCTCTCCCAGAAATGCCTGGGAAAGTTGTGTGTTGCTCTCTGAGACCAGAGAGCTGCTGCCACACTTAACCAAACTGTTTTGTGGCCCAAAGCTGTCGTCTTAGCAACTTGGGCTAAACATGGGACAATGAGCACAGTTGGAGCACAGTTATAGAAGTTTAATTTTCCAAACCTAGCTGTTGTAATGTGGGGGAGGGGTTTACTAACAACTAAATGAAAAAGTAAACAAGTTTTTAGCACGAGTTTCTAAAAACCTCACAGTGCATCCTTTTCCAGGCCCCTCGGTAGCACACTGCCTCTATTTTATCATGTCTTATGAAGATGGTAGGTTAAAAGCATCTTCCACCAAAGCTTTTTTTGGATTGAACCTCAAAATGCAGAGGGACTGGGGAGGTATCAGAATGGCTCTGCTGAAGGTTTAGCTGACTGACAACCAGGAATTACAGAACACCACCTCCCCAACAAGCATTAAAATACCAGGCTCAAGACGGGTGCTCCTCCTCTTGAGCCACAGACACTGCCCATGACACCAAACCAAGCACTGGTGGGGCACAGAGCCACACATCAGAGGCACCCTCAGCACAGGTTTAAATCTCTGCCATGGTACCACAGCACTGAGGACAAATCAAGAGCCAAGAAGGTATAAGGTGAAAGGACTGGCTTTTTGTTTCACATCTGAGGAACATGACACAGAGAAACCTCCTCTCTGGGTTAGGTACCTCAAGAGACAAGTCTACAGCTCTCCACTGCCCCTCACACTCCAAAGGCCAGTCAGTTATATTCAAGGTTCAGCAGAGCATTCATGTCAGTTTAAATATTTATTTTTAACCTTTAATCTCTTAGCTTGAAGGCTTCTCAAGAGGAAAATTAAAAGCATTTTAAAAATTCACAAAAAAGAGAAGAAACAGAATTATGGTATCATAGGAGATATTCAAACCCAGGATATTAGTTTGACTTTTTGTTTAAGCACAAAAAAGATTTTGTGAATTTTATACACCTACAGTACTAAAAAAACCCCCTAAGTCCACACTAAGAAACATTGAGAGAGTGACCATCTAACTATCCATTGAGTTCACATTGAAAGTGAACACATCAAAATTAAACCAAGGCCTCGTTTGGGGTTTTTTTAAGAGAAAAGACAACATTTCTTGTCCTGTTTTCATAAGATGTTAACTTGTTACTGCAATTCAGCTCAATTTCTCTTCTCCTGTGCAACAAGTACATTCTGTACAATTTAAGAGCCAACTATCACTGTTGTTCCACTGGGTAATTAGAGAATTCTCCAGTAATTGGGATGACACCTTGTCTTGGCTTGCCTTGATCAGGAAAACTATCACATGCTTACTCCTTCTAATACCTTCAGAAACTTTGGAGAGCAACTCAAATGTAACACAACTATAACAACCTCAAAATACCTTCCAAGTTAATTATTTTATTTTTCTTTATACATGCAACATAACCCCATCAAAATTTCAATAAAATTAGGAGTCATTCCAGAGATGATGTATGGATGAGAACTCTGTATTCCCAGTCCATTCCTTCAATTGAGATCTTCAGTAAATTAATAAAGCACACAGTAGTCCCATTGTGGCAGATTTTAGATTTTTTTTACTTAAAATCATAAATCAAAACAAAAGTATTTAGATCATAGAATCAAAGATTCATTTAGGCTGAATGAGACTTTAAGATTGAGTCCAACTGTAAACCTAACACTGCCAAGTTTAACCAAAATAAAAGCCAAAAATAAAAGCTAAAATTTAGCTAACTAATTTCAAGGGATCTCTATATGGTGCAAGTTCCCGACAACATAAAATCTCATTAAATATGACTCATTTTAAGAAACATCAAACAGTGGTTTGATCACTAAGGGGACTGAACAGTGGTATTTTTGGGGAAAGGTGGGGAAATGTAGCACTTTCTGTAAAACACATACACTTACAAAGATTAAAAACTCAAAAAAAGCAGGAGACTAAAACTCAGTAAAACTTACACAGTGATAAGTGATTTGTCCCACACATACTATCATAACATTTTAAATATGTGAATGAATTAATCACTGGTCACATCAAGGGTATATCCAGCTAAAATATGTGAGCTGGTGACAAATTTTATGCATCACTGAAGTTTTCTTCACAACCAGTGGTTTCATTAATTTACATTTCATACCATCATAAGAAAAAAATACCAGCATTACAGTGCAATTAAATAATCTAGAGCAGCAATCTACACTGATAAGCAGCTTCTGTAGAAGGAATGCTCAATAACATAAAGCTACAGTCCAGTTTGTTACAACAACACCTGTAGTGGCAAACCTCTCCTTGACTAATCCTAAAGCTCTTAGGCAGACTAGTCTCCCAAAGAATAACCCATGGGACATAAACATAATTACATTAACAGCAACTATTTACTTTATTAGTATTCTGCAAAAGCCAAAACTCAAAGCATATTAATGGAATTGTAATCACATCATTTTTTTTCTTGTTTGCATATGACTGAGCTAGCAGCATGGCTTTTTTCCTGCTTCTTAGCAAATCATTAAATAATAGATCAATTAGCACAGCATCTCAAGGTAACTTCAAATGTTATGCTCAGGTTTTGTCAGTTTTCAAAGACCAAATAAGAACACTACTCATCGCTTCCACAAGACATCTGTAATATGATTTCTGTAATGGGAACTACATAAATTTGAAAAATGGCATGTACAGGACTCTGAAAAAATTATCTCAATTGATGGTACACTATTCAGATCTCTACATTAGTCTACTCTGTCACAAGACATTCAAGCATCAGCCTTTTGATATGGAAAATAAAATTATAGATTTTTACAAGTGTAAGGGTACAAGTTCTGAAAGAAAGGTACCATGGCTGTGGTCATGCTCAATGCTCACAACAGGTTCTCTCTTATAGAATTCCAGCATATCAGAGGTCTGTCTTCCAGTTTCAAGACTCATTTTACCTCCAGTTGAGTGTATGTCTTGGTTTAGGGCAAATTTGGGAGAAAACCTCCAAAAGGGGCCCTCCAGAAAGTAAACCCACACGGCCCCTCCTCTCAACCAGTTTGGGAAGAACTTCCTCAGAGAGAAGTGGAAAAAACCTGTTTATGTAACAGGCAAAGCACTCCCCAGCACACAAAATGAACAATACCAGATGACAAAACTCATTCACTGCTCTGAAGAGATGACAAATTCCAGAAGTTTCTCCTGTGGGTGGCTGCCCTGTTATCAATGCCTCAGGCTCTGGGAAAGGCCCCTGCCCAGAGCAGGCCCCGGTAGGCCACAAAGGGCGAGCTCTCGGCGCTCCCCAGGTCCCAGAGCAGGTTCCAACAAATCCAAGAAAAGGGAAAGAAAAACAGGCCAGGGAAAACTTCTCTGCCTCAGCTAGCTAAACTAACTAAAAAACAGCAAAGCGCCGTGTTCTGCCCCATCCATGCCCAGACACCACAGTGGAGGAGCGAGAGCAGGCTGATAACAAACTCTGTGTTTCTTCTTCTTCTCCCTGCCTTCAATCTCAGAGCCAGTTTTGAAGGCACAGAATATAATATCCAGCATAAACAGAACACCCAGTTGGGGATACAAGCATCATAACATCACTCTAGGACAGTGCATCCTCCTGCACCATCCTCTCATACATTTCCTTCTTACAAGCTGATAAATGATGAAGTGCTTAAAACATTGTTTTAAAGAAAACAATTTCAAAATACCTTTCAAGGAGAGGCTTTCAGTATTTTGCATACTCTCACAGGTGGGGATATTAGAGAAAAGCAAATCTAACCAACACTAAAGACTGAAATCAGAAAACAACTCTGTACAATGAAGGCCACTAGATATGTAACTGCTTTGGATATGGAAAGAAGAGGGACATAATTCAAGTGTTTTCTCCTCAGATTGGTGAATTTAGGACAAAACAAGGTCAGTCTTAGCAAGGCCACCTGAATGGCATCATTTAATTGCTTAGGCCTATCTTTATAATGTAGGTGTTTCATAGTATTTTTCTGTTTGTTTTTAGAGAAAATAGTCATTACAAGTATTTATTTCATGTCAAAATGTTGAATTACATACAATTCAGAAAAAAAAAATCATGTAAGCATTAGGAGACTAAGATGTAGGGAAGCTGTTTCCTTTCCATGCTAAGAGGTAGTAGAGATGCCTTTGCTTTCCTGTCTTTCAGGTCTGGCAATTTAACACATTTATTTGAGGAGAGATGCACATGCACATGGCATGCTAGATGCCATTTATACTATTTCTGAGACACTCAAAAAGGATTTTGATAGCAGAGTACAGAGGATTGAAGGAAGTTTATCCAACTGCAAAACTATAAGGAATACATTACAATAACAAAAAAGTGTGTGGAGTTTTTTAGCTCACTGCCATTCCATCACAATATCAAAAGGCCTCTTCCTGTCAAACACTATCATTATTTAAGACAGAAAGCATAGCCCTCTCCCTGCTTCCACTCTCTCTGTCATTACTTTCTGCAGTTACAAAGGCAATTATTATATCTGCTAATTGCACTTCATAATCCCTATTTACCCAACAAGTGTCAGCTTCTTTCACAATTCAGATTATATTCAGAAAACAGAGGTTGCAAGGTTTTACCCTCAAGAGGTTTTCCATCAAGGAACCAAAGTAACACCACTTCAGAGAGCTCTGCTATTAACTTTTAATTAAGAACTACAACATTATATGGAAATAATCCTCAGATCTTCTATGTGCTGTTATTAACCATTGAAACATCTAAAACCATTCCCCAGAAGTCCCTCAGACAGCTTCTGTGATTTATATTGCTTTATTCTGCAAATACTAACCTGAAGCCGCTTTTATAAACATTCAAAGTGTACTTAATTTGCAATAACTGTCAAGGAGAGGACAATTCAGTAGCAACCCCCATAACTACAACTTGCTCAAGAACAAGTGTCCTCCTTAGTTTAGGAGATGACTAAAATAATCCCTCTCTGATTTTAATGTTTAATGCTAACACCAGTTCAAACCTCCAACCAAGAAGTCAGTAACTACAGTTTTTAGGTTTAACAACAGTAAAACTGGTTCAAACAATGTGAACAATTAAGCATATCCAGTCATAACATATCACCCTTCCAACCCTTGGCTGTGCTTCCTCCAAACTTTTATACCATATTTGGGTTGAAATCTGAGGTTTCTCATTTACTAAAACAGCACCAATTTGCATACATAGCAGTTTACTTACTCTATAGCAATTAACAAAAGAAAATAAATTCTGTCTTTGAAGTGGGGCCACTCATAACTCTTTTGCCTATAAAGAACAGATGTAAAAATAGAATGAAAGGATAAAAATAGAATAAAAGGATTCTCTGCTTGCTTTACACATTCAGTGAGCAAAACATAATACAGAGACTTGTTATTCCCAGTGGAAAGATCAGGGTTTTTTTTCACTGAACTGTCTGGTCTGCTGTACCCTACAAGTGAAGATTGTTGCTCAGTTCTGGAAGCCTGTAGTTAGAACTGGGCAAATGCCATGCAAATACAGGCTTATATCACTGGACACAAATCCATGGCTTCTAGCCCATCAGTTAGCCATCAACTTTGGCAGACTGTAATCTGTTACACTCTGCTCTAGACTTCTTATTTAAGCCATAAAGTATTTATTCTCCTAGCTTTGTTAAGGATCTTCTCAGAACACAAATACTTTAAAGACTATTTGTATTTAAAAACCTGCACACAAAGATTCACAATGAAAAGATCTCCTTTTTTAAGATCCTGCAATCAGGACAAAAAAAAAATTAAAAAATAAGCCACCTAAATTAGAAAAGGAGGAAATATTAAATTGTTGCCTTGTCACAATTTTAAGATGTCTGTTTGTCAAAACCAAGGAAAATTTTCCATCTCTTCACTCTTCTTTAGAGATGAAAAAGATTAAGAGGTTGTCAAAATCAACATGAATAACTTAGAAACATGTTTTATTGTATAATATTCACACAGAAACAGCAGCAGCAATTACTGTTGTCAACAGCATACAGAAATAGGTCAGAAAAACATTCTACTGATTACGCAGTTAAATTGCTCAGTACAGTTGCTCCTCCTGGAAGACAAACATTTATCACAAACAGTCACAGAAAGAACCACCCTCCTAACCTGCAAAAACCCTGTGAACATCCATATCTAATTTACAAAAAGCCATCATCCAAAATTTGGTTGAGAAACAGACTCCATCAAAAAGCAGCTGGAAAAGAAGTTTATTTGGCCTGACTATAACCTGTGTAACCCAACTGCAAATACCTGTGCACTGTCTTCCTGGCTTGCTTCATAAACAACGATGCCAAAATGCATCACAACAGTGCAATACCCACATCTCCACAGCAGCTCAAGGCTCAACTAACTGCTCCACAAATCAATTAAAAGCAATTTGCCCTCAAGCCTGCAAAGGAAAATATAATATTCTCAAAACTGTCTTCTAGCAGCCAACCATTCTCCTCACCCACACCCTTCACAAGGTCCTGAGAAATAGACTGCATTTATTCCATATATCTCAGTTTTAGTGCTTCCCTCAGGTCACATTCCATCCACGTACTTGCAGAACAACACCCCAACCCAGCCCCAGGCATTTGTTTACCCAGAAATCAAGTTTAAAATCAAACCAAAAAACATACCATAACTAAGCACTGAGTTCACAAGGCTTATCTTCTGGAGCAACAGCAAAGGGAGTGCTCCCCTCCCCAAAGACCTGAGTGAACCAGCAACCAAGTGCATACAAGAGACATTCATAAGACTTGAGCAGAAGTGTCTGTATAAACAGCTAACCTCCATGTGCAGGTGTGAACACACACAAGAGCAAAGGTATTTCCCTCCCTGGAATCACTAGGAGGCAATGAGGCAAATCCAAAGAGCAGCAGAAGCCCAGCACCTGTGCAGAACCTGTCTAGCATCATCCTGCACACATTTCCATGCTCCTGTGAGAGTGACTAAAAATTAACATTTAGCAACAAAAATCAACATCTCTGAATGTAATTGTAAATGTGAGGAATTATCTCAGGGGAGTATCCCATCAAGTCAGAGGAGGCAGATCTTTGCATCAGCTACATGAACATAACAAAAACACTTTCCTCTGTAAGTGCAGTGTCAAGAGCTGCTTACCTACCACCACCACTACCAGTAACACATCTGCTTCCAAAAAAAAGCCCCTAAAAGCCACATTCTCACAACCTCCAATTTGAGTGTCTTAATTTAAGACGATATGAAGGTGCTTGAATGCATCCAGAGGAGAGGAACAAAGCTGATGAAAAGGCTTTAAAGGAATGACATCCTGCAAGAAAATTCTGAGGACTCAGGGCTTATCTAGCTGGATGGAAGGAGGCTGAGGGGTAACCTCCTTGCTCCCCAGAGCTGCTGAGGAGGGAAGTGCTGAGCTCTTCTCTGTGGGATCCAGTGACAGCACACATGAGAATGGTTCAGCCCTGTGCCAGGCTCAGACTGGACATTAGGAAGCATTTTTTAACCAATAAGATTGTCAAACATTGCAACAGGCTTCCTGGAGAGGCTGGCAATGCCACAAGACTGTCATTAGCAACTGGGCAATGCCTTTAGTAACTGGCTGTAACTTGGTCAGGCAGCTGCACTAGATGACCACCATAGCTCCCTTCCAACTGAAATACAGCATTCCATTCTAGCCTCTACATCACCATGGTCACAACCAGACCACGAGTGCCAGCAGTTTGCCATGGGTGATGATGTGCACCAATGTGGGCAGGAGGATAATGGGAGGAATAGGGACAACCTTCACCCAAGCAGGTCTTCTCTGGAGTTACCTTAAGAGTCCATACCAAATTTACAGACCTTAAAGTTAGCCATCGATAGAACAGGAACTGAAAACCCTCACAGCTAACAGGTATCCCCAGCCTGCAGGTACGAACACACAGTTTAGTCACAATTTTTTATAAAAACTGTCATTTTGGCAGGAAGAAAAGTCATAATATGTAGGCACAAAGTTCGTGGAAATGGGGAGTGGGGCTGCAGCTGAGCCTCATCCCTAATGGGCTACAGGTGTGCAGGACAGGTGAACAGTATTGAAGGTAATAAGACATGGAGTGCCAAGGTGCACTGCCCAACCACCAAAGGTACAGGGGGCACACAGGTATAATGCTCTGTAAGAGGAAGGGTATAAAAGGTTGTACTGAAGACCAATAAAATGCTGATGCTTGAGGCCTTCTTTGGTGTCAGTCATACCTCCACCTTCAATAACAAACAGCACGACCAAAATTACCCAAGACTGGAAAGAATTTCAGGAAGCATTAAATCTAGTGCAGCACCAACTAAACATTAACATAGGGGATGAAGAGGTAGAGGGAGTGGAATAACATCAAGATTTTATGAGCTGAATAAAAAGTGCATTAAGAAAAGCTTAAAAAAACAAACAACCTAATCTTGCTCCCAAGCTATTAATTTAAATTTTGAAACAGTCTTTGGTCATTTACATGACTATATGTGCTGACTAACAGCAGTAGGGTAAACAAGAAAAAGACAAATCCTGTCAGAATTAATGATCTTTTATTCATCTAGAAAAATAGGAGATAAAAAAAAGATGAAATTCAGCAAGTGTGCAAGTTTGACAAAAGAAGTGTCTAATGATACCAATAAATATGGCAAGTGTTATGGTTTCTTTTGGTACATCTACACATACAGGAATGCTAATGATACTGCATTTAAATTTCATCATCTGCAGGGCTCCACTACTCCAAAACAAACATAAGACTCTGTTTTACAGGGCAAATCAAAGTTTTGCACTGAAACAAATCACTATAAACCATCTAATTCCAGCATTGTTCTTTCTATTTCAATGCTCAAAGCCACTATCACTTAAATATAGGAAGTAGAAGAAAAATAAGAGTGCATTTCACAGCAATGCAATAGACCACTGAAGTACTCCAAGCTCAGTAATAACTTCTGGGGTCCTATCATATCCATGAAACTCACTGCTGTAAAACTAAAACTACAAGATGAGAGCAAATACTTTAAAAAGACCTAAATTCTAGTTTGCATTTATATTAAAGCACTTTTTTTGGTGGTGCAAATTTTATATTTTAAGCCTATTTCATTGCATGTGTACCTGGGAAGGATGTGAAAAAGAAAATTACTATATGCAGTGTAGCAATGAGGGATAAAGACAGACAGACTCCTTTTTAGCAGTCATAAAGAGAAATTGTTTATGGCAAAAACCAGGCCTTTTAATGCTCTAAACTTCAGCAAAATAAGCGTGCACTGGCTGCCTCCCACTGCAGGTGTTGCTGCTCACTTGACCTTCTACCCAACCACCTTTCTGACCACCCAGTGTCCATGCGTGTCCCCAAGCAATCACTGCCCCAGGCACGAGGTGACCACACACTAGTTACACAATTTGTTCTCTGGTAATATAACCTGGTTTTTACCTCATTGTTAGCTGAGCCTTTCCCAGAGTGCTTTCTGCTGAGCAAGAGCGAACAGAAGTGAACAGGATTTAACAATGGTGAAAAGTACCCATATTCTGTTAGGCTTTTCTTATCTCCCACAATGCAGAACCAAACTTGATAACATGGAACAAATTTAAATTCTGTCTGTTCAGTAAAAAATTGCAGATCAATCCTAGTTCAATTAACTTGATAGAGAGTTTAACATTTGAGCAATGTCAGCTTCTCAAACAAACTTTATCCCTCAAATGCCAATGCTCAGTAATTTATTGACTTGTTTTCATCTGAAGTAGCTGATAACTGTAAGACAGCCTCACATCTCATTCATCCCATTCCCACTGCTGTGCTGGTTTTGCATTGGAGCCATTCACGGAAGTGATGTTCTAAGAGAAGTTCTTGGCAGCTGTCTCCATGTCTGACAAGAAGACCAATCTGTAATTAGCTCTGAGAACTGACAATCTGTTTGATCACTGAGAAAGCTGAACACACCTCTATGCATCTGTATGTTAAAGACAAAAAACCCCAGGGGGGTATCTTTTCCTTCTGGCCTGGAAGCAGGTAACAAGCCCTGTCTGGGCCGGCCTGGCTGGGCAGGTTCTGCCATGGGGCCCGGCCCCATCAGCTGCTGGGCAGGGGAGGTGATCAGCCCCCAGAGTGCTGCAGCTGAACCCCAGCCTGGCTGATGAGATCCCAGCCAAGCCCCAGCATAGCTGCTGAAGAAACCTCCACTGTAAAACAGTTCTGGCCTCAAGCTGGGGTCACATGGCCATCTGCAGGCCCTGGGCAAGACATTAATTCTTTCAGTGCACAGATGGGACTTGTAGACCTTCAATGATCCCTCAGGTGAGAGAAAAGGACAGAGTGAAGACACACAGAGGAACAACATGAAGACGCCAAAGTCAGTGAAGAAAGACTTAAGTCCCACATGGGAGGGATGAGGAGATGTCTTTTGTTTTGGGCTGAAATCCTCTTGTAAAGCTATGGAGAAGAATCATTTTCCTACAGCAGAAAGACAACACTAGATGACTAAACTAATTAAATCTACAGAATTTTACTGCAGTGCAGCAACTATACAATGCATTTGTGAGCTTCTCCAAGAAAGAATGGAAGCTAAAACCAACCTGCTCAGAGGATTTTTTCCTGTGTTCCAATCTGGAAAAAAAGCTTTCTCTATCTGAGCAAAATTCACCTCAGCCAAAAGAGCTGTAATTTTCCTTGTGAAACAGAACCTCTACCCTGCATCAACTGGATTTCAAAGGAAGCTCTTAGATGGCTATTTTATTCTCAGTATTACTTGCATGCAGTTCTTTATCTGCCCTTGATACAGAGGCACCATCTAGATTGCTAAAGCAGCTCTTCCACAGACTGCATCACTTATGTTATTCTCCAAATTATGCAGGCTAGAATCATTCTCTGCTGCCATTGGTCTGAGCCACAAACATCTGAACAAAGCCATGTGAGAAGTCTGATGTAACTCACCAGTTTTAACATGAGGTGTTTCAGCTGTTTTGCACTATGACTGCACTCCACGTGTATGCCAGAGGTCCCTCCCATCTTCCTTTTGATGTAGAACTATTCTTTGCTCAAGTGGCAAATCTGTGACTCAGTCTGCTCTGCAAGCCGTCTGACTAGTTGGGTCACTAGAATTAATATTATATTTAGAAAAAAAAAATCATTTCCCTATTTCATCCCACAAACAGTGTGAAGATGAATTAAGAAAATATTTCTGGCATTTGCTGACTTTAACCACCAAGTGTTTGCATGATGAGGACTTGATGACTGCTGCAAAGAGAAACATGTCCAGAAGATCCTTCCTGAAATATTTATGCTACTCGAGATGCCAAGACATCTCTAATTAGACAAACCTTTTTTTGGCACACAAAAACACCACTATAAGCAAGCCAGAAGGAACTAATCTGTCAACACCAGGATTAAATAACATAACACATTACCTGGATCACTTTCAAGGCATATAAAAAAGTTGGACAGAATCAAATAGATGGTTGACAGACTTCATTCATTTTGAGTTGAAGGTACAGTTCTTCAATCCTTCCTCTATAAAAATCTATGAATTTTATCTCTCCACAACAGAACTGTGATGAGGGAATTAGTACAGCATTACCAGACACCCCATGGTGAAACAGATCCTGCCCTGTATCTGTTTCTAGGGTACTTAAATTACCTGTTACTAAAAAAAAAACCAAACAAAACCACCCCACCCAAACTTCACTGTCCCACTAGATGCAAGCTCTTTTCATATCACTGTACACCCAGCTGCTGGTTTTTGAGCACCTACTCCACGTCCATGAGGTTTTCCATAATAATAATTTCAAAAGAACGTCTGGCCTTCAACCTCTAATGCTATGCACTCCATCATGGACTCCACTCCCATGGTCTCCAACATAATGCCATTTCTCCATCTCTCTGCCTTCTCAGACAGCTTATTTATTTCATCCACTAAACCAAAGACAAGACCATCATTACTGCATACATAAAATATTAAGAAAAATTTAATTAATAAAAAGCAATTAATAAAGAAAAATACCTTCAGAAGTACTTAGCATAAAAAGGCAGAAGTTTGGGGAAGAATAAAAATATTCCTTCAGTCTTTCAACTGGGCATATTTCAGGTTTCAACTCTACAGTCTGAATTCTGCATCCTCTTTTACTGATTAAATGCTACTGTACATGACCTTCATACAATTGTGCTCATGCTCAAAACCAAGAACCTTTTCTTTTTCAAGACCTATAAACAAGAAACAAGAATAGGAAAAAAAGGAAAAAAACCAAGCAAATGAAGACACAGTGAAGCCCTCAGAAACAACCCAGCAGCTTTGTTCAGCAGACTGGGCAACAGTAGCACAGGATGAGCCCCAGCACCAATTCTCCCTTCAGGAGGGATCTCACACCAGGTACATTACATACACACATAGCCCTCTGCAGAATCATGATCAACAAACAAAAATATTATTACTGGAAATAATGGGCCAAAGAGGTACAGGTTTGACCATGCAAACCAGTTATTCTATAGAACACAACTCTTCAGCTTAAAAAGGTAAGCAAAAGTATTGAAAATTGGATGTGAAGAAATTCAGTCAGCCTCAAATAAAATAAACCTCTAATGACATAATCAGAAAGATAGTCATGTTAAGCCTTTCCAAAATCCATCATTCAAGAAAACAACAGGGAAAAAAAGCAACTAATATGCAGGAAGCAGTATGGGACAAGACAAAAAAAAAAAATGTCCAAACCCCTCTTGCCAATACATGAAGGCTACTCTACAGAAGTACACTAATTTTTCCAAGACATATATTTGAATTTTCAAACCCTACCTCTGGTATCTTACAGCAACTGCTCTCTTTAAAGACACAGCCTACATTTGAATTCTTCTGCAGATGGTCTTTAGCAAAAGCTTTACTGATTTCAATATTTGGAATGTTAACCAAATAGACAGCATCCTGGATATGTTCTCACTCTTTCCTATTTAGAAGGTATACTCCCACCATGAGTTCTGGATTTCTGATCTTACTGAATGCTATGGAATACTCCAGCTGTTGGTTAGGTCTGGGAGCCAGGGAAACTATAATTTGTCAATCCAAAAACTTTCTTCCACCGTGGTAGTCTTACAGTAATTTTCTAATAATACAGAAATAGGTACCACATGCAAGTTTAGTTATGCAAAACATTGAAACACAAGAAAAACTGTGCTTGAAAACTCTTGCTCATCTATGGGAAGACATGCTGTTATTATGGTTGCCAGAACCTTACACAAACATCTCTCATTCAGACAAGGATAGAGAAAGCAATTGATTGAAGAGGTGAACCAGAGGCCAAAAATTTAGAGTATGAGTTTCTGGCTTTTTCAACTATACCAAGGCCTCAGAGTCCTCTTCCAGGTCCACCCACTAACAGCAGCTGCTCTCTGTCTTGACAGCAGTGATAGCAGATAGACATGTTCACATACATTTGATATTAAGGCTCATGAGAAGTACTGCATTCAAATGCAGCATCCTTAAAGACTATATTTCAAATTCACATTAATTGAATTTAACAGATTTTCATGAAAGAGACTAAGATGAGCTTGGAGGCAACTTTCAGATCCTCAAATGATGAAGATAAATTAGATTATCCATTGTTAACTATTACAGTCAGATCCAAATAAGATGACATAATAAAGATGAAGTGCTGCTTCCTTACCAGTAAGTACACACAGATCATTAAGCATAAAAAACCACCAAAGCATTATCTCTCTGCAAAGGAGGGTAAGAAACCCTCCAGGTTTTTTAATTATGTTGGAACCACATGCTTGAAAAGTGAGCACTTTTTGTCTTAAATAGCTCCATTGTATTTGGAACATGTAAATCCTTCAAACAGTGAGTTACTTTTGGGGATTTTTTCATTTGTCTTTTAAATGAATAATCTGGAAGATTAAAACATCATCTTGGCATTTTGCTCTAGTTGCCAGCTAGAGCATCCTGATAAACCATCATCACGAAAGAGAAAACAGTACTATGCTTTTCCACCTCCCACTTGCTGCTTTATTGAGCTGTAATAAGAATGAATTATACCATGAAAGATGTCACACATGCTGCAACAATGGAAAGAAAAAGATTTTATTTGGCTACTGAGCCTGGTGCTCTACTACAGAAAATCCCACTGAACACTAATGATGCCTTGTGCAGGGAGTACAAGGAAGCCCTGTTTCCACACACTAATAGAGAAACAATGGCTGTCAACTTTTATTTAAGGTCAGCTAGGTAACTGTGTGCAGTGAAAGCAGAAATAATGTGTATTTTATTTCACTTGATGCAACATCCAAGGACTATAAGCAGGGATGCTGACCCTGACAGGGAATTTGACCAGAGTACTAAATGTAGAGCACAAACTCCACATGAGCTGCCCACAATCCAAACACCACAGAGCAGCAACACAACAGTTTATTCCTCCTCCAATTCTCCACGCAGATATATCTGCGGATATTAAGAAGTACTTACAAACCACATTGGCAAAAGTTGCCCCAAGCTGCAACAAAGTCTCTTCTATGGATGTTTCTTCCTCTTCTATGGATGTTTCATATTCTGAAAGAATATGCTCTCTGAAAGTTGCACGCATTCATTTTCACAATCAGGGCAAGAAACCTTTAAACCCAAGATGTCTTACACAGCTAGGCTCCATTTCACCTGTTGTGCCCAGAGACTGAAAGAAATGGTACCACTGAAAATATAGTACCAAATACAGGTGACATCAGTAATTACCTCAATATCTGCTGTTATTCCATGTATTAGCTAAGGTAATCCAAGGCAACCAACACCTGCATCTATTCCCACCTTCACAAGACTCCCTTCATGTCCTACTTCCATTTACAACCTTGTTGTGCTGCTGAATGCAGCAGCAGCCATAATAACTTTGACAGGATTCCTTGAGGCACAGCAAAAGTAAGAAAATAGTGAAAACAAGACCTGAAAATATACCACAGAGCTGAAAAGTCCAAGTAGGGATGACCCCATCTTCATAGGAGCCTTGAGACCATCTCAAGCACTACCTTCAAAACAGAAAAGACACCAGAAACTATTTAGTGCTTTCAACCCAAGACAGGTGAAAAGGTCAGGGATCTGCACTGGGGCTTACAGTTCTTCTCCTGCGAGCTGGCAGCGACCACCTTCCAGCAGGAGACATATTCTCAGTGAGCTACAAGCAGGCAGCTCCTCCCTGCCTGTCCTCAAGCTCATGAACATGGTCACAGTTCGCAGCATTTGCCAAGATGTCAAGAGGGCTCGGCTTAAAACAGCACAGCAGCAGAGTGCTGGGCTCCAGAGGCTCTGGAAACCCTCAAGAGAAGACACAGCAATTCCCTAACTTGTGCCCACCGTAGGCTTAGCCAAGATAAGTGTTCTTCATCACACTCGGTCTGGAGTGGTGAGGTTCTTCCACACAATGCAAGACTCCAAACTGAGATTTATTCAAAATAAGGCAATTCTCAGTATTACATTCACAGTATGTACACACATACCAAGGGGACTTTACTAATGGTAAACTTCCATATCAGCAAATCACCCACAACCACAATATTTTGAAAATTGAGTATTATTAAGTTTTCCTCAACTCATTCCAACTGGTAACAGAGTTCTTCCTTTTGATGACAGGGCCACATGTCATCCTCACCCTCTGCAGTTAGCCAGTGTAAATTATGTGGTTCTTCCTTTTGTTAACATAACATGGAATATCATCCATTAACACCAGCACTGTTTTTAATAGCGCTGTAGAACCGTGAGGACGGCTGAAGTTGTTTCAAGGTAACAAAGAGTATCATCAAAAGCATATGTACTTAGTTTCAGATATTCCCTAATTTTCTGGTATCAAATCTATACTAACAATGAGCTCATCCCAGGCTCCCACAGAGTAAACTGTCACAAAGGCATTTTTCTTCCTCTAACCATCCCTTACTTTGGCAAACATCTGTCCACCTTATTGATTTACAAATGCAAACTACTGAGAGTATTTTAGTACTTCTGCAAGAATTCCTTGGCTTTTAACAGGGAAAACACAGTTTCTGTTTTCCTTCCACATTCACAGTGAATTAAATCCATACTCATGTTTTTCACCATGCTGGTAAATCTTCAGAATACACCTGACAAGTTTAGAGTCTACAACATACACCTCTGACAACATTAGAGAGAAGAATAAATTAAATGCAGATTTGTTTTAATGTCAAGCCATCAGTTTATAGACTTTTCAAACAAATGAGGGAGTGAAAGTATTTTTTCTAGTGCTTGCAAGGTTTCAAGGTGGTCATGTCATCAGACATTTCAGCCTGTTCTCACAGGACTTGCAAAACTCTCCTCCTCACACAGATACTACATTCTGTCTCTATCTCAGAGAACCTTCTGAGATATTAGCTATCTATCCACTGTGATTCAAAACATTTTATTAGAATCTATCAACTGCAATTAGCCTGATGTTGGGGGTTGGGTTTATATTTACTTTTTTTTTTTTTTCTTTCTTCTGACTTAAAGAATTTTTTCCCATAAGTTGCTAGGAAACTAACTACTGGGTACTTATGGGTACTTAAGAAAGGGAAAAGAAAGTGACTGAAGTCCGGAAAGTAAGCTTGTTAAAAATAATCAGAGCTTTTACCCAACACTGGCTTCACTTCATTCCAAACACACCATTGAGGAAGCTAGGAACTTTAGAGACTGAAAAATCTGAAAAAAAACTTCTGTAAATCTGCATTTGGATATGGAGGCATTATTATTGTGCTATCTGTATATTAAGTTGCTTACAAAGTCTACCAGGGGGAAAAAAAAATAAAAATCAAAGTTATGACGCAATTTACTACTGCTAAAATTTGATGAGAAACTCACTTGAGAGTTAACAGCAAATTTTTAGAAAAGCAAACACTCCAAATCAACTCTGTTTACCCAATACCTTCTTCAGACCACCACTGAGCACTCCTTCTCTCATTCTTTATTCCACTGAAAACAGCACATGGCTACAAAACCTGCACTGTCCCAGCTGCCATTCAGCCTTCCATGAATCACAGATCTCCAGCACAACACAAAAAACACTCAAGCATTTATTCTTGGAAGGGATCAGTGTTACATGCATAATGTTTTCATTCTGAGCCTGCACAGGCAATTTGTTTAGTACATTATAATGTAAAAAAAATGCACACGTGCAAATAAATGCAAGGTAACAAATTCTTCCTTTGTCTGAGACAGCTCACAAGGGATGGAAACCAGAGCCTTCTAACACAACAGGACATCTCTCTCCTTGACAATAGTAAAATGGGACAAGCTGTACCTGAAATACACCCTACAACAACAGGTCCCTTCAGAAGAAGCTAATTCTGATTTTTCTCAGAGAACAAATGCAGTAAAGAAGAGGGCAACAAGAATAAGGGAATGCAAAGGAGGGGAAGGACTCCCACTTCTTTCACCTATATTTGCCCACACCACCTGCAAACCCTACCCAGACAGTTCTGCTGACACTTGAAAGGTGGAAATATAAGATTAAAGCATCACAGAAAACATTTGCTTCTTCTACATTCAGTGAAAGCAGAAATAACATGCATTTTATTTCACTTGATGCAACACCCAAGAACTACAAGCAGGGATGCTGACTCCTGACAGGGAATTTGACCAGAGTACTAAATGTAGAGCACAAACTCTACACAAGCTGCCCACAATCCAAACACAACAGAGCAGCTACATTCAGTTTTGGAAACTGAATACTACATTCAGTTTTGGAAACTATTTGCAAAGACAGTTCCAAAGCAAATGCAAATGCCTACCAAGTTTCAAGGAACACAAAAACAAATTAAAGAATGCAAAGCAGTACTACTCCAATAAAAATCAGTACTTGGGCTGTCTACAAAACCTATCTTTGAATTCTGAGCAAATGAGAAGAAGTAAACAAAAGGAACCTTTTATTTTTCCTGCACAAAAAAAGGCTACAATACTGGATATTTGGTATACACTGGTACAGCAATGACAACTCCATCTCATATTCCAATTAAATCCTCTGGGGAATACAAACCTCTAAGCCAGTTTGCCAAGGACACAATTTAAATAGTAAAATAGAGATTTATTTTCTCACAAACAAAACACACAGTAAATTCAAGAGTGTCCCACAATGACCCACAGGTGAAACACGAAATGCTCCTCACCCAATTAGACCAATGCACTGGTGAGGAACATCCTCACTTCCCCTGAGCAGAATGATGCTTCCCTGTGAAACCCATTACCACTGAAGCTACAGATACTACTTATAAACCAAAATACTCATAGACAGACCAACACCAAGAGGATGTTCTGTTGATTTCTTGTTTTGAAAAACAATGTAAATTACCAGAGAATCCCAGGGACTGCCAGCTTCTGAAAGTCAAGACAGGAAAGACCTGGGCCACCAACACAGGCTCAGAGCCTGGCTTCCTTCCACGAGCACAGTGAAGGGCCAAGACAACTCCTGATAATTCAAGACAGCCCAAGATAATTCTGAACTACCACATAAACCTAAATGAAACATAACTGAAGTGCACATGCATATGTGTTGCAGACATGTTTTCATTAAAAATCCTTTCCTTAGGATTTTTTCTTCCTGAGAAGCTGAGAGGCCTCAAGGACAAAATGTAAACAATGGTTATCTGCTGCTGTGGAATGCAACAGGTGCATCTGTGATTGGTCTCATGTGGATGTTTG
>JAWWMS010000001.1:14458261-14471738 GCA_035048045.1 Chlorospingus semifuscus
CAGCAGCAGCAGCAGCAGCAGCAGCAGCAGCAGCAGCAGCAGCAGCAGCAGCAGCAGCAGCAGCAGCAGCAGCCCGGGGTCAGCAGCTGCGGCACAGCCCGGCCTCGGCCCCGCGGCCTCCCCTGCCCTGCCCTGCCCGGAAGCCCATGGGCCCGGCCCCACAGCACAGCCGAGACAGGAGGCCAGGCCGGCTGAGTCACCTGCTGGAAAAGACAAGGCTGAATTCCCAGGATTTTTCATTTTTAGCATGGGAGTTCACAGAGGTGTATCAGCTTTCTCAGTGGTTTAACAGATTGTCAATTCTCAAAGCTAATTACTGCTTTTATTTTTTTGTAAGACATGGAGAAAACTGCTAGCAGCTTCTCTATGCATCACTTCCGTGAGTGCCTCCCATGCAAAACCACCACACTGACAAACCCTAAGTCTCATTTAACTATGTTTTTAGAAATAGCTTAGACTGATTTCAAAGTAAAATGCTCTGATTTAATTTTACCCTGCTATTCATCAGCAATTACACTTTTCTCTCCAGGCTCAGCTGTCCACTGGATTTTCTTGCAAACACTTTCAGAAAAGCATCAGTTCCTCTGACCAAATGAACACGTCCTGAACTGGATCGGGATGTTCAGAAGACAGGGATGTTCCTTGGCCAGGGCAAGCCAGCAATCCTCCTGCCCTCATGGCACAACAGGAACGGCATCTGCCCCTCTCCCACTCACCCATCTAATCTTGGCCATTCACCAAATAAAACCCATGCAGGCACATGCTGACTTTTGTCAGATATATTGCTTCAGCCTGGATTCCAAGGAGGCTGGCAGGGAAAGGTGAGTCACTCCACCTACACTGCTCAGAGATGTGACCACGACTAGGAAGAACACTCTGCACGTGGAAAACGAGAAAGTAGCTTTCAGATGCTATGGCTGGCTGGGAAAAGGAAAAAAATCCTGATAACTATGAGAATAAAAGAAGACTATGCCAAAGTAGAAACTAATCTGAACAAAAGTGAAAGAAACTGCCAATGTTTAGGTCCCCTCAGAAGACTTCACAATTCTCTCATTCATGTTTGTATTTCTGGGCCTCTTACTTGGTCTTTCAGGCTTTGTAATTCCCCTTCTAATCCTTCTGCAAAAAAATTAAATATTAAATTTTAATTTGGGGGTTTTTTTTTGTTGTTTCATTTTGTTCTGTCTTTTGTTAAAATGAAGTAAAGCTGACATCCTCATGATAAATCTGCATGTTGGGATTACAAATTGTCCTCTGCAAATTGCTGGCAATCAAGCACTAGGAGAAAAGTAACACTGAAAGAAAGATAATTTGGAGTTCCAAAATTCTCGGTTTAAAAAGCTTGTTTTTAAAAAACTTCAGCATCATCATCCTTTTAAGACGTAATGGAACTCAGGACAGAATTGGCAAAAGAAAACAATGAAATCATGATGCTGCAAGATGAGTCATTACAAGCAATTTTATTCCACTTCATAATTAAGAGAACTGGGCAGAGGACAGACAAGGCACACATAGCAGAACTGCAAAGGAGAATCAAACAAACTTCAAAACAACCCAACAGCTTAATGCATGTGACAGATCCAGATGCTCACTCATACTATGCATGCACAAACCCCACACATTTGCATACTGGAAGCATTCGACAATTAGACAACAATCCATCAACATTTAGTACATTTAAGTTTACAACACCTTTAAAGAAAAACAAAACACCCCAAATAATGAATGCCTTTTTAAAGCCACAACCTTTTTATTGCATTTTCTTTCCTTTCTCAGTTTACCTTCCCCTAATAATGTTGTATTTTCCATTGTTTATATAAACAAATATTTACACATTATATGGGATGTATACTAAAGAGAGGTTTTTCCAAGGAAAAAACCCAAAACAAGTAGAAGCCATGACTTATTTTTTAAAGCTCCTCATGAACTAACTACTATGAAACCAAACCTTTAACAACAACATTTCAAAAAAAATCTACCTCCTCTTGTTTTCAGATAAGGCATAGAGATCAAATAGCTTGTAGTTACATTTGAATGATGGGAAAGCAGAATGCAATAATTCTATCAGTTCAGGATTCTGTATTTCAGATCCAAAACTGCAGCTACAAATAAATTTACATAACTAAGCACAGACAAGAGAACAACTTAGCCATAAGCTGTTTGTCACAAAACTGTATTATGGTATCTGACCAGGAGAAAAAACTCTCCCCTTTCCAGAGACCGCAACTTAGAGAAAAATCAATTTTACAGGGTTAAATCTTCAGAACGAGCAATCTCTACTTTAAAGTTGTGCTGATAAGGTAAGAGAAAGTTTGCTGCAGGCACAAAGACAATGCAATAGTATGACAAGGAGATTGGAAACAACTCCAGAACCCTGCCCCATCTCTATGTTTTTTAATGTGTGTGTCCATTGGACACCAATTCTAACTGTTGGAGATGGATGAGGTGGCAATTTTCACTTTCACAAGTTAACGGTATACTTCAACTCTACTGGAATCAATTACATGGATTACCTAAATTTAAGCTGTATTCCTGTTTCATAGTTTCAGAAACCTTCAAGTCCAGTGTTAACACAGTTCCACAAAAATATAAGAAATTTCCCAACCTCCCCCCATCTTGAACACCTATTAAACATGTGCTTTCTTTGATTAATTGTAATCCAAACAGATTTTGTAAATCACATAAACTGTCATACCGGATGATTGTGGTATGAAAAGGTATGACTCCTCTGAAAAGGAACCACTTCTAAATGTTTTTATGAACAGGTAAAACCAGTTTTGCCCCATTCCTGTCATTTGTTACCTGCTGTGCTTGAATAGGTAAACTCTGCTCTGGGGAATTATGAGACCAGATGAAGAACAGAATGTTCCTATCTGGATTAACTCCAAATGGGTCAGTGGGAACTGAGTGGAGTCATCCATCCCTGAATGTACTTCCTTGGATATTTCTGCCTTTTTGCAGTGACTTGACACTAAGCTTGAACAACCAGACACTCAAAGAGTGGTGATACATGAAAAAACTTTCATGCCCTGCTGCAAGTCACCAGAGGGAGGCAAAGGAGCCAACACCTTAATTAAATGTTATTGCACAAACTTCCACAAATGTGGTTTTGGAGGTTGCTCTCTTCCCCAAAGAAGCTGCCTGCTCTTTTAGATGAACCAGCCTGACTGCCTGTGGCCAGTTTCCAACTCAGGTCTCTGAAATGACACAAGATTACCACCTACCAAAAAATGTCCAGCTCATTCCTTTCAGCACAGCATAAATTGTAAAGCCAGCCTAGAGAGGGGTCACAGAGCACCTACAGAGTGGTGGCCACTGGAGAAGCAGCTCTTTGCAGCCAGGTCCTGAGTGAGCTCAGTTGCTAACCAGAGGTAAATTACTGTCTGGAAAGAACAGCTAGACTGCAAAACCACAAAGCACCCTGGCCCATGTGCTCCTCTGTTTAAAGCTTGGCTGTCCCATGGTAGTTACATTTGAATGATATACAGATGTATACATATAGTAATGTTAAATGTAACATATTGTATATGCAAATATGTTCAGGGGTTACATATATTTGCATACATTATCTTGATACATAAGGTGTTTTAATTCATGGAATGCTATCACTTGGACAGAAGCTTTACTTATTTTGGAAAGCATCAATCTGTACTTACTTAGTATTTAATATTCAATCCCCAAGAGAGGATGAAGTTCTCCTCAGCGTGCTGGGAGGACTATCAAGAAAACAAACCAGAAGCCCTGCTTCCCAGATGTACAAGTCAGAGCACTCACAAAGTTGTTACACTGGGAGCTCCAGTAAAGAAACCAGCAACACCCACACCTACTGCTCAGCCATGTTTCTGTTAATCAGTGCAGGGCAAGAGACCTGCAGCACACAACCACAGAACAGTGGTGTCCTTACTGTCAGTAGCTGGTGTAAGGTTTTCCACCCTTCCAAAAAACGTGACTTGTTTGACTGTCTTTACTTTCACACTCCACAATGTGCTTGTCACCTGGAAAGAATGTTCTGCAAGCTACTGCACTGATTACAACCTCAGAGTGTACTGGCCCTTACACTAATTTCCATCACATGAAATTTTTGGTTTGTGATTACTTGAATCATTGTTTTGCTAGAAACGACAGAATCAAAACAATCCTGTATCCTCCAAACAGCAAGGAGCTTGAGGTGTGGCATTCATATATATAGATACAGATATATGCAAACATACTAATTTGCTGTAATTCAAATTGATGTCTTTTCAGAGAGACCATTATCCACATCTATTTTGTTTCTCTTCTGTTCTATGAGTAAATTCTCATGTGGAAAGATAAATATTTTTGGTGACTGGAAGCATCTGGAGAGCTTTGGAATCTACATCAAGATTTAATAATCAGGTAGTTCTCTAACACTTTTTTGGTCCAAATGAAGAAAAAATCCCTAGGCTTCAGAACCAATATTACATTAAAATAAAGGGCAGGAAAGTGACTTATTTAGGTCTTAAGACTCAAAGACACACAGCCATTTCTGGCTGACACTCTCAGCTAGCTCATATCTCCTAAGAGGGCAGAAAATGTGTTTTCAAAACCTCAGCTATAGGTTGAAGGAGAGTTAAGGGAAGGCAGGCAGACTCCAGATCAGGCTGGGAGAATGAGGACTCATCATTCAGCTTTAAGCAAAAAACAGACTGCATTCAGCTTTAAGCAAAAAACAGGTCTGAGTGAAAGTTTAACTTTTCTTAAGAGTTCTTTGATTCCAATTATTCAGGCTCAAGCCTGTTATCAACATTGCTCCTGGCATTTCTCAGCCTGGCAGCAATTGTTGTAAAGTCTCATCACAAGAGCAGGTTCTAAGAGCTAGCCAAGCTTACATAAAGTCCTCGTTCGGTATTTTTCAATTTGCTTTACGTTTAATCTTCTTATACCACAGGAATTTTTTCAAAGTCTCCGGAATTTAAATCCAATAAAATACAGCTCTAGACTTACTTGTTAAAACCACACCAGACACCTCACCTAATAACTTCAATAAACCTATTATGATATATAAACCAAATTACATTTTTATCAGCAGCAGTCTTAATCTCTTAATTGCCTCAATGTAAGGATGTATGCAAATGTCTGCTGGTTTAATACACTCCATGCACTAATAAAATACAGATGTATACATACAGTAATGTTAAATGTAACACATTATACATGCAAATATGTTCAGGGGTTAAATATATTTGCATGCATTATCTTGATACATAAGGGGCTTTAATGCATTATGTGTATTGTCATTGATGGAGAGAGACGGGGAAGACTGATTCAGTGATCAGAATCCGATTTATTGTAGGATACAAACATGTATATACTATTTCAGGGAGACTAGTAATGTGTACTGCAGTGATTAGGTTAAAATCACATACACAAACTTATGCATATCACAACATCTCTTGCTTGCAGAGTTTAATGGGATTTCCTTTTCCAGTTACCAATCTGACTGAATCTTCTTGCAATCTAGGTCTAATTTTCAAAGTCCCATTTGCTTTTGCCAAGGCATCCTGTTATCAAATCTCTTATGTTAACCAGGCCCAAAGACCATCATCTGTCTTGTGTCCCCTAATATCCCAACATCTCCCCCTTTCCTTTCAACCAAAAATACTCTTTTAATGGCCTTATTAATTAATCCCTGCATACATTGAAAGGTATCATGATTAATACAATTATTATAAAAATTACCACAAATATACCTATCCTAAAAACAATCCTTTAGTTAAAAACTCCAGCCACTAAAAGGCTCAGGCTTGATCTTTCTAAACTAAAAACATTCCCAATGGCAGCCACATTACTGGATTCAGAAAGGCTGCCAGAAGTGTAATTGTACCAAAAGAATTGATTCTCATACAGAGGCTAAATAGGGAGAAACATTTTTAGACTGATTCCTTCCCATGCATTCAAAATTAACACAAAAATCAATTAAACAGAACCCAAGAATTCTAATTTTGGGGTTCCACCAAGGGTGCTTCAGGAGAGCAAGGGATCCAATTTGATATGATGTGGTTTTGCTTTCAAAAATTTTTTTTCAAAGTGTAAATATTAGTGTAAAGTTCTGGAAGAGCTATATTCTGCCCTAATTTTTTGTTTTTTAATAACAAGAGTGTTTCTCATTATGAACATGAAGGTAACATAAAGGCATAACAATATGTAATAAAACAATAAACTCATCCTAAGCAAAAATAAATCAGATAATAGATACAATTAGTAGCATGTGAAAAATAAAATGGTGATTTTTAAGCAATTTAAATCAATTTCTTAAATATTGTAGTATTATTTAGAGTCTGTAATAATTGGCAAGCTTTAAGTGAGGTCTTGGAAAATCATCCTCGGGTAAGATTTTCAAATTCACCTTAAAAGGAGGTTTAGCTATTACAGGTCCAAATTTGACAAGTCAAAATTACTTGAATATAAATTTGGTGCAGAAAATTTTCTCTACTAGTTAAGGCCAGGACTTGGCCAGGGTCCAGGCTTTTAACTGGAAGAGTCTTTTTAATATATTTCAGAAACCTCTTAGCAATAGTAGTTAGAAAACTAGCATATGTCTTATAAATAGCTATACAACAATAAGTGAAGGTTTGCAAAGTAGCTGGCTTTCTCATTTATCGTTAGTTAGTCAATGGTACCATAGACAAATAGCAAATTAATGAAGTAATGCTTGTTATAAAAAGTCAGTGAATTCACATAATGAGATTAACAACATAATCAGGGTTACCAATGTATCTTAAGACAGTAGAAACTGTCTTAAGAAATTGAGGTTATATTTTCCTAGACATTTATGCATATATGACATTAAAGTAAAAAAGTAAGAAAGAAAGCATTAAATAACTCATAACTATAATGGTCATAATATGGAATTGTTTCTCATTCTTCAGTATAACTTATAAAAAATAAAATAGCAAAAATTGTTCTTATTTCTATAACAAAATAGCATTATCTTGTAATTTAAATGAACACATTTTGACAAAAATTCATTCAGACTTTACGTCATTCACTTGTATAGCAAAGGAATTATATCTTATAACTCAAACAGGTATACTTCAACAAAACTTAAAATCAACTTCACTAAAGCTTAACCTTAATAAAGTACCTCTAAGAGAATTTAAAGTTAACATCACTGAGACTAAAAAAAATAAATCTCAACAAGAATTAACTTATTTAAACCCTATTATTACAAAAGGGTTACTGAAAATTTGTCATATAACAGTTAAACATAAAAATAAACAACATGCAAGTAAACAACTGTACTGAAATCTTTACAATAAAATTACCTTGCCAGAGCTATGGAGTAAAAAGCAACCACTTAATAAAGCTGACAGTGGAGTTAAGTCTCAAAAAATCACTACAGATAAAGTTCACGGTTTGTCTTGAATGCGAGCTTAAGATTCTTCAATTTAAAACTTATCTAATTCCTCTTAGTGAACTATGTAGTTATGCTATGTTACTAATATATAAAAAGACACCACCTCTATACCAACACCTTTGAATTTTTCTAGTAACAATCCTGTTAAAAATCACAAATCACAAGTTACTAAAATTAGAAGGTAAATCTCAACACTGGCTGGTGCCAGGCGGGGCCACCCCCCCTGCAGCAGCTTTAAAGATTGCTTGTAGGATAGATTTAAGTTTGGCTTAGTAAGAGCGATGGGATATAAACATTGAAGGCTAAAACAAGAAAAGATTTAGTTTGATAGTACTAAATAGCTGTATATATACTTTTGTTGTGAAAAATTCACAACAAAATATATTGTTACTAAAAGGCAAGTAACTGGAAAGTATAACCTGTTTGACCAGGGCTAGGTGTCCCTCAGGGCTTTAGACCTGTATCAAGTGACCCTTTGGTAGCTGCTGCTCCTTCCAATGCTTGAAAGCACCTGGGGCACTTCAGCCAGGGACCATTGTGGGAGTGTCCCAAATAACTGCTGTACAAAATCTGAATGCATAAAAATTCTCCACTGCGTTAACACATCCCTCCCGCACAAAACTAGGGGGACAGACAGGATCAAAAGTTTAACTGTGGGGGATCTGCCCATCAGGCCCCGTTATTTGCACCAAGTGTTGGCTTTGCTCCTTCCAACCATGCCAGAGAGTCCCTGAGTCGATAATGGTCAATCTATTGGCTCCTTGAGATAACAGTCACATCGGCTCCCTTATCAATGACTCCTGTCAGGAGCGTAGTCCTTTCAGAGTCACTTTGCACTGGCATGTTTGACGCTCAGATGTAATACAGTTGTGTCCATAAAATCTGTGGGACTCCTGTGGAACCAAAACCCCCATCCCTCTGTTCAGCTATTGGGGGTGCAGACAGGGGTACTGCAGCAAAGGGCGTAAGTTGAGCTATATTGTTCCTGGCTGGGACTACACGGGGTGGCTGGGGAGTTCATGCTGTGAGTCAGAGTCAATAGTTCCAGGGAGAACAAACAAACAAAGTATGTGTGCACTGACCAGGTGGTCCGAAAACTCCTGTGGGAATCAAATGAACAGATGAATCAAGCAACAGTACTGTGTTGGAGGTTGCCAGGTCCATTCCTGCCCTGGGGTGGCTGGTCGGTGACGGTCCTACCAGGGCTGCCTGCCGTCTGGTGAAGGCTGCTTGCAGTGGTTGGGCTGGGCTGAGGTTTGCTGGGCTGAGGTTTGCGGTGGCCCACTCTGAGGCATTGGCTGGGGAATCTGTGTCCTCTCATGGTGCCGCTCCGTGCTTCTGCTCCGGTTTCCCGATATTGGACGACCTTCAAAGTCATACTTGGACCGACACTGATTACTGCACCGAGGGCAAATACCGGGAATTTTGGAGCTGGCCTCTCCCTTTTTGAAACAGTCCTTTTTCAAATGCCAAGATTTCCTGCAAGTTTGAGGGTCCCCCTCCTTAAGAGCCTTTTTCTTTAGTTGCATCCATTTTTCATGAGGGTCAGGAGAGAATGGATCAGTCTCGTAATTTGAGTCTATCGGCCCTGGATCAAAGGGCTTCCCTTCCTCACTGTTAGAGCTCTGGTCAGTGATATAAACTGCTACAGACCATGAGAAAGGATGCCTTCCCATCTTCGCTTCCTTTCTCTGGGCAGACGCGAGGTTGATGGCTGTAGTAGCTTGTCAGTAGAAGAGGTGCCAGTTTCAAGCGGGCAGGGAGAGCCAGAGTGAGGAGAGATAGAGTGGGGGTAGGGGGCCGGCAGAATCCGGCCGCTCTCGCTTTTTCAACATCTTAAAAAGTATTCTCCAGGATGGGAATAAAAGTGATTTAAGGTCCTGCTTTAGGATGGGGGGGTCATGCTTGTCCAGAAGGGACAGCCTGGTCAGAGAGTGAGAAAACCACTTAAGCTTTTTCAAGGCCAACTTGTGAGACTTTAGGGAGCTGCAGAGAAACTATGAAAGCTTGTTATTATTAACAACCTGCAGATGGTGTTTTCCTAATCTCAGTTTTCCTGTTTTTTCTCAAAGATTGTTTATAAGAAAGCTGTTTTTGTTAATTAGCCAATCAGATGAAATGGATTGATTGATTGACAAATCTGGTCTGTCTGTATCAGAACAGTCTATAAAAAGAGAGAATTTTCGTAGTAAAGCTGCTGCTGTGCAAACCAGCCTTCTGGTGAGTCTGTGCCATCTCTTGCTCAACAGCGACAGTTTCATAGGCGTCTCTCTCTCTGGGCATTTCCTTTCCCATTTTCCACTCCTTTTCAGTTCCTCTGGCTCACCTGTCAGTCCCAGCAGACAGGCAATTGCGGGCCCAGACGCGGTTCTCTCACTGTCACCATCATTTCCAGGGGCTCGCCGACTGCCGCCAGTCAGGCCGGTTCATTTCCTCACACAGAGGTACCAATTGTTGGCGATGGAGAGAGACAGGGAAGACTGACTCGGTGATCAGAATCTGATTTTATTGTGGGATATAGACGCTCATATACTATTTCAGGGAGACTAGGAATGTGTGCTACAGTGATTAGGTTAAAATCACATACACAAACTTACGCATAGAACAACATCTCTTGCTTGCAGAGTTTAATGGGATCTTCTTTTTCCAGTAAACCTGTCTGAAAATTAGACCTAGATTGCAAGAAGATTCAATCAAAGTCCCACTTGCTTTTGCCAAGGCATCCTGTTATCAAATCTCTTATGTTAACCAGGCCCAAAGTCCATTGTCTGTCTTGTGTCCCTTAATATTCCAACAAGTACGCATACATGTACATATATATATACATGGACATTTGTCAAATATAATTTTTATTTATTAAACCAAAACACAAATTTTTCAGTTTTTGGTTATTGCATACCTTTTTTGGAAGCTGTCAAAATTACATCATTCAGAGTATTCAGGACTAAGGATGTCAGTTAAGCCTAGAGAATTCTAACACAGGTGAACCAACCAGACAGTGGATGGGGCAGGCTACCCAGAGAGGTGGCACAGGCTCTGTCCTTAGAGCTCCATTCTCAAGACTCAACTGCAGAAAGCCCCAAGCACCCTGGTCTGCTTTGGGCATGGGGTCAGACCAGAGACCTCCTTCAGGTGATGCTCTCTACCAACTTCTTGGCCAAGCCTCCACACCCAACAGCTTGTGTTAATTATTATACTGAGTCACTAAAAATAATTATTCTACTCAAATAATTATTCTACTCAGAGAAACAGCTGTCAATTTGTCAGGCAATTAGAGAAGTTACTATACTCTTCAGCTATTTTGCTAAGCTTTGTTTTGGAAAAGAACTACTAATTAAAAGAAATTGTCATACCTTTTCTTCACAAAACTTATAAATCAAACTGCTTATTATTCTTCACAGTTTATTAAATTCATGCAAATCACAAGTCATGAAGAACCAAAAGAGATCTATGCTTCTTGTGGGTTTGCCCTAAAATTCAGCACTGATCAATTAAAAATGAGTAAGGGAGATGGCTTACATCTGTCACACACACAGCTCATGGGGGAAAAATTAAAATTTAAAAGCATGAAGATCTTGTCAGCTTCCTCAGGTTTTCGTGCACGATTCGTGAAGAAGCACAGCAGTTGATCGTGTTTTTTCCACAGAAAAGGCATCTGAAGATCATACAAGTCTCAAAATTGTCTGTTAATCATTAATCAAACAAAAGACCAATGAGACAGCAAGGGAGAAGCTTCCTTTCTTTACTCACTCATTTGTTCACATGACTGCCCAGGATCCTGATGATCCCAGAGAGCCTGCCCTATGTACCCACTCAGACACCCACCCCCTGTCAGCATCTTAAATAAAAGTGCAAAAGGGTTCCTGCAACAAATGCAAACCCTTGCCAGGGAAATTTGGGAACAGAATTGACAGAAAGAGGAACTGAAAGTCTGTAATAGAAGTAAAGTAAAGGCGTTGCTCCCCCTCCCACATTTAAATGTCATTTCTTGAAAGATCTACTAGGAAACTAAACAATGAAGAAACAAATATTTGGGGTCTTTTCCTAAAAAACAAACAAAAAATGCCAAAAATAACAAAAATAAGAACCTATATACATCACCCAGTTCAGAGAAAAACAATGTCAAGAAACATCCTTTTTGTCTTTTTTCTGAGGACCAGCTTATGAGATATTGATATCTTAACAATTTCATTTCAGTCAGCTGGTAAAGGAGTCTTGCTTAGAAACAGGCAGCTAGAGCAGGGAGCAAAATAGGCACAGCAGAAGCCTCAGTGTGCTAATGAGAGGAAATTATTTATAAACTGAGATCATTGACACAAATTCATGAGGATAGTTACTGTCTGTTGCATTTATCTACTAAAACCAGACAATTACTGAAAAACATTAACTGCAAGAATAGCTACTGCAGAATATGGCAGTTTCACAAACCATGACAACTCTCAGCCAATGAGAATGATTCACATGAGGGTCAGAAAGTTACATGCTAAGCAACCATGGCAGCACCAGGACATCACTACAGAACATTTCCTTTTAAGATCCTAAATCATTATTAATCTACTTGTAATTTTAGAAAGGAATTCTTAATGTGTAAAATAGAGAGAATTTGTTTTGGTCCTGTTTTTCTCTTCCTCATACCATTTCCCAAAGCAAAAGTACACTACAAAGCAAAGTACAGATTCTTTGCTGCATTCCAGAAAGTACTTGTAAAAATAGTAGGAAAAACATTTCATTTCAGAAAAGAGATCTACAGAAAATCTAATTCAAACATAAAAATTTCACCCTTTAGCATAAGAAAATAGTTCAAGAGCAGAACATGCACACACACACCATTTCTATTATGGAATATTTAGTGTTATAAAAACAAGTGGCTTGCTCAAAACATCAACCTTACAGAATCAAGACTGACAAACACCTTACCACAAGATCACCAGATGTTAAAACCTACTTCCCCATGAAACATAAAGGAATAAATATCAAGCCTCAAACATTCACATGGAATGACAGAAGACAGAAAGCTTCTGCAGAAACATCAGCGCCCATTTCAGTAAATGTTTCCAGACAGAGGATGTCCCTTAAAATTCTGGCCATCACTAAGACAGACACCATCACAGAAGTCTCTGAGCATACACATCCAGCCCTCCTGAACAGTTCTGGTACAAAATTCAAGCCTCCTTTCTTCCAGCACCTTCGCAGTGGCAACACCTACACACCTATCATTAAGGTCAGGGCTACAAAGAGAAAAGTCCATCCGTCTATGGTCCATCTTGGTGTAAATCATAAAATCTCATTTTTTACTTAAGCTACACACCCAAGGCAGACATTTCCTTCTGTTACATTCAGACAAGAAATGGTTGAAAGAAGCTACTAAACTCCAACGAGTGCTATAACTGGAAGCTTTAAACATCTGAGCATCTGCAGAACTGCTCAAATTGATACATCCTGCTCAATGTTGGCAAGATCATGCCTCAAAGCAGGAGCCTGTGGCCGGCAGCCCTGGCTGCAGGGACGGAGGGCTGGCATGAAGCTGTCTGTCTCCTCTTATTCATGGCGTACTGGGGTCCCTCCCGGAAGGGCACCTGAGCCACAGACCCGCATCCCCATACCCTGGGGAAGCGGGGCGGGGACCGCGAGCATCCCTCTCTGCTATCAGGTTAAATACTGTGCACCACCTCACCCCACCCAGTCCTTGACTCCCCCAGGTGAAGGGGGAATTGACACAGGAGGAGGACAGAAGCCGAAGCCTCCAGGCCGAAGCACGGCAAGCAGGGAGCGAAGGAGACCTCGAGGTGACTCACCCCTCCCACACCTTCTTTTTTGAGATCTGCCGCGGGGAGGGGGGGGCGGGGGAAGAACGACACCCAGCCGTACTAACTCCTCCTCTGGGATCCAAGCGTTCTGCCAGCCCACCCCGCAGCCACTGCGGTGCGGCACACCCCCGCACGGGCGGGCCCGGGGGACCCCCAGCCCCCGCCCGACCCCGAGGGAGTGACCCACGGAGGTGCGGCCCGGCCGGGGCGGGCGGAGCCACCCCGGGGAAGGAAGGAAAGAGGGCGGGCAGGGGCGGAGGGGCGCGGGCTGTCGGCGCCTCCTCTCTGCTGC
>JAWWMS010000001.1:14480214-14497137 GCA_035048045.1 Chlorospingus semifuscus
ATGTATGTATACATATATAAACACAAAATATTTCTTAGATTCTGAGTTCAGTTTACTGAAGACATTTGTACAGAAGGAGAGAATATACTGCTATTTTGATTCTTTCAGCATCATGTCTCAGACCATAAAACACCTGCTTAATTGCCACCACAGCAGGTTGGGATGCTCAAAGACCAATCCTCTCACCTGTTCCTAGGACTACAATGCTTGACTCAGTTTTGAAAGACACAGCTAGATTGCAATAGACATTCAATAAATAAATTCAAAAACAGTAGCAGACCTACATAATACACAGAATCTGTTTGCTAAGGAACTTCAGGAAAGGCATTCCCATTCTTCAACCCACCTACAGCAGACTTATCACACGATCTAGCCTTTACTCAAATATCTGTGAGGAAAAAAACATAGTAGTTTTCTGAAGGCTGTGAAAATCTGAAGTGGTCAACAGAGACTCTTCAGAGGAAGTGAAGTCTGAGACCTTTACATTATGAAATGACAAATTCATCTGGAACACAGTTGCACCAAAATTCAGCAGGTGACAAGAAGGTCTCTTGAGCCATAAGCCTGCATTTCAAATGTGGACAAAAATCACCCAACTCAATAAATTGTTGTGTGGGTTCAATTATTTCAGCAGCAGTGAGGTATTAGGTGCCACAACTTTCCGTCTCTTCACTCCCAATACAGCTGCTTGAAAGACTACAGGCATTGCCCCAAAGTCTCTGGTTCCAGTGGAGTACCGTGGCAGCTATAAATGGTGATGCTGCTGTAGCCCCATGTGCTCACTCTGTACACAACTGAGGCTTTCACTCTGACAGTTGCCATCACCCTCCACAGCCACAGCTTGTCTGCATTCCCAGTGCTGAGCTGCAGCAGCATTTGAGGTGGGAGGAGCAGGAGGCAGAGGCTAAAGTGTGCATCTTAGCAAGTAACTCCCTTAGCATGCTGTTTGTAAAGTCACATTAGGAGACTGAAAGAGTGTCATGGGGCAGCCTGTGCAGTGTTTGTATACGTGAGGTTGTTATTAAAGGGGAAACAAAATGGAAAGAAAAATAATCTTCCCTTCATTTGTACTGCAAAATTCTGGTAAGTTTTTTTCCTACCTGAAGATCTACAGTTCAAGCCAAGTGGTAGACCTGAAAATAAAAGAATCATACTTGTTTTAAATTAAAAGTACTGCTTCTTGTTGGCTTTCTATATTTCAACATGCTATAGAGATTGCAAATGCCTCCCATCATTATCAACCTGAAGCAAATTTATATTGCAAAACAAAATGTAAGAAGGCAGAAGGAAGAGGAGGAGAAGGAAGCCTCAGAATATTGCAGCATTTGCTGAGTCCTTCTATGGACCCTCCCCACAGCCATCATTAACATTTGCCAGGCAAGCTGACTCAGTGTACTCAGAAATTCACATGCAAATGTGGAACATGAGGCATTTTCTCATCTTTAAGCTGGTGCTCAAAGAATGAGCCCAAAATAATGTGCCTGGCCTTATATGCATACATTAGAAAGTGCAGATCAGATCACTTGGTGAGACAGTTGATATTGTTCTTGGACAAGGACTCATATAATCTCATGGGACCCTCAAAAATGGGCTGTAGGGTAGCAATCAGGATTTTGCTATCACAGACTGTTACCCCAAAGAATAGTGCATAGTGCAGTAATGCAGATTAGGCGATCATCAAAATGTAAATGAGAAAAATTTCTGTAGAGAAAAATTTCTGTAGAGTCTCATAGTAAGACTAAAATCATTGATGAGGCCAGGAGCATAGTAAAGAAGCTTCACAACAGCACAGGAACAGACATCTAGAAATCACAACCATCTTTTATAAAATACTCACAGTATTAGAAGCAGGAACATTTGATCACAAACACATAAATCAGTGACTGCAGGAGCTTTGTAATGGATGGTTTTGGGTGGAAAAGGGGGGAAGGGAAGTAGCAAAGAATCACAGCCTGTTCTGTACACAAAAAGAGTGCCATCCGTGTTTTGTAATCACCCTGCAATCTCTCTCAGCACAAAGGTTTAAAAATATTTGTTCAAGTTGATTTGGCATACATCTGCCTCATTCTTTTACACAGAAAATAACTGGCCATACTGTTTTCTGACTTATAGCAGAGACACAAAAACCTGCTGAAAGCAGGAGAGTAGGTGAAATTTCCTTCTTGCTTGGCAGGATTTGTGAGACAAATGGTAGGCACAAGGTTGGTTCCACCAAAAAAGGCTCTAAAACTAGACTCTGCATACTAGTAAGCTAAGGTCAGGCTCCTGTCATCAGATCCTGTGTCATAACCTGCTCTTACAGGGTGCACAGGGCTTGCACACACTCTACGTTCAGCCTCAGTGGCCAACAGGGCAGGAGGGCTGCAGGCAACTCAAGGTGTGTTCCTTCAGGCACCCAGCAGTGTGAATGTCAAGGTATTCATTGTAACAGAGATGCTGACATTATTCTTTGCATTTTTAACAAGCTACTAGTGAAGTATTATACAGTGTGGAGGCCCATGAGCCTACTGGGGAGAGGGGGATGGTGATGCCCTGGAGAGATGCAAGCTGGGCTCTGGGCACTCCTCACAGCTCAGGGTGAGGAAAGAAGCTTCCCTCATGGTGCTCTGCAGCACTATGTTAATTTGTCCCAGTTGTGGGGTCCTCCCCATTGGCCTTCCCTACCCCTTTTACCCTTATATGTTCACACTCTAGTGAGTTTTCCTTTCCGTGTCTTGCCATTGGTTTGTGTAACCCTGCCCATCCACCCTGGCATTCCCTATTGCTCCCTTCCCTGTGTACCGCCCCTGAGTCCTCAGACCATTGGATCCCTGATGCTCTTCTCCACCCCCTCTTTTCCTGTATTTATACCCTGGACCCTCCTTTGTCTTTGTCTTTGGCTCCAGGACTCCTTCAGCCTCACCTGGAATAAAGCAGGTTGGAGCTCCATGCCTGGACCCTCCCGTGTCTTCACTGCCAAGATGCATGTCTCTGTGTGTGTGCGCTGCTGCTCTCCTGGCTCCTACCTGTTGGGACAGGATGCTCTCAGGGAAGGTTGTGTCTACACCACCACGGACCACAACAATGCAGCTGCTTTTATATCAGCACAGAATTATGCAGAGTTAATGAGGATCAGTGTCGTGTCAGACATTTCTGGAATCATCCACTTTTTTTCAAAATATCAACATGGTGCTGTAGAGGGAACATATTCTGACACCTGCTTATGAAAGCCTATTGCTGTACAAAACAGATTTCCCTGGCTCTAGGTGCAGTTTATTGTGAGCTACTGCACTACAGAATCACAGAGCAAGCCAGATCGAGCTGTAAAAGCCAACATCCACTTACATCTCGCTAAGTTCTATTTTGAAAAGCAATTTGTTTGGAGTTGACTTCATTTCATTTAAAGCCAAGAGACTCTGAAATCACCAAGGTTATTTCAAATACATCACCTGATATATTTTGCATATGCACTTGTTGCCCCAAATTGAGTCTCTAACTTTTTTTAAAATTTAAAAAAACCAAACCACCACATTTTTGAAAATTGTCAGAAGGTTATATAGCACAACTGAGGTCACAAATATATCTGTCATTTTCTCAGAGTCTGGAACACAGGAAATTCAAGAAAACTCATACAAATTCAGTTTTTTGAGAAAAATGGAACAGAGACATTCTTACGGTTGAGAAAATTAATGAAAAATTAGCAGCATCTCTAAGTATAATGTACAAATATTTCTAACATAATAGCTGTACATTATGCCTACTAAACTATGGCTATAAACCTAAATATATTAAAACCAATAGACAGATATAAATACTGGTGTTCAGCCTCTAAAATCTCAAAGGAAAAAAAAAATGATGGAAATTAAGCAGATAAATCCAATATTAGTAGGTGCAATACCAAAGTTGTTCTATTTGTCTTCTTATGCTTTTTACACCAAATGTAGTACAGCTGTTACTGTCACACTGTTAAACTATTCCTTCCCCCTCCTCCTGGCACTTAAATGTCATATCTATACCCAGAAATTATTTCTATATCTAACAATACTAAATATATATATTAGTGAATATAATATAATATAATATAATATAATATAATATAATATAATATAATATAATATAATATAATATAATATAATATAATATTACAATACAATACTACACAATACAATACAATATAATATAATATACCCTTACTGTGGTGTATTTTATAGCTATGTAGCTCTGTTAAGGCAGTTATTGATGTCACTATATGTCTAGATGAGAAAAACAACCTGGACTCCCATTAATCATGTGAGATGCTGGAAGCAAGCTACTAGCATTGCAGCAGCACTGGTGAGATTCAAAACTGACTGAACCAACACTGACCTTATGAAAAAAATTTAAGAAAGCAAGTAATTTATTGCTCTTTTCACATGAACCCATGATGATCTATGTCTCATTGTGATCAACAAAAGCAGATACCACACAGGATTTGAAAGCAACAATTCTACAATCTCCAGTTCACATCAAGAAATACTGAAGATATTCTGGTGCAATTCCATAGCCATTTAAACCACCCAACATCTGCTTTGGTGAACTTTGTTTGTGCAGTCATCTCAAACTATGCTTCAATTGCTCATCGTAGGCTCAACCCAGGCTTAAATTATCATGGAACTCACTATTCACACCAGCATCTGGTAGGAAAGAGATGTTAAAAGCCAGTGTGCTTGGATTACAAAAATACACATCTATGTACATATAGATACTGACATAGAATATAGATATATAGATATAAATGAGAATTACCATCATCATAAGGATGATTTTTCTGTTCTTGCGTAACAGCATCATATACTGTTTCAGTCAGATGTTAAAAGTACCCTGCTCAAACAAAAATTATTTAAATTCTTTCAGATTCCTGCTCTCAAAAAAAGAAAAAAGGAAAATTTAAAAAAAAAGAAAGGAGTTATGTATAGAAGCAAGGGTGTGAAAAGCTGGTATGTTTCCAGTGCATTTCAGGTAGACACGCCACAGCAGCAGCTTGAATTAAGCAGTGGTATCCATAGGAAGTATTTGACTTATTCTCTGTCTTTGTGCAAACATTAAGTAGAAAACAAAGACCGAAAATATGGTGACATTTTAAAATAAATGTTTTTAATTAATTTCTTCAGGATTGTATCTGGGTAGCATTTAGTTAAAATGATGCTTAAATTGTGCTTTTCAAAGCTGTTCAGGGTTGACATAGTTCTACTCCCAAGTAAAAATCAGTAGGAGTTATACTGCTCACTTCTACAGAATATGAGCCAATGCTGAACATTCTGAAAATAGCTTTCCATCTGTATATCTATGTAAATGAATAGGCACTGTTAGTAGAAATAGGAATAGAAAAGATCAGGTTTTTAATTTTAAAAGTTGGCGTTAAATATAGTTACTATGCTAGAAAACAAAAACCCAAGGAAATCTCAGGCAAACTTTAATACTTTTTGGTTTCATTTATGGCAGGAATGGATGGAAAACAGCTCCATTGCCTCAGGTGACACAGCTCCAGGTTTACTAAGGTCGTTAGACACCACCAACTCCTTTGCAATGGAATTTCACACTGCTAGTGTGCAGATGAGGACTGAGCCATCTCTGAGTTAGTCCCAGGCAGTCCACCACCGCTAAAAGAAATAAATTTATCAACCAACACCTTAAAAAACATAATGTTCTAAATTTAGTAGAAGTAGAAATCTACTTCCCATTTTCCCTAAAACAACCTTTTCTTCTCCCATTAAATGTGGTCCTTTCTTTGAAGGAACAACCCTTTGTGACAAGCAAACATCTGTTGGCTCTGAACCAACACAACATTTACAGTAATCAATATTTAACACATGAATAATCCTACTGACTACAGGGAGGCTGCTGGTGTGCCTCAAACAGCCTTACTTCAGTACTTTGTATGCTCACAGCCTGACTGCTGCAGAAGTTAGCAAAGTTCATGGCAAGATCTGGCAATACTGCTTTTTGGTATTTTAAGCCTGCTCAGTTTTGGTTCCTTCAGGTCTTTCTGACCTCACTGCACTTCCAGAGGCCTTTAATTACTGAAGGATCATCTTGCATTCTTGCTCCATTGTGCACTCCTGTGGACAAGAGATCTAGTGGGGCAGAAGACAAGCTGATATAAAAGATCAGGAGCCTTATCAGCTGCAAATTTAGCTCTTGAAGTCTTGAAGTTTTGAGCAGCAGTGCAGTGTGGGGAGAAGGACTTATGTGACACTGCTCTTGGTAAGTAGGTAGAAGTTTATTCCAAGTCATTAAAGTCCAGTATGTGTTAAGACTTTTTTAAAATTATTTTTATTAGAAGTTTGAAATCTTTGATGTGTTTTGTTATATTATCCAATTCAGATTTAAGTATATCCGTTACCAATTTGCCAACCAAAGTGGCAACTCCAGTGTTACTTGATTTTTCTTCTTTTCTTTAAATTGGTATTTTTAAAAACCAGGAAGTCAAGAAAAGAGGAGCTAGAACTAATGATGTGAAAAGCTTGTCTTCTCATGGCAGTAAAAACTTGATGATTGCAACTTCTGAGCATCTTGGGCTATACTTATATTCTCAGAAAATCAATAAAGCTTATTCAAAAATCCAGGTCTTCAGAATGGAGCTCATTTTGTAATGGGTGGGGATTTTTTTGCTTTGTTTTTTACATGTTGTAAAAAAAATGGAAAAAAAAAAGAGCCAATAATGCTGTCAGCTTCTTACTTCAGTAATTCATATCTAATACCAAAGTACAGAAAGCCTCACATCCAGCACTTCATGTGGAATATTTCTCCCCTGTGATCAGTCTAAAGTTGACTTAAGTCAGATTGAAACTATCCTAGTTGAAACCCCAGAACAGACAACTTCTTCCAATGGTAAGGAAATACGAGAGTGAGATATGAATATTGATGCAGTTTTGAGGCTGACTTTCCACAGAATATTTTGTCAAGTTCAAGAATTTGTCCTTTAACCCAGTATATCTTAAAAGTTACCTCAGTGCTCCTCAAGGTTGGAGTAGAACTCTGTGGTCCTGCTTCATTCTCAGAGCATTCTGCTGCATGAGTACCCCTGTGTTTAGGCAGGAGACACAGATCTGAATTTGTTAATGGAGGTTTTTCAGAGAATAGTAAGACTTTATTCCAAGTGCAAGGAGAATTTCTTTTACCCTGACTTCATTACTGTATAGCAACCAGTAGCTCATTCACACACAAAAATCATTCCTAAAATCCCCACAGTGCTTGCACGGTTTGCGGCTTGCAGAAATGATGACATTTTGTGTTTGTTGTTTGTCTAAAGGAAAAATAGTATAAAAGCACAGCAGATAAGAAGAACAAGGCATCTTTCACTAAAGGTTGTTTGTTTCCTCTCACAAGTGTCACTGGATGTGTTTCCTGACCTCTGATGACTAGGAAGTAGTGCTATGTAAACCTCTCCATCACAAATCAAATAGTTTATTGATGCCTGTCATTTCTGGCCATATCATCAAGGGCTTTTCAGTCTTTTTCTGGGCATTCTTTCCCAATGTCTCCTATAATGTGCAGTAAGTTATGAGCAGAGATAGGAACTACTGCACAACTAGATCTACAATACAATCTGTTATTGAGTCAGGATGAAATTTAATAGAAGCTCTTCACTTTTCATCTCTTGCCAAAAACTACAATTTAAGTAAATTGTGTTAGGAATTAAATCATCGTGTCATATAATGATTGAAAGTGGCTGATTATGTTTTGTACTATAAAGAGCTGTGCGTCATTATAGCAGGAGATTCAAGATCTTTTTTAGAAATAGAAAAAAACCCAACCCAATCCTGTCTGAAATATTGACATCTAAACATAGCTTTTCAAGTAAGAAAATATTGGGGTATATCTTTATAGGCTCAAGTCCACATGAATCTCAATACTCAAAAAGAAAAGGAGTTTATGAACCTGATTAAACATTTCCTTTTCCAGAACACCATATTTGAAGACCATCTTGTACCAAAATTTCCTAAAATAAAAAAAAAAAACAACCCACAAACATAAAAAACTCTCAGTCCCAAAAAACCCCACATAAGACAATATAATTACAACAAGCAAAATATCCACTACCACAAGTTGCCCAGGCACATACAGAGAGTTAAAATCAAAGAAAGTTAATGTTGGCATGAACCAGTCGATATCACAGAAAGATATGACAGATTCTTGCCAATAAATTGGTAGCAAGAAATTAGTTTTATGGGCCCTGGCAGTTCTGTTGACCCAGACATTTTCACAGGCATAACAAACTGAAGATATTCTTTCTCACTGTTATTGAGATAGCATGATTTAGCATGATTCTGGTTTTTTTTTCCCTTTAGGACAGACTGAGTTCACAGTGATGAAAGTGCTGTGATGAGCTAAATAACAGAAATGAACAGACAACCAGAAACAAGCCAAGAAGAGTGAATATAGTTCATAACTAATGAATCTTTTGAAATCATTGCTTTGAACAGGTACCCACCTTCAGTCAGTTGGATGTAACTTTGGAAATAATATTTTGCTGGGATGATAAAAGTTAGACATATAAAAATAAATAAAAACACTTTTCACAAAAAGAATGAGGTTTTGTTAATATAAGTGAAAATGCCAACATAAAGTACTGTGGAATAACTTTGTTTTGCCACTTTTGGCATTTGTAGCAGCATCCAAAGATATGCTGCAATGTTTCTGGTTGTTGAGATACCACAGAGCAAATCATCACCAGTAATTTTGGTGTGGAAGACTGAAGAAAAATAGGAAATTGCCAAATCAATCAAAAGAATATCATCTCAGGGTTTTGATCCAGGAAAGCATACAAGAAAGTGCATAACTCCGTGCACTTGAATAAATCCACTGAAAAGAACAGCATCTGCTCACAATCTGTGAGGAACCAATTTAATTTCGAAATAATAATGCTCAACATTGTTTAGTTTTATTTCTCAAACTGTTGGTTATGAATCTGGTATTTGATTTTGAATGGAAAAGTACCAGGCGGGCTGCACATGCCTTGGCAGCAGCAGCACATGGCAGCACCTGCACGGAGAAGGGCTCTGCTGCTAGGCAACCCCTGCAGGAAACAGAGAAGGATTCCATCACTGGGGCGATTTTACCGGCAGCCTATCAGCAGAGGGAAGATTTCCTGCTCCAACAGACTCTAAAGTACTTCCCTCAGAGGCGTGGTAACTCCTGCTGCTCGGGGAAGACCTTCCAGATTATCCAATAATCTTCCTCTCTTCTTCTGGGGTGCAAATTAAACAGAGAAAAACGAATCCCAGATATGAATTTGCCAAATAAATGTGCATGCTATGTATTATTACAGGTATATATTACAGTCTCAAATTCAAACCCAGGGTGCTATTACAGAGAGAAGAAAGAATACTATCATTGCTCAAAGGGAATTTCTAGTCAAGGACCAAGCCTTGAAAGACTCATGACTTCCTTTCACCAGTATAATGCTATTTCTCTTGGGAATGGTTGTGCAAGGTATTGCTTGCTAATAAAATGTAGTTGTTTAAAAGTCCCTTTTTGGTTTTGTTTAGCTGAGGCTAATAACCTTAGAAGAAAAAGGTACATTTCGACTCAATATCACAATCAAAGGTGAAGTGTTACATGTTTTTGTACCTATGCAGTAAACATTGTTTGTTAGGCAACAGAAACTTGTACTTTAGAGATTTCAGGCTTATGTTTCAGCTAGAGATGCTTGTCCAAGCTTTCCAAAACAATCCTCAGCAATCTTTCATACCTACAAGCAGTATTTTAAAGAACAGATTGTTTACCTGTATGATAGATGTGTTCTGCCCTTTGATGAGCACAAATCAATACCATTGCTAATCAATGATGATCTCCAGGGTACAGGTACTGATTTCTTTCTGCAGAGGTTTTTGTTGGCTCCATTGGCTTCTAGGGAACAGAGCAGCTACATGAGTTCTGCAAACCCATTTAGTTGGAAGATTAATTATAAAATAGCGATAGAAAAAAAGAAATTTATTTCCTTCTTCTCTCCCAGCTCAATCAAAGAACAGCCAAAATACAGCAAACACTTTTGAGAAAATTAGACTATATAATTTCAGATAACTCTTCTCTATAAATCATCTTGGACCTCAATAGACATGGACATGAAAATAATTCTGAATTTTCATGGACAATAAAGTACTGCAAATAAATTTTGTGCCCAGTTCCAGCAGATCTGTTTCAGTTTTGTCCAGATCATTCCTTATACACACAACTTTGGCTAAGTCACCATGTATGAGTCTATCTTAAAAGTTTAATAGAGTTCCTGTTGCCAGAGCTTGGGAGATGCATCACAGTAATTTGCCAGGATAGATGGACAGTGAGCTGAATCTGCTCAAAAGCACTGATTCATTTTTGCACAAGCAAAACAAGGCTAAACTCCAGCCTCTTCTAAACATTAAGATGTGTTGGTGCATCCCAGATCCCTGCCATACAGCATGGACAGGCACAGCACTGGCATCCCTGTAAAATAACTACCAGCCAGAGGATGCCTTGGTTTTAAACCTGTCTTGGAGATTTTAAACCATTCTCTCTGCCTGAGCTTCAGCAAGGACAGGTAGACATGGTCTGGCAGATGTCTGGCAGCTCAGGCTCCTGCAGTGTACAGGACAAGCACAACAGTGACACTGCACACAACTTCCCAGTCTCTCCTTAAACACAGCAATGCCACTGGAATGCATGCAGAGCTCAATCCAGATGTTTTGGCAAAATCCCCAAATGGAGATAACCTCATTAGCCAACCTGCTGGAGGGGTTTCTGCACTGGTTTGAGTGGGAACTGGATTGAAGCCCTTTTAGTTTTCAAAAAGAATAAGGTTCAAGTGCTGTGATATGGTAAGGGAGAAGTGACCAGTTAGTTCATCAGTTTTCCTTACAAAGTTCTGGACATTCAGTTTGTAAAATCATAGTCTAAAAGTACACATCAAGCAAGTTCAGTTCCTCTGCAGACAAAGCTGAAGTAGTAGGACATACAGTTCATACTGAATCAGGCTTTTCTGGGGTTATACCTGAAATCAAACACCCACTAGTCTGTTGTAGTAGAAAGAAATATGAAAGATTTTTCACTGTCAACAAAGACTAGAAGCAACCACTAACCACTGTAAGAACAGTGCTGGTGGTTTGTAAGGGTTTATCAAGTAATGCTGCCTTATGTAAAAGTGTCCTCTCCTCCAGCATCAACAGGAAGCTGTGGGATGTCTTTCTGCCTGGCTTGAAGGACTAGTTTTGTAGTACTATCCTGTGCTGATGCTTTTAAATTTAAATCACATGCAAAGCTGAGTGCTCTCTGATGATTAAGAGAATTTCCTTTTGAGTTCATAAGTTCATTTCATTCCAGAACAGGAAGCTGTTCTATTTACTTGTTTAATACAGCACCAGCATGATGAGCAGAACAGCTTTCTGGCTAAAAATGGAAAGGTTCAGAGAATAACACTTTTCCTGAATGGCTGTTATGGCTCATGTACCAAGCAGCCCTGCACAGAGATGCTGGAGATGGTTCAGACCTTCAAACTGTAAAACTGTGTTAACTCAGATGAGTCTCATATTTTATTACTACAGATAAAACATACAATTTAATTAAACATGCACCTATAAAATGTTAGCTTCAGTTAACCCTCAGCTTTATTTTAATACAACCTACCCAGGTAACTATTACAAAAAACATCATGTAAAGAATTAATAGCTTTCAAGTCTTGAAACACCTTGGAGCTGTGTAGTTTTCTCAATTTATAAAAGCTCCAATTTGGGCTCAGTTTCTGCTCATATCATCACTTAACCCTTCATCTTCTGTGCTCTTTGTCACTTGTCTATACAATGTATGTTTAGACCGTCTAATAGATCTATTACCAGAGATGTTTTCTGCATAATAAATGGAAGTGAATTTCAACCTGTATGCCTCCAAACCCAAGGCTGGATTTTAAACAAGGGAGATACAATATTTAAAGAACACACATCAAGTGTTACAGTCAGAACATTAAGAGCAATGAAGCCAATGAAAGTAAATATTAGTCTGGTTTTTGCATAGGTGCATATTTGAAAATCAAAGGAATTGAGACACAGGATATTATTTTCCTATGTGTAACTAGATGCCTCAAGGATTTATCTTTTACCTTGGAACCCAGTGATTTTTTCTTTATTAATCAACAAAGTTGGAGTAGGGTGCTTTTCATCCTGATGCTGATATGACTTACAGCTTCATTGTCAAAATCTAAAGCATTGCTGTTTTGCAAACGTATATTTGCATCCATTTAACAAGGTCAAGAGACTTGATCTTCACCTGGGATGAAAAAAAAGAAGAAAATGAAAATGCTGTTGTTTTGACTTAAATTAAGTAAGTGACTTGCCCAAGATACTATTCCAAGTACCTGCACTATTAGCCATCCACCATACATTGAAAGTAGTTTTCCTGAAAACAAGAAGCATAGACTTCCTTTCTACAAGACACTGCTTTTTTTGGATAAGGTAGTCTTAGACTATCCTCTTTCCAGATCCTCATTCTTCAGCTTTTTCTCTTCAAAAAAACCAATATTTAAATTACAACAAATAATATTGGGAGGTGGGGGGTTTTTTCAAGTAAACTAGTTAGTCCAAATTAGTGGTTTATGGCTTTTTTGCCAATGGAATAATGCTGATTGACTCAAAGGATACCTCATCAAATACTTTTTCTCATCAGCAGTCCCTCAGACTTCCAGTTAATGAAGATGTTTAATTGAGTTTATCAGAATCAGACAATACAGTTTGTATGATAAGAGAGATTATTGCATTAATGAAAAAATTTTAATTGGCATTTGACAGATATTAAAGGAAACTCATTCCAAGGCTGTGTTTCTATCCCGTAGAAGGACCTGTCATTAAATTATCTGACATCAATATGACAGCAAGAAATATCTATATGTTTACAACACAGGAACTCATCATTTCTTAACCATTACCTTGAAGGCACATAAAATTTTTTTCCCCAATCAAAATAAATGGCCAATTTTGAAAGTCATATCCAGAACAATTTTAAAAAAATTAACCCCCCCAAATTTTTTTCACAAGCAAAAAACCCCCCAAAACAACAAAAAAGAGGGTTTCCACTGAGTTTTGGTTGGTGAAAAATTTTTTAGACAAAACCTGATTTCTTTCAGCATTTTATCAGTGTTTAATTTCAAACTTGTGAAAACAGCTTTTATTGATTTACCTTCCCTCTGGTGTGCCTTACAAACCAATCATCCACATCCAAGCACAGGGACACAATCGTAGTATTGGATAAAATCAGTGTTTTTCTTGCCCTCTGCTGCCATTTCACACCAGGCCCTCCTGATCCACCACTTTTCTAGGGGATGTGGGAATTAAAACTGGCTGGGATGAAGGGCAGTTATAGATTTCTCCACCCAAACAGAAAACAAATTGTTAGAATGATCCCAAAGGAGAAAAGAAATCTGTAAGAGAAGCAATTTTTTCTCCCTCAGTGTTCCACATGGGGAAACAACATTTTCAGCCAGTTCAGTCCTAGCATGTGTATATTTAGAAATAAACTCAGTTCCTAGAGGCAACCTACCCTCAAAAGCTTCAGTTTTAGGTTCAAGAGGTAGTAAGACACAATACCTAGGGACAGGTAGAACCTGCAATGATCACAACCACTTTAATGAAAACAAATGTTTTATACTGTATTTAAATGGGTTGAAAAAATTTTTACTCCCTAGATTTGGCTTAGGCTTTTGTTTGAATATCAATAATATTCTAAAGTTATTTAATTATAACAAAATTTAGCAATTTTGTTTTTTATAACTGCAGTTTGAAAATGAAAGACACACTTATGCTTCATGTGCTTAGGGAAGGACTAACACTGAAGTCTTGTCCAAATCTTGCTTCTAGAAAAGGGCCAAACTTGTTTTGGGTTCCTGGTGTACATGGCCTGTGTCCATCCTTATTTATGCAACACCTGACTGACATTTTTTGTTTGTTTTGAGAAGAACAGACTAAGTCCTATTTCTTTTTGGACAGAACAGAATCAGAAAGAGAAGGACTGTATTTTCTGAAAGCTATAGCATAAAATTCACAAAGTACTGCATAAAAAAATTTATTGTGATCTCAACAGCTCTGTATTTGCAGTAGAATTGTTTTTGTTTTTTCCTATTTTCATCTCCCTGCTTTCTCTTAGAAGAGTAACTAGGATACTGCTTGAAGGCTACCATTTTTATCAAGATTTCCTAGAAGTCTGGCATTCATAGAAGCCCTAACAAGGTCATATTCAAAGAACCTTACCTCTCTCTGCTATCCCTTTTACATACATATTTGGCATTTCATAGCATGAACAGACAGATCACCAGCGAGATATTTTAAAACTTATTCTAAGAAAATGTAAGACATTTTTAGCAACATCTCTCTTTTCTGTTTGGCTGTGCAAAACTAGTTTTATTTTCAGTTGGACAGTGGGAGAAGCAAAAAGTTGCATGCACACATAAAGAAGATAAAATTTAAGAACTTAAACTATTTTCTTTTTGGGAATGAAAGTCTCCCACGGTACATTTAGTTTCATTCAAAATATGCCACTTGACTCTCTTGGAATCCCTAGACATCCAGGCTTGTTACCACTGACTCTGTATTACCCAGAAGCACAGGGTTAGATCATTCAGAGGGAAATTTGTTGCATTGGAGGGAAAAGCAACACTACTATTCCCTTGAGGTCTGTTGATTTAGATCCTTTTTCTAATTCTACCCTTCCCTCCTCCTACCCACCCTGAGCAAACTATTTTGATTTAACCATAATGCACAGCTCATTTGGGGTAACAAAAGACCAGGATTTCACCAAATATATTCTTATCTGGAAAATATTCAGCATCTCCAGAAGAAAGTGCCCAAGAGGGGCCTCCAAAGATGTGAAGGCCTCACAGACACAAGCAACCTTAACTTGATCAGCCTATACATAACCACGAAAGAAAAGAAGTGACATCTTTGGGGAGAAGGGCACTGAAGGGCAGAGGGACTGAGCCTTTTTTAAATATTATGGTGTTTGGGAAAAAAATCCTCTGTAAGAAGGGTTAACATAATGATAAAATAATTCTTTTGGGTGTTGTTTTAAAGAATTCTTCTTCTCTTCAGCCTTATGAGCACTGCTGGAAAAGCTGAATTATGATTTTGTTATTTTCCAGTTCCTCAGTGTTTTCCCTTTTCCCTGGAGTCATATCCTTTGCAATCAATATCCATGAGAAACCCCTCAGTAAAGCTTACACTGAGAGCATGCAGGTTTGACTCCTGCAAGGCTTTCCACAGGTATCACTCCCTCCTGCTGAGCTCGGGAGGGAGACACATCATGTGGAAAGAATAATGTTCCAAGAGATTCTTTTTTTAAAAAGGAATAAGGTAAGATATTGGCACACATTTTATATCTGTTTTAGTTTAACAATTAAGGTAAACCAAACAAAGGTTCATGGCACCATATGCTAAAAATAAAGAAATTAGCATTAACAAAACAATAAAATTTCTACTGGGAAAGCATATCCATTGCTATCACTGCATTTTATGCATGCAGATACAGACAGATCTCATCAGTGGCTGAAGCCATGCTGTGTCAAAGACTAAAATATTTCTTTTGTTAGATTCCAGGGATGTAGCAAAGGCAAGTTTTTCTGGAAAGTTATTTTATAACATCTTATAATGAAGGTAAGAGGTTCCCTTTTCTGTGCTCCTACTAATAATGCTTTAGAAGGATTAATCCTCTGTAACTCAAACACTGAGCTATGCTGTGAGTTTGATGGCAAACCTGGCTCCAAATGTGGTGGTTTTGTATCTCAATATGACAGGGTCATATTTGTAACTCTAGCTTTAGGATTTCACAGCATTGTCTTTGTTCTGCCATTAAAGAGAAGCTGTGGGTTTCCAGATGCCTGACAGCCATTCGAAAGTCAATTTGCCATTGTTATTGCCTGTTTCACTAGAGTTGCTCCTCACAGTATTAGCAAAAGGGACAGCAACAAATGTGAGGCACAGCATTCTCAGTGGCCCATGAAAGGGAAACGAAGGGGAGCTTCACAGGTTGTTACCAGCCATCCTGCATTTCCACTTGGCAGGATGTGGACACACACAGATGAATTCATTTGTATGCGGGGCAAAAATCACTGAGAGCTGGACTGGCTTAAAAAAGATTCCCTGGAAGAACATAAAAATAAATTGGTGCCCTTGATTTATCGCGAAGACTTATTTAATTGTTTTACTTACTGTATTTCAACACTTCCACATTATTCTCCATACTGTTATTCAGCCACTCCCATCAACTACACTTTATCTTTTAGGGATAAATTGAAACCAACATCACTGCCTCTTCCCCTGCCTGTAAAATAAAACCACAAAGTAAAAAAAAAAAATAAAAATAAGCAGTTATAACTGAGCTTTACCTATCACATCCTTTCTGTTCTGCAAAAAGACACTGCCATTGCCAATGCTGGGGTAACACTGTATTCAGTTTCTTTTATGATAAGAATTCATGTTTGTAAAATTCACCACAAGATCCATTTTGCTTCTTGCCAAAGGAATACACTCTATGATACAAGCTGGCTTTTATTTTAAGCTGTATTTCTTGTTTACACAGTATGAAGTAAACTTAAAGTGGAAGAGTATGACTGGATGTAATGATTCTGCTGGGCTTGGTAGAGAGGCCAAAAAAGGCCTACAGTAAGAAGCAAAGATCGACCAAGTCACTTCAGAAATTCGAAGAGATTGTTATGAACAAGTTATTCTAGTTTTAAATTATCCTTCAGTCTCTTTCCAGGCCATGTTTGGCTATTCAGTGTTTGATTTTCACACAAAACCAAGTGCATTATCTATATTTTGTGCCTTTTAACATCACCCACACAGCCCATGTAGGACACCACGTAACACCAACGCTGCGGGGGGGTCTTGGCCCGAGAAAGGTCAAGCGTCCGGCTAGCTATGGGAACGGCCAATCCCCAAGCCGCACTAG
>JAWWMS010000001.1:14498307-14511974 GCA_035048045.1 Chlorospingus semifuscus
ATGTTCCTGACTTCATCCCTGGGACCACTGACCCAATTCGAGACCACCAACCCAACTCAAGAGAAGAATTGCACAAGCATAAAGGACTAATAACTTCATTTTAATACAAAGTGGGGATGGGAGATGCTGGGGTTATGCATATGTGTTATTTTGGGAAATAAATAGAAGGCAAAGAACCTTGTGTGGTGTGGTCATGCATTTTGGGGATGAAATCCCCCCCGTGCTGCCTGCTGGCATAATAAACATAACTGTTTTCTATCTTTAATTAGAGAGTCTTTGTCCACAATCTTCAGTTTTAACGATTCAAAAGTATTTTAAAAATTAAATTTTGAATTAAATCTGTGGCTAGTTTGAAGAAAGATTCACATTTGTCTTCAATATTTTATAGAAGTGCTCATATCTCAAGAGGCCTTTGGGTTGTTTGAAGACTTTCCATTAATCTTTCTATAGCTTCTCCTGTTAAACATTAATAATCCCAGCTCTGGCTGTGTGTGAGCACAAGAATACCAACCTAGCCAACAAAAGATTTTCATGCGTGGGAGCTGTACTGACTGATTTTTTCTTACTGAAATTGGGATTTGGGGGCAAATGCTGGTTATTAGGCTAAAAAAATGCTGGATGTGTTTAGGAAATATGGTGTTTCATTTAACCATGAAACAGCCAAGAAAGAGCCAGTGTTGTTTTACAGTACTTTATCCCAGAATTCACAGAAATGCAATGTTTAAGATAAGACTGATGCCTTCTGCTATAAATGTGAAACCTTCTTCAGAAAAGAGGCCCAGTTATTTTAAACAGACTGTACAAAGCAAAGGCTGGCCATAAGAGCTCTCGGTTCCTTGGGCTCTTTGCTTAAAACAAGGTTTACAGTATAAAGCAAAAATACAAAAATCCCTATGTTTGGAGAACAACTTCAGGGAGGACAGGGAACAGCAGGATTACTTCTAATATTGTTCCTTCTTTATATGTCTCTTCAAAAATGTAGTAAAGAAAATCTCTAGTAAAGATAGCCTATATAATTTCTCTTTCTTAAGCAGCCAAATGAACCATTTTGTGTCATCACTTCCCAGATTTACAACATTCCTTAGTGAGTAAGGTGAGACAAGGAGAGATTCTTACCATGATCCTACTCTTTTGGGTTCCAAATAATTTGTCACATAATCATTTCTGGCTGAAAAAAAAATTAGACGTTGAAATGAAATAATTTTGAATATAGCATGGTAAATATAAATACACACTTTGATCACTAGCTGACACAATGGATTTCTCTCTGAGTATAATTTGGATATTAGACTTATGCTTGCTCACCCTCAGGCCTATAAGATGTTAAGCTACTTAATATAATTAGCTTCTAAAATGGAATTTCCTGAATCAGACAAGACAGGAAAAAATGAGGAAACAAAGTTTTCTTTACTACTGAATACTACAAATCCTGTGTGTCATTTTGGATACGAGAATCTGAGTTTTGTCTTGTTTTAATTTATGGCACAAAACAGAAGTCACATAGACACTGTCTTTCTCTTCAGATGACAGTTCAAGCGACAGAGTTTGAGCAGCTCAGGTTTAGATCTGGTTTATGGGAAAATATTTCACACAGTACACCCGCTCTACCACAGGCATTGTTGCCAAAACATGAAACTGCAGTCATTAAAAAGTTGCAAACACAGCTTCAGTGCAGGCAGGCAATGCCCTGTTCAGTGGAGCTTTGAGTGGTTTAACCTTCATGCAGCATAAACATACAACTGAACCATTAAGTGATGCTCAGGTTAATAAGGATCTAAAAGAGAAGGAAGAAGTTGGCTTCTTTCCCAGCTTTATGGGGAAGATAGACTTTGGCATGGAAAGGATGGGGCAGACATGCACTGGGAAGTAATTTAGCTGTGGGGACATCAGCTGAGCCGCACAAGTCAGGGACGAGGAAGGACATTTTGTCTTCTTTTGAAGACAACAGATAAAACTAGCAGGAACACAAACTTGGAAAGAAAGACTTATGCAAGTATAAGCCATGTTTTACTTAAAATTAAGCTTCTGCAATTATTTGCTCCCTGCTTAAACTGTACGAACAATTATGCCAATTAAATAAAACCCACTGTAATGCAAAATTTTCCTGTCACAGTATTTTCTCTGGGGGCTGCTTGTGGCAGGAGCATTTCAGGTACTTGCAAACTTTAAAAAAAAAAATTATTTATTCTTCATTCCATATCAGCAATCTTCAGCTGAGGGTAAATGGGAGGTCAAGGATACATGGATGCATAATGATCACAAACTTCCAGGAAAGCATCAACTTTATTGCTTTTTCTGGGGAAGGCAGAAAACAACCCTTCATTTTTACCAAGCCAGATATAATTACTGCAGTTCTGTTTGTTCAGTTTTATTGGAAAATCTCAGTAGGAAGGAGAAGAAAAGATGGTATTTCACCAAAAGCTAGGAGAACCTGAAAAAACCTGCGTAAAAAGGACTGCATTGTTCAAGAGAAGTCTGCAAGCTGGCTTCCCACCTCTTTGAGCCTAATTTGGTAGCAGAGAAACAGAAAAATAGTGGTCCTTGAAAACTCAAAAGAGTTCAGATGATTACACCAGTTCTGCCTACCTTCCACAATTTCAGACTTCTTGGTAAGAACATCCTCCTTGGAAATGATCTCCCATGGAATTTATGCCAACCTGCGTGGCCAAGTGACCTGCCTATGGGTGGGACACATCTCAGCAGCATTGCCTCCCTCCAACCTTTCCACCAGCCAAAAACCAGGCCGTGCAAAACCAACACACAATCTCATGGAGAAATGCCATCCCTGCCAGGGAACTGAAGCATGGCAAAGATTAGTTGCTGAAACTCACAGCTGTAGCAGAGTTATGAGCAAAGGCAAATCACATCCCAGGTGATTGTCCTATTCATTCAGCTATCCTATTAACAATCACATATTTGGTGAGGAAAATGAGGGTAAAATATTGAGGGGAGGAGATAGTAACAGAAAGAAAGGGACCATGGAAAAGAAAGATTTATCATCAATTTTACTGTGTAAAATTTTACTGATTTTACTGTGTAACGAGGCAATTGCTTTCCATTTTACCTGCTTGAAAGTGTCCCCTGATTGCACACCTAAATTGGCATTTGGGGCACGTTTGCATGATTTATTACTGCTGTAGTAAATGGGAGTTATTTGGGAATGGGAAGTGCTACTTGATGAGGGAGAAACACCTGGCAGGATAGACAGTGAGACAAAAACCTCTGGTTATTGGTTTGAGAGCATGTCCTGTAAATAGGTTAAACACTGACCCCTGGGCAGCTGCTTCTGAACAGTGGGAGCATAGGTAGCTCCAGGCACTGCTTAACTCAAACTGAGGCTCTGGGACTCAGATTTTTTGTTCTGGGGAAACAGCTCACAGTTTCAGGCACTTAGGTTTCAAAAACTCAGGCCAACTCAAATAGAACACACACACACACACACAAAAAAAAAACAACAAAAAAACACAACAAAAAAAAACAGAAAAGAGGAAAAGGAGAACTGGTCATCCTGCAAAGTGAACTAGAGCCACAGTCCCTTGGGTATCTCATAAACAGGGTTATCAACAGACACCTTTGAAACTAAAAAAAAAAAAAAAGCTGTGTTTAAAAAGCTATATTAATTATAATTTTTAATATATTAATATATATAATAATTAGACTGTTCCTGCTCCCATTTTAACCGTTTCCTTTTGCAATAAACCCCAAAAATCTAGACATTTAACTACCATCTTCCATGACAACACTATTATTATATTATAGAAAGAGCAGATTTAGAGAGCTAATAATAACGTATAACCTATGCTTTCTTGAGCAAAAAGAATAACTTCATAGTATATTGCTCACAATAAAGAGTAAGTTTCCAATTTTGTGCTGCAGTATTAATCACTGAGGTGAGAGGATTAAAGCAATCATGTGAGATTAAGATTCTTCTGAATTACAGAGAAGATAGAACACATCTCCTGAATAAACAAATTATTTTACAGGCAGTAAAATGAGCAGGAAATCTTCAGTGATGCCTGCCTCTAACAGTTCTCCATATGATTCCTTGTGTGCAGGCCCAGGGGAGAACAACTGATGGCAGAGTGATTATTTCAACTTCCCATTTTATTATTCTGCAGCCTTTTCTGGAGCAAGGGGATATTAACTATTCCATCTCTCCTCTGTGCTGCAGAGTAATTAGGCTTCACATCACTATGTAATACATATGTAATTAATAATTTTTTATTGCAAAAGCGTATTTGATCTGAAATGCTGAGAAATGGCGTGCTGAAGAGAAAGGACTCAGCATATTACTGCTGGGGGAATTATACATTTCAAATAATTGATGTAAAATAAAATTGCCATCAAGAAAGCAATGCAATAACCATGAGTTCTCATAGACGAAAGACCAATGTGAGAGCTCTGCCTCTTTCAGTGAGGGTATTTCCACCAATTTTGGTGGGTTGTGCCATTTTCCTGTGCAGATAAGGAGAGAGCTCTCAACAGGGTAGCACAAGCCAGTGTTACCAGAGCTGGGCCATTCTGCTCTTTGGCTAATTCTGCCTGTTTGGAGCCAGTTCTTTAACACAGAAACATTTTGCCCAGAGTGGAAACAGTTTGTGAAGGCCCTAAGCTCTGGAGGAATTTACTGCAGGCTGCCTCAAGAAAGTTGTTTTCTCTGGGGTGGCAAAAATATTCATGTCCATAGTGCTGACATGTGCCTTTCCAAGCCCCTCCTGAAGCCACCACCAGCCCAGTAGTGACTCCACCTTCATGCCTTTGAATGCCTCAACCTTGACTTCATACTCTAGTCTGCTGAGGAGAGCAAGGAATGGATCACAAGTCCTCAGAGGGGTCATGTTGCTGAGACATGACCTATGTAGGATGGGTAACCGGGAGGATTACTGGTCTTGGAGCAATGGCCCAGCACCAGGGTAAGAGCAGGTGGGAGAAATGAAGAAGCTCTCTGAGGATGGGGTGCCACATGGGAGCAGAGACACCATCAGGAGTAGAAGCAGGCAGGCAGCCCCAGCTCTAATGCCAGGGAGAAATGTTGACCCCAGAGCTATTATGGATCAGGGCTAAGGAGATGAGCACCACACTACCAGCCAACTCTCACACCAAAAACTTTTGTCCTTGTGGGTGTAGTCAAGGAAAGCTTCATTAACAGTTTGTTTCTAAGAATCCCTGCTATCCTAGAAACATTACAAGGAATCAATATTTTTAAAAAAATTAAAAAGAAGGTTCTGAAATATTAACTTCTCTCCAAAATGCAGAGAGGGGATAAAACTTCATGTCTACGTGGCATTTACAGAAATATCTCTCCTTTTCATTAGCTGAAAAACTCTTTGTTCTGCCAGGCTCTGCAGAGATCCTGAAATGCACCATTATTATTAAAAGACAAGAATAGGGTCAAGCATGAGAGAAACTCTTCATCCTCTGAATTTTAGAAGCGCTTTTTTTCAAGTCATGGAGCTAACTGTTCCTCCTAGAAAGATTAGTAAAATAAACATACTGGGTTTTTATTCAGACCTGGGAGGTAGACTGTGCTGTACAGCATCTGTTCCTTGCCCTGCAAAAGGCACTCCTTCCATTCCCCTGTGGTGAGCAAGGCTTGCCCGTGCCCATTTAAAACACAGAGCTTCTGCTAGGAACTTCTATTTAGCCTTGGTGTTTCTCCAAAGTTTCATACAACAGAGAAACAGCTGCTGCCTAGAGGTAACGACACAACATTTTGCTCTTTAGAAAATACCAGCTAATAAGAATGTAGGTACTCCTTGAAAATTTGTTTGTTGTATTCATATTTCTAGAGTCCCATACTGTCACAATCACATTTCTAAAGTCCCGTACCTTCTTGGTGACATTTCTTGGGGGCAGTTCTTCACAGGACAGACTACTTCTTCTGCTTGTTACTGCTTCTTAGCCAGGGCTCCTTCCAGGCTCTCCCCGACTGGCCAAGCCCATCCCCTTTTATCCCAGTTCTCTTCACTAGCTACAGCTGCAGCCCAATTAAGGACATTGCAGCTGCAGCCCATCAAGAACAACTGGGGCTTATCAGGGCAAGGCCTATATACAGATATTCAATACACAATACGGGTATTTTACTAGGACTCCTACTATATTTGTTAAGAGAACATTCTTGTTATTAAGAAAAAATAGACTAAATTATATTATAATTATGTTTAAATCCTTATATTATGCTTGCTGTGGTGCCTTGTGTCTGGGGACAAGATCTCATCTGTCATATCAAGTCAAAGCCACTGGAGGCTGAGCTGGCTCTGGAAGAAGAGATCACAGAATCAGAGAATAGCCTGGGTTGGAATGGACCTTAAAGATCATCCAGTTCCAATAACCATGTGAATTTGAACTGCAAACAATACATGTACCTCTCCAGAGGAACAGAGGGATTCCACCTGCTCTGGTACTTGCCTTTTGCCCTGGCACCACTGACCCTCATCGTCCTCCTCACAGCACTGGGAATGGGGAGCTTACACAAAAAAAAGCAGCAACAAATTGCTGTTAGTGACAACAAGTACAGTCCTTTGTTTCTGAAATTCTGTGAGAGTTCCTAGTTATTTTTTCACTGTTTTCACCAGAAGAGCTAAACAATGTTTAAGGCAATGATTCATAGAATCACAGAATAACCTGGGTTGGAAGTGATGTTAAAGCTCATCTTGTTTCAATCTCCCTGCCATGGGCAGGGACACTTTCCACCAGACTAGGTTGCTCCTAATATCTGATCTAAACCTCCTGTTTGTCAGTTTGAAGCCATTCTGCCTTGCCTTGTCACCCCCAGCTCTTGTAAATAATTGTGTCTCTCCATCTTCCTTTTCAGATCCCTTCAGGTACTGGAAGGCCACAATCAGGTCACCCCAAAGCCTTCTCTTCTCCTGGCTGAACAATCCACATTCTCCCAGCCATTCCTCATACAAGAGGTGTTCTATCCCTCTGATCTACCTGGTGGCCTCCTCTGGACTGGCTCAAACAGATCCATGTCCTTCCTATGCTAGGACCTCAGAGCTCTCCTTTGATTTATACCTGCTAGTGAATTAACCCCCTATGATACGAAGCAATATGCTCCATATACTCCAGTGCAATATATGATGTTTGAATCAGCCTGGAGGTCTTAGCAGGAGACCAGGCACTGCAAAATTCAAGAGTTTTGCAGCAGGACCCATGTTTTGAGGCACGGATGTGCGTATGTTTCAACAGACACTGGAACGCATGAGGTACCTGCCAGATGTGTGTTATGGACAACTTAGGCAAATTAATGATACTGTCTCAAAAGTTTACCTTCTAGAGATTGTAGAGCTGACCATTTTGATGTCCTAACAGTCCCCAAAGCTGGATGCAGATGCTCAGAGCTGTGTCCATTCCTCTCAGGCTCCACCTATGCTGTCACCTGACTGCAGGAGAGCAAGGATAGGCAGAGCTGCTGCTAAAGGTCGGCCTGCACTCCCCTTTCTTACTTGTGGGGCATTGAAGAAGCAAATGGCAGAGACTTAATTGCCCTTTTAAGTTGCAAAGGTTGAAAATACCAGCTCATCAAATTGATATAAAATGAGTAGGCATATTTCTGAAAATTTTTTTATTCAGTAGATCCCACTTTGTTTAACCCAACTTCATCATGCTTGATTCTAGGCCAGAATTATTGTTCAGTTGCAGACACAACCAATCACAGTTGTCTGTCGCAGACATCTTTTTCACTAAAAATCCTTTCTTTAGGATTTTCCCTCCTGGGAGGCTGAGGCCCCAGAAAAAGAATGTAAAAAATGGTTATCTGCTGCTGTGAAATGTAACAGGTGGATTTTTGATTGGGCCATCTTGAATGTTTATAATTAATGGCCCATCAAGACAGAGCTATCTCGGACAGAGTCCGAGAGAGCTGCCTTTTGTTATCATTCTTTTCTATTCTTAGCTTAGCTAGCTTCTGAGGAAACCTTTTCCTTCCTTTTCTTTTTAGTTATAATTATAATGTAATGTAAATATATAATGAAATAATAAATCAAGCCTTCTGAACATGGAGTCAACATTCTCGTCTCTTGCCTCCTCCAAGAACCCCTGTGAACATGGTCACAATTGTCCTACTTCATTTATGAAAACTCTCACTAAGTATCATATCTCTCACCATAACTCTTGTTTGAACTACCAAGATCAAAAAGACTCTTTATTACCCATGGATAGAGAAGTGCTCTAAAACATCAGTGAATCTTGAGCTCCAACTAGTGGGATGCTTTGTTTTCTCTCATTTCCCATAAAGCCAAGATCTAAGCTCTCAATCAGCCTCTTTTATTTTCCTTATTTGTATCAGAAGGAACCCCATCCCAGCTTACCACTTTTGAAGATCAGGCTTCAAAAGGAACTGTCTGCAGCAGCTAGAGACAGAACAAACATAGGTTGGGCTCCTGATCTTTTTTGAAATATCCATGACAGGTGTGGAAGGTATGGGAACATCAGGATGCATTCTTTTGGCTTCAAAGATAAGCATCAATAAACTTCCATGTGTATGTTGTGACTTTTCCCAGGATTCCTGATCAACGGGTCAATATTACCTTTCTGAAATATTCCAGTCCTTGGGACTCAGCATTCCCTCTCTGCACCACATCACCAGTCAGTTTGTCTGCAAGTTCACTCACAGAAGCTAACCAGAAATTAGGCTCAACTGAACACCAGCAACCAAAGGGGAATGTGGATTTTAACTTTAGATTTTTCAGTGGCAGTCAGTATTGACTCTTGCCAATCTGTCCCACTGCCATGTCCATCATTCATCTTGCCATCCTGTAGGTGCCACCCACCAACCTAGCAGAACCAGGGAGAAGCCACTGGTACAGTGGGAAGACTCATGGCTGGGGAGAGGGAGACCACTCCAGTAGGAAGGGCTTCCTCAACTGCCCTAGTTTGATTCTATCACATAGCGAGACCTGCTGAAAACTTTGTTTTATTCTCACAGTCTCCCAGATACATCAGGTACCATTTATAACTCACTAGAGCCTCTTGAAGATGAAGGTGAATATACTGCAATAGCATAGCTGTGTATCGTACACAAAGTTCCAGAGTCTGTTGTTAAGAAGCCTCTTATGGTTTATCTCAAGGTTCATTATGTGCACACACCTATCAGCTGATTTCCCAAGCCTGAATCAGTGCATGCTCTGCCAGGACCCTGCTCCTGTGTGGGGTCCCTCTCATAGGAGGAACTTCTCCAACTTGAGTTTTACCATGGGACACAGTTCTTAATCAACTGCTCCAGTGTGGGTCCCTGCTTAAGTATGAAGATCCCATGGAGTCACAGCCACCTTCAGGAATGCCCCTGCACAGGCATGGGATCCTCCAGGGGCTACAGGTGATCTCTGCTCCATCATGGACTTCAGTGGGCTACAAAGGCACAGCTGCCTAACCAAGGGTTCCAGGGGGATCTCAACTGTGGTGCCTGGACACGAACACCGGCCCTTTTCCCTGGCAAACAAAACTCACCATCTCAGATTCCCAATGGCAGATTGCAGGAGGCTTTTGGTACTGTCAAACCAGCTGAAGTTGGCACTGGTGCCAGCTTGGCTCTGGGAGGCATCCTGCGCAATGCGGAATTCCAGCAGGCAGCCAGCCACTCCGGAACACAGGCCCCTGAAAACCACTGCCGGCCATTTCCCAGGGAAACAAAACTCACCAGTCCACGTTCCTGGTGTCAGTTTGCAGGAGGCACTTGTCACTGTGAAACCAGCTTGATTTGGCACAGGAGGTGGCTGGGGTCTGGGAGGCATCCTGCGCAATGCGGAATTCCAGCACGCAGTCGTCCATTTTTGGCCACAGGCCCCTGAACATGAATGCCAGCCCTTTCCCCAGGGAAACAAAACAAGGCAGTAAACCCAGGCCTGGGCTATGGCTGATTCCAAGGAAAAAGCTGTGGAGGGAGCCATGTTGTGGCAGTTTTGTGTTCCCCTCGGGATGCCTTTTGCAGCTCCAGTGTGCATGGAGCTCTGGGCTTTGTGGTTTTCAGTACCCTAGCAGACGATCGGCCACTCAGGGCCACAGACCCCTGAACAACAACACCCTTTTCCATGGGAAACAAAACTCAGCAGCCCAGGTTCCTGGTGTCACTTTACACATGGCAAACTGGTGGGGTGGTGAGGTTTACTGTCCTGGATTTCTCCATTATAAAGCTGCCAGCATCTGACCCTAGCCACAAAAAATGACTCCTCTGCTCCTAGAACTCACAGCCTTCGGACCAGCAATGTCTTACCCAACCCACTCTGTCACCACTGGCCCTTTTCAAATGCATTCCACTGCAGTCCTAAAACTCTGCATTTTCATCGAGCATCCCCTCTGACCCTGACCATAACAACACTCCAAAATATCCTGAAATAGCCTTTAAAAACCCCTTACAATACACTGAAGCCAAAAATGTCCTAAGAAACCTTCAAGAATCCCCTATATATCCTTAGAAGTTGTGGCAAAATCCTGAAAAAAATCTGCTCAGCCTCTAAGCCCCACCTGTTGCTCTCTAACCCTCCAATGCCTTCCCTACCTTTTTGCAGTGGATCTTATTGTCCTCTGAGAGTTCTGTCGTTGTCCTGGTGTGAGGGTTGCTGTCTTGTCCCACCAGGAGGGTTCCTGGTCTCACTGTTAGGGTTACTGTGTTGTGCTGCTGTTGGGGGAAAAGGCTGTTGTTAGGGGGGCTGGTTAGGGTGAGGTTAGGGCTGGGCAAGGGGTGGTGCAGCTGTAGCCTAACTTGCCACCTAACTGTACCCTGGAGCCCTGATCTCCAGTGGACTGTCCAGCCCTCAAGCCCTCTCCTTTTACCCCTCAAGCCCCCTCTCAGCTCCTGTGTGTCACCCTTGATCCCTCTCCTTCGCCCCTCAGCCCCCAGCTTCTCTGTGTCACCCTCCAGCTGCCCCTGCCACCCTCAGCATCTCTGTGTGTCACCCACCATCCCCTCTCCCTGTTCCTCCCTCAGTTCCCAGCCTCTGCCACCCTCAAACCCCCACAGTGCCCCTCAAGCTGCCCCTCAGTCTCTGTCATTCCCTGAAAGGACCCTAAAAAAACCCTATCAATTCCCCAAAAAAGCCCTAGTTTTCAAAGTGTCCTAAACACCCCACAAAAACCTAAAAATAGCCTCAGAATACACTAAAAACTTGCTCAGACCCTACCTGTAACTCTCTAGCCAACAAATATCATCCCTACCTTTTAACTGGAGCAACTGCCTGCAGCTGCTGGGAGGGTTCTGGGGCTGTCCCACCATTAGGGTTGCACCTGTACTCTAACCCTACCTGGTACCCTGTATCCTTTGTACCCCTAACCATCAGGAATAAAGAACTGTTATTCCTTTTCTCTTATGTTTACCTGAAGGCCCCTTACTTCCAAAATTATAATAATTTGGAGGGGAGAGGTCATATTCTCCATTCCAATGGAGGCTCCTACCTTCCTTAGCAGACACCTGTCTTTCAAACCAAGATGGCATGTAAGAACTGTGACATGCTTTTATACACAGAAATAATGATGAAATGAGGGCAATGAGATGAGCCACTGGTAAATGTGTTGTAATATAATAAAGATGGGACAATTTAAATAAATTGGGGAAAGGTGGTACCCAGATTAGTTGCTGTAATGGAGAACTTCTTGTTGCATGTAGGTAAAGCCTACAAAATAAGGGCTTTGCTACCCATGTAAAATCATGGCTCAGGCCTGTCACTGTTTGTCTCGACTTTGTTAAGCTTTCTGTTCTCTTGGGAAAGGTGCATACCTGAGGAATGACTACAGCCATAAACCCCATGTGTGAATGGTTTTCCTTTACTTCCCAGAACACTGGGAGGCAGCATGTTTAAGTAAACGGCTAATAAGGACAGAAATGTCTGCTCTAACGAGTGCTTGGTGGTATGGCTGTTTTGTCTTTCCTCCTTGTGTTCCCAAGACTAAACTTTCCCATAATAAAAACATATAAATACAGGAGTGTGTAATAAAGATGGATCCTGCTGGGAGAAGCAATGGTCTCTTTTTTAACAAGCTACTGCATATGGCGCCCAAACAGGGACATGATCACTGACTCTCTGGCAGCAGCGGCCACATTCAAATAGAGCTGTGCACAAAGGGGATCCCCAGCCTTTTGTTTTCACTTGCTGGGCAGGTGAGACACAAATGCAGAACTATGGGACAAGCTATGTCCCACAAGCAGAAGCTTTATTTAGAGATTTTACAGAGTATTTTCAAAGAACAGGGATTTAACACCCTGACAGCTAAGTTAGCTGTTTTATTAGTATGGTTGAATTACAGTTGCAATGCATTCCCCCCACCATGGTTCCAACAACACTAAAGTGTGGGAAGAAGTAAGAGGCACAGAAAAAACAAGGGCAACTAATCACTGATGTTATGTTAATTACATGGAAAACTGTATACTGCTTTAAAAACTTTGCAGCCTGCTGAGCAAGTTTGTGAGTGCCCTGTCTGTAGAGCTTTCAGTTTCCAAATGGTTTGATTTCCCGGACAACGCACTAATTATGTAGTGGGTCTAGTGCTGGCTAAGCACCAGTGCACTTACTAGAATGTATTTACTCATTTTCTTGCTGTGAGATAAGCATTAGGAGAAGGAAGGCAAAACAGGCACCAACTTTAAAGGGTATAAAGAAAAGTTTATTAACAGAAACTAAAAGAATAATAAGAATCAGAATAAAACCCTTACAACACTTTTCCTCCCCCCACACCATTTTTTTCCTTTCCCATTGACAATGTAAGAAGACAAAACTTGGGACCTTCAGTCAGGTTATCACCTTCAGAATAGTTTTTTTCAGTCTGCTTAAGGAGAGGAGTCTCTCTTGTTATGCTATGAAGACTTCCCAAGAAACAGTTCTCTTGTGGCTTTAATTGCACAGCAAATCAGCCGCCCAGGAAAGGAAGAAATCTGCTTGCAGCGTGAAAAGTCCCTCCTAAATACTTTGCAGCTATCTCACAGCTGCTTTCATGGGCTATGTCAATGTATTAGGGTGCTATTTTAAGGATGAGCTGTTCTAGCATAAAAACAAAAGTCTTTTAAATTATCTCTGGAAACAGAGGTTTCCTATTACTATTTCTGGGGCAATGTTTCTCATCTCCCTCATCTGTTTCTGTTCAAATTTCTTATTGGATTACAGTAACATCTACTTGCTTCAGTGCTGGTGCTTTGGCTTACATTTGTGTTAGAACACTAATGCATTTCTATGAGTTACAGGGGAAAAAAAAGAAGAGTCTGACGTATCAATTATATCTTCTCTATAGCCTTATTAAGAGGATTTCAGTGTAAGAATAAGGCATCTCCTTAATTGCCTTACATTTAGAATTTGACTCTTTCTTCACTGACCTCAGAGTTCTATGTTGTTGTCTCAATGTGTCTTCACTCTTTTTCCTTATTTGGGAGAGAATTCGTGTTCTTAGGTTCATTTGTTTTCAAGCTTTATTGGAACAGTTTTAATTAAACTTAATTGAAACAGTTTTTATAGAGTTCTATATTGTCGAAAGGTTGATGGTTGATTTTGTCTAAGCTTTACAATCAAGGAATTTCCGTGTCTCTCCCTGATGATCACGTGGTCCCTGCTGGCACTGTGCAAGTCGTGCTGACTGTTGGCACCACCCTGTCACAGACATCTTTTTATGAAAATCCTTTCCTTAGGATTTTTTCCTCCTGAGAAGCTGAGAGGCCTCAGGAACAAAATGTAAACAATGATTAT
>JAWWMS010000001.1:14512074-14530796 GCA_035048045.1 Chlorospingus semifuscus
TAAATCAAGCCTTCTGAAATATGGAGTCAGATCCTCGTCTCTTCCTTCAACATAAGACCCCTGTGAACACCGTCACACTACCCCTCTGCCTTTCCTTCATGTGGAGCACTGAAAAAAAGAAACAAATCTCCTGTCACTGCTTTTGTCTTTCTGTCTGCAGCATAGCTCACTAAAAATGTCTAAGCAAACAAAGTCCATTGTGAGTCACGCCAAGATAGCTGTGGCTACATGGTGCGGCCCTGGCTGCTCAGTCTTGGCTATGTGGCCCTTTTGGCCCGGGCCAGCAGCGTCCACTCCCAGCCCTGGCTGCTCCTGGCCTTGGAGCTGTCCCTGTACTGGGTGTTGGGGCCATTTTCAGCACTGGTCCTGGCTGCATGATTTCTCCCAGCACCAGTATATCCCCTCAGCCAGCGTGGATGGGCAGGCTCGGCTGGGAAGGGGCCCAGCTCCACCGAAATGGGGCCCTGAGGGCGGCCCAGGAAGGGGCCAGCACTGCAGCAGAGCCTGGCACAGCCCGGCATAGCCCAGCACAGCCCGGCCTGGGCCCAGGCTCAGCCTGTTTAAAGGCCAGAAGCCAAGAGAGCCTTTTCCCAGGCTTCCTTTGTTTTGAAATGTGCTTTTCCACACGGGTGTGTTTAACTCTTTCAAGTGGCCTAACTGGGTGTCAATCTCCAAGCTTAGCCAGCTGATTGGTGTCCCCACCTTTCTCTTCACAGAGAAAAGTAAGGCACAATTCTTCCCAAAAATATTTCTGAGATTCACATTCTCTGAACCTCAGAGAAAGGAATAACAATTCTTACCTTATTTGTTGTGCTTGTGTTGTGCCAAAGTAGAATGCAATATGGAGATTGTTTACGCAAAGTGATGGTGTTTTGTTTCCTCGGCCTATCAGGGCCAAGCACGTGTGTTTGTCGGGATTGTCGGCTGACAGTCACAAGATTCTGTGCAGTGGTGCAGGGTGGAGGGCTTGGCAGATTCAGTTTAGATGTAATGTAATATAATATAGAATAATATAGTATAATAAAGTAATTAGCCTTCTGATAAGATGGAGTCGGATGCATCATTCCTCCCTGCCACGAGGGTCCCTGCAAATGCTATATCATTGGCCTTTCAGAGCTAGCCAGTTCACTGGCTCCAACAGGTCCTCACAGGGAACCACCCTCCCCCCCAACTGAACACTTTCATTACAGCATGACACTGTCACAGATATTTTAAATTTGGAGACTGTTTTGAGTGTTAGCAATAGTTATCCAGAAGTGCCCGCTAAACTGGGAGATGATTACTCTCAGGGGCTTGGCAATCCTTGTAATCCTGGTCCTACCAATCCTGAGAAAAAAAGCTTGATTTTTATCTTCCTTCAACTCCTGTAAAAGATTCAGCTGCTGCGTTTCCCACCAGTGCTCAAGTGTTAATTCTTATCCTCCTCACCCTATGATTCCTTTACCTGATTTACCACTGCAATCTCATTAACATCCAACACCATTAAAGAAATGTAGACAAGAAATCCTAAAAAGGAGAGATATTCCCATGTTATTGGCTATGCCTGTCAATTATCAGCCTAAGAAACCCCCTCAGTATGTACAACTTCCAATGCTCGACCTCAGGTATTTAGCAATGAAATGTTTGCACCTCATGTACCCTCATCAGAACCCTTGTCCTGGGGCTGTCTGATGGGTCAGGGCAGCTCCAGCAGCGCAGCAACTTCCCTGCTCCTCAGCCCTCTGTGAGCCTGCCCACTTCCCCTGAAGCTGCAACAGCTCTGTCCAGGGTCCTGGCAGGGAGCCTGGAGACAGCAGCAGCCACGGAGTTTTCACAGATTGAATCCAGTTAATGAGCTGATGTTAATATAATAATAATGCCCCTGCCTTTGATTTAGAAACCTGTATATACTTTCTGTAAAAAAAAATTGGCAATTTTAGGTACTGTTAAGCTCTCTGAAAACTGTTTACTTGTCGTGCTGGTCATGACGGTCTGAATGGCATAATATTCAAATTTACAGAAGCAGCTTTTGCGTAAAAGACAGCTGGAAAAGTTTTCAGCATGTGACATTTTGTAAGTGACAGAAATAACCAACAGTGAATCAGTATGTTTGCATGCCATTTCATAGTTAGAAAACTTTGTCTCATTTTGAGCCTCTAGGGAATACTTAATTTGTCCTAACCTTAGTGTCTTTTTGAATGCAAACTATTCATGTTAGATAATAGATTTTACTGAATCACATGTAAATTTTTTGCTTTTGTTACAACTAGCTTTGTATTTTCAGTAAACTGTAGATTTTTACATGACTGCTCATTAGAGAAATAGAAGTTTAGCTATGTGGATGTAGTATATTTCTGACTCAGTATTACATAATTGCTTCCTTTTACACTATGTAGCGAGATTTAAACTTTTCAAAAGAAGTGCTGATTACATGATTAGTAAAACTTGTCACATAAAATGTACAATGCCTTTTCAAGAATTTTTATTTAAAAGTCTGATTGGAGTGAATTAATACCAATTCTTTACTCAGTTATAATGATATTAGTTCTTACCACACAAATTAAAAACTTGTATAGCTGGAAAAAGATTTGCATTACTTATTGTAATGTGGTCCCTTAAAAAATTCAATAGATCCCTCCTTGAAAATATTTCAGGTAGACATTAATGAAACAAACTGTTACACCACAGCAACTAACTTTCAAGCCCAATGTCAAAACATTGCATGATTTACCTGCAGAGAGCAATTAACTAAGGGAGACCTATGCCACTCATAAATCAAGCATTCCTTTGCTCACTTGAAGGAAAACCCTGAGCTTTATCTGCAGCAGCTATTCAAAAATTCAATATACTTAACTCATGAATCTCCACTGCAAAAATAGACAAAATTGTGCCAACTTTACCAGTTTACTTGCTTTTTACCGAACACCTTTAGTAAGATAATGTAGTAGGAGTCCTTGTAAAACATGTGTATTGTATAAGTGGCCTTGCCGTGATTCTAGTTGTTCTAAATGGGCTACAGCTGTGATGTCCTTAATTGGGCAGCAGCTGTGGCTAATGAGGCTAACTAGGATAAAAGGGGGGGTGGGTTGGCCAGTCAGGGAGAGCTGTGGAGGAGCCCTGACTAAGAAGCAGGAACAACGCTGCTGAGAAGAGCTGCTCATGAGAAAACCACCTAGAAGGTATGGGGCTTTAGAAATAATATAACAGCAATATGAATACAACAGTATGGGGCTCTAGAAATAATATAACAGCAATGTAACAACAACAAGATAACTCTAATCTGGATATTTTGTTGTAAAGACACATATGACAGCATTTCGAGCAGGTACAGCTGTTCAGCGGTTAAAGTGTAATTGTTCTTTGTTACCACTTATAAATTAAAATTGGACTTGATATCAAAACAATTTAAGTACAGTGATGGACTACAAATGGAGTAAATAGTAACAGATTCCTTTAAAAGCCGCTGAAATCATGACTTTGTAGCTGCTTATATAAATATGTCAGTCTTACACACCTGCTGACCTAATGGAGTTGCATGAGCAAAACTCATAGTAATATTACATAAATAAGTCCCTGATGTTTTATCCCTAAATATTTATATCCCATTACATTTCATAGTCCAAGCTCAAATCTATTGTACAAGCAATCTCCAAAAGCTGTCTTACCATCTGCAAACTGAGCAGGTTTGAAGTGCAATTTGCCAAGATATATAGTTGACATTTTTCAGAGTAAAGCTGCACTTTAAAATACCCTGGCAAAATTATGCTTACACCAGAAAAGTACTGTTGCAGTTTGAGATGGACAAGACACTTTTTTCTTTGTGTGGTAATAGCAGAAACTTTATTGTTCACAGCTCATATTTATATGGTTTTCTAAAAGCATAGTGTTTAATTGGTTAGTAACTTGTTGCTACTCTATTCATTGGTTAGTAGTTGTTAGTGTACGTGCTTGCCAAAGACTTTCTTCTCTAAAGATGTTTACATTCTTGTCTCCTGGGTAGAAGACATTTCACACGGGTGCCAGTCCCTCTTTTTGCAGATGTGAGTTGGTTCCCCGGGGACAGGCTGATGGCCATGCTGATTCTCATGGATACAAGCTGATCAAGTCCAAGTCAAGGTCACTTGTGTCTGTGAAGCTTTCAGATCAGCTGTTAGCTGTCACAAATAATATTTGTGTTAGCTGTCACTTCAATAATATTTGCACTTACCATGAGCTATTCTCAAAACTAAATTACATAAAATCACAACGTATTTTCCACACCTTTATAATCTCTCCAGTAAATCCATTTTGCTGCTATGTCAGTCACAATTCAGTTATTTGCTTGCATATGGTTCACTGATGTTTAACTGTTGCATGACAAATTTTAAGTAGCTTTTTATAACAGTAGAGTCAAAATAAATTCTGTTGTATCTGAAACTTTCAAAGGAACACTCCCAATTCTGACTTTAGTTTTGTTAAATTTACATTATATAAATTTTCAGTGCTGTTCTATTTAAGTTCTGTAGTTTAAGAACTTTAGGTAATGTTAAGTTTAAGCATTGTTAATTTCAAGTGATGTTAGGTATAAGCTCTGTTAATTTGAGTTTCTGTTACATTTAAAGTTTGTTACTTTCTGTTAAGTTTAGGTTCGGTCAAGTTCTGTTAAATATGTTTAATTTCTGTCAAGTTTCAGTGTTGTTAAGTTTAAGCAAAGTTAAGATTAATTCCTGTTCAGTTTCAGTAATATTAACTTTAAGTTCTTTTAGGTGTCCTTTCTGTTATGTTTCAGTGATGTTCAAGAAGGGCCGAGATGGCTCTGCCCAGAGAGTTGGACAGGGTGCAGGCAGGAGAGCTCAGGGGAGTTTCTGTGGAGACACAGACAGTTCATTTAGAAGCCTTGAAGCCTGTCTCATTCACTGCTAGCGGGGAGAAAAGCATGCTGAGATGGCAGCTTGGAGCTGAGAGTTTCCAGCTGAGTCCCCAGAGGCAGGGGCTCGGCGTGGAACCTGTAACAGTCCATTGGAAAGTGCCACAGATTCGGGATTTGCAGTGCGCAGGCAGCCCAAACTGAGCAGATTGTGAGGGGAAAAAGTTGAACCCAAAAAGGTCCAGTGTAGCAAATTGAGACACGAATTAGCAGGCTCTGGCTTTCTCCCCGTTTCCGAGGCAACACATTCCTCAGGTGCTCCCTCCAGCAAGGGGGCTATGAGGAATGTGGAGTTCTGCTCTCCTGCCCTTCTTGGCAGGGCTCCCTGGACAGCTGGTTGCTGTGACCTCACTCCTTTTCCCTCTGTGTCAGATGCAGCAGTGGTGAGAAAGAAAAGCAAAACATAATCTAAAGCAGAGATAAGTCCTCCGTTTCCACTAACTAATTGCTCTAATATTGATCGAGATTTAGAAAAAAATTTGGATTCAAATGAACAATTCCTTGCCTTACCTATATGATATGGTCATAATGATGTAAATCCATGATATGAAACTCTTTCTCATCACCATGATACACCCAAGCAAAACAACTTTCCAGCTAATTCAATTAAGTCTGTGCCATTTGGAACCTCAGGTCCTTCTGGATGCAATTTTTAGACCGCAACCAACCAAAATTGACCTGCAGTCTGACTCACTGTGGTAAAACAATTTACATTACAGGCATGCTGGACACTGGTGCAGATGTCACACTAATTTCTCGTATATTTTGGCCCAGTGATTGGGATTTAGTAGCTCCTGCAGTTTCCCTCATAAGGATTGGAGCTGCTACTGTGTGTTTGCAAAGTGCATCCATGATGAACAAGGAAGGACAGCAATGGTACCTCCTTTTGTTGTTCAGAAGCCTCTCACCATCTAGGGGAGAGACGTCCTGTCCCAATGAGAAGCAAAACTGGAACTGGGCCTGTGATGGAAACCACATCAAAGACCTACCACTTTAAAGCTGAACTGCAAAACTGATCATCCTGTATGGATTGGTCAATGGCCTTTAACAGAGAAAAAATTAAATATCCTTAAAAGATTGGTAAAGGAGCAATTATAGCAAGGTCACATCACACCCACAAACAGTCCCTAGAATTCACCAGTGTTCATCATTCACAGCCATAGCTGTCCAAAGCCAGCTGCCTTTGCTGGCAGCAGGCCAACTCACCTCTCTGAAGGAACCAGCTCCATATGCAAGTTTGACAAAAAAAGACACTTTCTTCAGAATTTCTTGTCCTTGGCTTTCCTTTTGTTTCTGTTGGCTTCAGTCCCCTCTTAGTCATCATTGTGGTAGCAATGGCATCCAAAGCCTGCTCTCTCCTACTTTTCACTAAGGATCTAAATACTAATGGTGTGTAGTATGGCAAGAAAAATAATGTTTTCCATTTCCAGAGCTGTGTAAATATTGACTGTCCAATCTTCAGACCAGACAGATAAATGTTTCTGCTCTAGTTATTGCCTCCAGAACCTTAAGTGACATGCCCCAAAGCTGGAGCTCCCCAGATCTTTCTCTTGGCTATCTTCCTAACAGTAAGCTGTCCTGTGAAGTCCATACAGAACAAAAAAAAGTCTTGACCATTTTATTTTTCTGCATCTATTTTTCTCTTTTTGAAGTGATGGACCATCACATCTCTTTTTTTCAGTCCTCTGTTTGCTGTACACCAATGTCTCAACAGGGTGGGAACAGGATTTACAATGGGTGTACCATAAGTCAGGCTTGGGCAAGGGCTCTGCTTTTTGGATCTCATACATTGCTGCAATGTAAAAGCTACAACCACTTTTCTGGGTGTAATCATAGAAGCCACTTGATATGAAGTCCTGGTCATTATTTTGTCAAGGTTTTTTGTTCAAACATTGATGTGTTAGGGAAGCACAAGAAATAAATTAAACTTCCATTAATTCTTTGGTGCAATTTTTGCCTCAGGGTGTTAGATGCTATTACTGTGTGCTGTTAAGTACCTGTTGTGTTTTATTCCATGGTGTCTAAAAAAATTATTTTTAGAGTTACTAAAGCATTTGGAGAATTCCCATGTGTCAGAGACTGAAATGTTTTAATTTATGGCTTAAACATCTTCATGAAGGACTTTTGTGTATTATAGCAAAACTTCCCTATTTTCCCCCACATGCTCTTGGAAATAAAAGTGCCACTCCAGCCTTCTTGCAGCACCTTTCAGGCACTGGAATACTTCAATTTTTTCAACTAAACTCAAATAACAGAACTTTACCATTGTCAAATGCTTCCATTTGTTACACAGCAATGTTTTTGTTCTATTCTTTCAGTTTTAAAAATCTCTTAGGCTCCATCCTACTCTCCATTTCTCTCAATTTTACTTATTTTCAATGCAATCATCACCTCTTTTAGGCCGCTCTATGCTAATTTTGTCTGGTTTGCTGAAAGGGCAATACCTTTATGTTTTATGCCATTAGCAAGGAAAAGAGATGTGTTGTCCTCTGAGATTAAAATCACTCTGGTATGCCCCAGTATATGTGGATCTGCACAGCATTAACTAACATACAAAAATGAACATTCCCACTGCTGTTTTAACCACAAACAAATAGCTCTTAATCACTACTAAATTCTCAACTTGCAATTTCCATAATATTCTGTGGAATAAGTCATGTTAACCTCGTAGGTACTTTGGTCACTATGTCCTTTATGCAACATCATCAGAGGAAACATGCAATCACAAAGCTGAAAACCAGAAAACTCTGTGATTCAAGACTTTTAGTCTTATGACTAATCTTTAAGACTTTTAGTCTTAAAAATTTCTTCTTATGCAAGAAATCTGTTTCCTAACTAGTTCTGACAAATGTCACGAGTGGAAAAATTCTTTCTCTAAGGGAAGGTTTATGATCTATAGGATAGTTTTCTTTCTCTGTATTTTCCAGAAGACTGAATTACTCAAATACAAACCACTCTTTGATTTGTGTGTCTTCATATTCCGCACAAAGAAATGAAATACAGGAATGGGAAAGCAACAATACTCATTATCTATGGGTAACTTTTTGGCACCAAAATATTATTCAAAACTAGAAAGTGCTGATGTATTAGCACAGAATGATGCAGCAGGAACAGGGTTCTCTGCAGGAAAAGCTATGTTTGTTCTGTTCTTCATGCTGGTCACCATGCTGGCAGGCACATCAACACCCCAGCATATGGTTTTGAGTAGGGACTGCCAAAACACCACACACAGGGGGTTGCTCTTCTTGGGAGGATTTCAATTGGGATCTCTTGAGAGGTCAGGGTAACAGCTGAAATGCCACAGGACATACCCAGAGCAGAAGTAATTGTAAGGATAAGCCAGTTCAGGACTTGTCACCTCTGAACAGCAAAATAGAAGTGAGAATGCAACTCTCCTTTCTTGGAGAAGACTCCAAGGAGTAACCAAAAAGCAACCAAACACCTGAGACACAGCTCAGTTTTCCTCTGACTAGGTCACAAGTGCCTTGGGGACTCAGTGTGGCCAGTGGCCACAACACAGATCTTCTGAACTTACACTGGGAGGGACTGAGCCCATTTGCACTTTTAAGTGGAGTTTCAAGGGGATAAGTTTAGTCAGCCTGGAAAGGACAAATACAACTGCAAAATCTGAGCAAGAACAGTCAGTAAGGTCTTGTTTCAAGAATGCCTCTGAATAAATTTTATGCTCAGTTAAATGTTGCTTCAGTTCTTCCCTGAATCAGGACTGAATACCAGAACCACCAGACTTCAGGGGTTATGAGAGGCTGACTTCACTGGGATACAGTATCTCCTTTTTTGCAAGTTGCTTTTTTATTTGTTACTACATCAATACACTTGAAAAGAAGAGAAAGGCTACACTGGAAAACATTTAAATGCATTCTGGTCTCTGTGAACCAGCAGTAACCTGCAGTTGATGCCACAGCTGTAGCATTCTCAAACTCCTCAGACACCCAAATCAAACCAAGAGCATTCAGCACTTTAAATACTTGAAGAGACCCACTCTGTGGTTTGCAGATAAACCTGAGAAAAATAATAGTCTTAATGTTGAAAGATGATACTTTAGGTAATGGAATATGATATTCTGAAGTCAAATAGCTGCTGCAGAATTACAGTTACCTGCATAAGTACATGGAATATTTTAAATCATGAAGATCTGGACTGCGTATAGTGGAGAATAAGTAAATTTGAACAATATGCATGGAAAATGTAAAAATATTACTTGATGACCTACAGTTTTAAATTGCCCAAGACACATTCAAAAGTAATCAGATGCTCAGTCTCCACTCTCATCTCTTTACTAAGTCTGAATATCCTCGTTACTGGTAAATAAAATTTTAAAACTCTGGCTTTATGCAATTAAACTGATGTCAAATCTAGGGCATTTTAATATTTGTTTTGTATTTTTTCTCCCATTTGTGAGTTCTGCTGATTCAGTATTTTTATACAAAAATCAAAACATCATTTGCTGGTATAAAAGGCATTTTAGCATATTTTCAATGTATAGAGGTTTTAAGTCCAGGTAAAAATAGATCAGCTATAAATTAGTGTATTTCACATACAAAAATTATCCTTATGTTAACATCTCAGTTCATAAACTAGTCACAAACTGCTTAAAAAGAGGCACTTAAAAAAATCTGCACTTGGCCAAAACCAATACCATAAATTTTTAGTTACTAGAAAACTCTACCAGCCCTTCTCCTTGTAACATGGTTATCAGACCAACAGGCACAGTGATCACTTGGTATTATCAGTTGGAAGTAGAAAAGAGTTTCAGTTTTTCTTGTTGCTTATTCCCCTCGTTTCAAGGAAAGGCACAGTGGTTACCTCAAGACAACAGTTGATGCTTTCCTCCAGAATAAGCCCCACACTCTCTTGTGCTTTTGAAACAGTTTGTTGAACTGTTTGCACCATTTGCACATTCCTATGTGGGGAAAACCCCCACTCCCGCTGCAGGTGAAGCTGAGAACTGGTGTTAAGCACTCTCATCAGACACTAACTTTTAGGAACTGTTTCTTTGGTCATGTGTTGTTTAATCATGAAACATAATGGTCCAGAGTGGACAGTATTTTCATTCATCCTGAGCCTTGACAACCTTTCCAGTTTATTTCAACACCTGGCCACATGTGTTGATGCAAAACCCAATCCTATTTGTCCCTGAGCCAACAGCATTGTCCCAGCAGTGCTGGCTGTTTCAAGAGGCAGTCAATATCCATGTGAAGCCATGTTAATCATTTCCCTGAATATCCAGGGTATGGAGGGGGTGGGGGATACTGTATCACAGTCTGTGGGGCTGCAGTATAATGTGGAGGTAGCTCAGCTGGGTGCTCCATTTCATGTTCATAACTGTACGGTGGTGGAGCCACTGAAATGGGAGAAAAAAGAACACAGAGTTAAAAAACTGTTTTTCAGATGCAGCCTTCAAGTATTTTCTTGCTGATATCCAGACTTGCACGCAACTGCTATAAAACCTGGCAATTCATTCATTTTTTTTTTCCAGGCTGCCATTATACAGTCAATTTATATCAATGTGAGTCATTGTTTATTGCCCTTTGCTTCCCTCCTTAGCTGTGTGCCTACCAACAGGCTGTGCCTGTAACAGTGCCTGAGTGCCTGTATGGCAGATGATACCAGGCAAATGTGGTAGAGCTAAACATTTTTGGGAGAGAAAGGCTGAGTTTATCAGATCCCTTCCACCTCCTTGAGCAGCAACAGGGATTTATGTAATGTCAAAATGAAGCAGTCAGGGTTCTTGATCTCCACAGACACCTCAAACTCTCTCTGGATCTCCAGGTGCCACACCATGGCAAACACAGCAGCATCACACTTCCCAGGGCAAGATATCTTAGCATGGCTTGGGCTGAGGAAGAACAAAGCTTTCACCTTGTTCACACCAATGGGGACATCTGAGGAGAAACAGTATTTGTAAACTGGATTAGGCATTTAGGAGGCAACAAAAATACTCAGAAGTAGCTGCAAATCTTTTCTCAATTACTTCTAATAACATTAAAGAAAAAGGGTTCATTCACTGACAAAAAAGACAGTGAATGCTGCAGAATGATAGCAGGTAAGAACTAAAGGCTCTGTATCAGCATCCAAATAGAATATTCTTTACAAATTTTAAGGTCCAGAGTCTGCTTGTGTCTCCATTTATGTCACCACAGATGTTCTCCTGTCCCCTCCATAGATGTCTCAGGCAGACTGGCAACAAAACAGTACTAGCAAAGAGTGGAAACAGAAACCAAGGATGTTTGTGATGGGGGAACAGGCTCAAATCCCACTGTGCCATGAAAAGCATGCTCTGCTCTCTTGAACACTACACTGCTGCTGTGGCTGAGGCAGAAGCAAGAGCATCCCCACACTTGCTGTTCCTGTCCAAAGCAGGTAATGGCAGGGGCAGTGTTGGTCACAAGTCAAGCAGCCAAATCAGGTCAGCCATTATTCCAGAAGTGTTCAAGACAGCAAGGAACATTTCCAAACTTCCCCATCCTCCAAAACCTGCTGCTGAGAGGAAAAGCTGCTCAAACTGATGCTTGAACTAGAGGCCTTGAGGTGTAGAGTCAAACTGCCTAGAGATTGAGAGACAAGGGGGTGTCATTGCCAGAGCAGAACTGGGGAGGAAAAGGTTACAGCTCTGGAGTTTTCATTTTGCTGTTGTTTTTACAGCTTGCAGCAACTATTTATTTTTGAAGTAGCTCTTCAACAATTCATGGTTGAGAATATTGCCATTTCCTTTCATACTCATCTCTGTACACAAAATAATGTACATTATAAGGACGATCACAGATGCTTTCAATCTAACTGGAAACTAATACTGTGAGGGAGAAAACAGACATTAGAGCTGGTATAATAAAGGAATATATAAAAAGTATTGCATAGCTTGTTGATAAGTATATATAATGCAGCTGAGGTTCTCTGCAACCTTTGCAGCAGGAGGGAATATAAAAGTAGGGATCTCTAGGAGTGGGATGACAAGACTTCATGCATGGAACACCTCTGCATTTTATTACAATGAACTCCCAAAGTGATCCCAAGGCAATTGCTCCTGAATTCGTAATTAACAATGTCACTGAATTGCATAAACACCATTATGCTGCATCCAGGGTCTGCTTTTCTCTTCAACAATGTGGCCATTTCCGTATGGTAGATGTGGAATTGAGGCAAATATGCCTTGCAGACCCCAGCTGGCTTGGTGCCACCTCCTTTGGTGCTCCCAGAGTGGAGGAAGTTGACAAGTGGTGACTCTACACCAAGCTGGCTCATACACAGCTGTATGTACCAGCTCACACTCACTCTGGACACAACTGCACTGCCCCAGAGGCACGAGGGGTCCCTACTGTCCCCAGGGATGCTGCAGACCCTGTGACACCTCTGGCTTAGACCCTGTGCCTTCCTGCTGCTGCCTGCACCTAAAACAAAATTACATCAAAACAATTCTAACTCACAGAGAAGCCTGCACTGAGCAGGTCGAACACTCAGCTAATTTTGACTGAGGCACAAACAGGTACCTCAGCACCATGTCCTCAACTGGGACTGGTGGGGGGGTTAGAACTAGGTGATCTCTAAGGTCCACCCCAACCCAGTGCATTCTCTGATTTTATAACCCTTGTTCAAATTTCTATTCCAAACTGCAGTTCAGGCATGATGCCAGATGGATGCAGAGATCGAGCACTGCACCCTAGCCAGCAGTCCCTCCTGCTGGGACATGCAGTACAGAACATCCTGCAGAGATGCCCATGGGCTTTTGTAGAAACCAGCTGAGATCCTGCAGCACCCAGCAGTGCTTGTGAGCTCTGGGCAAAAATCAGTCAGCTCAGGTTGCATCAGACTCCACATCACCACTCAAAGCCTTTGCACTGTGGTCCACAGACCTTATTGTGCTGGCCTCCATTATATTGGCGCATGTGAAAGAGTCAGCTGCACATGAACAAGAACAAATACAAAAACCAGAACACTAAAGATCAACAAGTGATCTATAGCCAGAGAGCCTCCAGCACAGGGAGATGGTTTGTCCTGTGAAATGCAGCACTGCCCTGAGCAAGGACTTGACACACTCCTGCAGGCACCATGAGCCACCCACCTGTGAAGTGTGTCCCCTGGCCAGATCTCCTTAGCCCACCCAGCAGCTGAATAAACCCTCCCAGACAGAGCTGTCCTGCCTTTCTCTGCAGGAGCTGTGCTCTTCCCCTCCAGACTGAGAAGAGCCTCCTGCTGTAATCACATTCCCCATTTACTTTGTGTCAGAGACTGAAATAGTTCATGCCTCAAACACTGATATAAACGAGTTTTGCCCATTATAACAAAAACTGTATAAAGAAGCTATAACCAAAGAAGCTTCCCTGAAGATCCCTGACAGGGACTTTGGAATGTAAGTTAAACCACCTGGATAAGATGCTATTGTTCAGTCATCTCAGGCCTAGGGAAAAACAAACAAGGGAATGTATCCACAAGAAAGCCAAACCCAGCAGAGATTCTTCCCTGGCTGAGTTTGGGGTGAGGGAGACCACAGCCCACAGCAGCCAAGTTTCCTCTCCCCCAAAACGAGGAGGGGCAGGACGTTTTGGGTGTAACCTCTGGTCTGAGGCAGTGAACACCAATCCTCCCTTACACAAACTGGCCCAGCTGTGGAACCTCCAACCCCACAGGTGACATCCATGGGACATGTGAGAGGCAGCTGAGGGAGTGCCATAATCCATCAAAGACCCCCCCCACCAAAGTGCCCCCCAGAGTCATTCCTGAAGCCTTGCACCACAGGACTGCACATAATGCAATGAACCCAGAGTCCGTTGCAAGGGACAATGGCAAAGTCCCCCTGCCCCAGTGAGGTGCCTGGGTTTTCCTACCTGGCCTGAGCCATATTATCCCATTGGATTTATACTTTTCAGGGGGACCATCACCACCAAGAAGACCAGTTGGAGAGGAACAATGGAACATCATTGGGATCCACGGAGTGGTGATATTTTCCTTATTTGGTCTCTGTCACCTACCTTTCTGCCCCCCACATATTTTCTATTTCTTTCTCTCTCTCTCTCATGTTAAACCAAACCCATACTATTGTCACTGGCATATGGTCTCATTTGCATCTTAATTTGGGCAGAGGCATTTCTAACAATTTTAATAACCAGATCATGAGTGTGGAGCTGTAACTCTCCAAGGATAACACTCCTGCCATGACCACAGGCACTCTGGCAGGGCTGTCCCTTTGCCTCCTTACCTGGGTACGTGTTGATGGTGTTGACGTGTGTTGCTCGGATGACTCCTACTCGAGTCTCACGGGTGCTTTTCACGCACATGCAGATACAGATGGCAATCCCAGCAAGCACTCCCATCATAAACACTATGCCAAAAACAATTCCAGCTATCGCTGTGCCTCTGCAAGGGGAATGCAGACATGCAGTCAGACTCAGACAAATAATGTTTACAAAGCAAAATTATTTTCTCAAGAGCAGCCTCTCTGTGAGAAAAAATGCATATTAATTACTGAAAATGCCTCAAATTTTGATCCATCAAGGCATGTGAATAGAAAAAAAATGAAAGACATCTGAAAAGAAAATGAGAAATTCTTTCAAAGTCACCTTTGCAATTCTGTCAGATCACTCTGCTGATTTATTATATATTAAATCCTCCTGTTTTAAGACCATCTAAATTTATCTACTTTTACTTACGTTATGAGGAATTTTCCCCTCATCATGTAAGATCTCTTTTTTTCTGAAAGGCATTGGTGTGGTGTTGTGAGGTCCCCAGGATGAGGTGAGAGATGAGAATTCGACTCCTTGCTCTCAGAAGGCTGATTTATTATTATATTAAAAGAAATTATATACTAACACTATACTAAAGAAAGAGAAAGGATACATCAGAAGGCTAGAAAAGAATGATAATGAAAGCATGTGACTGACTCCTCAGAGTCTGACACAGCTGATGGTGATTGATCATTAAGTAAAAACAACCACATGGAACCAATCAAAGATGCACCTGTTGGTAAACAACCTCCAGACCATATTCCAAAGCAATCAGATAATTATTGTTTACATTTTTTTCTGAGGCTTCTCAGGAGAAAAATCCTAGCAAAGGGATTTTTCAGAAAATATCAGTGACATATTGGTATGATTTTCTTTTGAAAAGAAAGCCTAAGTTATCCCCAGCAATATATTTCAGAAGCATCCATGTGCATGATGTACTTTCACAGAGTATTGTCTTTGTTTTATTCTAGGTCAAAAAGTCCTCCTGCTGTGCTTCTGAGCCCACAGATTAAGGATAGCATCCTCTTCTCAAGGATGAGCAGCATAAAGCAAAGCAACACCATCATTTCACACATTTGCTGCTTCAGCCAGCACACATATCTGAGGCTTATACAATTTCTTTTAAAATGATCCAGATGAAAGAATTTAACTCAGGTCCTGAAATAATGAATCAGAATTTCCTTGAAATTTTAATGTAGAGAAAGGAAAGAAAGCTTTATTGTACTCACACATTGGAGAAAAACCTTGGAAAACCTCAAAAAAAAGAACCTCACTAAGAGACACTGAAGAGCTTCCAATAGTACTGAGAGCAAAATCAGCCTTTTTGATGAACCCTGCTTCACTCAGGTTAGTTGCCAGCTACAGGCAGTTAAGCATGTTATATTAAAGATGGTATTTATAGCCCACCCTTTCATGAAAAAAGCCCAGTGACTTGACAGAAATATTCTTACTTTGTGCCTCTTCATCTTCCAGCAAAGACTCCAAATTGCAACCTTGCTGGCAACCTCCCTACTAAATATTTTAATCAATCCAAATGGATAGTCTGTCAGCATGAACAAGCCTCACTAGGAATTACTGCAATGTAGAGAATACAACAGGCACTGCAATACCACAAATATTAAGAGGAGTCTGAACCAAAGTTTAGATTCCCCTCAGAAGCATGGGAAAACATAGCAGGTCTGTTTTTCAAAATGCTGATCATCTGCTCGCTTCAAAAAACTGAGCAAGAATCAGGATGGACTCAATACTTGAAAATAAGATCTTCTATTTGGGAATCTAAATATGAATTTAAGATCTTGTTTTTAGGCCCCAGCTATTCAGGAACTTGGCCATGATTTGCAGTACAATCACTTAATTGTGCAGCATAAGTAAACACAGAACATATGGCATTGTAATAAATACACTGCCAGAGAGCTAAATAGTTTTCTGCTGTTCTGTAGCAATGAATGAAGAGTGTGCAGGGAGAACAAATCTGGTAATGTTTTGCAGAATATATGAAGCCCTAATTAACAGAAGCCTAACTCATGACAGCAAACACCTGGCTGTAAAACCAGTAGCTGAATATGCCGATGAGATCAAGTTCTTTATATTAACAACCACGAGTAACTGAGAAACACAACCACCATAACTGGCATCTAAGAAAAAAGAAGTCCTTTCCTTTCAAAGATGCTCTTGGAAGATATGACCAACATTATCACTGCCTTGAGAGAAAGTGTCATAGGAGACAATAGTTTGATTCAGAAGATGCTTTAAAACTTTACTCTCTTCATCCCAGAAGATTCTCTAATAATATCACAATTAAAAAGCTACGGTACCCCTTTTACAAACAAGTGATTCACTACTGCTTTTGCTGCATTCACTTGGTGGATGAAGCACTGTGAGTTGCATCAGAGTTGCAGGGAACTCCCTTATGCAGAAATAATCCCTCTCCCAGCTGGATTCCCAGCAGCAGAACCAGTCACTGCTGACCACTGCCCTCCAGTCCTGCACTGCTCTGTTCATGGTCCACTGCTGCCCAGCTCCTGCATCCCTGGTACACTCTGCCTGGCTGATCTGCTAAACCCCAGAAACCACAACAGTTTCTCGTGTTTCCAACCAGCTGCACCCTGAGGAAAACTCAGCCTCCATCCTAGAAGCATGTAATGCACAGCACACGTTACCTTCTCAGTGCTAAATTAAAATTCCTGTGTTAATAAAGCACATTGTATAACACAGTTTAAATAGTTTGTGCCTTCACTGTTTTCAAAGGCAAAGGCATCCCATTTACTCCAGAAGTGTTCAGCCAGATTCCACACCCCATTTGTGCTGAGAAATGGCTGCACTCTTCATTGGCATGACACAGCTGTAGAAAGCCCCTCTGTATCTGCCTCACCTGAAACTCAACAAGGACTGAAGTCCACTGTTGGAAAAGGCCTCTGAGCCTAAGCACAACTATACTGATTGAGAGCACTCAAGGAGATTTACTCTTTCAAATGTATTTAACAGAATACACATAACTCCATACCACCAGCTAATGGTGAGTCAGAATGCAAACTCACTCTGACTCACAGACCTGCCCTTAAAGCCCCTCACAATGGCCCCAGTAAAACCAGGAGCTCATTGCCTCCACTTATCAGGCTGCATCTTCTCAGCATCAAATCCTGGCAGGACAGTGGTCATGTAGCAGCTTTTCTGGGCACACAGCACAAAAAGAAATGTTTGTTCTTTTTGTGGAAAGCCTATAACTAGAATACATGTGTTGGAAAATCCCAGCTTTACAGAGACAGGGCAACTGAGAGGCATTTGAAAAGATTTTATTCCAGTATCAGTCTCGTTGAAGGGCGAGATATAAGAGATGTAAAACTCAATGCTATTCTACCAGAAGCCAACCTATTTCCTGGTTACAATACCTTATAAATAATTTTCAGCCTATTAGCCTTTGCCACACAATGCTGCTAATACTTCTAACACCAATCACCTATTATTTTACCCCATGTGGTCTTGCTACAATGCATCTTTCACAGTTCTAATTCTCCAGAATATCTGGTGTTTTTGCAAGGCCATTATTTGAAACTTGTTTCTAATCCAATCTCTCTCTCAACAACGTCACGTCTATTCCATGGCCTTTCTAAGTCAGCACATGTTATCTCAGAGTTTGCATACAAATGAAAAATTGTACAAAATCTACAAAAGCTTTGTGAGCTTTCAGTCAGGTTTTGAGAATCCTTTACAACTCCATTTCTCACATATATGAAGAAAAATAAGCATGTATTTTTTCTGAAATGTTAAGGTTTCTCTTTGCCCTGTTACAGAAGTTTTGAAAAGAAAATATCCTATAAGCAAATATGCCTTATTATTAAAACCTGCTTGCTTTGTCCCTCTTTCTCTCATTGATATTTTAGACTTCTTTATAGAGACACAGAGGGATACGGTGGAATTTAGAGCTGTTCAAGGGAAAGTGCCCAAGAGAAAAGTGACACTGTTTGCAAAAGAAGACTAAAGCAAAAGAAGACTTGGAAACTACACAGCAGAATCACAGAGCAACTAAGAATTTTTTTAAAAAGGCAACATTTTGAAATGGAACAGTCTGAAGGAAAACATTATGCAAAGTCCTGACAGGGGAGGTACAACTTACACTGAAAAAAGGCTTCAGCTCTTTATTGTTCTTCAAGTACAACGTTTTATACCTTTCATCCTACATGCCTTACACCTGTGTGCCCCCTGTACCTTTGGTGGCTGGGCAGTGCACCTTGGCACTCCATGGCTCATTACCTGCAATACTGCTCACCTGTCCTACACAGCTGTAGCCCATCAGGGATGAGGTTCAGCTGCAGCCCCACTCCCCATTTCCACAAACTGTGTGCCTACCAAGTTCTTCACAGAAACAAAGCCAATGAAGAGGAGAAGACTGCCACAGAAAAATAATACATGGGAAAGTAAAGACTGAGAGGAGAAAAGTAATTTTAAAGCTGTAGAAATGTCAAGAGACACTGTAAAGATAAAAATCAGCTATTTAAAGAAGCAGTTTTTCTCCTGTTTTTAGCAACATCCCACTGGAAAGAATATAAATCTCATTCCCAGCTTAACATTTCTGGCCCAGACAGGTTGGTTAATTTTTTACT
>JAWWMS010000001.1:14547307-14590264 GCA_035048045.1 Chlorospingus semifuscus
GGATTCCAGTCTATCTTGAAGTCTAGGAAACTTTCTCCATGAATGAGGGTCAAAGTCAGTGCTCCCCTGGGGGTCAGAGCACCCCAGAGCAGACAGAGAAATATTCCCAGTGCCCTGGGTTTCCACAACAACCCTTGAGTGGAACACACACATAATGCCACAGGTCAGGTTGGAAATAGGTATCTCGAGTAAGGTTTAAAAATTAGGAATTTCTCTTCTTCTCTAAAAGAGGCTGCAATATTATGACCATATTAGTTCTCATCTTCATGGGGATGTCCCCATTCTGCATCTTGTAGCAGCATTTAAACCCACTTGCCAGACCCCAAACATACTCTGGGACACTCATACCTTCTTCCTCTTCTTTGCCTTCACAGCACTCTCTTGCTTTTCTTCAGGCTGACTTAAAAAACACTCTGTAGGCTGCAAAGCACATTAAAAAAAGGAGGTAAGAAAAAAAAGTCACCAAAGGAAGGCAAAGGAGGTAAGAGGAGATACAGAAATGATAATGCTGGGATAGGAAAAAACAATTAAAACTGAACTTCCTCACCTGTAGAAGGAATCAAATCCAAATATGTATACAAAGTAATTTTGGAGTTGAGATTGCTGTTGCAACCAAGAGAGGGAATAAAAGAAGAGAAAATTGAAGCATTTAGGGTGTAGTCATAATTCCATAAAATGGTGAAAAGCAGCTTTTGATACATCAAAAAAAATCACGAGGAAAATATGAACAAAATCTACCACTAAATTTATATTTTTAATCTCTGCTATTGTGAATTACAATTTTTCTAAACTTTGCCAGTAGTGCTCTAAAATAACTGGGTCTAAGGTGAGCACCCAGACAGTAAAAATAACATGGAACTGGGCAAGATTAATTAGAAACACATGCTCTGAAGTTCCTTCTACACTTGTAATACAAAATTTAGGAAAACATGTTTCAAATTTGTCCTACCCCATTCTTGCTTTGACTTTTCATAGTTGGCAGGGTCAAACACACACAAGAAAAATACATGGTGCTATCATTAACCCTCTTTTGTGCCTGAGTGAACAGGCTGAATTGGTCCATTTGTACCAGAGTCCCTGTTCACATAATCCAGGGCTAGGATTTGACCATAAACACCTAAAAAGAGGAAGCAAGGCACAGACTTCTCTTGAGTGTAGCAATTCTCTTTTCTTTTGCCTTCTTGAGGCATTCTACCTAATGGAAGTGTAGATTTATCTACACAGACAGGCTTTGGAATGTAGTAAGTGACTTGCTGAAGAGCAATGGGAAAATAGGCTGAGCTGCAGGAAAATGCTCCACACCACGATGATGCATTTGGCTGCAAAACTCTGCTCTTGTGAGAAAATGTGGAGAAGACTCATCACATGGAGCATTCCAAAGCTCAGGAACAGCAAATCCAGCATTCCTCCCTGGGGAAAGGCTGAAGGAAAAGTATCAGCAGGAAAGGGAGCCTAGCCGAAAGCCAGAGAAGCTGCTCCTTTGTTGCCTTGGGAAGGCAGCTTCAGTCAGGCCAGGAGGGACAAAGGAAAGCAAGGAGGAGTTCAGAGTTTCTGGGCCTTTCTGAGCCCTCCCTGCACTGCCCCACCTTAGCAGGAGGACACTTCATGGTAACTGGTTCTAAATGGCCCAACCCAGCACACTCCTGCCTGTCCAAGCCCACTCTCACAGCCTTATCAGAAGCATTTTTTGAGGCTTGTTTATATTATGCCTTCATTTCTCTTTTCCTCCCCACTCCCCTTGCTAAATTAGCTATTAAAACAGGTAACCACCATGCTCAACACAAATAAATAATCTCTTACTTTCTGTGCTGTGATGCAGCCCCAGCCACTGCCCTTGCCAAGGTGGGAGTATTGTACAGCAGTGGCTCTGAAACTGGTTGAGGATTGAAATGAAACTTAGGAATTACCAGAGAAGGTTTGGCTGGGGACTGCTACAGCTAGCAAAGCACTCTACAGCTACAGCTGGAATGTAATGCAGCCTGCATCAAAACCCATGAGAAGTTGTGATAGGGATTATATCTTGCCTCAACAACAGAAATGTGTCCCTGTGATTTTCTCAGCTATAAACAAAGATTATCTTCACTAGAAACAAAGGGAATGACTGCAAGTGGAAACTCACTTTAATTAACAAAAGCCTTCCAGAGTTAATATAAGTTTTCTTGCTTTATTTTTGGTTTGTGGCTATTATAAAACTCTCTGTCCTGACTCTGATTCAAGTGTTTTTAAACCACCACCATACGTTTCTTCATTCCTATCCCTATACCATTAGCATTCCCAGACATTGAGACTGAAACAGAGCTACCCTCTGCTCTACTCTTACACATCCCAGCTGTCCAGAGATACTTAAAGGCCATTAGCCAGGTGTTTTAATCATAAATTTTATGGTCAACATAATATTTTATGCAGAGAACAAGATTTTGCATTGCTTCAGTCAAGGGCTACCTACAAGCAACCAAAAAGTCAGAGAAGGGCCAACCTGAAAATCTGTCCTCTAGTAGAGTTTGATGGTTCCCTATCCCAATGGTGCTTCCAGCATACTGAAAAATGTCACTCATCCACTTTGGGCCCATTTTTCCCTTCTTATGCATCATGAACTGCTTTACGTAACTCTGCAAACACTCCCAACTCGTATCTCTATGAGCAAAGAATGAAATGTGCCACACAGCTGAAAAAATTTCTCTGAAAGAAAAAACTTCTCACTGTTAAGCCTTCATTCAAATATTTGAAAGTACCACCAAATGCCATGGCTTCCTTTTTGAAGGCACTATGCAACCCTTTCTTTCAACAGCCACAGAAACAGCAGGCATCACAAGCACACAGCAGGCTGGTAGTCAAAGCCTTGCTTCCTTAGAGAGAAGCATGTTAAGACTCAAAATTGCCTCCTTTACACTGCATATATATATTTAGGCATAGTATAATATGCCTAAATTATTAGCCCAGCAATAGTAAATCCATGTTATTCAGACATTAAAAATAGTGTCATAAAAAGAGAAATTTTGTGGTGGTGAATGGCTGTAAACTTACATGTCTTTGATGATCTGCAGTCTAAAATATTTCAGCATCTGATCTATCCTGAACTTCTGACCCTTATCCAAGCATTAGTTGCCTACCTACTCATGCAATAGCTCTTTGTATGCCACCCTTAAGAAAAGGTCATTTGAATGCTTTTCTTATGCAAGACACAAAGCAGACAACCACTGTTTTTTGACACTGCTCCCTCGTGCTCTGTGTTTTTATGCTATTTTTACATGGAAATTCTTAAAATGCAGAAAACAGGAAATTTGTGCCGAGACCGGTGATTTATGAACTAAAATGTCATAAATTCCTTGTTTGTTAATCATACACAGAGCATAAAATATTTCCTGTATTATATTTCTAACATGCTTTTTTTCTTCACACGTTGCCAAAGTGATGGGAAATTCAAATGTAGAGTGAAAACAGTCCTGCATGTGTGTGAAAGTTTACATTCCAGGTCAACCACATACTCTGACTTTTGGGGTTTGTGACAAAGTAAACACATCACTGCATCACTTAGACTGGAGAGAGATCACTCATTTCACTGTTAGCCTGAGGACAGCCTGCAGACATGGAACATGGATGCTCATTACTCTGTTGGGTTGTCTCGTGACAGGCTCTGAGGTGCCAAGTCCACTGCAGAACAACTTCCAGCCTCTGAATAAGGCAGCAAGAGTAAAATGGGTTTTGTTATTTGCACCAGAACTACAAAACCACCAGCTTTCCACAAATAACTCTGATTTGGTATGTCTAAAAGACAGGCAATAACCCATCTGTGACTTTGAGCTCCCATAAAGCATTTCCCTCTAGCAGTTTCACATCTAAACATCAAATTACCTGATTCCAACATGCAGGCTGATATTCTTTATGTGACAGAAAGAACAGTGGCAGGTGTTCTGCTACAGCTGAGCAGTGCCAGGCTACCTTGGTAAGTAACTTGTGTTGGCTGTCCTTTCTAAGGTTCTCATAAAAAGGGTCAAGTAACCCTTCCAAACAAAGTCTTAACCTACTACTAAATGCCTAAGTGAAAATGGTGATAAAAGGTGGCTCCAGAAGAATTCTCATCCCTCAGCATCTGACCCCCTGGCAGAGCATGTACAAAGGCAATGCAGCCTTCTCCTGTATTGCTTGGTTCTCTTTCCTAATCAAAACATTGATCTCATTCAGATATTTGGATCACTTCACCTTTGGTCTCTTTGGAAAGACATCCAAAAGCATAGCGATTGCTACCATGTTGTTTACAGTCCTCTGTTACAAAAAAAGAACATCCCTGCAAATGGCTTTCACTTGGGCAGTTGCCTAGGCATTACAGAGTGAATTTATTATTGACCCAGGGGTCAAAATTGATATCCATAACCTCAAGGAGAGAGAGCTTCCAATGTAATTTTAGCTCTCTGACAGCCACTCAGTCAATTTTCCTGGGTGGTATGAGGAAGGCAGAACAAATTTACCTTCAAACAAGACACTTCATAAAATCAGCCAACCTCTAGATGACTTTTTCCCTCAAACTGGGGTGATGCTGATGTTCTTTGGCATACTCCATGTAATGCTGAACAACACAGTTCCTCTTGGCATTAAATGAAGGTTTTAGCCGTGCAAGGGTAAGAAAACATCAATCCATGAAGACCTAAATTCTTTTTCACTTGGACATTGAACTGGGGACATGCTTGGGTAAATAATCTGTATAACAAGTAAATATGGCTTTCCAGACTTTGTGTGTGCAGGGAAAGGGAAAAATTGCAGGAGAGGATACTCAGTAGCACCATCCAGGCTTGTACCACTGGACAGTCACTTTGTAGGACAGGCCTGGCAATCTCAACTCACACAAAACAAGTGTGAAGTTCTTGCTGAAATGTACTAGAATGTGATCACTTCCAAATAAGGCAACAGAATTTAAAAAAAACCCCAAAACTGAACAGATCAGAGAGAGTGAAGAAAACTGTCCCTTTACTGAAAAAAGGACAATATGTTTCCCTATGCATTATCATTGTTGTGCTAAACAATTAGTTAATTTACAAACCTGCTTTCTTTTCTTTTTCACAGCAGGTTTGGAATCTGAATCTTGACGTGTTGCTGTCCTGTTTTCACTTGCTTTTTCAATAGCTTCATCATCTGAAGGATCTAATAAAAAACAAAGAAGAGTTCTTGTTACTCTTTTCCAAATCCATCTACCCATCTTTGCATTCAAAAACAGGTATAAAATCTCTAGCTGAAAGGTTATCACCATAATACAATCTCATTAGTGGCAATAAATACAGCTGTAACAAATGCATTCTTCTGGCTAAGTTTGCTGATACTTCTTTCAAAATAAAGTTATTTCCTCCTACTAAAAGAAGTCTTGCAGATGAAGGAAAAAAGATCCAAGCAAACACATAGAAAGATGCACGAAATCCCTATTCCAAGCTCCCAAATGCCTTACTGACACACATTAAAGAGGAAAAATTACAAGGCAGGTATAATGTTCTATTGTACAAAACATATGCACACTTCCTGCAAGTACATTTGAATTGTGTCTCTTACTTCAGCAATAATTAGACAAAGGCACCACTCCCAAAGTTTGAGCAGAATGTCCACAAGACAAAAACACACTTATGTTTTAAAAGACAACTAATTAATTCAGGTGTCTCTACCTGTTCTCTTCTTCATTTCTTTTATCTACAGAGAGACTTTGGGGAAAAAATAAATGCACAGCAACAGTTCCCTCCAACAGTGTTATAATAGTGCTTTAGATGTATTCAAACACAGACTTTTATACTGGGGACTGAGTTACTTCCCTGATTATTGCCAGAAGTATTTTCCTCCATCAAACTGGATTAATTCAACTCCTGTAATTGGAATGTATCTGCCCAACAGGTATTCTGTCATTACTGCAATCCCCTGTATTCCAAAGCTGTAAATTCACAGCTTCAAGATTAAGTTACTTATTTTGAAAAGAGAGGAACAGAAGGATTTCTTAAGCATCACCTGAAGTATAGATGATAAATCTATGCATCACTAGCTGTGAACAGAGTGAACTGATAGTCAGAGAACACGAGAGAGAGAGAAAATCAGTTGTAGCTGGTATTCACAAATTCCATGTTGAAATAGCTATTGACTGAAAAAAGTAAGTGAAAGGATATGTGAGAAATATGCAAAAGAATTTAAGTGAAAGGTAAGTAAAGGCATGAAAGAGGGGAGGGAAGAACCTCTATTAATCCACAAATGTAGCATTATGTATTATGTGGCAATAAGGCAGTGGCTTTAAAAATCCTAATGTGACAGAATGGGTAACAAAATGGGTACATATTTATTCCTAGAAAGACACCACCTCATAATCTTCACTCCTTTTTCCCACCTTGAAAAGCCTGTGTAACTGTCAACACCCTGAATTTGGGGTCTGACAGCTCTTAGGAGTTCAAGAAAGTTTAAGAAGTTGAAAGACAGTAAAGAAAATCAGCTTTGTTTTAGCAGGTTGGATGCCATTTGCCATGAAATCTTACTTGGTACAGACTAGATTCTTGGCAAACCACAAGAGCTTCAGAAAGACAGCAGCAACTGAGAAGAAAATTTGTTTTCTGTTCAGTAAGAGACTAAGAGACTCCCAAGTGAAGAGGGTAGATAAATACGTTAATGAACTTAATTAAAACCAAAATAAATGCCATGAAAGAAATGACAGCACTTGTTTGCATCTCAGTATAGGATGAAGTCATTCTGAAATCTTAAAATAGGAATTCACCAAGAAAAGCCCTCGCTTTCCAGCTCTAGAGGAAATGCAGGAATGTGTGCAGCAAGTGAACATCACAGCTCAGCTGACCTATCTGTTTCATCCTCCTTGCAGGCACAGCCTCAATCAGAGCTGAATGGACTGTGGCCACACGAGTGCCAGAGCCCAGGCAGAAATGATGAGCCTAGTCCTGTACAGCCCAACACACGGCAGCAGCTGAACAGGGCAACAAAGAAAGCTCAAAGTTTGTTGGACAAAGCTTTTCCTTGCATTACGGAGCAAATATCTTTCTCTTGAGGACGTCCAAGTGCTTCTGTACCACTGTTCCAGATTGCAAGGCAAGATGTATTCTATTACCATCTGTATGGCAGTTGTCTTTTGTCAAGTGGGTAGTTTTCCTTATCTCTCTCTGAATGATCATAATCACTCCTTCCTCTGGGGAGACATCTGCTGATAACAGGTTATTGAATGTCACTGCATCACTGATAAGAACTACAGCATCCCATTGTGAGATGCTCCGCCCAGAGGGAGGAGCTCAGCATTCCTACCCAGATATAATCTGGAGATTCTGGAGCACCAGCATGGCTTCTCCACTGGATTCCCAGAGGAACAGCAGCTGCCTCTTCCACTGGATCTTCAGAGGAAGACTACACCCTTCTACAGGATCCCTGCTCCAACAGAGGCTCCAGGAGGACTGCAGCCACAATTCCAATTGGACTGCTACCAACACCCTGACTAACAGGGTGTCAGGTTGTGTTCTGACTCTGTCAGTGTTGTTTTGTTTTACTGCATTGCTTATTTTATCTTTTTTGTTTTTTCCCTGATAAAGAACTGTTATTCTTGCTCCCATATATTTTGCCTGAGAGCCCCTTAATTTCAAAATTACAACAATTCAGAGGGAGGGGGTTTACATTTTCCATTTCAGGGGAGGCTCCTGCCTTCCTTAGCAGACCTGTCTTTCCAAATTAAGACATGAACAAACACATAAAAACTGTGACCTCTGCAGCTCATCTTAGCAGCACATCTTCTAAGGCAGGCATTTAAGCATCACAGTTGTCCAGCAAAAATAGACATTGCTAAGGTCTGCCCCCTGGTCTGATGGCCAGATGAGATGCAAGGCTCTATACCTTTATTATTAATCTCTGTTTCTTTACAGAACAGGTTGGTCATGTCCATTTTCATCACCAGGAAGGCTGTTTGGCCTGTACAACTACAGGATTGTTTGAGACTGTCCAAAGCTGTTCCAGAGACCTTGCATAAAATTTAACTGTACAGTCAGCTGCAACCTGTGCTGGTAGGGATGTAGCCAGGGAGTTTTATTTACTTGAAAGAACAATGGTGCCACAGTCTCATCAGTGAACACTTGTCAGATCTTACTACAGGAATGAGGGTCAAGGGATGAGATTGAGCTCAAGATGTTGCCTAGAAGCAAAGAGAGACAGAGAAATGAAAACCTAATTGGTATTATTACTTTTGAGGAGGATGAAGATGTTTTTTAAAAAATCCTCCGTTTTGTGTCTTTTTCCTTTTATGGTGTGCTTATGGCCTTCTCTGTCAATACACCAGGCATTCAAATATCCTGCACAATGCCTATCAGCATCTGTCTGGAACGAGCTACAGAATGGATGAGCTGACAGGAACTAGAAAAGTGTGTCACATTCCCACTTGAGTTCCAGCTCTTCGCTCTAATTTAATGAAGCAATGAGCCAATTCAGTGTCTTCATGCCTATGGCTGTAACATGCTGCCTCTATCCATGATCAAAGGAGTGATCAAAGGTGCCTCCAGGCACCACAGGCTTTGGAGCACATTGTAAGAACCACTAAATGAAAGTCAATGAGCTGGACAATGAATTAGATCAAATTAGATAATTAAGCTAGACTAAACCAGACTTCAAATGGAGGAAAATCCCCATGTAACTCCTCTTAAGTGCTAAGGGCATTATCAGTTTTCTAGGAAAAAGCACAGATAAAGCCATTTAATTCTGTGGATAAAATCAGAGATTTAAGGGTTTTGTATGGTGCTTTACTATTTGGTTCCTGGAAACTCTCAATGCTGCAGCATGATTTGCTCATCAAACCTTACTAATTTTTTTGCTTGGTCTGCCACAGGAGCTCATGCAGTGCAGTGTCATCTCTGTCCCCTGGGACTTGTCAAGCATTTCAATGTCACAAGCCCTTTGGGTCACTATTGCTATTCTTTAAGACAGTGAAACTGAGGAGTGGAAATGTTCAGTTCATGTTTCAATTACCTTACCAGCAGAGTGGGAATGTTTTCAATGTTTTTGTTTCATTACCTTACCTGCAGAGTGGGAAAGTATTCCTTTGCAATTCACAACAGTACCCAGTCCTATGCCAAGTTTTGCCACTGACCCAAGTGATAATAATAAAGAAGGCAAGGAGAATACATGTGAAAGGCAGAAAAGGGATTTGCACTCAAACACACGTCAGTTTTAGGCGCAGCTTTTCCCTTAATGGGAGCACGTAAAGAGAGGAGACATCCACACATCCTCCCATTCCCAGCTCTGTTATTTGGGATGCCATATCAGGCTTGGGGAGCAGCCCAAGCTCTGGATCCCATCTTCTAGTCCAGCAGCTACTGGTATTGCCCTTAGGCTGAGTCTGCTGTCATATTTTTTCAGAAGATATGTTGACCATTTTTGTCAGTCCTAGAATTTATATCACACATTTGTTTGTCAAAGCCCCATCTATCCTGCACAGCACTTCCTTTCTGATAATTGCTACTGAGATACCGACCTGTTTCATGGAAAGGGGAGAAAACTCTCACCATTGTCTTGAGGAAAGTCTGTTAAAACATGAACTCTGATATTTTCTTCCAAGCTCCTCCCCTGCAATAGGTTACTGAGCATCCCTGGAATTTCCTTGCATTTGGACACTGTCCTGAACTGTCGTGGGAAACATACTGAGATTGGGAAGGTGCCATTTGGTGTTGAAGGATTCTCAGTTTTGTTGAGAATGAATGGAAACAAAGAGTGGTGAGCTGCTCTTAGTCTTCAACACCTGTGCATATGAGATCCAAGGAGAACAAATTCCCTGGAAATGAGCAAAGAGATGGGCTACGGAAGACAATCAAAATATTAAAGTAGAAAACAAGTGCTCCAAAATAAGATCAGTGATGGATGGAAGAGTCTTATTCCCACTGTGACACTTGAAAAAAGGAAGCATATGAGAAGGTTCTCACTGACTCTTTGTGTTAAGAAGTATTATTAAGCAAAAACACTCCCTAAGGAATTAAAAGTTACAAGCAGGTTTTTCTCAGCTTGATTTCTACCTTGGTCTCTGCTGCTCACCAGGGAGAGCAGCTCATCCCCTGCTTTGTGAGGTCAGCAGGACATCTAGTGGCAGAATAACATTGAAATACACAGGAGAAAATACTGGACTTCTGGACAGCTCGATCATCACCTTCTTTCTACCACACATAAAAAGGACTGGTTGAGATCTCAATGATATATTTTGAACTGATCAGCTGAAAAAATGTATTGAAATTATGCTTTTCTGTATCTTCCAAACTGCAGCTTTATGGAGATAAAACACCACTATAACCACTGGGCTTCCTGCCTGTCCTCAGCCTACCAAGCCACTGTTCACCCTGACTCTCCTTTTTGAGGAGCTGGACATATCACTTTTGTGTCTGGTTCTGGTTATGTTTTTTGTCCACGTGTGAAGTGTTCTATATGCCATTGCTGCTGGGCTGATTGATGTGATCCTGTTATACAGCTCATAAGATTTTTTTTCCATCTGTTCTTTCCAAAAAAAATTTTTTAAGAGCATTTTGTATTTTGGCTTTCACAGCACTGGATTTTGCTTAAAGACTCGTATTACCTATTATGCTGAACATCTTTGTGCAGCTGTTCCTTTTAGTCCAAGTTCTTCACTGGACAAAAACTAGTCACTATTCAGCTCTGGCAGCTCCTTAAAAACAAAAACAAAAACAACAACAACAACAACAAAAAAAACCCAATCTTTGCAATGGAAAAATTAAATTTCTTAGTGGAGCAGGAAATACTGCGATTTTTCCTGTGGTGAATAATAGAAAAGTTTGGAAGGGAGCTTAAAGATCATCTTTTAGATGATCTTTAGACATCTTTTAGATGTCCCTACTCACTGCCATGAGTAGGGACATCTTTCACTAGACTAGTTTGCTCCAAGCCCTGTCCAACCTGCCCAGGCACTTCCAGGAATGGGGCAGCCACAGCTTCTCTGGGCAACCTGTGCCAGGGCGTTGGCACCCTCACAGCCAAGCATTTCTTCCTAATCTCAATCTACCCTCCTTCAGTTTAAAGTAATTTCCTCTTGTCCTGTCAGGTTTAGAATTTAACTTACCTTCATTAAAATCTGTAGTGCTTACTCTTCATTTATTCTACAGTCACAGACAATGATAAATCCATTGAATGCTGCAAATGAAAGATGTGAACACTGTCTAGGACTAGGTAGTCTAACTCCAGGTAGGAATTCTCACTTTTATGACTTTGCATGGTTCACAAAAGACCTTTGGCCAATAATGGGAGATTGTTGCTGCAATAGCAGGACAGTTGTTCGAACAAGAGTGGGCTGTGGCCCAAATTATAATGGGTATTTAGCAATGTTCAGTACTGCTGTGCCTAAAGTAAGCAAATCTCTACTCATCACCTTGTCTGTGGTACCCAACTACATCCATGGTCTTCCCCCAACTCATTTGCAACTGAAAACCAGTAAACTGCTGGTTCAGTTTGGAAAAATCAAATTTAGGCTTTGAAGTCAATTAGGCACCACAAAGTAAAACACTGAAACACCTAATCACGTGCTGGTTGGGCCAAAGAGACAGCTGGGGATCTTCAAAACATTTGGAATCAGATATTTAATGTGATTCCAGGTCAGTTGTGGAACATTTAAAAGTTTAGAGGAATCAATAGAAAAATAAATATGAGGAGGGTTTTAAATTACCCTTTCAACTTAAGTATTGACTTTTTAGTAGTGATGTTTTTGTGGTAGTCACGTTTTCTGTGGGAGTAATTCCAACATTTTAAGTTCCAAAGAGAAAGACCACTTTTACTAGCAGTGCCCACATCAAATCCATTAACCAAACCGATGAAGACCACTTTTAAATTGTCTGCAACCTTTCAGCTGTGCATATAGATGCTCTGCTGAATACCTTGGTCCTCTCACTATCATTCCTCTTCCTCTCATTTTGACTTGTCACATCCAGTAGGGAAAGTCTCCTCCACCTCCAACCACAACTGCAGACAAGGAGACACAGAAAGTCTGCCAAACTCTAGCAAAAGAGAACCAGCTCTCACAGGGAAAAGGGGGTATCACCCAGAAGAATGTGGAGAGGATGTTCACCTTAGAAGGGGCTGCTGCTGTTCCCTCCCCTGATCTCCTGTGCAGGACAGACTGCAAATCCTGCAAAGAGCAGCAAAGAGCACCCACTCTCCCTGGCCTGCAGGGACCTTGAGGCAGGACACTGCTGGAGTGAGCTACAGCCACCCTCCATCCACCAATGCCTCTGCACCCAGCTGGAGTACTGTGCTACAGAAAAATATCTCACTTCACTCTGAAGCCTTCACATGATAAAGAATCCATCCTGCTTTCTAATGACCTGCTCTAGTGCTAATTAATCACCCTGTTGACAGCAACCATCTTCCACCCTGAACATTCCTGCCCTCCCTGTCAAATCCTTGTCTCCAAGCCTGTTAACTCCTGGAGTCCTTCTGTCAGAGACTGAAATGTTATGATTTATGGCTGTGATAGATGAGTAATGCAATGATTGACTCTCACAATTAACAGACAAATATCATGTATATAGGTTAAGAAAAGTTTTACAGATTTATAGTTATGTTTTACCCCCTAGCGTGGTTATCAAGGGACAGCTGGGGTTGGGACATCTGGGAGGGCTGGCTTGTCACTGTGGTGACATCTGACCTCCAGTCAGGGTCTGAGGAAGAGATCTCCACTGGACAGTGAAGAAGGGGTCGATGGACAGAACCTTGGGAGGGGTTAAAGGGTTAAAAGGCAAAACCTCCATTGTGTGGATGAGCACATGGTGGGAAAAACCCTTTGCTCCTGGCGCTGTCATATTTTCTCTATTCAGTCCTCTGTTGTATTTTTTTATAAGGTTTAATAAACCTTTCTAAAATTATTAAAAGTGAGTAGCTATTTCTCACAAACCAAAAATAAGTCACAGACTGCATGCTAAAGGCTAAGGAAATTACTAGTGTAATTGATGCAACAGAAAATAAGATGCCCTATCATGAAGAACCACATTTTATGTTTCATTTAGGTTTGCCCTTGCACATGAATGTACGACTTGTGAGATATGATGTGAAAAATGCATATTTTATGTTGGCTCTTCACAAATATTAAAACAAATATTATATGTCTTGTGTTAGAAAGTAATGCTGTATTAATTCTCTTAAGTAGTGGGTTAAATATAGTTTTAAGTTATAACATAATGTTAAAATAGAAACCATGCTATGTAGGATACTTTTTTTCTAAAGAAAGGACTCACAGCGAGATAGCAGCCACAGGACACCTAAATCTTTCAGAGAAAAAGAATTTACTGCTCTCTTATCAGGAAAAAAAAACTTCTTCTTGCCTCACTGGGGTTAAGCTTATGAAGAAGAAGCTGACACTGACCAGACAGAATCCTGTATTTGAATGGAATTTATGCATCATGTATGGAATGTATGAATATGCAACAGGCTGTTGTTTTTAAGGGTTAATCCTCTGTTAACTCGTGCTGCCCAGAAAAAGGTACCCGGATGTCTGTAACTCTTTGTTTCTATTGTCTCATATTGTCCTAATTAAAATTGTCCAAATTATTATTACTCTAATTGTATTACCATTTTTATAACCATTTTATTACTATTAATTTTTTTAAATTTTAAAAACAAATGATTGGCGTTTTTCACATGTGCCTTTAGTTAAGGCCAGAGTCAGGTCCATTAGCAGGCAAGCTTCTCTTCTTCTTCACCAATGCAAAGACAAACAGCAGCACTAGAGCATATGTTTTTTAATCAAAAGTTTATTCCTGTATTTTTCTCTAGATAGAAAATATTTGTAACCACTTAATTTCATCTGCCGTGTTTTTTAAAGCACTGTGAAACATGCTATTCATACAACATTGTTAAAGGGTCAGATTATTCTCACCTAGAATCTGTTCAACAAATTCCACCAACAGCCAAAACATTATTTAACAAAAACAAACAAGTGAATAAAAGTGAAAACGAAAAAAAAGTACTCAAAGCAATATGAATTTCAAATCCAAGTAATTTGAATTACTACTCAATCACTATCAACTCAGTGTGAGAAACCACTTCAACAAAACATACAAGATTTCTATTCACAGATCTTTTCAGCTCAAGCTTGAAACAAAGTTCTCACTATCTCTAAAGCTTAGCTCCAGAAATTATATTATTGTACACAAACGAAGGACAGAACCCACAATTTTACCAAGCTTTCTGGTATGTTTCAAAAATTCATGCAACATGAGACCTCAAAGGAATACCAAAGATTGTTACGAGCAAGGAAAAAAAACAAACCAAAGTGAAAACAACAAACCCAAACACTGCCTCAGTTTATTGCCAAAACATAGTTTTGCCACAGCACATTTACATTGACTTCATGAACACAGCACACCTTTTTTTTTTAAGTGCAAATATACTCACGAAAAGACATTCCCAATGTAGGCATAATATGAACAGCAGTAGGGAGCAGTCCCATCACAGCAGTAAGCCTTGCAGCCATTATCACACTGAGCCAAACAATCTTCTGTTGAATAAAAATAACACTCATGATGTCAAACATCAAAATCTCACACAGCACAGCTTTGAAGAAAATGCTGTCTAACAGTTTCATACAATCACAGCGCTGCCCTTGAGGTGTGATCTGACTCTGTAATCCTAATGGCAGCCCATGCCCACTCATTCTGCATTTCAGACTTAGGTGCTTTCCCTATGAGTATTCTATAGCTGGCCATATCAGTTCCCCCTTATATTTAATCCTTTAAAGTGAAAAGGAACATTTTGAAATGCCAAGACACCACAGACCAACTTCTTCCATCCCAGCAAGGAGTCCAGAAGAAACCTGAGTCTGGGCTACTTTTCTTGTTGATCTGGAGGGTGGCAGGAGAGGAGGAAGCTGTCTGAGAACAGGCTATTTCTCCCAGTCCCAGCCTGGGGCTCCCTCATCCCTTGCCACCTGGCAGCAGCTCCCCTCACTGTGCTCCAGCACCAGGGCCAGTGTGGCATGGCAGTGCCTGGCACAGGGGCCAGCAGTCCCCTCTCTGCCCCACTGAGGGCACTTGAGGCCACAAGTGCTCCCAGCCACAATGCTCTGCTGGACGAGAGCTCTTTACAACTAAGAAACACGGAAAAGCATACATCTTTTTATTCCTATGAGAAGCTATTTTAACAGTATCTACCTCTTGTGCTGTCATGACATTTAGTGGTTTCAAAGCCCTAAGTCAGGCTTCCCCAAGAAGATGACTCTGTACTGCCACTGCATTGTAAAAACATTCTTGGGGATCACCATCCCCACGGTCAAGGCTTCAGCTGCAGCCTGGATAAATTCAGAGGGACTCTGTGCCCACACACCATCACCCTTGGTGACCTATTTGGTCACATACTGAAGTGGCAGAGACTTGAAATCAACGATGGCAAACCATGCTTCTGCATTCCCAGTGCACTGTAGCTCCCCCTTTCTCAGGCTGCAACTCACCTGAGAGGTTCTAATTCTCCCACTGCCATTACTGCCTTTCATCTGTGCTGACCCTTTTGGTTGGTGTGCTGGGATCCGGGAACCCTACCTCATCTCAGCTTCTGCCACGCTCCCATTCCTGCCCCAAGTAGGTGAAAAGCTCCCACCTTGCCCTGAGACTCCTTTGCTCACTGACTCATGCTCACAGCCTGATTGCTCACAGGATTTTAGCAGGTCAGCTCTGAACCTGCTCACACTTGGTCTCTGTTTGAAAATGAGCACCAAGTGAGGGCTGGAGAGGGCTGTACAACACAGCACATGGGGCAGCCCAGGCAGACGCACCCTAACCCTGTGAGATGATCCCTGGATTAAAGAAAAACATGAAAAAAAGCAGAACAATCAACCCATCATTCTGCCAACCAGCCCTGCCAACAAGTGAATTAGGGCAGCCAGCAGGACACCCATCTCCAGAGGGAGAACAGCAGGCCAGGGATAGCACAGGCACTTCTGTAGGAAGCAGCAATGCAGGACTGCCACACAGGACACCCCATACCAAGGCTCTGGCAGGGCTGCCATCTCAGGACACCCTAAACCAAGGCTCTGGCAGGGCTGCCATCTCAGGACACGCCATACCAAGGCTCTGGCAGGGCTGCCACACAGGACACCCCATACCAAGGCTTTGGCACAGCCCTGTGCCAGCAGCTCCAGCTTTTGCAGTATCACCTCTTTTTGGCATGGGTACTCATGGCTCCAGCTGTGCCATGCCAGGACATCTCCAGGCTCTGCCCTGGTGGGAGAGCACCAAGGTGCCTTCACCCTGCACATCACACCCTGTGTGGGTGGATTCACAGAATCACAGAACGGGTCAGGTGGGAAGGAACCACGGTGGATCATCTGGTCCAACCTGAATCATCCTAGAGCACATGTGGCACGGGATTGCATCCAGGCGGTTTCTGAGTATCTCTGTTCAGGGAGACTCCACAACCACTCTGGGCCATCTGTTCCAGATGTGTGGACACCCTTACCGTAAAGTTCCTCCTCATGATCAGGCGTAACTTTCTGTGCATCAACTTCTGCACGTTGCCCTCCCCGCTCCTCTGCTCAATACCACCGAGCCTCTGCTCCATCCTCCTGGCACACCCCCTTCAGATATTTACAGATATTTATACACGTGAATAAGGTCCTCTTTCAGCCCTGTCTCCTCGAGGTTTACTCTCCCTGCAGCCGGAGAGGGGCTCCCGCTCTGCTGGGACACCCCGGGGACCGCCTTCCAACTCCCTATGCCAATTCAATCGGAAAAGCTTCCACATCTGACCAAAACTTGGCCGGCCCCGCTCACACCCGCCGCCCGCAGCTCCGCGCCCGTCCCCCGCCCCACGCCGGTCCCGCTGACCTGCCAGAAGGAGGAGGAGGAGGAAAGGGGGAAACAACACCCCGCAGGCCGGGTACCTCTCCGTCCGGCCGCGCCGCTCCATGCCGGCTGCAGCACGGAGCCGCCGTCCGCCTCATGGCGGGGGCGGGTCGGCCTCATGGCGGGGGAGGAGGGCGGGCGGAGCCGGGAGGGCTCCTCGTACCCTGCGACCGCCCCCGAGCGGGGCTGGCGGCTCCCCGAGTGTTGGCGGCCTGTGTCTCACACCGGTGTTCTCTTTTCCGCCTTCCCGCTGTCTTTGTCCCGCTCGGCAGCCGTGGGGTGACCCGGTACCGGTGTCCCACCGGAGGGATGTGAAAGGCGGCGCCGGTGTTGTTTGCGCCGCTTTGATCATGCGGTGTTCGAGGGGGGCTCCTGCCGTGGTTTAAATCGAGATTGTCTTTAAAGTGGGATTGAAACTGTGGTTGTGTGAAAAACGCCGGTCACTTGTTTCTAAAATTTTAAAAGTTTAATAGTAATAAAATGGTTGTAAAAATAGCAATATAATTAGAGTAATAATAATTTGGACAATTTTAATTAGGACAATATGAGACAATAGAAACAAAGAGTTACAGATGTCCGGGTACCTTTTTCCGAAAAAGGACACCCGTTAACAAAGGATTTACTTTTAAAAGCAATAGCCTGTTGCATATACATACATCTCATACATGATGCATAAATTCCATTCAAATACAGGATTCTGTCTGGTCAGTGTCAACTTCTTCTTAATCCTAACGGCGTCCTGAATCCTGAGCGAGGCAGGAAGAAGTCAGCTCCTCTGATAAGAGAACAATAAATTCTTTTTCTCTGAAAGATGTAGGTGTCCTGTAGCTGCTATGTGGTGCGAGTACCTCATTCCTTTCTTTAAAAAATATCCCACTTACATAGTTCCTATTTTAACTACTAAAGTTACCTTTTAACTACAAAACTACATTTATCATACTATTAAAATGTTAATATAGCGCTACTAATCAATACAACAAAATACATACAGTAAATTTCTGTGTAGAGCCATATAATATGCACTTTTCACAGGTTGTTTCTGCCCTGAGATCAGAGGCATGGGCTGTTTGTGCCATGGGGCCACAGTGTGTTCCCAAACCTCAGACGGGCTCATCCCTACTGCCCAACAATGAATATGTTCCGTCACCAGGCCAGAACAATGCTCCTAAGTGCTCTTCAGGAGTGATTTTTGATAATTATTTAAATGCTGCCAAAACTCACCCCCGTGTAAAAATTTCCACAGATGGGGCCCAGAGGTCAAAATATTTGCTTTGTGGTCTCACAAATCAGAAGGGTTAGCTCTGACTTCGCATGAACAGCTGCAGGTTGAAGAATGTGCTTTGGAAGGCTGAAATATGCACACAAAAAATGAAAAACATCCACAGGTTTTTTCACTCATAAAAGGTTTCCTGCTGTTGGCTGCTCTAAGGGGAAGGCTGACACAGAAACATACAATGAATCTTCTTTCCCAGACAGACCTGCCATCACTTTTTTCACACTCATGTCTTTGTTGCAAGCATCCAGCAGCTACTCTAATAGAAAAAAGCTCTAGAAGTAAAAGCCAGTGCAGGGCTGCACCTTCCCCCTACCACACCACACCAAACTCACCTGTCCTTCCCTTCTCCACTGCATTTACCATTGTGTTCTCTGGATCTTGGAGCCTAAAGGTAGGCACAGTTGTTTCCACAGAGGGTTTGTAAGAGGCATAGGAAGCAGCATAAGTAGCTCTTGCTGAATTTTAATCCTTATGATTGCCACAGTGAATTCTATTGGTAGGCCTGATGCCTTGGGTTTTAGCTTTTATATTTTTCAGATTCTGTACTGCTTTAGTGTGTAGTTCTGAGCTTCATATTAGGGGATAGTAAGCTCTCTTCATAGTGTAGGTAGACAAAACAATTCCTTCTCTAGCTGGGGACCAAGGACAAACAATCCAAATCTCAGGCCGAAGAGCAGTTACAAAAGTAGAAATATTCAGCAGCTGGTCCCACAGAAAAAAGTCCTAGAAGAAAATGAGCCAAACTAGAATTTCCTTTTTTTTTTTTTTGCAGCCTACCAGATGCACAGCCAACAATAAAACTATTTGTTTTCCTTTCCAGCACTATACATGCTCATGTTCTTTTGGTCTCAAAGAGCCAGGATCTACAACGGAGATCTTACCTTAACTGCTCCCACACTAACGGGACAGAAAAACACTTGCCTTTTTCCTGGGCACTGTGAGCACTTATAAAAACAACCACACGATGACGCTGTCCACTTGAAAAGAAAAAAAATTTTTTAAAGGACATTCACCTCGCCTAGCTCTAATCCATGCCAAGTGCAGATCCAAGTTGAAAACGTCACTGCTCTCCAATCAACTATGTCAGGACAAAAAGAGTTCGCTGATCTTCCCCTTCCAAGTGCAGACTCGTATTTGCACCACAGCAAACGGCAACACGAACTCCTTTGCACTAATAAATCTTTTCATCTCACAGAGTTAGTTACAAACTTGAACATATCAGGCAAAAAGCAGCTCACACATATGTCAGCTGAAAAAAGCTCTTTCCACCTAAAACTTCAACCAAACCCATCCAACTGCATCCATCAAAGAGAGGAACTTCTCAAAAGCCCTTCTCAAAAGAAATGGCATACTCTCCTCCTAAACAGTCGAGCTCCAAGGACTGATCCCACACAAAGGTGCCAGAACACTTGTTACCAAGCATTCCCTGCCTCCAGGCCTATATCAGCTGCCTACCAAGACCGAGCATGGAGAGTGCTTACCTTGTCCAAAGTAAGGGCACTGCCAGAATTTCAGAAGATCACCTCTGAGGAGTGGAAAGCACATCCCTATTTTGTACTAGAGGATGACCATCTATCCCCATTGGACAGTGTGAGGACCATGGTTCCTGCCTAGGTCTTTTAAACGTTCCGCTGATCAAAATGAAATGAAATGAAATAAAATAAAAATCACTACAAAACCACCATGAACATCTCTGAAGATGGACGGGATAGGCTGTTCCAGACAAGCCACAGGCTGAAATTTCACCTGCATTCACTTTAAAAAAAAAATTATTTTGATGTTCCAGTTAAGTCTGGTATCTTTTAAGGACAGTTTGCACACTTAAGGTTATTCCTGGCCTGGTGGCCAGAACACCTTAGCTGCAGTCTTGCTTCACACCATTGGGTGTCATCTTAAAACTACCAGTCCTGGACTCTGTAGCTTTATCCAAGCTATATTTCAGTCTATTTTTGCTGTGCTTTCCAATTGGAATTGCTTGAAAAGGTGCTTTTCTTTACTGCTATGAGTATCCTTAAAATTGCAAATGCAGCTAGAGGTCCAGCAGTCTGGGTTTGTACAGCATGGAGCATGGGAATAAGGAGGCTTGTAAGAAATGGAGGCAGAGATTTTATTGTACCTGCAGTAATAGAACAAGTGTGAATGGTTTTCAACTGCAAAAGGATACATCCAGACTAGATATGAGGAAGAATTTTTTTCATTCTGAAGGTGGTGAGGCACTGGCACAATTTGCCCAGAGAAGCTGTGGCTGTCCCATCCCTGGAAACATTCCAGGTCAAGTTGGCTGGGGCTCTGAGCAATCTGAAATAGTTAAAGGTATCCCTGCTCATTGCAGGGGAGTTGGAACTGAGGGATCTTTAAAAGTCCCTTCCAACCCAAACCATTCTGTGATTCGATGAAACTCACAGTAATGGCAGCAAAAGTCTGGAAATGGCTGCTGGGGAAAAGAGTGTGTTTGGGTGGGGCTTTTTTTAATTGTTTTTTTGTTTGTTTGGTTGTTTGGGGTTTTTTTGTTGTTGTTGTTTTTTCTTTTTTTTTAATCCCAGATGAGGTTTGTTTTAAACAAACTTAGGTCAGAGGTGGCTTTCCTGAAGTAGAACTAGTAGCTTGGCCAAGACACTGGAATCTGTTTTAATCCAGATTACTGGGTGGTGGAAAATGGTCTACATGTGAATGTAAAACCCCTTCATGGGTGCCCTGTGTTGTCTGTACAGAATTCCCTGTACAGAATTCTCTGTATAGCATTTTAGCACCTTGAGCAGAAAAGTCTGAAGCAGACTTGTGTCCTTGCTTTGTAGCAGATGGATGCAATGAGAGCATGGATGTACTGTGGGAAAAAAAGAGAGGTCAAAGCTGGTGTTTGATTGCAGCCCAAATATTGAACACAGGTCCAGATTCCATCCCAAAACCAAATCAAGTTCACCTCTGGATACATCTTTCTAAAGATACATAGAGGTGAACACGAGGGGTACGTGGAGGGGAGGAAGGGTGGCTTTTGGGCCCTAGGAGAAGCACTGAAGCTCATCACCCAGCTCCACTACAAATCTCACCTTGGTCAAAACTCTCAGCCCCATTACAGATGGGTCCTCACCTCTCAAAAAAAGAGACTGTCACAGCAGCATGAAGGCATCTCACAGAGAAGAGGATCTATAGCTCAACAGAGCCTCTGTCCTTGAAAAAGCCTCTAGTTTGTTTATGATAGAGGTTTCGTGATAATAAATCCCCTAACAGCTGAGGTGGGACAGGTCGCAGGACAGAGAGAGAGGCAGGGAGGTATCTCAGGACATGGAATCTGCATCTGTTTTTGTCAGCATCCCACTGACTTGGGAAGGAAGAGACTCTAATTACATCTCACTGTTTCTTGTCATGGAAACAGCTGAACCAGGACCCTGAGCAGGCAGGTGAGGCAGTGCATGCTGGGCAGCTGGGTGTGTGCTGGACGACTGTCCCTGATAAGGAGCAGATGGTTGGAAATACTCAAATACATATACAATTTCTCTTCTTCTCCCTCTCCTGGGGGGAAAAAAATAAAAAAAAATATAACACTTCTCTATTTCTTTGACCCTTTGGCTTTCAAGGAAAGCTCAGAAGTGCTCCAGAGCAGAATGTGTATCTTCCACTGCCATCCCTCAAACAGAGAGGATGTCCTGAGCACATCTATCTAGAAACAGTGATCAGAAAAAGGAAAAATAAAACAGGAAGATGAAACACAAAGATCAGTGCGTGTATTACCTAAAACTCCCCAAGTATTACTGAAAAGCTCTAGGCCAGCCCAAGGATGTTGGGAAGCCTTGGAGTAAGGATCCTCCTTGACTTTCTGCTTTCCCTCCCCTTCCTTCTCTCATTCTGTCACATTCAATGGTCTCCATGAATGCCTGGATTTCGTAATGATGATTAATGAGGGTATTTGCACTGTGGAAAGGCTGCACACTTTGTCCTTGTGCCTGTTGTCTGAGTCACCAGCCTCCTCCACAACAGGACATTTTTTGCCTGGTCCTCTCTTAAAGCTAATGACAGAGCAAACTCTGGGCAAAGAGTAAACGACACAGCTGGGTTTGGACAAAAGCATGTCCTTGTCCTTGAACAGAAAAATGCAACAGGGATCCTTCCCCTCTGGGGAAGAAAGCTGTACTGTGTTTTGTTTCCCTTGTGAGCTGGCTCAGACCACGTTTGAGCAGCTATCTGCCTCACAAGGACCCAAAGCTGCAAATCTTGGGCACTGACAGACCTCCCATCCACACAAAATCTCAGGAGCCTTGCAACCCACAGGTACTTCTGTGGTGATGCCCAAGTCTTTCCTTTCACTAACCAAGATGCCCTGGCAGGATGTGGTGGAGCTGGCAAGGAAAGCAAGCAGATGTTGGTTTCTTGCAGCCAGGAGGTGATTTCTGGACTAAATAGAGGATCCAAATTTGCAGGAAGGTGCTTTACCAGGGAATGCCAAGGGGAACGTGCTGTGCTGTCGCAGCCCATCCTGATCGGTGCTGTGCCAGCCTGCTTCTCCCCAGCCTCTATAGCTGCATGCCCAGAGGTGCAGACAGGTGTCCTCTCATATTTACTATCAAATAAAACCTATATTACTGACTTTGCCATATGGTCTCGTTTGCACCTTCATTTGGGCAAAAGCATTTCTAATAACTTTAATAACTGTATCATGAGAGTTGTGTATCCTGTTTTGAAGGGATTTCTTTGGACCTGAAAAAGATACTTTCTGCAACTCTGGTGTTAGCCTTTAGAAAAACCTATCTAATTTAAGATGAAGCTTAAATTGCTAAATCCAACAAGGAAATTTGTCTGATGAGGAGTGGCAGGTTTTACTAGAAGGGAGATCTTTCTAGATCTTTTGCCTGCCTAGACTCCCAGCCTAGATGGAGCCAAGAAGCTGTAATGGGAATGAATTACAACTTCCTTTTGCAGCCAGTTATGGGTCTGTCAGCTCCCCATCTGACACTCATCTCCCCCAGCCTATGACAGATGCGCTGAATTACAAATTCACATTGCAATCCTGTCCAGAAGAGCCATGATAAATGGGGACAATTAGACAGTTATATCAGCAGAAAAGACCAAATACTTAAGCAGCTGACACAATCTGAATAGATTTGTATTAGGGGATGGAAAGGCCATGTGGTCCACAATCAAACCAGAGGGCTTGTTACATGAATTTCCACTCTGAATGAACAGGGCTGTTGCTGTAAAAAGACAAACCTTGTAAATAAACGCTCTTTGGGGAAATGTTTAGACAGCACAATCCAGTTTCACCCTGACTTTCCAGCCACTGGGTGTGTGTGTCAGCCTTCCCTTTCCATTTGCTCACTGTCTGACATTTACAAGATGTTGGATGCACAAACAAGTCACCAGCAGGTCCCAACTTGGGGTTGCCCCAAGGGTCAAGTTCACTTTTGGGAAAATCCTGCCCTGCTTTGTCATGTAATGTTCTGGAAAAATTTGGGTATTAGATTCTTGGTTTTCACTAAGTCTCTGCTGGGTCAATTCTTCCCTTCTGCGTTCTCTTGTGGTGGTAGAAGCAACTCAGACTCTCCTTCAAAGGGAGAGGAAATCCTAACTATAAAAGCAATGACCATTTCAGTCATTAAAGCTGTGAGTGATCAACTGCAAAAAGCATCATAAAGGTGTCAGCTGTGCTCAATAGCATTTGGATGGCTTTATGACTCTGTTCTGACACATCATCAGTGAAATTACCCTAGAAATAAGCAGATGTGAGCAGAAGTGTCTCGTGTGGTAAAGCACAGGCTCTGCTGCACTGATCCAGTGTTAACCCGTGGTCAATAGACCACTAGTGAGCTATAAAACCATGAGGTGTTTCACAGAACAGAAACCACGTGTGTTGTGTATTAATACATTGCTGAGGTCTGGAGACATCAACAGCTGGTCCTGACTATCATCAGTATCTGAAAGCTAATGTAGAATTGTACCAATTATCTTTATTTAATTATTTTTTATAGTCATCACTGTATAATTGTGCTTTTCTAGAGCAATAAGCTTATTTCCACCAAGGGGGAATATTCTGTTTATTCTCCCCAAATTCATCCAGACTATTTCATTCATTGCCAAACAGCAGATACAAAGTGCAGTGTATCTCCGAATTGCTTGGATGCTTTTAAGATTGAAAAGCATCTGGGAAATCCCTAATGCCCTTACAGAAAATATTGAATGAAGCACCTTCTTCCACCCAGCCAGAGTGTCACAGTTGGGGCTTAAAAGAGAGATCAATAGATGAGAGAAGCCAGTGGCATGAAGTCCCCAAGCAATTTAGTTGTCGTGTCCAGAGGAAATGAGCCATGCATTTGGGATTCACAGTGGGAGCAGGACATGTCCATGGCACATGCCCCATCTCTGGAAGTATTCAAGACCAGGCTGGTCAGGGCTTGGAGCAACCTGATATAATGGAAGGTCCATGGCAGGGATTGGAATGAGATGAACTGTCACGTCCCTTCTCACCCAAACCATTCTGTGATTTCTTGGTTCCTTCAAAGATGTTATCTTAGAAGAATTTAGCAGCCAGGTTTCTTCACTGAGTGATGCAATCTTGTGGGTTTGCCCCAAGAATTTGCCATGATAGCTTTTCCCTGTAGAGACTAGTGGTTGTAGTTGAAAGATTTTAGTACTGAAATTGGAGGTGCACATTGAAATATTGATGTGCAAGGAAGAGAGAGGAAAGCAACTCAAGAAACGGTGGTTGAATTGTAAGGCAGTAAAACAGGGTATTTTCCTTGCCTCTTCCTGGGGAATGGGTTAAACATTGGATTGAAACAGCAAAAATAAAGACAATTAAAGGTTCTGGAAATCTCAGCTAAGGATTTAAAGGTAATAAATAAATAATGCCTTAAGAGAGGACTAACTGAGAGTTCTTGGCTGGATGCATGAGAACCCTGAGGAATCAGGAAGGGCCAAATTTTGAGTATGTCAAGTTCTAAACAGCCCAGGGTTTTCATTCAAGCTTCTCCCTAAGCAAAGAAGAAGAAAAATGTCATAGTCGCAGGGAGTCTTGCTAATGGAAATATTCAATAACCATAATTTGAGCTTGGCTTTCTCATAAATTCAAAGCAATTTCCCCATAATATCAGGAGAATATATGGCCTTTCTTGAGGCAGCAGAAACACCAAATAAATCAAATTTTTAATTCACTTGAAAACATTTTCCAGCATTTCAGATTTAATTTGTCTGATGAGATGGAGTCAGATTGAAAACAGTGATGCAGGGAAGCAGGAAGAAAATCAGAACACAAAACCAAGCAGATATTAGGACCCTATGCATTAGTGAACCATAACAACAAAAAGGAAAGGAGTCACAACCCTAATGCCCTAAGAAGCAGTCTACCCAGAACACAGTTTGAAAGACCAAATCTTTGACTTTTGTGGGTTTTCCCCAAAAATGTACATTTTAATAAATGAGTAATATATGACTACCTCTGAGCTTGTTGTTGTAAATGGGTTAAGAAATGCACAGAAATCAGGTATGTGGTCACACAACATCCTTTCCATCTCAGGGCTGGTCCAATTCACCTCTTGAGCATCCTAGGAAAAGGGTTTTTCCTAACTCTGCTAGCTGGGAGCTGAAGCAGTGGGGAATGTTTCTGAAAGTCACTCCTCTTCAAAACCCCTTTTCATACATGGGGAAACTGAGGCAGGCAGTAAGATGACTTTTCCAAAATTAAATTACAAACTGAGCAAGCCCTTTTGCAGACTTATAAAATTGTAGTTCAACCATACTGGCAGTCTCTGTATTTGCTGACCACCCCCAGTAGCACCACTGGAGTAGAAAGTGCCTTTTTTGGAATGGAAGCCACCAAGATCAAGCCAAAACTGAGCACTCAGCAATCAGCAGATTTGTGACATCTTGTGCTGAACACCTAAGCCATAGAATCACAGAATGGTTTGGGTTGTAAGGGACCTTAAAAAACATCATCTTCCATACCCCTGCCACTGGCAGGGACACCTTTCACTATTGGAAATTACTTCAAGCCCCATCCCATTTGGCCTGGAACACTTCCAGAGATGGGGCAGACACAGCTCCTCTGGGAAATCTGTGCCAGGGCCTCACCACCATGACAGACAGGAATTTTTTCCCAGTACCCCATCTAATCCTGCCTTCTGTCAGTATGAAGCTATTCCCCTTTGTCTTATCATTCCATACCCTTGTCCAAAATGCTTCTCCAGTTGTCTTGGAGCCCCTTTAGGCACTGGAAGGGCCTCTATGTTGTCCCCAGAGCCTCCTCTTCTCCAGGCTGAACAATTCCACCTCTCACAGTCTATCCTCAGAGCAGAGAGGGTCTGGTCCTCCTCATACTGTGCACCTTGGGATGGCTCCTCTCCACACTCTACAGAAAACCCTCCAGCAGAAGTTATTTTGGGAATTTCCATGGGATTGTGGCACTGCTAGAGCTGGGATTTGAGCTCAGCACCTTCTCTCTCCACCCCATTGGCATCCCCTAGGACAGTGCATTCATTTGGAGAGGCAGTGACCAAGCAATTCAGCCCAGGAGGGTTAAGGCTGATGGTTCCTGAGTGGCAGCTCATGCTGGGAGACACATGATGATGTCAGATCCACTGGTGGAGAGAGAGACTAAAAAATGAGAATGAATTACTCTTCCCAGAGTCTGTTTTATTCCCTGCTGCTGCCTCTTCCTGGACAACTTGCTGTTGCTGCATTTCAATTTAAAAGACTTATTAAAAATCACTGGAAAGGGGCAAAATTGACTGACTTTGCTTTGTTTCCAGCAGAAGAGATGAGATTTATTTTTAATGTACCTGTGTCTCTGCAATCATTACCTGCTTTCCAGCTGTGTTGCTAATGAGTGTCAGGACCATCATTTTGCTAATGGAGAAACTGAGGCATGGGCAGTGACTATGACATTCCCCAGGACATGGGTAGGGATTATTCCTGGGATTTGAAACCCCTTTATCTGGGTTTTCATTTGCTGCAGCCCCAAGCCAGTCACATGGAAATTGCACTTCATAGATAGCAGTCTTACTGACTGCTTTTGCACAGTTCTCTGTATATGATTTTTCTTATGGGTAATTATTATGGAAAAACAATTGCAGAAGCAGAGGAGAGCAGTAATGGTCCATGTGGCAAATGAGCATGAGCAGCAGACCTCCAGGCTGACTGGTAAAGCAGAAAAACAGCGTGGTTTAGACTGGTTTAGTAACAAAGCAGGCTAAAAAAACCTCCAACCAACATTTATGGATGCAGAAAACAGGAGGGTTTTCAGAAAAAAAATCATAAAATACATTTCCACATGTTGGAAACTGGAATCAGAGCTGCTTGAAAATGGGTGGCTGGTTTGGCATAGACTGAGTTGCAGTCCTGGACCTCTTTAGCATAAAAGAGACTCCAAGAAAGATGGAGAGAGACTATTTACAAGGCAGTGTAGTGACAGAACAAGGGGGAACGGCTTCACACTGACAGGACAAGGGGGAATGCCTTCACACTGACAGAGGGCTGAGTTAGATGCCATATTGGGAAGAAATTCTTTGCTGTGAGGGTGGTGAGGTCCTGGCACAGGTTTCCCAGGGAAGCTGCTGCTTGGAAGTGTTCCAGGCCAAAATGGATGGGGCTTGGAGCCACCCGGTCTAGTGGAAAGAGTTGTAACAAGATAATTTTTAAGGTCCCCTTCAATCCTGTCATTCTATGAATTTATGTTTCTAAAATCTTTCCAAATGGGTTCCGGGAAATTGTGCAGTCCTACCTCCAGTAAGCAAAATCCATAAATTCCAGAAGGAATTTACCTTCTGAGCAGTGAGCTGGAAGAGGTATCAACTGCCACTTCAGTCCTCTGTCAGTCATGTCATTGCCCTCCAATGCACAGAGCCCAGGCTGTGGGCTGGCAGTGGCTCCTTGGTCAGGACTTACCAGCTGTGCTTACCCAGGAAGGTCCAGGTAAGGAAGGTTGGGGTAGGAAGGCAAGGCCAGGCTGGGAAGGTCCTCTCCACCTCCATCCTCAGCCACCCCAAGATGGGGGGTTTCTAGGAATCAGGGAGCACATAAACCTGCAAGGAGAATTATTTCACTTCTTTAGTGAAACTTGTTAGAGTAGGTGATGCTCAGGGTAAGGTGGGTGGATGTGTGAACATGCTGAAGAGAGGTGGGGTTTTTCTCTCTTTCAAAAAAGAAAAGGAACTTGGAAATGACACGTGATTTTAAGAGATACTGCTTTAGGTTGCAAACGCCTGTGTCTGAAATCTAGAAAAATGCTAAGTTGAGATTTAAGAGCTTATGCAACTATAGTTTTGCCAGTGGTGTGCCCAGCCCAACACTTCAGTCACACTGCCTTCCCCACAATGCTTCTTTCTCATTTAATGCCCAGAAATTATTGGGGACAACCCAAGGCTCAGAGGAATTGCACAGGCTGATCATCCCAGCATCTCCATGCTTGGCTACAACATAAAAAATGTAGACTTAGAACCAAGCTTTCCCTAACAGAACTAGAGAGCCAGCCAGTGACAGTGAGAGGCAGCAGAACATGGGTGCAAGGTGCTGCAGTGCTACATTATCATCATTCACAGGCAGCAGGGCGTGGGTTGTGCTGAGGTGCTGCTACTCTGCTCATCTCTGACAAATATTGATATATTTAAACATAATCTGGACTAGAAAAACACAACCAGATGTTGCTGGCTCTTGGGTGACGGGACACCTGATAGCCATTCCCACTTGTGCAAGGACTGACATTTACCTTGTGACACCACCACATCTCCACCCCAGGGGCTTTTCAGAACAGATCATACTCTCCACACCATGTTTATTAACCACCCCTCCACCCTATGCTCCAGCTGCACCAGGGATGACGCTGCCTCTTGGAAACTGGACCCGCAGTGGGAGGCATGGCAAACACAGGGTCAGTTCAAATCAGTGTGGTTTGGGGTAATCAGTGCCTTATGAGGAGTAAAAGGCCTTTAAGACCCCCCTCCCCCCTGTAGTTGCCCATCTGAGGTTCTGTTTCATTTTGCTCAAAACAAAGTGTAGGTGTACTGTGGAGCCAGGCTGGCTTGGAGCAACCTGGTCTAGTGGAGGGTGTGCCATGGCAGGGGCTTGGAATGAGATGAGCTTTAAGGTCTCTTTCAACCCTAACTATCCCATGATTCTATGATCGTCTTCCCCACCTTTTCTTCCCTATCTCTTCTACCTGCTTTCCACAGCAACCCTCTGCTTAGTCTGTTTTGGAGCAGGAAGATGTTCATAACCAGATCTCCTCACAGACTGAGAATGAGAGAAACTTCCCAGAGCTCTGGCAGTTGGATTTGCAGTGGGTAGGCTGGAACCCAAACAAGCACCTAGGCATGACAGCTCTTTGTCACACCCACAGCAAACCAGCTCAGCAATAGTATTTGCTGAATATTTGATATTTTTGTAGAAATTGAAAGAAATAGGATTAATCTGACAACATCCATCCAGCTCTATCCCCACTAACAATAAAGGGGAAAACAAAGGATCACAGAATTGTTTAGGTTGGAAAAGCCCTCTGAGATCACTGAGTCAAACTGTTCCCCCAGCACTGCCAAGCCCACCACTAACCTATGTCCCCAAGTGTCATATCCACAAAGCTTCTGACTAACCTATGTCCCCAAGTGCCACATCCACAAAGCTTCTGAATCCCTCCATGAATGGGGACTCCACCACTGCCCACGACAGCCTGTGCCAGGGCTGTACAACCCTTTTGAGGAAATCATTTTCCCTCATATCCAACATGAACCTCCCCTGGCATAATCTGCCATTTCCTTTAAGTCAGAAATCTCCCAAAATGGTCAGTCAGGCCTGTGAACTGTGAGCCAAGGCTGCAGAGCCAGACAGGAAAAAGCAGGTGGACAAAGCAAATTCCACCATGTAAAAGCATTGATGTGATTTGGGATGGGTATTCCAATGACCAGAAAACTTCTATTTGCGATAAACAGCAGGATATGGCAAAATCATTGAGCACTGACTTTATCCTGAGGCAAACAACCTTCCCAACTTGTACATTTGTGTATAAATTACTGCAATGAGGCAACACCACTGTGAACAGCTGTGCATTTATGCACGGAGAAGATGCACAGTTGTTGTGGTCGTAGACACACAGATCCATTTTAAACAGACTCCCTGCTATATAAAGGGTGGCTCAACAGTTCCCCTTGACAGATGAAAGGAGAAAATATTCGCTGTCAAGGAACACCTGAGCAACTCAACAGGCAGAAATGGCTCCAGGTACTTTTTATTACAGTTTTAAAGGATTTGTCAGTGCTGCAATGTGTGTAGGGTGAGAGGAGATGATGATGGGGTGGTATGTGGTGGGATACACATGCTCTGTGACAGCCCTAACTTAAACTATTGCACTTTATAAACCAATGGAAAAGAATACTTTTCCCTCCAATGTGACTTTAATTCATGAATTAATCTTTAGTCTAAATAGGCCAAGTCCTACAGGCTCCAGGGCATTTCTCCTCCAAGGGGTATTGTCTGAGATTAAGTTTGTGTTCTTCGCAGCAGACGGACACTAGTGTGAGTCAGGTGTGAAAGGCTGAAAACGTTTAAGGTTGACAAAGATCACCAAATTCTGCAGTCATATCCCAGAGAGCCACTCAGAGCACAGGTAATGTCACCATCTCTCACCCCAGTGAGGCAGACAGCCAGCATCACATCAGCAGTACAGCATAAACCATGGCTACACTGAGGTGCCTTCGCCTGGCACTCATCATCCCCTGCTTACTCATATAACCAGAGTGCACCATGCTCTTTTCACGTGGGCAAGGACCCATGAGAAAAGGAAAACCATGAGTGTATCAGGGAAAAACTTCGGGACACATACTAGTTTTCATGGAGTAACCATGACTCCACACAGGAGTGCACTACTGGTAACGCTAGGAGAAGCACAAGCTCTTGGTGGGGGCAGGTCTTGGTGAAAGGGTTTCAAAGAATTTTGGAGAAGGCTAAGCTTACCAAGAGGCACCAAGGAAGACGAGCCTTCAGACAGCATAGACAGAAGAGACTCGGAATTAATTCCCAGGTGCCACTCCCTCCTCAACCGTGTTTCCTGAGGACGGCTAACACCTTTTGCTGTGCTTTGCTGCAGGGTCATGGTTCTCTCCTCTCACCATTGCCGTGATCACTCTGGGACTGCAGTGGCCACAGCAAGCTGCCGCCTTTCCCACCGTGCCCCTTTCCAGCCTGTTTGCCAACGCTGTGCTGAGGGCTCAGCACCTTCATCTCCTGGCTGCTGAGACATACAAGGAGTTTGTAAGTGCTGTGGTCTCTGGCAATCTCCTCTGCTTTAGTCCGATGGCTTCAGGACTGTGTAACAGACACCTTTCAACTATTGGTGTATCCTTTGTTCTCTTTTGATGAGGAGAGGGGGTGTAAACAGGATAGCACAGGTTATGTCCCATCAGACTGGACCCTGTTTCCTCCTCTTAGTCCTCTGCCCCCCTACTCTGATCCTGCTCATCCCCCCTTCTCAGGACTATGGCTGCACAGGATCAGCTGGGACATGGCACAGATATGTGACAAGAATTTCCTGTCTTGGTCACCTCTGGCCCTGGGAGAGTCTGAGTGCTTAAAACTATCTAGTTTCTTCTGCTGACAGGAGCTGGCATGAGCTGTCCTTTGGGGTCATTACTCCTTGGGAGAACCTAGTTTAGATGTGGTTTCTGTTCACCTCAACACCTTGGCTTAGGAAGACCTTTAGGCCCAGTAGCTATTGTGCCAACACAAGAGTCCTACCTGCCAACCCTGTCCAAAGGCACCTCATAATTTGTTTCTTGCAAAGAGTAACCATTCAGAACAGATTGGGAAGTGTCTGAGGTCTCCTCTAGAACATGGGCAATAGATCTTTGTGTATTTGGGATGTCTCCATAGGAACGCACCTATATTCCAGAGGACCAAAGACACACAAACAAGAATTCCCAGGTAGCATTTTGTTACTCGGAAACCATCCCTGCTCCTGTGAAGAAGGATGATGCTCAGCAGAAATCAGTAAGTTTTTTTCACCCTCAGGGCAAGCACAGACCTGTGCTTCATTGCAGGAACAGGGTATTTTCATTTGTGAACACTTGAGTGCTTCCCTCTCCTCCCTTTTTGATTACTTGAACCCTACATAAAGAAAGAAATACTTTTCTGGGCTACACTGTAAATCACATTCCCACCCCAGGCATGAGAAAAACTATTGTCTGCATGGGACGCATGCAGACTATTGTCTGGGCGGTGCTCTTCAGACTGAAAACTTTGTGTCTGCTGAAGCTGTAGGAGTGGCGGCATCTCCAGGTGTTCCAGAGGGAGCAGGACGTGCTATCAAATACCCCTGCACAGCTTTGACCCTTTCTTATCCTAATTTCAGGACATGGAGCTTCTTCAGTTCTCCCTGATTCTCATCCAGTCCTGGCTGACCCCGGTGCAGTACCTAAGCAAGATGTTCACAAACAATCTGGTTTTTGGCACCTCAGACAGAGTGTATGAAAAACTAAAGGACCTGGAAGAAGGGATCCAAGCTCTGATGAGGGTAAGTTGCAGCATGTAGCATGACTATAAAATTAGACAGAATTAGATTAAATAGAGATCTCCCACACAGAGGGCCTTCAGCTCTCACGGATCCTTGAGATATCTCACCACCTTCCACTCTGAAGACCAGTGGCATCCTTAGGACTTTGTTTACCTTTAGATAATGAGATCCTGATACTGCACATTGGGTTTCATCACTAGGGAGGATAAGAAAACACAGAACAGATGTTAACACCCATTGCAAAGCGCTACTGCTCAGGAATCAGAACAATTCACACACAATGTCTTCCCAAACACAGCAACAAAAAAATATTCAGTTGTGCTAATGGCTAAATAATGTTTGCTACCATCTCCATGCAAAATACTTCGAAATGTGGCAAATTTTGTGATGATTCACAATATTTTACAAAAACATCTGTGTACAGATGGAAACCTGCACTCTGGTGTTTCCCTCATACATCAATACAGCATCCAGAGAGCTGAAAGCTGTGGGGTGATCCTCTTCAAGGAGGAACTAATCACAGATTCACAGAATGGTCTGGGTTGGAAGGACCTTAAAGCTTATCTCCTTCCAACCCCACACCATGGGCAGGGACACCTTGAACTGGACCAGGTTGCTCCAAGCCCCGTCCAACTTGGATTTGAACACTTCCCGGGATGGGGCAGCCACAGCTTCTCTGGACAACCTGTTCCAGGGCCTCACCACCCTCATAGGGAAGAATTTCTTCCTAATACCTAATCTAACTCTCTCCTATTTTTGTAAAACCATTCCCCCTTGTCCTGTCTCTATCTGTCCATGTAAAAAGTCACTCTCTACCTTTGCTCTAAGTCCCCTTTATAATCTACTTCATTTTTGCTTTGTTGCTTTAAATGAAGTTGTGTATTATCTTTTCAGTTATGTTTATTCTGTAATTAAGTTTATCTGGCAGGTTCACCCTGTAGCTAGAGCTCTGTGACCTGCAGCTATGGGAAATGAGTCTGGAATACTGTTTACATCTTCCAGCGTTAAAATGACTCTGAAAGTCAGACTCAGAGAGTAAACAGAGACTTCTGTCCTGGCACTTCAGTGGGAGAAAGTAGGGATAGGTATCAGTACCACATCCAGATTTTTGTGTGGGTGAGAAATTCTTTACTGTGAGGGTAGTGAGGCCATGGGACAGGTTGCCCTGAGAAGCTGTGGCTGTCCATCCCTAAAAGTGTTCAAGACCAGGTTAAAGGGGGCTTGGAGCAACCTGGTCTAGTGTAAGGTGTCCTGGTCCATGGCAGGGAGGCTTCAAATGAGATGGTCTTTAAGGTCCCTTCCAACCCAAATCAGTTTGTGACTTCACAATTCTATGATTTTGGTCCCCATTTGGTATGTGCTTAGGCATTAGGGAATGGTACACAGAAACCAGCCAAACTATTATATTTCACCCATTTATGGCTCCTTTTCCTTAACCAAAACTTTCCTGTTTGTGGCAGCTGGTGACCACAGCAGGGCAGGAGGAGTGCAGCTCTCAGCTCCAGATGTACATGGCTTGGGTCTGGATTAGAGCTTTGTTTTCTCACAAAGAGGGAGAAAAGAGAGAATTATTTGCCTGGTTCCATCTCCTTGACTGGAGGAGGTACAGAGTGACCCTGCAACTTGCTCTTTATTTTAAAACCCCAAAGACACACTCCTCCCTCCCTGCAGCCCTGTGCCCACTCCCTTCTCACTGTAGCATCACCCCAGCATCACTGCTCTTCCTGCAAACACATACACTCAAAAATATGTTTGAAATATTCTTTAAGAGTGAAGGGAGAAACCCCTGACCTCATTTAAAGTTCAGTGGGAACTGTGGCACTGGGCCTGTGGAAGATCATAGAATCATTGAGGCTGGAAAATACCTCTAAGATCACCAAGTCCAAAACTGACCACTGCCTCGTCAATCAGACCAGAGGACTGAGTGCCATGTCCAGCCATTCCCTGAACACCTCCAGGGACACTGACTTCACCATCTCCCTGTGCAGTCCCTTCCAATGTTTAACAATCCTTTCTGCAAAGAAATTCTTCCTGATGTTCAACCTGAAACACCTCTGGCACAGCTTGAGGTTGTGTCCTGTTGTCCTGTCACTTGTTCCCTGGGAGAAGAGCCTGACCCCCCCTAACTCCACACTCCCATCAGGGAGTTATAGAGAGTGAGAAGGTCCACCCAGACCCTTCTTTTCTCTAGTCTGAGCCTCCCAGCTGCTCCTGGTGCTCCGTTCCCTTCTCTGGACATGCTCAAGCACCTCAGTGTCTCTCTTGCCAGGAGGGGCCCATTACTGTCCCCGGGACTGGAGGTACCCCAGCAGTGCCAGGGCCAGGGGGCTGTTGCTGCCCTGGCCCTGCTGAACACACCATGGCTAACACCAGCCAGGTGCCGCTGGCTCCTTGCCCACCTGGGCACACCCAGGCTCATGATCAGCCACTGGCAACCAGCACTCTCAGGGCCATTCCCAGCCACTCTGCCCCAGCCTGGGGCACTGCATGAGGCTATTGTGGCCCATATCCTTCCCAGACCCCCAGCACCTTCCCCAGCACCTCCAAATCCTCTTCCAGGAGCTGCAGGACCGAAGCCCCCGGGGTCCCCAGATCCTCAAAGTCACGTATGAGAAATTTGACATCCACCTGCGCAGTGAGGACGCGCTGCTGCAGAACTACGGCTTGCTCTCCTGCTTCAAGAAGGACCTGCACAAAGTGGAGACCTACCTGAAGGTGATGAAGTGCCGGCGCTATGGAGAGGGGAACTGCACCTTTTGAGCCCGGTGACAGTTCCCTTCCTGCTCCAGTCCCTTGCTGACCATGGCTGCCCTACTCCTCTGGAAGAAAACTGGAGAATAAACCTGCTAATGCCAACATGTCTGCTTTTTGGGGTGGGACAGGCTACTGTGAGGGGCTGGGAGGGAGGAGCAGCCAATGGGACAGGGTGGATTTGGGGCTTAGGATGTGTATTGGGGATTAAAGAAGCGTATTTGGAGCTTGGGGGGATAGGGGAAGCAGATTTAGGGATAGCTTTGTACTGGGGAGTAGGTTTGGGACTGTGGGTAGATTTGGAGCTGGGGAGGAATTTGGGAGTAGATTTGGGACTAAAGTGTGGATTTTAGTCTGAGGAGGGTGGATTTGGAACTAGGGGGTGCAGATTTTGAGCTGGGGTATGGATTTGGTGCTGAGGATAGATTTGAGGAGGTGGGTTTTGGGTTGGAAGGGATGAAGTTGCTCCAAAACATGTGGAGCTAGTACTGATGGCTGGATTTAAGGCTTGAAGGAACAGAGTGCAATAAAGAATAAAGTGCAAGAGAAGGTGGAATAGGCTTGTATTCCCAAAGAAGACTTTCCAGACATTTGTTTGGAAAAGGGTCTGAGAAAAGGTCCTGCTGTGTTTTATCTTTACTTTTCAGTATGAAGGTGGTGAAGACCTGTCAAAGGTACTCAGAAAAGCTGTGGCGGCCCCATCCTTGGAAGTGTTCACAGCCAGATTGGATGGGGCTTGCAGCAACCTGGTCTGGTGGAAGGTGTTCCTTCCCAAGGCAGGGGGGTAGGATTGGACAATTCTTCTTAAGCCAGACCATTGTAGGATTCTATGCTGTGGTTCTATGAGTACAAAATAGTCTCTCTTGGTGACGGACATTCCATGCCCAGAGCCCCAGTCCTGCTCCAAGCTGTGACACATGAGCACTGCCACAGCCATGTCCCAGCTCTGCCTCCTCTGTTACCAGGTGACTACAGGCAGTCATTGTTCACACCTGCTCACACATCCCATGTGTGTTCTGCTCCTTCTGGCCTTGCTGCTGGCAGTGGACCCGTGCCCAAGGCACTCCTGGAAGCCCTTCCAGCACCCCTGGCCTCCCCATGGTGTCAGCTGCTGGGCTGCTGCCATGCTGGCCTGACCATTGTGCCCGCAGTGGACGGGATCTCACCATCTTGTGAGTACCCACCTACTGGGATACACAAGACAGGTGATGGACTTTGGACCTGGTTAGCATAAGAGATGTGGTAAACAAAATGCCTTGACCAGAACAGACAGCTTTCAAGATTGCAAGAAGATTAAATCAGACAGATTTACCAGAAAAGAAAAATTACATCAAGCTCTGCAAGCAATAGATGTTGTAAAATATATGTTTGTTTATGTGATGATTAACCAAATCATTGTAGTAAAACATTACTAGCCTTCCTAAAATAGTATATAAGTATTCGTACTCTACAATAAATTCAGATTCTTTAACCATCTCAAAGTCTCTGATGCATGGACAGAGGACTCTTCAACTAAAGTTGAAAAGAAGGGTGTTTATTGCAGCACGCTGGACACGTGTGGAATCATTTCCAAATACCTGTGCAAGGAGTCGCAGACTCCTGCTCTCTATTTATACAGGAAAGGTTTTACATATCCAAGCAGTTTCTAAGGACACATAATACATTATCATTACCTGCCTGCTTTGTATTATTATCAGCTGAATATTCATTATGGCTGCACAACTGTACTCCCTTAATTGGGTCAGTGGGATTTTAAAATAAGGGAGTGGGCATATGGGAGGAAGAAAGTTGTCTTCCTCATGGTGAACTCTTCACCCATGGCCAGCTGGCAGGACTTTTTGATCTGCTGGTCATGGCCCAAGCCTCTCCTAACTGTTTGATTATTCTTAAGGCAAGGTATTTCTATGGTCTCTGCTCCTTCACAATTGCTACATCTATCCCTGTCACTCCTACCTTCTCTTTCCTAATGTATTTGTCACTCTTTAACTAAGGTGCTTGATTCTTGCCACCTATATTACTAACTTAGCTTCTTGACTAATTTTAAAATCTTAACTAAAATATGCAATCTTCTACTATCCCAATTATATTCCCAGTTGGCCCCTTGACTCACCTACAGTTTTCAATTATCCTAAATATATTTCCAGCTGACCCCTTGACTCATCTTCCCCATCTCTCCAATCGTCGATATCCACCAACCCACAGAGCCCCTTCAAATTCGTCTTCTCGGTTTGCTCCTGCTGCTAACTTCTTCTGGGACAGCTGGGAGAACCTGGCAGAAGACTTGGTAATTCTGGGAGGCTTGTGCTGCACCACTAGGGAGAAACCAGGTCAGCCATGCTATGGCATATCCAGGCAAACCTTGCTTCTACCTCAGCAGCAGAATTTGCAGGCAAAAGGGTTTTCCTGAGGGGTGACAGTGTGAATAATTTCTTTGTAGAGATTTCACTGATGTCAGAGACTGAAATTGTTCAGGCCTCAAACATTGATATAAAATTTTGCTCATTGTAACAAAACCTCTATAAAGAAGCTAGAACCAAAGAAGCCTCCCTGATGATATCTGATGGGGACTTTGACCTGTTAGTTAAACCACTAAGACTAGATAAAGGGAAAACCCATTATAACCAGGGTGATTGACATAGAACATTCTGGAATATAATGGGTGGTTTTGGGTTGGCAGACAGGAGAGGGGGTCAGCACAACTTGAATTGACAGGGCCATACAAGGAAAGGAGGGGAGGAACAGGGAGATGGACCCACTGAGTGACAGCCAAGTGGCGGGAAAACTTGGGAGTAAACAACTGGGCAGAAACCATCATGAGGGGATAAAACGGGGATACGTTGCCCGAACCATTGTACTTAACAAACACTGAATAGTGTTTGTTAAGTACAATGGTTCAGTCCATAATAACTTTTACAATAAAACAACTGCAAAACTTATAAAAACACACTACCACAGGTATGTCACCACCCAAAGACAAGATGCCTTAGCCCAGTCACTCCACTGGACCATAAGGAGGATGCTGCGAACAGCCACGTCCTGGAGACACACCCTTAGTTATTTCAGCCTTTTCATCACCCTTAGGGACAATGTATCCCCCTACATCCAATTGTCCTGTTAGGGTTAGGGTTTTCCTGTGGAGCTTGGTGAGAAGATCCCCCATATCCGTCAGAGCCCTCATGGGCCTCACAGTCCCCATTGATGCAGGTTTCTTCTCCTGGGGATTCCTCCTTGCTCTTGGAGGCTCTCACCCCAAGCTGTTATTTTTTCTTGCACAATTAAATTATTTGAAGGATCCATATGTCTGAGACTGTGCTGTGGGAAACCAGGGGTTGTGCCAGTAAGGAAACCCAGTCTGACTGTGTGAGTGTAGAAGGTGGAGCTGCCAAGGGGCCTCGGTCCCAGCTCAGGTGGTGCGAGTGTGACTGCCAGAGTGGGTCCTGGGTGGTCCCACATGGAACAAAAATCCTCAGCAATGGAACAACATGGAACAACAATCCTCAACAATCTGCTGACTGATATAGGACCCTAGGCCATTACCTTTGGAGTCTCTTCTACCAACACCTGACTCCCAGCATCACATTAGTTCACCTTGGAACTCTGGAACATGAAGGAGCCAAAGGATCCGTGTTAAAATTCCCTGAGCAGATTCCATCTGAATTACAAATGTCTGCTACAATGTTTGTCTGGTGATTTTGGTCTCTCTGTTGATGCAACGGGTGAAATTGCTGGAGTGGGCTGAGTAAGAGTGTGCAGCCTGATCAGTGTAAAGCAGACAGGAGCCCTCCCAAGGCCTACAGGGCCTTGGATCCCCCAGTAAGGCAGGCAGGGCTTTGGGGTCTCTTGCAAATTGTTCAGGGGGGTGGGGTCCTCCATAAGCCTTGCAAGGGAGCCTTGTTGGTTTGGAGCCTCTTGTAAGGTGTGCAGGTGTGTACCTAGACTTAAGCAGGAAGTCCATTACTCACTCCTTTCTAAGGCTGGGAATGTGCCATAGCTATAGTATACAAATGCATGAAAGTAATTAAATTCTTTGCGATTTGGTTTTCTATTTGTAAACAAGCAAAAAAAAAAAAGGTGTCTTGCTTTTTTACAGCATCAGAGTAGATCATATGATGTTGTGTTAACAGATGGAGCCCTGGCATTGTTTGGGGTCAGTGTGTGGATGTATTAAATTTAGATGCAAAGAATTCACATTTTGCTATTGTAGCAAGGCTTTGTCCTCCCATTTTTTGTGCAATCCTTCATGCAATGCATACTTCATGTAAGATGCTTCCAGATTTTTGAGTATGCTTCTCTGGGCCACAGGATGCCAACACTAGGGAGTTCAATTCCCTAGACATCAACATCTAAATATAAATTTAAATATTTGAGATTATCATCTCTGGCTCAGTTCTCTGGGATATGATTCATGCAAGCTATTTTTACCATTTCCCTTAGGATGAGTTGTGTTTTTTCCTGGAAGTGCTTGTTTCTCTCCTTTGGCTGTGAAGAAAGCTGGAGTGAACCTAGAAGAATCTGGATAAAATATGGCTCTGGTGATGCTTTCAGCTCCCAGTTGCCTTTACTCATGCATACAAATAGAGAACCATAGAAACAACTATAGAACCATAGAATCACATAATTGTTTGGGTTGGCAGAGACCTTAAAGATCATCCTCTTCCAACCCCTGCCATGAGCAGGGATGCTTCCACCAGACCAGTGTGCTCCAAGCTCCATCCAACCTGGTCTTGAACACTTCCAGGGATGGGGCAACCACAGCTTCTGTGGGCAGCTTGGGCCTCGGCCTCACTATCCTAAAAACTAAGAGTATTTTGCTTGTGCCTTATAATTGGTTGTGCCTGTTAAAATATTGCATGTGTGCATTTAACTTCTTAATCAACCCTTCCAAGGACACTGGAAGGGTCTGGACCAACATCCTCCATTTAGTTTGGTGCAGCAGTTCTGATCCTGAGAAAGCGTCCTCTCAAACCCTTGTTCCTCTTTGTAGTGGGTTGACTTTGGCTGGATGCCAGGTGCTCAGCAAGCCACTCTATCACTCCTCTTCCCAGTGGGACAGGAGAGGGAAAATAAGACAAAAAAACAATTAGTAGGCTGAAATAAGGCACTTTACTGAAGCAAAAAGAAAGCAATTTTTTTGCACGCATAAGAACAGGGGAAGAAAGTTTAATGTCTATTTCCAATGGTCAGTCACTTCCCCAGAAGCAGGACTTTAGCACACATAGCAGTTACTCTGGAAGGCAAGCACTGTAGGATAATGAATGCCCACTGTTCTTCCTCCCTTCCTTAGCTTTTATATCTGAGCTAACAGCATATGGTGTGGAATATCCCTTTGGTTAATTTGGATCTGCTGGCCTGGTTCTGCCTCCTTCCAGGATCTTGTCCACTCCCAGCCCCTTGGTGGGGAAGGGGAATGTTAGAGAGCACTGCTCAGAAGTAGCCAAAACACTTGTGTGTTATCAACACCTTCCTATGTACCAATGCAAAATGCTGCAAAGGCTGCAAAATGAACTTAATGAACTGGAAAAATGAACTTAATCTCTGCCAGATCAAATACACTTTTCCAAAAAAAAATAAAACAACTACCAACCTTGCCTCACAGGTATCCCTAGATCACCAGGACTGCAGCAGATCTCCCATCATTATGAATGAGGGTCATAAGCATAATTTGCACCTTGTGATCCATTTTGGACCAGCTTGGGAAAATGTGCAGCTCAGGAAAGGTAAGTAATGGAGCCCTGAGTGGTTTTGGAATCCTGAGATGCATGAATAAGATTTTATGGCCAAGATATAATTTTGGGTTTTTTATGTAAGTTTTGGTTCTTTCTCTTTAAAGTAGTTCATCTCTGTGCTGCTTAGCTCTGAGACAAAGGTCATGAGGGAGAGTATTTCAATGGTTCATGTCTGTGCTGCTTTTGGCTGGAATAGGGATAATTTTGTTCTTAGGCTTTCAATGTTCTCTACTATAAGGCAAAGTACAGATGGATCCATTCCATTCTCTTCTAATCCAGACTCCAAACATGAGCATCTTCTCAGCTGTTCCTGCCTTCTTCCCCTGAATCTTGTGGCTTATTTTGCACCAAAATACTATCTGGGGATAATGCATTCCAGCCCATCTCTGCTCCTTTACCACAACACGGAAAAGCCATTTCAGGACAATGATTTCATTATACTTCTTTGATGTGGGATAAAATATTAAAGCAGATTCATACAAAATGAAAGACATTTTACGCAGGAAAGAAGTCCTGACAGTAACCTAGATATGCCACAAAAATTGATGCCATCAGTAAGAAAACCTGCCCCTTGCCAGAGAAAAGTGGGGTAAATAATGAAAGATGCATAAGGATAGAAGGAGAAATGAAGTGACTGGAATGACAGAGCAGAAAATAAACACATCAGGGTAAAGGAAACAAAAGATAAAAATCAGTGGAGGAAAGGGGGAGTGAATGGGGGTTAAATAATTCAAATTAGGATTTATAAGAGTCTTGAGGAAACAAGGGACCATAAGTCATCCAGGAATCACTGGAGGAGGGGAGGGAATCAACCAAACTCAAGGTGATATTCATGGCATTAAAAAGAACTGTTGGATATTTTGTGCCTTGAAATTGAATTGCCCCAAACCAGGCCAAAAGACATTTCTGAGACAAAGTCCAAGGAGCGGGTATTGCTTTATTCAGTGTGCCAGGTGCGCGGGGGATGTCTCCTCCTAATATGCACACACCTGTTGTAATCATACTGTTGTTATTATATTGCTAAAGTCCGTACCTTCCAGCTGGTTTTCTCACATGCAGCTCTTCTCAGCAGTGCTGTTCCTTGTGGCTTCATCAGGGCTCCTAACCCACCCTCTTTTATCCTAGTAACCTTCACGAGTCACAGCTGCTGCCCAACTAAGGACTTCACAGCTGTGGCTCATTTAAAATAACTAGAACTGTGGCAAGGCCACTTATACAGTACATAGATTTTACAGGGACTCCTACTATACTACTATACACACCAGTACACAGCAGATTACAATATATGGTTATAATTCATGCATATTCATTGTTTTCCTTAGAAAAGATCTGGTTAGGCAAACTATTCTTTAGAACTCATCATTTTGCTAGCATACGTTAAGCACAGGCTAGGGCACCCTGCGGTCGCACTGAGGAGGGCTCCACATCTTCCTCGGTGGTCCTTTGATGAAGGCTGGACATCTTCCCTGCCATGCCCTTTTCTCCCTTCTCCTGTGGGCATGCTCCGTCTCTTGTTAGCTGCTTCAGTGATTTCCTCACTGATTTTCGCAAGCTCTGCCCTCCATTTTTTCTTCAAGTTTTGTTCCCTGTTTCTTGCCAAGTTTCATCTAGCTTCTATATTGGTTACTGTGAAAAAGGCCAATCATTTGTTTTTAATTTTTTTAAAGTTTAATAGTAATAAAATGGTTATAAAAATAGCAGTATAATTAGAGTAATAAAAATTTGGACAATTAGGGTTAGGACAATATGAGACAATAGAAACAAAGAGTTATGGACAGGCCGAGTACCTTTTTCTGGGCAAAATAAGCCCAAAAAAGGACACACGTTAACAAATAATTAACCCTTAAAAACAACAGCCTGTTGCATATTCATACACCTCATACATGATGCATAAATTCC
>JAWWMS010000001.1:14597929-14614597 GCA_035048045.1 Chlorospingus semifuscus
GTCAGCTCCAGCTGCAGGCAGGCCTGGAGACCCTTTGGTTTTGGTCACAATGCATTATATACTTTTCTTTGCTGAGCATCTTAATACAGAAGAACCAATCTATACCTTAACTTTTACCTATAGCCTATCATAAGTACTATAATTACCATATTCATGTTACTATTCTCCAGTCACTAAAAGTTAGTACATTACAGTTAAAGCTAGAAGTTGTGTTTTCTCGCAGTGGAAAATTCTGAGACCTTTTTTCTACTTGCAACATGGGCAGGCTTATTTGCCTGTGGAATCTTTCTGCTTGGTAAAAAAATCCTTTTGTTTGAGGTGGTTTTATTCTTTGCTCTAAGCCATAAAACCCCTTCTAACTAACATACCCTTTGCCTTCTTAGTTATCCAGCAAAACTGGCTCAGCAATTATTTTCTTCTATATCAAAACTTGCATCCATCTCTATTTCATTCTCAGTTTCTACATTCAAAAATCTTTCTGCCAAGCATACATATCTGTGAGACTTTCTTGTCAAACTTTCATCCTTCCCAACATGCCTCATTCCTGGAAGTCTTAAAGGCCAAGTTGGATGGGGCTTGGAGCAGCCAGGTCTAGTGAAATATGTCCTCCCCCATGGCAGGGCAGTGGAACTGGATGATCTAATAAGGTCCCTTCCAACCCAAATAATTTTATTGTTTGCTTTAAGTGATACCCAAATTGGCAATCAGTTGAATATTAACAGCCTCAGAAGAAGGTCTGAAATATCCATGACCACAGCACAGTGACAAGGGGATCTGCCAGATGTTGCACAAGGTGTGTCTCACCTGGCAATATCCAAACACAAGTTCTTGACAGTGGTTAAGCATTTATAATGTATTAAATCTTCCAAGGATCTTTGAAGAGAGTTGTTGTTTCTAACAACTAGAATTCTGGAATAATCTCTGAAATCCAGTGTGATCCTTCCACAGGTTATGCATATGAATCTGTCTCTCTGTTGCCCATATGAAATAGAGAAACCTTTAAAATGAGTATTGCTTCCCATCTATGAATCAAGGGAGAATTGGACCCATTTTTTTCTGTAACTTTGCTATACATAAATCAAGGCACAGACATGCTAACTGCATCACACAATAACTTCAAAGTGCTTGAGAGACAACAGAAGTTGTCATTCAGCTCTCACAATCAGCTTTATTTTATGCCAGCCAGACAACACACATTTCATGCTAACTATACATTTGCTCCAGCTGATGCTCAGACGAAGGTTCCTGACTTCATGTCAATTCATCCTTCACTAAGGTACTTGGTTCTTGCTCTGTAGCACCAGTGTTTGTTTCAGGGGTCCTAGAAGCAGAAGAAAGAGCATCATTGCAAAGCTATCAGAGCAATCAGCCGACCCATGAAAACAAAATGCCACCCCTGAGGTGGAATTTTCCCAATGGCTCTGCAGAGTATTCCCCAAACGACCACACATTTGGTTTGTCCTCAGGCTGGCTGGCAAGGGATCCTGCTCCCTGCAAGGAACTGGTCCAAAACTCATGGATGTCCACAAAACATGTGAGGACTTGGGCTGGACTTCTTGACCAGCCCTTGGTTTAACTGTGACTAGGATCATGTCCACCATCAGCTACAACAAATACTTGCCAATTGATCATAACATGCATCGAACAAACACCTTGCTGTAAAATTGTCTCTCAAAGAAGCAGATTGTTTCCCTCTAGATGGGTGGTAAAAGCCCTCTCTCAGTGGAGCTGAGCTCTTGTGCCACTCAGGAAACACCTGTTAAAAACAACCAAAGGAAAGTAAGCCCAGCTAACATATCCTAGCCCAAATTTGAGAGCACCCCTTTTCTCTTCGATACCCCCAGGAGACACCAGTAGGTGGTGGCGGCACCAAGGTACTGGAGGACTGGCAGTGTCACCTTTGTACCTGGATAGTCTTGGGTGGCAGCACAAAAGAACAAAGGCAGCCTGGAGTTAGGGTAGATGCTGCCAGTAGAAGGTCTGGACATGTGTTGGAAGGAAGGCTGGGTCCTGAGAAAGCAAGGAGGGATGGGGAAGGAAAGACCTGTAGGGAACAAGGGAATCAGTCTTCACTAGGAAAAAGGAGGAGGATCTCTGGGGATGAGGAGAGACATGGATGGATGGGAATGGGCCTGTGAGGATGCAGAAAGGCAGAAAGCAGTTGATGATGCACAAGAAACCTGCTAAGATTTAAAATGGGCAGCTTTACATGGTGGTTGCATCAAGGGACTGTGGAGATCCCCATTTGTCCCCCAGTTTTGCATCATTTTTGTGCAGGGAATGGTTCCAGGTTAGAGGAGGGAAGGAGGGGCTGACACCACGGAGTGGCTGGTTACCATTTTCTTGGTCTATGAAATCAACCCAACCCAGACATAAGAAAACCCATTTCTGTGTGAGAGGCTCGTGGGACAGGATCATGAGCCCTGTCAGGACACCTCTCTCTCAAATACTCACCCTCACCTTGACCTCTTTGCTTACTACGAAGAGACATTTGCTGCCAGAAGCTGTTGGCAGAGATTGGTAGGAAATATGCTGAGTTCTTTCAGCGCAGTAGCTCCTATGGGAATGAGGTGAGCTCAGCACCACAAATCAAAGGGAAATGCAGAGCAGCTTCTCTTTGGAAAGATGCCCCACTGTCAGGGTCGGCCAGGTCCATACTGCTGATGCACATCAGTAACGACTGCAGGTACCAAGCACATCTTCACACCTCCTTTAGCGAGGGAGGATGCAGGAACCATGGGGCATGATCTCAGGTTGTCCTGTGCCAGTGTGTACATGATGATCCAGGTTCAACCTGATCCAGGTGGGTCAACACCAGAGCCACCCCACCCCTTCCTTGGTATCCAACCCTGCTCTTGCTGCTCCACCCTGCATTTCAGAGGAGAGCTTTGAAAGTAAAAAATCTCTCCCTGAAGCAACATGAACTGTTTTCAATCCGCCAACATTTTCCTGAGCCCTTGCTAGAACCACCAGGGAAATTCCTCCATCTCAGCAGCCTAGGTCCTCACTGTTGAGACAGTCAGAAAGCTGCTGCCTCCAGTGTGTGTTCCTTTTAATCTACTGACTCTTTTCCCACGACTGTGTGCAGCCTTCAGCCATGGACTTCAGGCCTGAGGAGGAGAAAGAGACTGTGTCCCATCTGGCTTCCCCTTTGTTTGCATGAATATAGACAATTGCGTGATTGTCCATCCAAACCTGTTTTAAACTGGAGGAGGTGTGAGTGGTAGGTAATGATGTTATTTTACCCTGGGGTTGGTATTCAGAAACAACAGAGCAGCACAGCAGAGAACAACCATGGCTGTTCCCTGCAGGGCTGCACAGCGAGGTCTGGCTCTAGGTACCAGCCTTGGGAACAGTGAGCTGGCAGTGTGCAAATAGGAGAGTTGAAAGGAAAGCCTGATCCTGAAACATAGCAATCCCCAACACACATGAAGTAACATTTATAAATGATCTTTGTTCAAGCCAAGCAAGGAAAGACTTTGAAGATCTTTGCCCTCATGAGGGCTGCTGATGGCAAATTGTTGTGTGAGAAGGTGAGAAATGTAGAAGAGATGAACTGGAGGTGGCAGATTTCTCCTATTGTTATGTCTGAGAGAGCTGCAGAAAGACTATGAAATTCAGCAGGGGTTTGTTTCCCAGAGTGAGCACAAGGTGTCTGGAAATAACTAGGGGTGTTCATGGGCCACCATGAGCACACATAGCACCATCTCCTCTTTGTTGGTCCTGGTATAACCACATGGAGCTGGGATTTTGTGACTTGGGGTCTAAACTTGCCTCTGACAGCTCCAGCAATATTATCCTGTTCCTCAGAGATGTGGAGGACCTGCTCACATCTCATCCCTGTTCCTCTATGAATTCACATCTTGATGTTTTGGTGGCCTCATACCAAAATGAGCTGGTGACTTGTATTGTCTTCTGCAAAATTACTTTAATTTAAAGCAGTTTAGCTATTTGGGAGCTGTTATGAGTCTGTATAGGCACACAGAAAATTAAAAATTGCCTTTAAGAGAACTAGAAGCAGCAGGAATCCTCTACCTGAATCAGTGGCTCAGAAACAGCAAACAGCCTCAGGCATAGAACTTGGGTGCTGAAGGAATGTTTTAAAGAAAAAAAACATGAGAAGTCTGTCCTTTGTTTCCCAGAGAATTCAGGTGAGAAGACAGCTCTTGTCTGTGGAGGAACCACCTTTTGGTTGGTGCCCTTATCCAGGAGGGCATGTTCCTCAGGCTCATGTTCCTCAAAAGATAGAAACTCATTGATTTCTGGACAAATGCAATTCCCAGTTAGATTATGAGTAGGTTATGACAAGTCACTTCTGTCTTCTGAATGCTGTGTTGCCCTTTGTGCACTGAAGCTTGTTGTCTTTACAAAACAGCAACAAAAATACAAACTTTGTTTGTACTGAAAAATGGTCTTAACATGGTACTTTATAATAGGTCTCAGTTGCATTCTTTGTAAAAGGCACATCAAGCAGTAGATATAACCCTGTGAAATTAGGAAAGTGCAGAATTTTAGCCTTGTTCTATACCTCAGTAGGCAGAGGGGTTGCTGTCCTTGCAAAGGTGTGAGACTTGTAAATGTGCACCTGTTTGGGGCCAGCAAGGTCTGAAGAAGAAAGTGCCTGGTTGTGAAATCTGGCCTGCTGCAGGTGTGGGATGAGCAACAAGGAACTCAACCCTTCAGAGCTCAAACCAAAGCAGCAGATAGGCAAGCTCTCACAGAGATCTGCTAGGAGAAATGTAGATGTTAGAAGACTTCTGCATAACTTCAAGTGAGATGAGGACCTGAGCAGCACGGACAAATCATGTCCTAAATACTAAATACTAGCAGCTGATTTTTTCAGTGCTTTTTCACTGGTGGAATCTACAGCTTGGAGGAGGAGGCAGCAGCACTGTGGAAGCAAGGCAGGTGGAAGTCATGGTGGCACGCAGGAGAGGATGCAGGCTATCTCCTACATCAAGGGATTGATCCTCTTTCCCAATGCTTCTTTCCAGCACCTACACCAAAATTCCTTCAGCCTGGAGATGTCAGGCACAGCCCAGCTGCAAATCTTGCTTTTCCTAGATGGCATTTCCAGGCTTCTCACTGAGGATTTGAAGTCCCCACACATTTCATCTCTTCTGTCTGCTCCTGCAGGCAAGACAGGACAGGAACAGGCACTGAAAGAAGCCCAGGGGACTGAGCACTGCTTGATCCCTCTCCCATCCATGTCCACCAAACTGCTTCAGTTTTGCCTCTCTTTGGGTCCTCACACCTAACTCCTGCAGATGGCCCATGGAACCAGACTGGTGACCATGCTCTGAGCTCACTCAGCAGGACCAGGAGGCTCCTTTGCTTTCTGGCAGGCTGCTGTCACACCACAGGCAGCGAGGGTCACTGTGAGGGTAGAGGAACTGAGCTGCTCCAGCAACTTTCCATGTTTATAAGGAGCACCTGGGAAGAAGCACCATCTCCATGTACACTAATAGCTCCAGCCAGCACCAGCCAAACTAGCACTTGGAGGCAATAAATTAGGACAAGGAGGCAGCAAGGAGCCATCTGAGACTGAGTGACAGCTGGATCCTGATGTACTCACAGGTAGAAGGACAGGTCTAGTCCTCGCCTGGGATGAAGGAAGCAGATGTCCAGGGCACCTTCACAGCCACAAGAAGCCTCCTGGGCATCCATCTCTGAAACATGCTAAGCCAGCTTTTGCTGATTCCCCTGAGAGATATATCTGCTTGGATTTCCACTGACACATCTCTGCCCACTGCTTCCTGTCACAGGGGAATGTTGTTCCTTTGCCATTATCTGCTTCTGCTCTGGGCTACAAGATTTCTCCTTCATTCTCCTCGGCTGCTGCCTTTGTTGAGCCACCTGGCAGCACAGGGCATCCCTGCAGGAAACTGGAGAAAGGCCAACCTCTCTATCAGATGCACCAGAATGGCAAGGGCCAGAAGATCCTGCAGCTCTGAATGTGCCAGGCTCCTACACTGACAACAAAGCTTGTCCCTGTGTCTGTAAAAGAAAATAAACAAAAGTACCAGAGGACAAAAGCATGAGCAGGGTCATCCTAAAAGCAGACAGATCTGCAGAAGCAAGACTGACTGCTTGACTGGCCACCAGGACAGACACACAAGGCACTTGCAGACACATCTAGTGAAGTCACACCAAGAAAGGACAGAGAGAGAAGGGGCAGTTGGTAGGTGAGGTATCATTTATTCAAGCAGTGAGTGATATCACACAGTACAGACAAAGAAAAAGGCTTACAGTCCAAGAGAGACAGGACATGAGACAGTATCTGAGGGAGGATGGGAAGGAGAAGGTCCTTGGTGGAGCTGGGTATTTGGGGTGATGTGGAGGGGAAAGGTGGGAGAAAGCAAAGGATTGGAGAAGCAGCTGTGGGACAGACACAGAAAAGCTGGCAGTGAGGATGGAGGGAAAATTCTTCTGAAGGCAAGAAGGAATGGTGGTGTGGTGGGCAAATGGGGTCAAGATGGGGAGGTGAGGGCATTGCAGACTGCAAGGGAAGGAGCCAATGGGGAGAGATCTCTGATCAGCAATGAACCTTGGGGAGAGGCAAGAGAGCAGGGGCAAGGGGGGCAGAGACATTCACTGCCCTGCAACTCCAAAGCAATATCTGTTTCATTAAATTCAGGGTACACTGAGGAGTTGTGTCCCTGCTGAAAAATCACAGGATCACAGAATTATTTGGGTGGGAAGGATCTTGAAGATCCTCCTTGTTGTTCCAACCCCCCTGCCATGGACAGGGACACCTTCCACTAGACCAGGTTTCTCCAGCTCCAGTACAACATTTGCCTTGAACACTTCCAGGGATGGGGCAGCCACAGCTTCTCTGGGCAAATCCCTTGGGTCCAAGCAAGGCGGCCACAGCTGAACTTGTCTTCAGTTGGGCACTAAATCCTGAACCAGGCCAAGGAGCAGGTCAGTCCAATGGCCAGGGGCTGCTCTCAGGATTTTCCTGCCTTGACCATCTGGTACTGGAACCATCAAGTACCTATAGGTGTTGTTAACTGACGAGAACAGACCCATCTGCCACCCATCGTGTGGTGAGATTCCCCCCACCATGTGCCATGCAGGGTGCTCCTCACTCCTTGCTGTGACCCCGTTCTCCAGACTTCTTTCAGAGCTAGAGAGGACACACCGGTGTCTCCAGCTCTGTTTGAGGACTTGGGGTTGTTGCATGTCACAGGCTAGGCTGGGATGGGCAGGGACAACAAGGAAGGCTCAGAAATGCTTTCCCCTTCCCATCTCTCACATTGAAACACATTGAAGGCTGTCAGGGCTCTCACATATCACTAAGATCTGCCACTACCATCCATCATTTTTCTGGCGGCTGGTCCTTTCGTTGGCTTCCATGGAGTAGACTTCCTTCCCCTGAAGGGCAAGCAGGCATTTTAGAAAGCATAAAGATGCCTTCAATCCACTACTAAGATTTTGTTTTATTCTTGCCTCACATGTCCTCCACCATGGCAGTCAGGATCAGGGAGTTGTTCCCAAGGCAACCTGCAACAGAAATTAAGAGTCTTTACAAGCAATTCAGAGTTCATGACAGACCACCAGTCCTGAAGTACTCAGAGCTGTGTTACCCCTTATCACACACCCCTGAGCTTGGAAGTAGGCCCAGTGGCATTAGTGGAATTATTCCCGACCCAGAAAGCTCACATGAATAAGGGCAAATGGAAGTAAGGTGCCAATTCCCCAACTGAATCAAACTTACCATGACACTGTTGGAACAAGGCAGAGCAGAAGCCCATGTCTGAACACCACAATATTTTCCAAATGTGGAAAAGATATTGCTCTTGAAGCTGAGCACATCCGTGTCATCATGTTTATACTAGGGAATTTCTCCTTCCTGTGTGGCTCCTCTTCTTCATCTGATGTCACTGTTGGTTCCTATTCCTTGGATGTTGGGAGGTACAAGCTACGTCAGAAGCATCTTCTTAAAAGTCTCTTTCTCTCCTGCACTGGCACATCTCTAAATAAACCCTAAATCAAAAGAATATCATGACACACGAGGCTGCATTTGTATAACAGCTGATATGTCAGCTGGTGAAACATCCTTTTACCAGTCAGGGATTTAAAAATTATAATGGAGCTTTTCAAAGGGAGCTCAGTTCTGTGCCCGAGCTGGAGTGGAAGGATGGATAGTGCCAAGGAAAAACTTCTTCATCCACCCATGCACAAGGATCCCAGATGAGTGGACACCATGTAGTTAAAAGCATCTCAGTAAAATTGGAAGGGAGGCAACTCCTCATGAGACTGCTCATGGCAGTCAAAGCAACACCTCTGAAAAGCCTCTGATCACTCTCAGATCACAGAATTATTTAGGTGGGAAAAGACCTCTAAAACACTCTGTTATTAAGTATTTGAGAGGGAGACTTGACTTTCAAAATTCAGTTTATTTTTCACTTCACCCAGACACTAACACTGACAAATAAGACTATTTCTCCTCCAGCCAGTGCCTCAACATCTCCACACTAAATGCTCTTGTAAGACAAAGCACTTCATTTTCAGTGAAGCCCTCCAGCAGAGCCCTTGGAAAGAGGTGGGCAGTGCCAGTCACTAGTGATTTGGTGAAGATTAAGGAGTCAGTCAGTACCAGTGGGTTCAGACAGCAAAGGTTAAAGCCCAGGGATGGCTCCTACTGTTCCCCTGAAATGAATCCTGCGCCCCATTCTGCATTTGGGCTTTGCAAGGCTGAGTGAGTTCAGAGATCAACAGGGCAGCGAAGGTGTTTTCCAGCACTCACTTTGGGCAGCTGCAGGGAGGAGATGGATTGTCTGTGAAGACTGCAGCATGGAAAAGACCCTATGCCTTTGTGTCATGGGAGAAGCACTTTGTTGCCCATTGTGGATTGTCACAGATAAGCCCCAGTAATAACCAATCCTTTAGAAATGAGCATTTTCTCCACTACCAGCTGTACAGAGTGAGATGGTAAATCCTGCAACCTACAGCACAGCTGAAACACTCCAAAAATCCTATAGATAGGTGTGATTCATGAATGGATGGAACTGGTGGGGGAGGGAGAAGGGAAGGCAGGGTGATAGAGAGGACATCAGAAAGCAGCACTGTTACTAGCATGTGGTCACAAATGGAATAAATTCAGGAAGTGATCTGTAAACAAGGCAGGGATGTGAAATAGCACCCTTAGCAACAGCAAGGTAGAAGAGGTTTGGTGGCCCATGGATGTCAACAGAGAGGAGGAGGAGGTGGAGGAGAGGTTTCAAAATCACAGAATCATGGAATAGTTTCCATTGGAAGGGACCTTAAAGACCATCTAGTTCCAAACCCCCTAGCATGGGAAGAAGCACCTTCCAGTAGACCAAGCTTTCCAGGTTTGGTTTAGGGAGAAAATAAAAGCTGTAGGCAGTTGAAAAAAGTGTAATTAACATTGGTAAATACACATCATCCACCCTCCCTCCAGCTCTCAATGGGATTTAGTCTCCGCTCCCTGAGCCAGGACAAGGTGGACAATGAGCAAGGCACTGCACAGACTCTCTACTCAAAGACATTTTTTATAGAAAATAAAAAAACTTGGGCCATCCACATGACTTCACTGTCCATCTTTGCATTTGCAAACACTTCCAGCTCATGCCAGACTGGTCTGAGATTAGCAGCCACCTAAAGGAGTCAGACTGTGCCAGCCCAGCTGTCCCCACAGCAGGCATGAAAGTGGCAACTCTAAGCAACACAACCTCATTTGGACAGACATTTCTTCCACTTAACTGTGCTTCTGATTGAGAAAACAAGATCAAGGAGGAGGTATTTGTCTTCAGCATTTATTTATCATTGGAAAAAGGACCCTTTGAGCAAGCAAAGATCACAAGCACATCACAATCAATTGGCGGTACATTAACGTGTGTGTGTGTGTGTGTGTGTGTGTGTGTGTGTGTGTGTGTGAGTGAGACTCTCATCAGAATATTAACAATGAAAAAGCACCACAAGGAGGTGTGCTTAACATGTTTACAAGAGACAATTTGTGATACGCAACCAAACCCAGGCCACAAAATATTAATTAGACACTTCCTATCTGCCTCCAAGAGGCAAGAGGTTGTGGAATGCATGGGCACCAGGTTTTGGCACCGGCTGTGCTGCAAATGAAGAAGCAAGTGATAAGTGTGCAAAGCAGTCAGAAAACAGGAGCTCAGTTAGCAATTAGCACCATTTTGCAGAAAGGAGTAACAGTACAATACAGTGAAAATGTGAAAGCAAGCAATAGCACAGGAATTCTCACAGGGTAAAAAGCAAAACATTTCTTTTTTCCTTTTTACAAGAAAAGTAAAACGTATTACAAATCAGCAGTGGAACAGAATCAGCATTGTGGTAGCTGGAAACACAGAAGAGCAGAGCACTGTTTCCCAATGGGATTGACAAGTTCAGAGCCCGAAGTGAATTTGAAATGGCAGAGATTTGGTCTCCTTTCTGATAAACCTGAGTGGGTTGGATGGGCATAGAGTCTGTGGAAGGTACAGCAATGCAGGATTTCACCCTGAGGCTTGCCTCTGCTGTAGTTCCTGGTATTCAGCGCAGTGCCAGCCCATGTGCTTGGATGTGTGTGTGCTTGGATGCATGCTGCAGATGTGGTGCATATGGAACACAAGCCAGGATTTCTGTTCCTGTTTTGCTGATATGAGAGGAAGGTATCCAGGCCTTACCAGTCTCCCAGGATATTTCTGCAAAGAAAACCTTTCAAGGACCATTCATCCCACCCAAAGACAGGTGTCAAAAGCAGGCAGCTCAATGGTCCTTAGAAAGTTCCTTCACTATAGAGGGAATTGAAACCACTGGCTAACACTTCATTCCCAGCTTTGTAGTGAGCTCATGGAATGGCTTGGGTTGGAAGGGACCTTCTAGTTCCAAGCCCTCTGCCACCAAAAGACTTCATGTGTAATGGAAACAGAAAGCTATATCTTGACTACTCACTGTGTATGTTTCAAACACTGTGATAGATGCTCTTGATTAAGAAGAAACCATCCCAAGCTGGATAATCAGCAGTTCATCCAGAGCCATGGAGATGCTCGGATGAGGTGGTCTGAGCATCTTAGTGATGTTCCTTGGTAAAATTTAGTTCACCTTGAAGTCAAGGGCTAGATTCTCATTGAATTCCAGGTGAAATGGTAGCAAGTGTGGTGTATCTTTAAATGTGAAACTTAGGGCTGAAAAATAATAGGAAGGATTGTTTTGCATGGTCTGTCCTTATGTAAGATTGGTGTGTTGAGCCATTTGAACTGTCTAGTGCCTTCCTGATGTGTTCTGCCTGCTGTGACATATCAGCCTCACAGCTTACGCTACATCCTGTAGGAAAGGACATTACTGAGGAGTGTGAAGACACATGAAGCATCTTAAAAGCCAAGGAATCACACCAAGTCTTGGGAGCTGCTCCTCTCTGGCCAGTTGTCCCTTATGTGACAGGTTGGAAGAGCTGTGAGCAGCACGGCAGCATGCCTCCCCGTGAGCTCAACACAAGCCTTGTGCCAAGCTGCTCTGGACACGGAGCTGAGCAGTGCTGCAGGGGCTTCTGAGCACTCAGAAAAGCAATGATCAATATGGACAGGTCAGCATCTCCATGAGGCATGCACATTAAAAAAAAAAAAAAAAAAAAAAGGCAAAGAAAAAAAGCACTACATTCACAAAGATTTCCACAGTTTTACTTCCTGGAGGATTTTCCCTGGTTTCCTCCTAAACAGCAGAGGTTTAAATATATATATATATTTCTATATATGAATATATATTTTCCACATACACAACCTGACTAGCTCATAGCACACAGTTCTAACACAGCTAAGCTGGGGATTACACCACTGAATTCAGAACACTACATTTACTGATACTCAAAGGTTTAGGCTGTTAGCGCAAGGCAAACAGGACACACCACATGATACACTGAACTTGGCATTTATTCATTACTAAGGCCAGCAAATGTCACTATCTGTATATCACAGAGCTTTCCTCCTCATTGGAACATTTCACTCAACCTTGTAGCCCACCACTCATTTATGTTTCCAAAAGACTAATTCTAATGGGATGAAACCCCAAAAAAGGGACTCCTCACCCTCCCAACCCATCAATTTTTCTGCTAGATAGCTTCACATCTCTAAAATACCCCTAGCAATAAGACTTTCCTTATTCCACCACCTCTACAGCAACACACCACCTCCCCACTCTACTTCCCATCTCCGTCTTCATGCTTCCCAATTGTCCACTGGAAGTTTCAAGCTGGACTTCACATTAGGAGAGAAAATTTGGAGCTGCAAAAATAAGGAACGAGAACCCTGCATCTTAATTTGCAGCCACTCTGCTATGGGAGAGTCTAACAGCTCAGTTTAGTGGGACAAAAATTAATCCTTATGTATTTAGGACCCAATCCAGAAGTTAGGCACATAAATTTGGATTGGGACCACAACTCTCCCACTGATCCAGTGACCCAGATTCTCTGGCATGCAATGCCCTTCTGTTGGGCCAGTTCATACTCGCTGACAAATGGTCCTGCTGTGTTTCGGGCTTCCAAACTGGTCCTGGGGATTTCCTAGTGTAAGAGCACAGTAAATAGGACTGAAACCCTGAGATCTTGTCTGGAGGGAGTCTAGGGATCCCAGAAACTTTTTTTATGGCCCTCTTGAGTTGCCCATGAGCCAACATGAACATAAACAGCTGGAAGAATAGACACAACGGGGGCTGACAGCTCTAGCCAACCTTGGTGACACATTTCTTTCTACCCCTTGGAAGGTCATGCCTGCAAACTAAACCACTTTTTGAAACCTAGCTCTGCCTATTGGCATCCCAGAAGTGAAGAAAGCAGATCAAGATTCAAAGCAAAACAGGAATAATTAATAAGATCCATAACTTAGGGGAAACAATAGGGAAGAACAACCTGCTGACAACCTAGTCTAACCTGCCATGTAACTGGAAAGTCTTCACTGCTCACTGCACCTTCCCTCACCAATTTTTTTTTTTTTTTTTAATCAAGGACTTCAAGTGGTATTGATGAATGAAGTTGCCTTGATGCAGCTAGATTTACTCCCAACTACCCATTGGGGAGGATTTGGCCCTTTACTTCCATGGGATCTCCTTTCCTGTTGCTTCTTGAAGCAGAATTCCCATCAGTGCCAAAAGGGGAAATCATTCTTGGCCACACCATTGATTTTGGTGCATTTACAGCATATCCATGGCACCAGGAATGGACCTGATTCCCTCTGCCTCCAAACCCCTTTGCCAGGTGACACCAGTGGGAGATGACACAACAATGGCCAACCCAAAAGGGCCTCATGGGATGAGAGCACAGCCCCTCCTTGGCTCAATGAGCACTTCCATGCTGTCAAAGCACCGAAGAGCCAAGCCCAAGGAAGGGGCAAGCTGTTGGATATAATCACTGTTGATCCATCACCTTCATCTCTCAGGACCCTGCTCATACATTCTCACATCCCTCACTCTGTGCAGAGCCGTGCTGGCAAAGCAGAACAACCTGACCTCAGAAACAAGGATTTCCTAATCCTCCTTGGAAATAAAACAGAAAAGCTTCTAATACAATCAGAACAAAAAGCAGATTAGAAGCCTCTAATTAATTTTGTGGCCTTTATTTAATCAAAGGGGAAAAAAATAAAAAAGGAAGGAAGAAAGAAAGAAAAGGAAAAAAATGAGAAAGAAAGTGCAGTGACATTTACTCTTTTGCCTCAGCCAGTTTATTGTTCATCTCTTTACTTTTCTCCTTATCTTCTGGCTTTGCAGTGTTGGAGGTCTCGGCGCTCTTTTTCTTGGCAGCCCGGCCAGATGCAATCTGCTTGTCTTTGGCCTTTTTCAAGGGTTTATGGCTTGTTGTGGTCTTTTTTGGTTTGGAAGGCTTTGTGCTAGGCTTTTCCACCTGCATGGAGAGCGACAGGCAAAACAACGACATAGAGATGGAGAAAGAGAGAGTGAGAGAGAAAGAAAGAAGGAGAGACACAAGGACAAGCGGAAAACAGGATTCAGATCTGAAACAGCACAAATGTTACTTATCTGCTCATCTCTGCCCTGCCACAAAGGCAGGGAACCAGCTGAGCTTATGCTGAGTGGCAAATGGCCAGCTCCTTTCAGGATGCCCTGAAGTCAGTGCCCCTGGAGCCAGCAGAGCCCATTGTACCCAGATCAGGATAGAGCAGGGTGAACAGGAGAGGGAATATTATCAGTAATTTTATCAATTTCTGCATCTTTCTCTGACTTCAGGAGGGATTTTGCAAACCCACAGAGGATTGTCTCTCTGGAAGCAGAGAAATGATGCTCAGGACAAAGAGGCTGCTACAAGTCTCCATCTTTCTTGCAGGAGAGGACTCCTCTGTTTGTTTGTCCTTAACAGATTCCCAAAATGGAGGAAAATTACCTTGGGATAGCTGAGGTGCAGAACACTAATTGGCACATGAGAAAATTCCACAACATCTTTTTTCTACGCCCCCAAAATAGAAAGGACAGTTACAAAAACTAAGGGAGAACAGAAGTCTTCATCTTCTACATGCTCGCCCTACAATCCCTCTCAGTCCTCACAGATCTAAGCACTCATCAACTTAGGGAACAACTTATGGTCCTCTGTTTAAAACTTCACAGGCTTTAATATGCAGATCCTCTGCTGGTCCTAGAAAACAAGGCTGGAAAACATTCCAGCTCAGGCCCTTCTCAACATATATTCTCGATCTGGTCAAAGCCAGAAGTTCATACTGTCAAAATCTGTGTAATGCTCTGAATTAAAGGCAGGTGTCTGGCTCCCAGCATAAAATGTAATGTGGGGCTCCTAAAGTTTTGGAGGGAGGAAGAAAAAGCTGCCTGGATAATCACGCAGGAAATGACAACAGAAAAACTCTTTTCATCTCAGCCCTACCCTCACTTGATGTAGGGCACTGTTGTCTCCACAGTGCCTCAAGCTGTCCCAGAGCCCATAGAATTATAGAACAGTTTGGGTTGGAAGAGTCCTTAAAGAACATCTCCTTCCCTACCCCTGAATAGGCTGGGACATCTTCTACTACACCTGATTGCTCCAAGCCCCTTCAAACCTGGCACTGGGCACTTCCAGGCATGGGGCAGCCACAGGGCCTTACCACCCCCACAGCCAAGAATTTCTTTCCAATATACCTTCTAGCCCTGCCCTCTGGCAGTGTGGAGCCATTCTCCACTGTCCTGTCCCTCCAGGCCCTCATCCGAAGTCCCTCTCCAGCTCTCCTGGAGTCCTGTTTGGCACTGACAGGGGCTCTGAACTCTCACCAGAGCCTTCTCTTCTGCAGGCTAAATAAACACCCTCAGCTCTCCCAGCCTGTCTCCATAACAGAGGTGCTCCATCCCTTGGAGCATCTCCATGGACTCTTCTGGACTCAGTCCAACAGATCCATGTCCTTCCCATGCTGAGGACCCCAGAGCTGGGGCAGAATCCCTCCCTGACCTCCCTGTCCATGCTGTGGGATCAACCCAGGACCCTGTTGGCATTCTGGGCTGGCAGCACACATGGCTGGGACATGTTTAGTTTTTTATTCACCACCATCTCCAAAGTGGATCCCAAGGTTCACCTGCTGGTTGGAATGAGGATACCAAACAAGGGGAGTGACAGCAAGCAGTGTTCAGCCCAGCCCGACTGCCTTGGACATGTCCCACCAGGAGCAGTGATGGCCCTGTGTCCCTTCTGCCGTGCTTCTCACCTTTGGAGGTTCTTTGTAGGGTTCACAGTAGAGAGTGCGTATCCTTCTGCGTTCCAGGTATTTGTTATCAGCTGGAGAAGGCTTACTGGTTTCCCCCTTGAACTGAGCACTGTAACTGGTTTCATGGATCATTTTCTCCTCTGGTGGCTTGTACTGGGGCTTTGCTTTTATCGCTTTCACGGGCTTGACATCTATCCAGGGTCTGAACTCATTTCTACAGATCAAAAAGGAAAAGGGTTCAGGAATTAAACCAACGGGAGAGCAATGACAACATGGGAATGGAGTCCTGCATTGATCAACCAAGTCTATGCGGAAAGGATTTTGTCTCCATCCAATCAGATTAACATAGAAACTGTCTCCCAACAATTCATTTTTTACCTCATCCAAAACCTCTTGATACATTACGAGAAATTCAAATGATATGTAGTCTGTTAAAGTCAGTAGTCCTGGACACCCCTTAGCCATGCCTGTAAGTAGAAATTCTTATGATCCCACCTACATTGCACCTGTTAGACAGAAAATTAGCAGTGTCTGCTAAGACCCTGGATTCCGAGGACCTTGAATGTCAAACTGAAGAACAAGGAATCTCCTGGTGCTCTTGTGAGGACGGAAGCCCCAGCTCTGCCCGCAGACCAGCAGACACAGCTGCACTCTTCCTCCTCCTCTGTGCCACCCCTGGGAGCAGCGGCGGCGTGTGTGTGACCTGTCGAGTCTCCCCACCCAAGCTGATTTTTAATAAAGGCATTAAAAAGGAGAAAGATCTCCTGCCCTGTTTATTTCAGATGGTGAGGAGCTTCCTCCCATCAATGGTGGGTACTGAAAAGTCCCAGTCCAGCAGTTGCTCCTGAGGGCAGTGGCCCACCAAAGACAAGGAGCAATGGCAAGGAAGGCTCAGCAGTAGCAGAGAGTCCCCCTGGGCAGGATGAGAGGAATGATGGATTTGTCTTTACAAACAAGCTGTGGGTCTGCTGGTAGATAAAACTAGCACTGGGAGATAAAAGAAACAATGGGA
>JAWWMS010000001.1:14660197-14674575 GCA_035048045.1 Chlorospingus semifuscus
ACCTCACCATGGTGCCTTTAGCATGCTCATACAATCACAGAGTGGTTTGGGTTGACAGAGACCTTAAAGATCATCCTGTTGCACTCCCTGCCATGGGCAAGGACACTTCACTTGAGTGTGTTGCTCCAAGTCCCATCCAACATGGCCTTGAACAGGGCCCCAGGGATGGGGCATTCACAACTTCTTTGAGCAATCTGTGCCACCATTTTTGCCTTCTTCTCACCACCTGATCAGAGCAGGGTGGCACTAAGGAAGTGCATGGCTGATTGCATATGCATGGGAATATTTACAGGTCTTTTGCAGCATCTAAACCGGGTAGTGTTTTCTGCTTCTCTTGCTCTTTAGGTTTAGAGTTTTCGTGGTTTAAGCTATTGCTCTGGTTGCTGATAGGAATGAGAAATAGAATTACCATATTGGGGACTCTGCTTTTGTAGCCCTGGGAACAGACACTTCACTTTTTACAGATGCCCCTGCACATTCTAGAAGGTCATTTTTCCAAGAAAACCCAAACAGTTTGAGGAAAAAACACATCAGCAGACTGAGATGCAGACAAAGTCACTGCCTGGTGGAGGGCATCAGGTGCTGATGGAAATGACACAGGTGCTGTTTTGGATAGGATGCACAGGGAAATGATGATGGGAGACACAGAGGCACATTATCAGTGGAGTGGAAAAACTGCCTGGGGACATTTACAGCCCATCAGGCTGGAACATGGCAATTCTTCCTAGTTTTATGGAAATAAAAATATCAGAGGTAGGTTATCAGTGTAAAATGTCTGGGGCCATTTACAGCCCATCAGGAGCCAAGATGAAAGGTAACATCACAGAGCTTCCTTCCCATTGTTATGCCAGTTGTGAATCTCAGATGGGATGTGTGTAAATCTCCTCCTTTGCTGTGGCAAGACAGCTGCTGACTAGCCCAAAACACAGCAGATCTTTGTACAAAATCTCCAGAACTATACCTGCACAGAAAGCACAGGCTGTGCTTCAGACTCCCACTCAGTTTCTGAGATGGGCCCTTCCAAAATCTGCTACAGACCTGAGCCTGAATGGCCACCTTTGCTCCAGTATCTGATGGACCAGAGGAGTGTTGCAGTACTGGTCCAGACACCCTGCCTTTAGCTCTTTAAATGTTTCTTGGTGTAGGATTGCTATGTCAGGAAAATTACTCCACAAACACCAGAGGTTTATGTCCAAAAAGGAGACAGAAGAGTCCTGTAACTTTATTCAAATAAAGGGAGAGGCCATGGGGCATTCCCCTGAGGTCTTTCAAATTTTTAAAGGACACAGCATCCTTTTTATCCTAATTTCCTGGGCACATTTCCTTCTCTCTTTCCCCATTGGCTGAGGAACTAGAGAGGTACAGACTTCCTGAAATGCCTAATACTTAAGACACCCTTCTAATGTATTCTCCCCAGGCCCCTTTTTTTTCCTTGTATCAATCAGTGGAATTCCTAAGGAATTTATGATTTTTCCAATTGTTTCTTTCACCTCTCAGTATCTAATTTAATTTATCAGCAGACCTACAGTTTATTTGTAAAGACAAATCTATCTCGTTCCATTCATCAATCAGTGGAATCTTTCCCATTGTTTCTTTTAGCTCTCTCAGTGCTAGTTTTATCTACTAGCAGACCCAGAGCTTGTTTGTAAAGACAAATCCCTCATTCCTTTCAATCTCTCCTGTTTTATTTTCTCAGAAATTGTCTTTACAAACTTAAGTTATAATTTACCTATTTTTCTGTTCCTGGATCTCTTTTGGTATTGCAATTATTTGCAGCGACATAATTTTCTGTCCTTTTGTAGCCATTTCTGGATCAGTGGGCACGGCTACTACCTGCATCATTTTGATCACATGTTGAATAAGTTGCACTAAGCAAGGGATCATGCCTGGTAAAAAGATTAGAGTTGCTATAGCACAAAAGAGGAAAAAAGCATTTGTTTAACCCATAGTCCACCAGGTAAACACAAACAAATATCCCATTCACATCCTTTCCACATTGGGACCAGTACATGAGCTAACTTTCTTATTCCTTTTGTTATTTGTTTCACCACTTTCCTATTTGCAAAAAGCAGTTTTAGTAATTTAATTTTCCACACACTCTCCCTTCTTCTGCTAACAGATAATGTAATACCATCTGATGTTGAAATACTGCATTCCTCATCTGAGTGGATTTGTCAGCAAGGTGGTCAAGAGCTGTAGCTGTCTGGTTGGTTATTATTTCAAAGACAGCTTGTAACCTAATTATCCAATTTAAATTATAAATAGGTTCTCTGGCATCTGATATTAATAAATTAGGATTCCAGGTGTCTGCTCCATAGTGTTGCATGACTTGCTCAGGTGGCCATTCATCTTTTCCTCACTTTTGGGTGTTCCCTCCAGCCAGGGATGCATCAATTGACCACTTTTCTCTAATTAGATCATCATGTGCCTTGATTACTAACTGATTTCCCTTTTAAAAAGTTTTGGAAGAATTGCAAATAGTTGTGAATTAGGCATTTGAGTTGCTTTTATTTCAGTTTTATCTACTAGCAGACTCACTGCTTCTTTGTAAATACAAATCCCTCATTCCTTTCATAAGTATCACTCTTCTGAACTACACCTTATCCCAGTTTGTGCAATTCAAGAGGCCAGGGGCCATTGCTGGTCACCAGGATGGATGAAACTACCCTTTTTTTTTGGAAGAGAAGTGCCAAACAGCCATACTTGGTGCCATTGTGTACTTGTGTTATAAACCCTGGGGGTCTCCCTGAGCAGAAGAGATCCCACCTGTGATCAACATTCTAGTGAAGAAAAGATCCCACATGTGATCAACCTTCTGCCACCAGAGAACACCTGGCAGGAGGAGACACCAAGGTATCCTGGCAAGAGAGATGAAAATCTGACAAGAGCCATGCAGTCTTGGACACAGCTGGCCAGAATGGGACATTTTGGAGTGCTCCATGATTCCCTCTCTGTCCCTGCATCTGCATTTCCTTCCACAGTCCATGATTCAGTTGGGATGAGGTAGAGATGTCGTCACAGTGTTAACAGGCGCTCCAACAGCACACCCATTCTCAGCATGGATGCAGTTGGGGTTTATGGAGCTTCAACAATGTTTTCCAATAAAACAATTTGTACTGGAGGTTTTTCCCTTCTTGGTATTGGGAGCAAGCTGGCACTTGACTTTCCAGAGATGGAAATAACTTCTAGAGCCAGCAGAATGACAGCAAATGGCCAGAAGGGAGGAATCCTCTGCAGTTGTAGGAGTTGCTTGCAAACACAGGCTCTACCTCCTGCAGGGAAATGCAGTTTGCTCTGAATGAGGATGAGACCCAAACCCACTCATCCTCCCATGGCTGACCTTCAAGAGTTTATCGTCTTTCCCAGGAAGAACTTGATTTGTTGTTTGGGGTTTTTTGTGTGTTTTTGTAGGTTTTTTGTTGGTTGGTTGGTTTGGGGATTTGCATGTTTTGTTTGGTTTGTTTTGGGGTTTGTTTTGGGTTTCTTTTGGTGATACAATCTGAAACCAAAAGCAGTTAAGAAATGCTCTTAAGACGGGCACTAGAAAGGTGATAACAAAACCTTATGAAGCAATTCCAGCTGGTTTGGTTCATTTTACAAAGTTTCTTTAATCCTGGAGCTTTCCACCCAAAATATCCCAGTTTAACAATTGCAAAAGGAAGATGCTAAGAGATACCCTTATTTTCATCCCATCAGCTGCCAAACATCCCTTGTTGTACTGTCATAATCCTCAGGCACGGAGCTCAGACTTTCTGTGGGCAGGATTTAGCTGTCGGCTGCTCCTTTGTTTGGGAGACAGGTTTGTGCTTCTGCTGCCAGGAGAGGGCTTCTGAAACACCCATTTGGCCAGAGATGCCAGCAGCCCTGACTGCAGGCAGCTGTTGCCATAGTTGTGCAAATGCATCCCCTGAGAAGCCAAGCACTGTGGGAGGGACTCATTTATCCCTGCAGGATGCTGGGTGAGGGCAGCAGCTTGGCTCCAGTGCCGGCAAGGAGCTCTGCTCCAGCATCCCTTGCAACAGGCAGGCATTGTCCATACTGCTGGTTTTCTTGAGGATGCTCCTGACAAGAGCATGGAGACAAAAGGTTCTATTTGTTTCAGAGGCTGGAGGAGGAGTGCAGGTTGTAAGAAAGTGTTGCAGGGCATGGAGTGGGGATCCTGTTGCCTTCCCAGTACATGATCTGAGCACTGACCAGTGCCTCCTTGTAATGGAAAGGAACCAGGCTACTGCAGAAAACTGAAATCAGCAGGCTGGTGCCCAAGCCTGCTGCACTGCTTCCTTCTGCCTCTCTCATTCCCACTCTCCACTGGGCATGGACACCCATCCAGATACACCATGCAGAACAATGAGTGCAGAGCTGAACCATGGCAAACAAACCCAGTGCAGGGCCAGTAGATCTGGGCATGCTGCCTCTGCAGACCCAGCACACCACACCCAGACTTTGAACCTTCAAGTCATCAGGGTTGGCTCAAAGGGCATGTGGTACCAGCAAGATCAGCCTTCCCTGGCAGCTGAGTGTAGTCCACAGCCTGCCCACATCAGCTGTGCCCAAGGGTGCACTATCTGTGTAGGTGGCCACAATCAGGACTCCAGGCTGGCACTGAGGACCTCAGCAATGTGCGTCTTGGAAACACTCAAGGGCAGTTTGGATGGGACTTTGAACAACCTGGTTTAGTGGGAGCTATCCCTGCCCATGGCAGGGCAGTTGGAACTGGGTGGTCTTTAAGATGCCTCTAACCCAATGTATTCTGTGATTCTGCAGTGATCTTGCAAGCCCTACTGGCAAGTGCAGTATGAATCTGACTCACTTTTGTGCTGTTGTGATAACAAAAATCTCTTTCTGTGGGTTGCAGTTTTCCCTATTTCAGGCTGAATTAACAAATTTTGGGTTAGGAGCACTTTGATGGGACACGGTCCCTGCTTAGACTTGGCCAGAGAAGTTCTCCATGTGCCTTGAAACCTGTGGCTCCTTTGGAACCCATGGCTTACTTGGAGCCCATGGCATATTTGTCTTCTCTGTGATATGGTCATTTTCTTGTCCAGAGAGAGATTTACAGCTCACAGCAAAACTCAGCATAAGAAACACACCACTTCATTTTTGCTTCTTTGAAGCAAAGAAGCTATGAGCTTCTTTGAAGGAATCCAGCTTAGGAAACCAATTGACCTGTGGGAAAACAAACAAACAAACAAACCATCAAATACACATGGATATGTCTTTGCTGAGTCTCATACAGCCATGGAGATGTGAGAAGCTGGGTCCTAGACCATAAAAAGTTGCTGCAACCCTACTCAACAGATGCACTGCAGAGTCCAGGACCATCCTACAAATGCTTCATCCAGAGCCAAACTTCACTATGAACAACTACAGAGAAACCTTCCTGAATCTGGACTTATCAGAAAGTGCAAGATTTAGGGTCTGCATATAGCATTCCTTCTTGCCAGGAACCCTTTGGTTTTAGTTCTGGTTTGAAGCAGTCTCCACTTTCCATGACACTGTAGACAGTGCAGCAGCTAATCTCAGTCCAGCCCAGAATTATCTGTTTTCAGATAACAGAACTTATGCATCTTTAATGACTTGCATGATGCCCTTAACCCTGCTCTTAGAGCCCTTGTCTGCCTTGAAAGAGCTCTGTGTAAGGGCTTAAGCCATTTTATAGCAATTTAGCATATGCCATTGGGCTATAGCACAGTAGTCCAGATGTTGATGATGGAGAGAGATGGGGAAGACTGATTTGGTGATCAGAATCTGATTTTATTGTGGGATACAGATGCTTATATACTATTTTAGGGGAGCCTAGTAATGTGTACTACAGTGATTAGGTTAAAATCACATACACAAACTTATGCATATCACAACACCTCTTGCTTGCAGAGTTTAATGAGATTTGCTTTTTCTGGTAAACCAGTCTGAATCTTCTTACAATCTAGGTCTAATTTTCAAAGTTCCATTTGCTTTTGCCAAGGCATCCTGTTATCAAATCTCTTATGTTAACCAGGCCCAAAGACCATCATCTGTCTTGTGTCTCCCAACATCCCAACATGTCCCCCTTTCCTTTCAACAAAAACCACTCCTTTAATGGCCTTCATAATTAATCTATGCACAAATTGAAAGGTATCATAATTAATACAATTATTATCAAAATTATCACATACATACCTATCCTAAAAATAATATTTTAGTTAAAAAACTCCAACCCTAAAAGGCTCAGGCTTAATCTTTATAAACTAAAACATTCCTGATGGCAGCTGCAGGGGCAGAGGCATTACTGGATTTAGAAAGGCTGCCAAAAGTATAATTGCAGTAAAAGGTTTGATTCTTTTACACAGGGTGATAGGGAGAAACATTTTTAGACTGATTCCTATCTGTGCATTTAAAATCAACACAAAAATCCAATTTCACAGAACGCAGGAACTCTAATTCTTGGGGTTCCAAGGGTGTTTCAGGACGGTAAGGGATCAAATTTGATGTGACTTGATTTGCTTTCAAAAATTTTTGTGAAAATATTAGTGTGAAGTTTTGGAGGAGATATATTCGGACCTGCAGAAGGAGGAGATGAGGATCATGTCTGTTTCCAACCTCAAACCTGTTTGCAACTCAGACCTGCCCATTTCTTCTGAGCAGTGGGACCAGTGGTGGTGGACTTAGTCTGGGGACCTGACGTGACTTTTGGAGCACACTAATAGAGCTCTGTGGAAAATTTCCAGCCACTGGTGCCCCACAAAGTGTTGGTGTCCAGACAGTGGTATGGAGTTGTTCCTCCTCACCAAAATACAGACCATAAATAATCAGGTGCCTGCCTAAGGCTGGAATTCGTTTGGATGCAGATATAACGGTACATTTTCTGGAACCTTCCTGTCTCTTTGGTGCCATCCACAGTAACTTTCAGACTGACGGTCCATTCTCAGACAGGAATGGGGCCCTTTCCCACAGAGCACCAAAAGGTTTCAAAAGGACAAAAAATCCCAAATCTTGAAATTGAGTGAAGGTCACTGAGTGCAAATTTTGCTCTGGGGAAAAAATTGAATTGCAAATGAATTGAGGAAGAAATTAATAATTATATAATTGTGAGATAAAGCATGGATTTGGTCCAGAACTACTCCTTCACTTTGCAGAAGGTACTTTGAGCTTTGCACAGTATGATAAAAGGAGAATTAGGCACTGTAGTTTCGCAGCAGACCTGATGACCAGGCTCCTAGGTGGAGTAAAATTGTGTTTGTTTATCATGTGGACCCTGGAGCTGCAGCTCATGTTCTATGCAGCTCTTGAGAGTTACGAAGTCTGTGTTTGTGGCATTTGAAAACAAAGTGTGAGCAGCAGGTTGAGGGAGAAATTCCCTCAATCCGTTCCACTTTTCTGAGACTCCAGTTGGAGCAGGTCCAGAGGAGGCCACAGAGATGCTCCAAGGGCTGGAGCCCCTCTGTTCTGGAGTCAGGCTGGGAGAGATGGGGTGTTCAGCCTGGAGAATTGAAGGCTCCGGGCAGACCTTAGAGCCTCTTCCAGTGCTATAGGGCTTCCAAGGGAGCTGGAGAGGGATTTTGGACAAGGGTATGGAGTGACAGGACAAGGGGGAATGGCTTCCCGCTGCCAGAGGGCAGAGTTAGATGGGATATTGGGAAGAAATTCTTGGCTGTGATGGTGGTGAGGCCCTGGCACAGGCTGCCCAGAGAAACTGTGACTGCCACATCCTTGGAAGTGTCCAAGGCCAGATTTGAGGGGACTTTTATGATTCCATTAAAAGTGTGGCACCAGGTGTGAGCAGTGGTTCTTTCTGACCTGCACGATGCATTACAGGTTAGACCTGCTGCCAAGAGCTGCAGTTTTTTCCCACTGTAAAATTCTTAGTGCCTACCCAGGTGCTTGCTACATGCAATCCCATTTCAGCTTTAAGGGGATTTAGGATCCTGTTAGATTATTGCACTTTTTTCCCCATAGGAATTATTGGTACCATCATGACAGTGTTCTAAAAAAGGGCAAGGATTTGCTTTTTCATGCAAAGTTTTGTAATCAGAGTGACTTATCACGAAAAAAAATGCTACAAACATGATCTACTGATTTATCCTTAAGTGAAAGCAAACAAGGAGGTACATGAAGGTCTTAGATGAGAGCATCCTATTCCATGTCTCTGACAGGCCTTAGCTGAGAGGAGGTGGAGAAGCAGGTATCAGGTGGCTCCCAAAGGTGGACAAGATGTCTCAGAGCATGAGGGTGGGGATGCATCTATATCACAGCTGAAGCTGAAGCTGAGCAGGGCATCTTCATCCTCATATTTTCCAGCCCTGGGTGGAAGATCTGAAATGAAGACCCAAAGTAGAGCAAAATATACAAAACATTATGTAATCCATGAGCTGGGGAAGGCAAAGGACTTGGATGAATATTTGGGTTTTCTTCAGCTCAGTCTTTCCCTTCAAAAGCAATGCCAAGGGTTCCAGAGGGACAGGTGGAGAGGACACAGCTCTTCCCAGGGGCACATCTGCTTTGCCAGGTGGCATCTTGGTGGCCATCATCACTTTCCAGTATCTGCAGACACACAGCGTTGTTGGTTTGCACAAGTGCTTTTGTTCTCTTGTTTCTATGCCAAAATACAGGGTGTAAGGGAGGTGGGAGGTAGGGGTCAAACCTGGAAAAGGTCCTAATTGGACAAAGTCCCAAGTCATGGAAGTCTTAGAGAATGAAATAGAGAATTCTTATAAAATCCATTACGACACCAAGTTGAAAGAACTGAAAATCCTGTGGAGTCCAAGATTAGAAGTGAAGGAAAGGGTCCAAAATCAATAATAAAAAACTATAAAAATAAAAATAAAAAACTAAAGAGTAAAATCTTATCTATGGGTATATACCATGGACACAATTAAAATGGGGAATCATTAGCTCAAGATAAAGCTATTGGGGACTGTACAGACTGGACACAGGACCCTTTTTGCTGCCATTGCAAAATATCAGGTGTCATCAGGGGGTATTAACAGGAGTTTTGGGGTAAAACAAGGCCATTATTGTTGCAAAGATCAGTCTGACTCCAGAGAAAAGCAAGACAGCAGAGGGATACAGAGCTGATCCATGAGAACACTGTGAATGGAAAGAGATTCATCAGCCTTTTGGGAAGAGAGGGACGTGGTGGCCTTTGGAGAAATTGGTGGTTGCTGCAAGGGAGGTGCTTGGTGTCTTTTCAGGTTCCTGGGGCAGATAGAAAAGAAACCACCTCTGCATCAGAGGTGCCCTCACACTGACAAATTCAGCAGCAAGCCCAGTGGAGGTTCCATCCCAGGACCAAAATGCCTCTCCAAATGAACCATTCCTCCCAAAATCCACCTAATCCAACTATCAAGTCACTGCTGGCTTTTCTTTCAGCACAGTGCTCTACTGCCGTCTTCATCGCCCTCCTCTTCACTCGTTTTTGGCTGATCAGTGCCCTCTATGCTGCATGGTGGTTCATAGACAGGGAGAAGCCCAGCAAGGGTGGGCGGCGGATCCACGTCTTCCGGAACTGCGTCGTTTGGAGGTACATGAGGGACTATTTCCCCGTCACGGTAAGTGCCACCGGTCCATTGGCTCTTCAGCGTTCCAGGGACCAGCTTTGTCCTTGGAGTCTGGATACAGCCTGGGGCCAGCAGTCATGGCGTGGGGCGCTGGGAGCTTGGTGTTGAAGGATAACCTTTCCAGCTCCCAGATTACTCAAAGACACAGTAACAAACAGGGATTACCATTTTTACAAACCGCATGCTTCAATCACCTGGCTTTTCCATACCTATTTAATCTTGCTGCATTCCAGCTGCTAGGGAAATCTCACCTTTGTTTTCCATGTCTATATTGCAACATTCCTGCCCTTCAGGTTGCTCAGAATTTACCCAGTGGGCATAGGGCCAAGTTTTAACCAAAATCCAAGAGTTCTTGGATGGTCTGCAATGTCAGTATCCCATTTTGCTGAGGAGGGGGATGGATGGGTAAAGCTGGGGGTGAACTGGGCAGTCTCAGAGAACTGCTGTTCTCTTGAGAGGGACTTCTGTGACATTGCCTGATTTACTTAATGTGTGTGGCTGGCCTTTGCCCTTATTCTTTTATCTGGTGTCCCCTTGTCATGGTATGGATGCATGGAGCTGTCATTATAGAGCATGACACAGCACAAAGTACCACAACTCCCTCAGAAGCGTGCACAAATCTGAGCAATGCAGGAGAAGAGCTCATGGGTTGTGCAAGGAAGAGAGCTTCAAGGATAGACCAGGCAATGGGAATTTCTAAGATAATTCCTTTAGGAATACATTGCCTGTTGAGAGAACTCAGATGGGATGCACCCAGCTGGTCAGAGATCCCCTGGAGTCAGAAGCTGAGTGCTGCAGTCCAGGATAAAGAAGTTGGGAGCCCAAAAAGCCAAAGAACACACCAGCCTAAAGGAAAAAATAAGAACCCAGCCTAAGAGTCCATCCTGCATAGAGTAGAGCCTGGGATGAGTCCATCCTGAATGGAGTAGGGTCTGAGATAAGGATTAGGGGGGGCCAGAGCAAAGTGAGGATCAGAGATGACATGCCCATCAGCTTTGCTGCTCAAACAGAAATAACCTTCTTTTCCGTTCTCATGAGATCACACCTGGAATACTGTGCACAGTTCTGGAGCCTCCATCTTAAGAAGGTTAAATGGGATTTCTGGGGCAAGTCCAGAGGAGGCCACAAAGTCAGTGAGGGGACTGGAGCACCTGCCACTGGAGACAGCTGAGAAAGTTGGGGCTGTTTATCCTGGAGAATGTTGTGAGGATACCACACAGCACCTTGCAGTATCTGAGGGGCCCTGCAGGGAAGATGGAGAGACACTGTACATCAGGAACTATAGTGATGAAACAAGGGGGAATGGTTTCAAACTGTAAGAGGGTAGATTTAGATGGGATATCAGGAAAAAAATTCTTTTCTGTGAGGGTGGTGAGGCTGTGGCACAGGTTGCCCAGAGAAGCTTTGGCTGCCCCATCCCTGAAAGTGTCCAGGGCCAGGTTGGACAGGGCTTGGAGCAACCCAGTCTAGTGGAAGGTGTCCATTCCCATGGCAGGGAGTGGAATTTTAAGGTCCCTTTGATACTGAAATCAGACATAAAATAAGCTTTCTAATGCAATTTGAAGTGTTAGAAAGCAGGCATTCTTTACCTGTGCAGGACACATTGCAAGGATGTCTTGTTTAATCCAATGTGTGTGCGGAGGCTTTACAACATTATAATCATATATATTCATTAAAGTGTGTCTCCTAGCTAATACATAAACATCACTTTTCCTAGAACTAATTTGCATGCAACTTCCTCCTACTAGAAATCATTTTATGTTCCTGGAAGGTCCTCTAAAGGGATCTCTGGTGATCCTATTCAGTGAATATTTCAATTTTAAATGTGACCTTTCCTTGAACTTTTTCTCTGGGCATGTGCTGTTGCTTCTTGTTACCCAACTTGCAAAAAAAACCACTGTAGCCCTCTTTATCTGTTCTTCCACTGGTAAGCAACATTTATCATCCAGTGTGCATACCTTTACATCCTTTTATCTTTGTTTGTAGTTAGTCTTTAAGCTCTATTCAGCAACTTCTGAGGAACTGAAAATTTCTATTCTCTATGTTATTTATCACATTGCAACCCAAACCATAAAGTAATTAAATTATTTATGTGACTGCAGTAATTATATGCAATATATATTCTGTAAATTATTTGTGGCTCTAAGCCACCACTTAGTGAAGTGCTGGACTAACATCTCTGCTGAAATTTAGGGGCCAGCTCAGCCCAGCAGTGACCCTTCTCCTGCTCCTTTCTAAAGAACACGGAACCCCACCCCTGAATGCCTCGCTGTGTTCCGTGTGTGTCCTTTCTGGCAGGAGGACACTAACACCAGTAGAGGGAGCAGGGTATGGGGTTTGGCTGCAGCTCCCTCGGTGGGGGCCCAGAGGGCTCCATGGAGCCTTCCTCCCCACTTCTGGGGAGAAAACTGAGGAAGTAACACAAAAGGACAGCAGAAAAGTTTAAAAGAGATATAATATAGAGAGCATTATAACCAAGCAATCATATAATACTATTTCTCCAAAATATTTTCTCAGTCATGGAATTATGGAATTATGAAATGTTTTGCGTTGGAAGAGACCTCAATGACCATGCAATCCTAACCCCCCTAACATGGGCAGGGACACCTCCCACTAGACCAGGTTGCTCCAAACCCTGATCAGCTTGGTCTTTAAAACTTCCAGGGATGGGACAGCCACAGCTTCTCTGGGCAACCTGTGTCAGGGCTTCAGCATCCTCACAGCCAAGAATTTCTGCCCAATATCCCATCTAATCCTGTTCTCCGTCAGTGGGAAGCCATTTCCCATTGTCTTGTTCCTCCAGGCCCTTGTCCAAAATCTGTCACCAGCTCTCTTTGAGCCCCTTTAGCATGGGGCTAAAGCCACAGGCAGGGGCTCTAAGGTCTCGCCTTTTCTTCCTCAGGCTGAACAACTTCACTTGCCCAAAGTCCCAGCACAAGGGACACAAGGAAGTGACATCTGGGGACAAGGGCTGGGTTGATATCCAGGACTCTGGACTGTATTTGTGTATAGACAGAGTTTGTTAAGCCCTGGAGAATTAGGCGTTCTGGGAAGATTAAGTATGACTCCTAATCCTACCAGATCCCAGCAGCAAACTTAGCATGGTCAAGTGTTTGGAGGCAGCAAGTGCTGCCTGCTGTCTTATTTTAGGAAACAGCTTTAAACACTGCTTTTAAGGGATCCCTGTGCATGTTTGCTGTCGCGGAAGCATAGAGAGGTTGGGATGAGTATCTGTTTTCTGGGCACTGTGAATCTGCAGTGTGCTGCAGCACCTGGAGCATGCCAGTGCTGAGCTGAGCCAGGCCACTGCAGCGTGTGCAAGGCACACCTTCTGCCCATACCACCCCTGCACAAGTACCACTTTGCTGTTGCATTTATCCCCCCAGGAACTGACTGTAATTTGATTAATGATTTGAGAATCAGAGTTAGGCAGGACCCAAATGAGCTTGAGTGTTTTGAAAAGTGGTATGAGTGAGAAATCAAGTCAGGGTCCAATGCATTGCCCAGGGAAGTATTTCTGCTTAATTTTCCGGCATTTTAAACATATTCTAATCTGTTTGTTTATTTATTTATTCATTTATTTATTTTTAAATATACTCTTATTATAGTCCTTCAGTATGCCTGGAACTGTTTCAAAATCATGTAGATGTGGCACTTTGACGCATGGTTTAGTGGTGTCCTTGGCAGTGCTGGGGTAATGGTTGGACTTGATGGTCTCAGAGGGCTTTTATGACCTAAACAAATCTATGATTCTTCAATTCCAATACATGACTGAGCTCAGCTGCATTATAATATGGAAAATATACCAAAAAGTTTAAAATTAATCTGTTTGAGCTAGAGTATGTCTGAACAGATAACCTGTGATGCCTGCTGTGTTGATGTTGCCTACAGAGTGATTTTGGATGCAGTGGACTGCTTTATCTATGCTATGTTCAAAAAGCAGTCAGTAATCTGTCTGCTGCTGCCCAAACCCTATCTCCATTTTCATAATCCCTTTCTCATCATTTATCAGTGCATGTTTACAATGAAGGATACACCCAGTTTAACAGAAAAATTCTGTCCCCATGCCAAGTGAATGGACATTGCTGCTTTTTCTCCCCAGCCCCATCCTGTCATCCCTCATACATCCAGGGTGCTTTGGTAACCTCAGATGCGGAAGGTAAAATGGGGAAAGTGTAAGCATAAGCTTGACAATATCTATTTTTACCATGGTCCTCAAGCAGAAGTCACCATTTTGCTGACTGAAAATTGGGGGTGCATGCTTGGCTTAGGCAAGACATCTCGCCTTTGGATCACACAGCATGGGCTATGAGCCCGTTCTAGCAAATTAAGGTCTCAGACAATTTTGAGGACTGTTGTGGGTTTTCAGGTTTCTCAGTGAATTTCTTCCCTTTGTTATCAGGGAGACGCTGGAAAGGGTAGGGAGTGGGTGAACAGTTAGCTATCAAGACACAAAAGGAAGTCTCCTGACATTCCAGTGGAGTTTTTGAGGGGATGTGGACTTTTCCATTCAGCAATTTTTGGGAGTTGTGGCGTGATGCCACCCACCACAAGCTGCGATCTGGGACCCGAGACTTGCTGCAGGTGGGTCCGACCTTCCTGCCCTCCTTCCATAAGGGCATGGAGGGACTTTGTTTCCTCGGCTCCAGGACTTTGCTGCGCTGCAGTTCAGCACTGCGGTCGAATCTGCCTGCTTCCCCTGCTTCTGCCAGCTGCTGCTTGTAGTGCTGAGACCAAACGCTGCCCCTGAGTTTGCAAAAGGAGCAATTTCCTTCCTTCCTTCCTTCCTTCCTTCCTTCCTTCCTTCCTTCCTTCCTTCCTTCCTTCCTTCCTTCCTTCCTT
>JAWWMS010000001.1:14688808-14700422 GCA_035048045.1 Chlorospingus semifuscus
GATCCTTCAAACACTTTAATCATACAACAACAAAATAACAGCTGGGAGTGAGATCCTCCAGAAGGAATCTCCAACAAAGGAAACCCTTGGCTTCTGTGCCCTTATTATCTGAGTGTGTGGGAAAGTCTGGGCTCTTCTTGCTGAGCCCTTGGCTCCTGCAGTGACTTGGAGTGTCCATGTACCTGGCTGTGCCACAGGTCCCTGTGCCCTTTGGTTTTGCAGAGGGTCAGCAGTGGCCTCTTGCCTCCAGTTCCTGCCACCAGAGCTCCATCTACACCTGGCACTGCAGCTGCCCCTCAGCTGCTTGCTGCCTGTTCTGAATATGTTCTTTAATAATTAGTTTAGAAATATAAATGAGAAATAAATTTGTAATTGTCCAAAGGGTTCACCATACCTGGGCTTTAGGAGTCCTGCTTCCGATTTGGTTTGTTTAGTCCCAGATATCCCTGCATAGGAATATGATCAGTCAACAGCTATTGGTAGCAGGGTCACTGTGCATTTTGTTTTACAAATGAGACCATCTTCTTAGGAAAGAGGAGCATGACTAGGACATGAGGGAAGGGAAATGTGATTTGGGCTGGAAATATCCATTGGGGTTTGGGGGAGCCACATTTGGCAGGTGATCAAGGCTCTAAATAGCTGCTTCTTTTTGATATCCAGAACTTCTTTAAACTTTGCACTTAATGGGATTTTGCAGAGTGTAAGTTTCAGGTGGCAGGAAGCCATCTGCTCAGTTCACCGTTACAGAGCGCTGATACTTTAATCTTCTTCTTTCTCCCTCCCTTCATTTCTTTCTTTTCCTCACATCCTACTCCCCACTTGAGAGGAGCCACCAAAAATACTGCAGATTACACACACTTCATTTTTGTTCTTGCAACTGCAAGAAGTGCATTTAACAAGAAAAACTTGTTAAAAAATTGAAAACTCTATATCAACTGACAATACCAGGTCACCATTGGGGTTTATTTCCTTTTTCTGCCTCCTGTCCTGACCAAGGCTGCAAGGATTCCATCAGATTCTTAATCTGAATAACACCCTGCAAATCCCTCCCATTCCTAGAAAACAAGCAGCATCAAGGAAGAATTCAATGGAACCCTGCTCAACATTCTAAACACTCCTGTAATCCCACACTTAATCCAGTCCAATAAAACAGGTCACATGCTATGATTTCTATTTTTCTTTTCCTTTTGCTCTTAGTTAAGGACAGAGGTGCCCAAGCAGAAGGAAGATTTTCTGCACCAGAAACAAAAAGAAATGTATCTCCTACCCTTTTCTCTTGGAGTTATCACCATCCCAGTTTTACCCTAGCTCCAGGTTTTGTTCTCTATCCTTTCTTCTGCCTTTCCTTTTACATGGCCATCCACCCAGAGATCTCAGGAATGTTGCCATGACCTTATGGAAGCATCCCAGTGGAGATCAGTGCCGGAGGGAAGCGATGGGGATGTCTCCAGAGTCACAGCATGGTGTGCTGTGGGGATGGGGGAGGTCTCCAGAGGTAAGGATGAGGAGCTGAGATCTCAATGCAAGGGGAAGAAGAGCGAAGGTGTTGCTGTTGGGATGGAAATCAGCAGTGAGGGGAGGGAGAGGATTTGTGGAGATGTGGTGATATTTTGGGGTTGTAGGAAATGGAGAGGGGAGGATGCAAGGTCACAGACAAGGATGGCAGATATTGGTACTGGCAAGAGGGGTTTGGTCAGTAGGAGAGACTTCTACCCCACTGAGAAGCCATGTTAGAAGATGTGTTCCCAATTGTCCACAGAGGCCTCGGTCTTAGCCTTTTGGGGCTGTTGAAGTGATGCCCCTTGTGCCAGAGACACACCTACCTGAGAGGTGGGCTGGCCCATCACCTTCCTGGCTTGTGATGCCATTCTGAAAGACAGAAAAGGCAGAAAAGGGCTGGCTAGGAAAAAATCTCAGAGAGGCATGGGAAGGAGGATGCTGGAGCTGCCTGAAAGTTGTTGGGGTGGTCAGAGATATCCAAAGGTGGAGAAAGACCACAGTGCTGGAGAGGAGGAGTCAGAGGAGAGTGTTGGCTGTACATAATTGGCCTCCTTCAAGGCCAGTTTTATCTCACAGACGAAAAATACCCTTGATGCCTCAGGGACCTATATAACCCAGGAGGGAGAGGTCAGTGCCTGGGCTTGTGTTAAGTATAACAATAAGAACAATAATTCATAGGCATCCTTGCAGCCAGGACTATTCAGGGAGCTCAGCACAATGAGAGGTCCCATCTCAAGAAGCCAGAGCTGTCTCTGAGCAAAACACTGTAAGCCAAGAAGCTTTTCTGCTATTTCAGCACAAAAAGGGGTGAGTATTTCACACAGAGCTGTCTGGAGGATTAAAACTCCTCTGATGCTACACAAGGCAGGAGAAGTCTAAAGGAAGGAAAAGTGCTCAGATCAACCAAACCAAATAATGTTAAGATTTGACTCTTCAGTTTGAAACTGGCTTAATTGGAATTGCCTCCAAGGCACCCTCAAATGAGCAACCTTCAACCTGTCACAAGTAAGGACCACTTAAAGCTAAAACAATACTGTATATTTCCTTCCAGCCTGTCCACTCCCTACTTACTCAGCTGGTTTTGATCACAGAAACAAGCCCAAGGAGAAGAAATATATCCAATTGCCTTTCTTGCAGAAATGTCAAATGTTACCCTTTTTGGGACTTCTGTGGAAATTCGGTATTGGAAAATACAGTAAGAAATAAAAGTGTGGTGATTCGGTATTCCCCTCCTGCCCGCCTCTTCCTCCCACCTCTTCCCTCCTGATCTCTCCTGTATTTCTGTTGTGAGAGGCTCTAATCTGGATTTGCCTTACTTAGCAGGTTCAGATCATGAGGCTCAAAAGAAAACCTCTGATGACTGATGAATACAAAATATGGACTAATTCTCCAAGAGGAGGAAAGCCAAGCAAAAAATGCTTTTTTGCCCTTCTGCAGCTCTAGTGCTGCAAAATTGTTTTACTGCCCAGAGAATAGGATTAAAAAATTGCCTGCTGTTGCAAACAAAATTAAAAGGTTTTCTGCTGGTGCAGAAAAATATGCGGTTTTCTGCTCAGGGAAAGATTTGCTGCCTTTAGTTCAGTAAAGTCCCAAAACATGATATGCTAAACATTCCTCTCTTATGGCATAGCTTTCAATAAAATAAAATTGCAAATGCATCTGAAACTCATCACTTTGCATTAAAAAAAAAAAAAAAAAAAAAAAAGAAAGAAACACAAAACCAAATCAAGAAATTACCTTTTTTTTTTTTTGTTTCCTTTTCAATTTAAACATTTGGAAAAATAACATTTAAAACATTTAGAAAGTGTGGGTCTCCTCACGAATATTGACACTTATTTTTTGGGATAATCTGTTAGTTCTGTCTGGTTTGTAACCAATGAACTCTCTTCTGCATCTCCCATCATGTGAGCTCACCTCTTGACACAATCTTTCTTGGAGGAAACATCTGATACAGGATTTTGGCAAACCACCCTATTCAGATTATAAAAACCCATCAGTGAAGAAATAATCTACAATGACCAACAAGGCAGAAGGGTATATACTGGATTTAAGAAATTATTTGGTATGATTTATCCATTTTTCAAGCTTGTGCTTGGTTTTACTCCTACCCATGTCCTGATCCCAGCCCCCTTGGAGATGCTAAGCCATTAAATTTGGGCTGGCATCCTACTGAGCCACCACCTCTCTGGGGCACAGGGTTTGTGTGTTTCAGGCAACATGTGACCTTCAAAACAGAGAATGCACTTATCAGGTGGGAAAGCACCTATAAAATCAGGTAGTTGTGAGCCAGCATCTTGGCTGTCAGGATACAAAATAATTCCTGTGACCTAAAGGTATTCATATTTCATTAGATTGCAAGAAGCCAACAAAATACAGCCCAAACATGATTTTAATGAGCAATTCAAGACACACAGAAAATTACATACAGAAAGCACTACAGGAAGCATTTGAAATCACTTGGGTTTATGAAATGCTTGCAGAAAACTATGAATGCACAGAATATCATGCATTCACAGAAAATGGTGCATGCACAGAAGGAAAATAATACAAAGGAAAAAAAATCATGCTTATTGTTGGTAAAGAAAGTTTTCTGATCCCCTAGAATTGAAAGGGAACAAGTGCTAGCAAGCAGTGCTTTTATTTTCACCACTGCCAGCAAGGACAGAACTTGGCTGCTCATTGCAAACAAAAGCTTCATGGACAAGGGTGCATGTGGATGCTGAGGAACTCACCTCCACATCACAGAGTGCTTTGAACTGGGAGAGAGCAGTGTTGCATTGTCAAGCACATGTAAATAGTCTACGAGGTCAAGATTTTCAGAATTATTTACAAAGTGCTTAGCTTGTACCTTCTGAGGGGGAGATCCTCTAAGATGCCATTTGGAAAGATCTCCTAGGAAGGCTAAGCACCTCATTTTCCTTATCAGCAACCTCAAAATCTGGAGATGTTCACTTGATAGGATCAGTGTGTCCCTCAGAGGAAGGAATGAGCTGGGTGCCAGGTTTTTCCATGCTGTGTTTTTGACATTACCAACAAATCCCACAGTGTGCCTTGCTTCCAGGAACTGCCAAGCACTTTACAAGTAAATAGGATCCATAATCCCTGGAGAGGGAGAACAGGAGCTACTTTAACCCCTCTGTTGATGCTGGGCTACTGTCAACCCAAGATCATGAACGTCACAAGGCCAGAGAGCAAGAATAAACATGACCTGTGGCCCAGATTCCTAGATCATCTTGTTCCATGTGATTTGTGGCTGGTCAGAGGAAGACTATAGCAAAGTTGAGACCCAGATCCTCCTGAATCATAGAATAGCTCACCACCCTCATTGTAAAAAACTTCTTCTTTATATCTAATCTGAATCGATCCTCTTTTCTATGAATACTTATAGTTAAGCATAGAGGAGAAGAAAAAAGAATATAAATCTAGGAAGAAAAAGGCCAAACAAGTTGAAATTACAATTATTTTAAAGAAAGAAAAGCAGAATGGCTAAATTATTATTTAAAAATCAGAAATAAAGAAGTGATGACCAGAATACCTGGTATTTAGGTACAAAAATTATTCCCTTCCTTGGAAAGTCCAAATGACATAGAAAAAGTCCTCTCCACATTAGCCCCATGTCTCAGGAGTCCCTACAGCCCCACCTGCTCTTTCAGTGGCCATGTCTGTTAGTCTCTATTTCTCTTCTCCTTCCTTCTTAGCCTGCTACTCTATTTGGCCTCAGTTCCCTTGCAGAAACTCTTGCAATCGTGTTGCATCAGACCTCCTTGTGTCTGGGATGTCCACAGCCTTTGGCCAAAGATGAGATGGAATGGATTTCACATCTTGCATGTGTGCAGCAGCACAGAGGTCACCACACTGATGATAACAGGATGTGCTGCTGGTTCTCCCTTGCCAAACTTCAGGGCTGGCCGTGGCTGGAGCAGCAGGAAAGGTTAATCTTTGTTGAAAGCTTTATTTCGGTAAGGAGGCCATCTCCCACTTCACTTTCATTTGTATTGACCAGTGCAGAGCATTAGGAGTGTTAGAAGCATTAGAAGTAATGAAACCCAGTAACAAGCAAAGCCATTGGACACTGGTGGCTGTTAAGAACAAAGAAATATTCATCACATCCTAGCAGGTCATGCTAAAACTGGCCTCAAGAAAGATCTTCCGAAGCCTATTAGCTGAGGCACATCCTGAGGGAAATCCTCTTAGAGCAGTGGAGGTGACAATGCAGCTGATATTACAGTTCCCAGGACTGCAGTCACAGAGGAACAGGGCTGGGAAGGGGTATTAAGAGGTCAGTGGGGGCATGCCCTTTATCTCAAGGAAGGATCAAGTCCATCCATGTCATATGTCAGCAGGAAGACATGGTGTTAATATGCTCTTGAAGGCTTTCTATGATAAAGATGCCACAACCTTCCCAGAGAATTTATACCTAACGCAAATTGTAACTCAAATTCTCGAGGATGTACTTTGGCTCATGGCTTCTTACCCCCATCCAGTATGTGAATGAAGACAAGGTTATTCCCTTCTCTGTCTGTCTTCGTGTCATCACATGTCATGTCTTCTCAATCCAGTTTTTCAGGCTAAACCATGGCTAAACTCATCAGTTGGATCCACTAAAATCTCCATAATAATAGCTGTCAGAACGGTTGCTTGCATGTACACAGACTTGTATATTTTAATGATCATCTCAACTTCTGGAATTGGATAACACAGGGTTATGAGGACTTCCATGAGTCTGAAGGTACTCCAGCACAAAAGAGCTGATAGAAAATGACCTGTGAAAGGAGGATTTCCCTTCTTTCCATTTATACCCCAAAGATGTTGATCTGTTTTTGGGTGTCCTCAAAACACTGGTCCATATTTGGCCAAGAAATTTCTCATGTGTCAGATCACTGAAAAGACCTGCAACATGGTCTAGTTGAAAATGTCCCTGCCCATGGGAGAAGGGGGAGTTGGAATAGATGATATTTCAAGGTTCCTTCCAACCCAAACCATTCTCTGATTCTATAATAAACTTTTCTTAGAACATTCCAGAAATGCAGGATGAGATGAAGAGTCGTTGAAAGGCTCTGTAGAGAATAAAGACAACCTCAGGTGACCAGGTTAGTTTTTTGTCCTTCAGCCCGTGGATGGCATCAAGAAGTATCACTCTTATTCTGCACTTCCTGGCCTGTTCCTGCAGCTGTGGAGTGCACAGGGAGCATCTGCAGAAACAGTCTAGCTGCAGTCAGTGTGACTGCCTGCTGAATAAAGGCTTGCAAGAATGAGTCTGTCTGGTGCCTACAGCCCACATGCATGCGTGGAACAACCCTATTGGGATTTGCAGGAGTTGGGAAATAAAGCTGGCACCTCTTCCTGCAGACTTTGTTAATTCTTAGTTTTTTATAGTTTTATATTTGATTGTGATGCAACCCCCTAAATTTAACAGCATGGTGCACTCAGGCAGCTCTAGTCCATCACACGTAATCTCTACATCAAATCCTGCAGTAGCAGGGCTGTAAAAATATTATAGAAATAATATGCTTTCCACATTTCAAGCTATTCTAACACAGTGGGGAGGCTCAGATTATTACTCAGATTGGCTGATCCAGGACGAATTAAGATTCAGGCTCCCTCAGGTTGTCCACAAACCCTTTCTGCCATGCAACATGCAGTGGGGATGGTGTGTTAGCTGCCTTCCTGAGGGAAGGAAAGGAATTCCTATTGCAAGATCCTTTTTCATTTATAATGAGGAAGTATTCTCAGCCATGCATGGCTTCTAGAGATGTGCTTTGAAATTCAAGAGCCAGCATAGAATATCAAGCCATGCCTGAGTCAAAGACTCAGAGAAAAATGTGTTTTGGCACCAGAGCCCTGCCAATCAGGGTCTTTGGGGTTCTTTTAGCAGCAAGGGGTGCTGAAGAGTGTCCAGAGAAGGACAATGGAGCTAGGTGAGGAACTGGAGCACAAGTCTTGTGAGGAGTGTATGGAGGACCTGGGGGGGCTCAGCCTGGAGAAAAGGAGGCTCAGGGGGGACCATCTCACTCTGTACAACTCCCTGACAAGAGAGTGGAGCCAGGTGGAGGTTGGGCTCTGCTCCCAGGGAACAAGTGACAGCACAAGAGAAACAGTTTAAAGTTGTGGAGGTTTAGGTTGGATATCAGGGAAAATGTCTTCACCAAAAGGGCAGTCAGACATTGGAACAGGTGGGGGAATCACCATTCCTGAAACTGAAAGGTGTGTGGATGTGGCACTCGGGGACATGGTTTAGTGTTGCACTTGGCAGTGCCAGGGGACTGGTTTGACTCAATAATCTTAGAGAGCTTTTCCCACCTGAAGGATTCTATGACTCTAGGACTCTAAGTGCCTAAGAAGAAACCAGGCTGCAGAAGGAGCATCAGGAGAAAATCAGGTAGGTCCTGACACTTTGCTCTAAGAGTCCTATGCTTTGTCTCTTTGCATCTGCATTTCTAATTTTGTAATTGAACATTCAACTTTTTTTTCTGTGCTAAAATAGCCCTCCATTTTAATTGGTGTGGTGGCTGGTGAACACACGTGCTCTAAAACAGCAAACTAAAGCATTGCAAACAAGTCCTAAAACCTTTCTCCATCCATTTCTGTAGCATAGAGAATAAATAGAGGTACTTCAGGGCAAGAGCATTTGTGTCTCCCAGACCACTGACAGTGATGCTGTCCTGCATTCAGAGGAGAGGGCTCTGGGACAGGGTGAAAGGAGGCAAAATAATCTTTGCAAGGCATAATTAGCAAGCAGGGGTTTCATTGCAGCTGTTCTCAAAGGTGAAGGCTTCCAAATGAGCATCTGCAGCAGATCTGGGGCCTCTTTTGAATGTCCGGCTATATTTCATATCATTATTACTGATTTGTGTTGCAAGAGCTCCTTATGTGTGGTCCAACGGGTTTGATTTGGTATCAAATCCTGTCTTGTAGCTGGAAGTTGCAGCCAGACTTAGCCAAGGGGAGAAATCTGTGAAAATACAGGGGGAAAAAGGTTAAATCTCTGGTAGAAATGGTGAAATCAGCCTTCCAACATGCCTGGGGAGGAAGAGCATTCTTGGGAAGGAGACTCACTGAGACTGAGACCCTCCTGAGTCCCTTGTTTTCCTTCCAGCCCCTCATCAGCAGAAACCATTTTGTTCAAGACCTCAAAAGGCAGCTTGGACAGACTAATGTGGGCCTCTGCACCACCCATAGAGCACAGGTAGGTGGGTGACAGTGTGTTCCCAAGCCTGTGGGCAGAGCCGCATCTCACACAATGGGGAAAATGGTGCAGCAGATGGCCATGTGTTTTTTTCTCTTGCACCTCTCCCCAGCACTAAGCTCACAGAAGTTCTGGTCCTGCAGACCAAGGATGGGCCAGGGCAGCTCAGACTGGAAGAAGTTTTCAGCCTCAACATTTCAGGGCTGGGATCAAAGAATTATGGGCTCATAGAATAGTTTGGGTTGGAAGAGACTTTACATCTCATCTCATTCCACCCCCCTGACATGGGCAGGGACGCCTTCACTAGATCAGGTCCAAACCCCATCCAACCTGGCCTTGAACACTTCCAGGCATGGGGCAGCCACAGCTTCTGTGGGAAACCTGTGCCTCACCACCCTCACCGCCAAGAATTTCCTCCCAATATCCCATCTAACCCCATCCTTTGGCATCGGTGTCTTAGTTTACCAGACAGGTGTCGGCTAGGGAAGGCAGAAAGGCTCCCTTGGAATGGAGAATGTAAACCCCCTCCCTCTGAATTATTTGAATTTTGAAATTAAGGGGCTCTCAGGCAAAGATATGGAACAGGAATAGCAGTTCTTTACTCGAATGTATAATAAATCAAACAAACAACCACAACCGCGGCACTCACAGCAAACAGAACCCGAACCCAGTCCCGGCCGCGGCGCTTTCCCCTTGGCTGCAGTTCCGCTCACGGCCAGCAGGGGCGCTGGCGGCTCCCGGTGGGCGGGGCAGGGGCGGGGATCCCCCCCGGGCCTGCAGGGGGCGCTGCGGCGTGGGCAGCGCGGGGCAATGGCGGTTCGGCCCACGCGGGTAGCGGCGGAGGAGAGGCTTTGATCCACAAACCCTGCGGAAGGGCAGGAGGAGAGGCTCTGATCCACACACCCTGGGGAAGGGGTGGACGAGAGGCTTTGATCCACAAACCCTGGGGAAGGCGTGGAGGAGAGGCTCTGATCCACACACCCTGGGGAAAGCGTGGAGGAGAGGCTTTGATCCCCAAATCCTGGGGCAGCCGGTCCTGGTGCCCCAGCGGGGCTCTCGGAAGCAGCAGGCTGGAACCGCAGGGATGAGCAGAAGATCCCGGGGCGGTGGACATATCAGATGTAGCAGAAATTCCACGGCAAAGAGCTGGAGCCTGTGGGATGTCCTTGCAGGGCAGGGGGATGCGGGGCTCAGCAGCAGATGAAGGGTTCCCCGCTGGATTATGGTGGTGGCAGCGAACTCCTTTCCCCAAGCCGCAGGTCTGACCGTCCTCCTCCGAAGCCCAGCAGAGAGAGAGCATTCCCAACTCTCCAGCCCTCGTCTTTTTATCTGCCTCCCTCTATTCTTGCAGTATCTCTGTTTCCGCCCCCCACCCCGAGAGAAACTCCCAAAAAACCAAAGGAGTTCCCCCACCCCGCAGCCTCAAGCACCCAGCCATCAGTGCTTCTTTGCAACTCAATGGGAAAAAATTCCACAAGTAACAAGGAAAGATAAAACCCAACCCCCCACAAGTGGGAAGCCATTCCCTCTTGTCCTATCACTCCAAGCCCTTGGCCAAAGCCCCTCTCCACCTCTCTTGTAGGTCTCCTTTAGTGTTGGAAGATCTCCCCTATCCCTGTACTCTCATGCACATCCCCTTCCTCTTCTCCTTTGAGGTCCACATGCTGGGGGTCATCCATGTGCAGTCTTCACCTCCTCTCCTCCCACTGAGACAGATCCCCAGATGTAGACATGAATTAATAACAAACCAATGTCTGTGTGAAAAATGTTTTTGTGATTCCTGTCAATTGGCGATGGAATCAGCAAATGCTTATATCTGCTGTGTTGAAAATAGATGCAAAGAATGGTTTAGAAACTTTCTGACCGAATAGCCAAATAAAGCATCAAATAAAAGAATTGTAGTAGAGCAAAAGAGATGAGGTAGCAAGACGACTAATGCTTAGAATAAAATAAGTTGCGGTAAAGCTAAGAAATATTGCAACAAAGTGACTAAATGCTTACATATAATAAAAAGCTTGATGCACTTGACAAAATCATGTAGCAGACATCAGTGTAAGGCCTCCCTCCAGATGACCACAAGAAGGACAGGACCACCTGGAAAGATTATGAAATTGCTGATCCCAACTTATTGATATTTGCTGATTCGGACTAACCAAGCACATTGGAAAATGCTCTGTAGCCTTAAAACCAGTATATATACTTTGGTGAACTTGTAGTGGTGTGTGCTGTGAGTGGAGCGGTGACTCCCCGACCACCAGCACTGCTTGCTTGCTTTCTTTACAATAAAAGATATAGAAATAAAATTTGTTTTGGCTATTGAAATTTTATATTAGTCTGTTGCCTCCAAACTACACTTCCCAATTTGCAGTCCTAAGGCACCCTTCCTAACATCTTAAAAAGGCCACAAGCATCCTCCCATAGGAGGGATCCATCCTCCCTTTCTAAAGACCTACATCTTATCTTCAGTGAAGGGAAGAGACAAGCAGCCAACGACATGGAGCAGAAATACTGCAGCTTAAGGGAGACAGTCTCCTAAGAAACAGCCCACAGCTGCTTCTCATGTAGCAGATGTACCCAAAACATGTTATGCTACAGCCTTGAGAAACCAAGTGCCTGTGAGCAGTGGGGAACTTGTCTTTCTGCCATGTAGCAAGGTGGTCTCTTGTCACCAGTGTGAGAAACAACTGTTCACTTTGAAAATTTAAACAGGTTTATTAAACCTTAACAAAAATACAACAAAGGACTACATAAGGAAAAAGCTGCAGCACTGGGAACTGCCCCTCATGGATACCATATGGCCAGTTCATCTTCAAGATGGATGCTCAGTCTTTTATACACCTGGGGGTTGCACCAGCCAGCCCAGCCCTCCCACAGTCTGTCACTCAGCTCCTCTTTGCCATTTATCAGTGGAGATTGCTTCCTTGTGAC
>JAWWMS010000001.1:14705781-14722343 GCA_035048045.1 Chlorospingus semifuscus
TCCTCCTTTTTTTTTTTTTTTTTTTTTTGGCCGCAGGAACGTTGTTCACGGGGAATAGGGAGGGGGAAGAGCGATGTGCAATGGCGGGGAGGGAGCTGTGGCTTTCCTTGGTTGAGGATTACAGGTCTTTGCGCAGGTTCTGTGTTGTAGCGGCTCGGGGTGCGCTCCTGGGGCTGCTGGGAACGGCTCTAGTTGGGTCTTGTACATTTTGCAAAGGTGCAAATTACAGTGAGTTTTCACCTTTGCGAAATGTGGGCGTGGGGCACTTGCGTGTAAACGAGTCTTCCCCTCACCCACCCCTTCCTTTTGTCGGGGTAGGAAGAGAAGCGTAGTCGCTTTATCGGATAAAGTTCATTCTCAACTCTCTATTCGTAGAATTTCGTTTAGCTTGGGAAAGGCCTCCTCAGCGAGTCCAAGTGTTTCATTATACTGTGTTCCCCACACCTTCATCAAGGGGAAAATGGCAACGTGTTGCTATTTTTGCTGTCTTATAATGAGGAGGTGAAGATTCAGCGCCGAGCAGGAGTTTAGCGGTAGCCACTTCTGCCCGGTTTGCTTTAGCAGCCCTCCGTGCTGGTGAGTGACCTGCTGAGAGGAGTGGATCGGGTGTCACCACTGCAGACACCCAGCACTTCCCTGCACGCTGGGACTTGTTGGTTAAAGGCTTTGGAGAGAGTATAGGAAATCCCAAACCACAATATACCTTGCCTGCTTGTAAAGGCATCTCAAAGGATCTTCTAGGAATTAATTCAGCAAGTCTAAATGTTTTGCTAGAGTTTTGTATGCCTTCTGCAAGGGTGCTTGTCTGGAGAAAGGTCAGGATTTGCAAACGGGGGAGCTTTGCGTGAAAATGCAGTTGGACAGCGATTTAACTTGTGATTTGTGGAGGGTCCTTGAGTGATTGCTCTGTGTTGTGAAAGAAAGGCTTTTTACCCTCAAAAAGCAAACTGCTAATACCTCCTGGGACGAAGAGACCTGTGAAATGTTTTATTGGTTAAACAAATCGTTAGCAGAGCTGAAGGGACATGAACCTGGTGAATTAACCTCTGAAGTCTTGATTTTGCAATGGCCTGTCTGGTGCTGGGTGTAGAGCTGCTGGTGCTTATCTCAGCCAGGATATTAGATTGATCTGAAGGCTCGGTTGTGAGCTGACTGGGGAGAAGACCTTCATGTGTTTCCTGTGTTCAGATCTGTTTCTTAAAATAACTTGGCTTGTTTGCATGACTAACCGAGGACAAGTTATCTTTTCAGTTGAGAGAGGTTATTTGAATTAGCATCCTCTGAACTATTATATTGAGAGTTAACTGCGGACTAGGTGCAGAGAATAAATAATTCAGGAAACCTATAAAATATGTAGGGTTGACCTGAGACCTCAGCAGCCACCTTGTTGGCACTGGCATGTTAATGTGGATCTAGGACACATGCATAATTCAAAATGGACTGTGGTTTAGGGACAGTGATTGGCCTCATCTCTAGATAATCCTGATTAGTGATGGAAAGCTGTCTTAACTCTCCTCAGGTCAGTTTTCCTCTGAGGCACCTCGTGGGGATCTTGCAGTGATATTTGTGCTCTTCAGCTTAATTTAACTTATTTCTGCCTGAGGAGACAAGAGATGTTGCCTTGGTGACTGCAGCATCTACCAACTCCTTGCTAGTGCTGCAGCTTGGGCAGGAAAGCACAGAACTGGCTTCAAAGCCGAATCCAGGTGCCTCCCAGAGGAGCTCTGGCTTGGACTGGGTATGAAGATAGTGGTGTGGCACCCTGCCGATCAGAACTGGCAGAAGTGATGTGGAGGCTCATTCATGAGACCTTATGTACTGCTTGATCATGTTGGACAACTTGTCTCACTACAGAAGATGTGCAGAACAAGCCCTCTAGATTTTTTTTTTCCGATGTCCCTGAATATTTTCTTCCAAGTATCATGCTTGTGCAAAGGGCTGACTTTGGGGTGAGCATCTGAATGGCTCATACTGTCCTTTAGTCTTACTGTTTTCCTGGCATCTAATTTTGCTCTGGTGCTTGTAAATTTGGCTGAATTAAGTCTGATCTTATTTAAAAACAAGCAAAAAAAAAAGAGGTGCAAGCATCTGCCTCTATATCCATCCCTGTATGTATGCAGGGGAATGTTCCTTGATATCAACCCATTACTGCAAAAATCAGAGCAGACCTTGGACCAATGCCTAGGGTTGGATGATGCTCTGAGACACCTGGTTGGGTAGGAGGGGCTGTGGTCTCCTCATCCTGACCTGCCCCACTGTGGCCATAGGAGGCCCAGGAGGTCTCCTCCTTGTTGTGTTGGGCAGGGCAGCAAGGAGGTCTGTCTCATCCCTCTCCCCTGAGGAAAGATGCTGGTGTGGCTGGAACCTTGAAAGGCTGTCCTGTGCTGAAATGTCTTTTCTAATGTTACTTCATCACCAAGAAGTTTGGGATGAAGATGATTTTGCTCAGCTTTACCTTGGAGTTAGTGTTACACTGCACGTGAGGTTTATCAGACCTGAGTTCTGCTCTGGGGTGCCTGGGAGCTCCTGTTTTGGGAGAACAGGATCAGGCTGGCTGCAGCGAGGTGTTGTCTGTTGACAAAGTTGCTTGGGAGGTGAAGGTCTGGGCTTGCTCATATGAAACCCCTCTTTAGCAGCCCTCATGTGCTCTGGAGACACTGATGAGCTGTAGTAGCATGGGTCATTTTCTCTTGGCCAGACCTGTTCAGTGTTGCTAACTTAAATCTAAGCTTGTTGGCTGCTCTGGAACAGTGGGGTCTTGTGGCTACATCACTTAAACGCACGTACTGCTGTGAGTGTGGAGGCTGAGGGCTGAGTTTAGTGTTGAGAGAAAATCCAGAACAAACATGAGTAACCATGACAGATTTGTTTCCTGGGTCTGGAGAATCCCAGCTCCTTTCTAAAAGAGATGATAGAAATTTTTATTTGCATGTCCCTGTTCAAAATATTGTTGATTTCCAGTCATAAACACACCATACTGCAGATAGTGTAATTGAGTAGCTTCCTGGGACAGGAGCAAACTGTTCTAAAGCCGTGTACAAGGCAGGATAACTATACTCTGTGCTGTTTACTCATTATTTTCTTAACAAATTGTTTACTTTGTATTGAATGTGCTTGTGCTTGAGGCACCCAAGTAAACCCAAAAGAACTTGTGTTGCTCAAGGGGTTTTACAGGTACTCCTGCTCTTGCATGGGTGGCTAAGTCCTCCTGAATTTTCTAGTACTGCTCTGTTTTTCTTGTCTTTGTTCCAATTTCAGCTTCTCTGCAAAATACATGGCTCAAAATGTCCATTTGCAGTTTATGCTTTGATGGATTTAATATGGTTTTCTTCTAAATAAGCCATGTGAAGCAGTTTAATTATTGGCTAAGAATTAACATGCTAATTGTCTGGAAAAGGTGGCAAATGAAGCTTGGGTTTAACAAGGTTTCAGTGTATTTTTAACTATATGTAACACTTGTACTTCTTCTCAGTTAATTTCCTTTGCTGACATTTAATTAAGTCATGTCAGTTGGGTGCCCACATGTGAAATTCTGTTTACTTCCCCTCTTGGGATCTTTGATTCTACTTCCCTGCCTAGATAAATGTTGTTTGTGTAATTTATCTGAAATAAACTGTGATAGAACAGCACCAGATGCTGAGTCCGTAATGCAGGAATCAAATGCTTGGTCGAATCATTTGCTGCTTCCAGGATCTCCTTGGTAGCAACTCCTGCATTGTGATGTTAAATGGAACTAAATGATAAAAGTATGGGGAGCCCATCACCAGTTGCAGGATAGGTGGCTAATGCCCCTGAGCTCCCTTGGAAGGCTGCAGATGAGCAGCAAGGGAGGTCTCCTGGAGAAGTTGTACTCTGTCCATTGTGACAGAATGTCCTTGGGAGCCATGCATGGCTTAGTGCAGGGAGTATCCCATCAGGACTCCAGGGAATGGGCTGCAGTGGGAGCTGGAGACCAGCTCATGTGAGGCCAGGAAAGCTGTTGGTAAAGTATGTCTTGTGGAGATATGGTTTGCCAAGGCTGACCCCAACAGGGCTTGGGTTAGAAAGGGTCTTAATGATCATCTAGTTAAGGCTTCCCAGTTCTGGAACAGGTACCCTGGAAAATGCTCCAGGGGCTGTGCAGTGTGGCCAGCACAGGATCAGCTACTGTCTTCAGTGGCAGAAGATGAAGCTTTGGGTTTCTTCAGGATCCAGGATATTTCCTTGGGGAAAGACTGATAGGAGTATACAAATTATAGTTATGTCTGCTGGGCCCTTTTAAAGTAGGTTCTAAGGATAATCTGTCCCCTGAAAGTTACAGAAAATGCCTTGGGATTTTAATATGTGAAAGGTGCTTGGTGTGAGCCCACAGGTGAGCCATTAGGAGGAAGTATTTTCTCTGGTGGACTGAACTCGGGTGTCAGTGTTGGGTTATTCTTCTGTGGCTGAGTGCCAACCCCCCCTTCCTCCCCATTTCCATTGACTTGTGAAAGCTCTACTGCTCTGTGTCACTAGTAACTGGTCTGGTTCTCCAGAGCATGGAGGGTCTTTCCAAAAATGTCTCCTGGCTACTGAAGCTGAAAGGAGATAATGCTTTCCTTCGGAGGTTGAATACACAGTGTCAGTCAGACATGATGAATGAGATGCTCAGGACTGTCTGGAAAGGATTGTCTTGGCACTAAAATCTGTAAATGCTTGTTTGATGAAATGGTTTAATCTGGAGTCTGCAGGTTTGGTGCAAGGGTAGACCTGATGAACTTGCCAGTTTGACTGACCATTCCCATGGTCCTTTCCTTTGCTACTGGGCATCTTTCATTTCTTAACTGGGAATTAAATGCTAATGTTCAGGCCATGGTAGCTACTGACTTTCCTGGTGTCTTGGTTTGAAAAGACAGGAGCTGCTCCTGAAATGGGAGATGTAAACCCCCTCCCTCTAAATTGTTAGAAATTTGAAATTAAGGGAGGGCTCTCAGGCAAAGATGTTGGAGGAATAACAGTTCTTTATTAGAGAAGAAAATTTAAAAAAATTAAAAAACAATGCAGTAATACAAAACAACACTGACAGAGTCAGAATACGGCATAACAGCCTGTTGGCCAGGGTGTTGGTAGCAGTCCAGTTGGAATGGTGGCTGCAGTCCTCCTGGAGTGTCAGGTGTGGAGTGTCAGTGTTGGAGCAGGGATCCTGTAGAAAGGGTGTAGTCTTCCTCTGAAGGTCCAGTGGAAGAGGCAGCTACTCCTCTGGGAATCCAGTGGAAAGGCTGTTCTGGTATCCCAAAATCTCTGATTATAGCTAGTTGAGAATGCTTGGCTCCTCCCTCTGGGCAGAATATCTCACAACTTTTATGAGCCATGCAGTGACACTGAATGTCCCATTAATAGCAGATGTCTCTCCCCAGAGGGAGGATTGGCTTGTAGACAAGATAAACTGCCCAAATAACAGAAGAAACTGCCACACCTCTAACAGATGGCAAATGGAATACACACATTGCCCTGCAATTTAGGACACCTGGTGTGGAGAATATTGTTCTCTTTGAAGGATGCCTTTGCTTTCAGCAAATAACTGACCCAGGACACTTGTCCAGGGGCTGAGGCTTAGAGCTGTCTGGCAAACCACTGCCTTCCCTCTGTCTGCAGGAGTTGAATGTGAGTTTTATGTGGTTCGAAAAACAAGGTTGACTTGTGCTACTCAATACCGGTGTATTTACAGGGCTGGCAATGCCTACAATTTGTTTGACCATCTAGAAAATGCTGAAGTACAAATTCTCATCTAGAGGGATAAACAGCTGTTCTCTTTGGTAAGAGGATAGGGATTTAGCTGATCCAAGGCTGGGGTGCTTGGTTTATGAAGCCAAAGAGGTTTGGTAGTGTAAATGCGTGTGCTGGAAGAAAAAAATTACATGGGGCTGGGCTTTTATTGTGGCACAAATAAACTCGAAGACTTTTGGCTTCTTTTGGAGAGGACATAGACATATGTCCAGTGACACTACTATTGCTAAATGCTTTCTTTAAACTTGTGTCTGGTAATCCTCAGTCAATATCAAGTCTGTCCACATGCAATTTTGTAAGGTTTTTGGGATAGCAAGTACCTGCAGCTGTGGCCCCTCAGCAAGAGTTGAGCAACCTGGTCTAGTGGAATGTATCCCTGCCCATGGCAGGGCATTAGATTGAGGTGAGCTATAAAGGTCTCTTTGAATACAAATCATTCTAAACCCAAAGATTTATTTTACCCTTGAGCAGGCAACTGGCTTTGTAAAAATGGGGTGAGTTTATCCCTCACCCCAAATTTGGGGATTTGCTGCTCGATTTTACAGCATGGGGTTTCTGAATGTCACTGCTTAGATACTCCAATGTGACAAACCAATGCACAGTGACAGTTTAACTCAACATATTCTCCTGTCTCACCTCCAAAACAGGAGAACTACTTGCTGGATTCATTCTTAACACTACACTGTATTATCTTGTAAAGAACTGCCTACAGCTTGTTTCAACCTGGATTAGTGCTGTAGGTTTCAGTTCAATTGCAGTTGTAGTTGTATGATCTATCCCAGCCCAAAACTCGGTCTGCTTAGAGTAATTAATGCCCAGAGCACGACTGGGATTATTCATGTAACATGGACTGAGCAGAACCAAGGTCTGAGCTGGGTGGTCTGGCTCTCAATTTAGACTGCAACCTTTGGTGTGGCTGCCCCCTGAATGTTGCCAGGGATGAGGCATCTCTGGGTAATCTGTGCCAGTGTTTCACCACCCGCACAGTAAAAAACTTCTTCCTTCCCTAATCTAAATTGACCCTCATTCCTATGAAACAGTTGCTTTACATATTTAAAGGATGCCCCAGTGAGAGTATCTTTGTAGAAACTACCAAAAATCATAGTGCCTGCTTATACCTAGAGAAGCTATTTTCAATCACTTTGACTGAGTGTGAACACTTGCTATGCTTTTACCACTAGCAGGTAATATCTTGTCAGCAAGAACTGAACCTGCTCAGTGTAATAGCTTCTTTCATAGTCCTAATAACAGGGTGATTCTTAAATACAAAAGAAAATATATAATTACACATAAAATGATTTGTATTTTGGTCAGTTATTACAGTGCTTGTAAATAAAGTAATGAAGAAAAGTGAAGGAAAACCCACTTGCAAGTGCTTCTTTCTGGGGGCGGTGTGTACTGTCAAAAGCTGCAGTGGGTGGTTCTTCATATAGAAAGCAAGTGTTTTCAGTGTTTTACCCACTTCTGGGTTTTTTTCCCAGCTTGAATATCTTAAGCTTCTACAAGAGTGGCTTTCAGCTCCTTCCTTCTTATTTACTGCTTTGGGAATGCTGATAGTTTTCCTTACTCATGGAGCTGTGGATCCTCAGGGCTGTATGTTGAGGTGTTCAGCCAGCATTTGGGCTGTGCTAGGAAGGCTGGAGCACAGAGCTTTCCTTGAACAGCCCTGGGAGTTGTGCAACAGGCCTTGTGAAGGGAGAATAGCTCACAGCACAGCCAGGTGTCTGCTTGCCTGCGGTGTGAGGCAGCTGATCTTTATCTCACTGTGAGCTCATGGGGTTCCCTTTTACCAAACACCACTGTGAGGAGCTGCCAGTGTGAGGTGAGAGTGTGTGTTAGGAACATGGGTTAACATCCTCTCCCCTTTTATGGTCAGGTTAACAGAGGCTTGCTCGGATGGGTACTGATGATTACTCATTAATCCCCTCCAGTATTCTGAAAAAAGCTGCATGTTGGCACATGGCAATCCTTCCTCTTCCAGGATGCCCAAACTCCATGGAAAATATTAGCTTTTAGCAAGGTTTGCTGTAAAAGCAAACTGCACGTTTATCTGAAACCTCTCATTAAAATAAGCTGGACTTGATGACCCTTCCTTCTCTGATTCTGTTTCAAAGGAAAAATATTGTTTCCTTTGCTCAGTGTGCAAATTAACTGTATTTCTTTTATTTTTCTTTCCTTAGGCACGGGATCGAACATTCTTTCTGCTCTGCAGGATTTGTTCTGGCTATTGAAATCCAAAGTAGAGAAACAACTCCAAATCATCTCTGTGCTGCAATGGGTTCTCACTTTCCTTATCATGGGTAATGCATTTTGGCCTAAAGCAAAGGGGTTTTGGCTGTAATTCTGGATGAATTTTAATGCAAAATGTTAACTTGTTTCGTAAGTGTTAATTACTAGATGTGTACTGCAGCAATGTAGTGCCTGGGGTACGTGGTTACTGTAAATCAGTTACATTGATATTTTCAACTATAAATGCCTTTTCCTGGCTCTAGCAAGTCGTAAGAGCTGTGGAAAGACTGACTGATGTTTAGCTTGTGTCGGTGTCTACCATGCAAATGAGGCTGAAACAATTGGAAATGCCTCAGTTGGCTGGCTCATGGGAATATCCACAGAGATTTCTTAGCAGCAGCTGGTAACTGATGCAAGTGGATGCAACAGGAATGCCTTCCTCTTGGCTTGGTCTGCTTCCAGGAGGTACCAGAGATGAGCAGGAGTTGTTTGTGTTAGACCAGTAAAAGAGTAAAGCCTGTTTATCCCTGGGTGCTTGGATTATGTGAAACCTCAGGCTGCTCTGCTCCATTGGATTGTTAATGATTAAACTGGAGAATGGCTGCTCTCAGCATCTCTCTCACTCTACCTTCCCAATTCAGTTTGTGCTGAAATGCGTCAGTTTTGGGTGGGATCCTTGGCACGCTGGTGAGATGGCTGATACAGAGCTGGTGTAACTTGTGGGAGATGTGTGTAGCTGTGGGGAAAAATCCCATTGGGCTGGGCCACAGAGAAATCTTCATGCTCGTCAAGTCTGATGAAGCAGCTGCCCTACCTGGAGATACAGGAGATGCCTGGAGGCACCATTAAGGGGAAGTTGAGGTTTTCCAGAGCTCTAGAGGAAGCTGCCTCAGCCCTACATAAGGGGCTTTTGATCAAATCCAATTTATTTGAGGATTAATGACATCAGACTGAGACTAAGATTTCAGCATAGAAGAGTCAAAAGGCAGGGGGTGTAAATGGAGACCAGAACCTGCTGCAACCTTGTTTTCTTCTTTCTTGCACCTCTCCAGGTATTGCTTGCACTTTAATCCTCATGTACATCCTGTGCACAGATTGCTGGGCGATTGCTGCTCTCTATTTAGCCTGGCTGGTATTTGACTGGAATACACCAAAGAAAGGTAAATATTGCAGAAGAGATACTTGTTGTTCAAGTGTCCCTGTCTCCATATTTGGACAAAGAAGCACTTCCTTGTAATGGATGACTTCTCTTCTTAGTGGGACTTGGCTGAATCACTGACCAAAGGCATTATTCAGTGTAGCATTTAAATGTCAGCCCTCAGCATGAACAGTGGCTGCAGGTTTCATTGGTGCTGAGGGCAATACAAAATTAGCATTCACTGCTATTATGCCATTGCTGGCTTTTACTAACATATTTGTAAAGCATAGGTTCTTTCTTTACTTCCAAAAGATCTAAAGATTCAAGACCTTCCTGTCCTGTCCAGCTCTTGCAAGGTTCAGATTGTGATGTCATTATCAAGGTGTGACTCCTCTGTGGAGTCAGTGTTGCTACGAATTAAGCAGATTACTTTATTTCAGAAAAAATACCCCAAACCTGTAGAAGCCAGCTCTGGGAACCAGCAGTGGTAACAAGCTTTGGCAACTGCTTTTATAGCCAGATGAGCACAGTTGTCCATTGCTTCAAGATGACTGAAACCATCTGAGATTTTGGCCTTTCCTACAGGTTGAATTGGAGTGTTTCTAGTTTGAATTGCAGAGTTGTCTATCCTGAATTTGCAGTCAAGCCTTAATTTGTTTGAAGTACCTTGTATTCCAGAAGGTTACTGATTTCAGTGAATGATGCAGGTCTCCCACTTGGAGGAAGGAGAGTGGTGATTCCTCTAGTGAGACAGCAAACCCTGGAGTCCTTTAGGCTTTTTGATGGACAGCCATGTGGAAAGAGTTTTAAAGACATGATTCCTTTTTTTCAACAGGGGGAAGAAGATCCCAGTGGGTGAGAAACTGGGCTATATGGAGGTACTTCAGGGATTATTTTCCAATAAGAGTAAGTAAAAGTTTAACTTTGTACCCTGAGGTTTAACTACTTTAGTGTCTTCCACTGGCACTAGTCTGTCTATGACACTGAACTGTAAGCAGGACGTGGCTCAGTTGCTATTGCCACACTGCTGCTTGTGGCAGCTGTGGTTAGAGAATCTGAAATGTATTACCAATGGTGGCAATGTGAATGCCAGAAGCTGCTGTTTCTAGTGGTTTTACTGGATTCTTGGAGGCAGTGTGCAATCCTTGTTCATCTCTCCAGCTTCTGGAGACACTGGCACAGGTTGTTCCAGCAAGTGAGAGCTGCCTCATCCCTCGAAGTGTTCAAAGCCAGGCTGGATGGGGCTTGGAGCAGCCTGGTCTAGTGGAAAGTGTCCCTGCCCATGGGAGGGAATGGGAATTGGATGATCTTTAAGGTTCCTTCCAATGCAGATCACTCTGTGATTCTCTTCTGTGCTGCAGCAGTCCTGTGTAGTGCCTGACCCTAACACTGTTCCCCTCTCATAAATCATAAAATCTAGCTCAGTTTCTGCCTGTTTTCCAGTAACACTTCTTCTCTGGGATGTATTGGGCCAGAATATCTGGGACCTCTGTGCACCAAAAGTCAGCACTTCACAGGGGGCAGTGAAATTTGTCCTCAAATCTTTTTGCTTTGGAGAAGTGGATTTTCGAGCAGTGGGAATAGCTTCAGTTCTCCAGCATGTAACTTGCTCACCACATACTTGTATTTTTCCTACTGGTTCAGACACGTTGCAGAAAGAGGACAGGGCTGCCAGGCTGCTCTGGGACAGCAGAATTAGCTGGATGACTTGGAAAGGAGCAGGGATCAAATTCGGCTAGGAGGGAACTCGATCCTCTTTGGAAGGGCACGCGGCTGAAAGGACTATTATGTAAGGTTGTTGGCAAGTTTTACTCAGCTTGACTATGAGGGAGGGACCTTGATAGAGCTTTTGAGCTACCTATCCCCAAGATAGTCTAGCCTCAGGAAGGAACAGGGAATCCAGTTCCAGCAGGATGCCAAAGCAGCTTAGACTGGATTCTTCCCTTGCAAAGTCACTTGAACTCTTGGGGTACCTGAACGTGCTGCTGGTGAACAAGCCTTTTGTTGTACTCTGAGAAGCACAGAACCATTTAGGTTGGAAAAGACCTTTAAGAGCAAGCCTGACCATTGACCCAGCACTGCCGAGCTCACCATGAAACTTGCTGTTGTTAACAGGTAATTCTTGGCAAGTCTAAGTGTACACAGAGAAATTCACTATGCCTGCACAGGCTGGAAGTCAGCCTGGGTCTCATGGCTGACAGAGAGCTGAGCAGGCTCTGCTGTTGAGGATGGGTCTCAGATGTGCTGTGTTCTAGTACCAAGTCCTTAGTGCTGCACTAAACACTGCTGCCTTGGATATTGCTGAAATGGGCTCTGTTATGCTGGGGACTTGGTTCCAAAGGGTCATCTGTAGTGCTGATTCTGCTGTTCCATCATTCCATTCCTTTGATGCACGTTTATCCTTGTCTTCATGGAAATATGCTCTGCATAAGCTCTGCAGGTCGGATTCACTGTGGACATTAAAAGTTTGTCCAAGAGCTGGGTTGTTTAGGTAGGTTTAGAGAGGAGATGGGGTAGATAAACTAAACTTTGCAGCAGTTTTTATTTAAATACTTGCTAGCTCACATATCTGTTCGTGAGAACCCCTTATGGGTGTAATTCCTTTGCTGCTGAGGGGGAGGAATTGTGCAAGGTTTATGGAGCAGACTGGTATTTCACATGGAAAGGGCAGGACAGGAGTGCTGACAGCTGGGAGATGACTCCTGCACGTGTTTTGGGGGAGCAGCCAGCTGGCTGCAGGGCTGGGAAAAGCTGCTGCAGCGATCTTAGGCTAGAGAGGTGCTAGAAGTGTTTTTCTGCAGTTATGGGACTGATGCATGAACAATGAATAATGTCTCTTCATATTAAGAATGGTACCAAGAACCAGAATGCCTTGGACTTTCTAAGAGCATGGGAACTCCTGGGTTAAACTAGTTACCTGTTCTTGCCCAAGAGGAAGACAGGTCTAGAGGATCACTTATTTAAATATTCTCTGTGCAAAAATAATTTTTACTGGATTCTGCTCTGTGTAATGGCTCAGGAGGACTTGGTTTGTGTCCCAGGCTTATGGTTTGTCAGGACAGTCCTCTGCTGCATCTCATCCTGTGCCATGTGTCTGCTGAGCACTGCAAGGACAGATCACACCAATGACAGTCACACTGGTGGCACTTGTAATGCTGAACTGGCCTGCAGCAAAGTCTCATACAGAGCTGTGCTAGCTGCATCCCTACCTGCACAGGTACCAACTATCAGCTCAGATTTAATTCATAGAATCACAGTACAGTTGGAAGAGACCTTAAAGCTTGTTTCCTCCCCTCTGCCATGGTCAGGGACATCTTCCATTAGACCAGGTTGCTTCAATGAGGCTGTATAGCCTGGCCTTGAACACTTCCAGGGATGGGGCAACTACAGCTTCTTTGGGCAACCTGTGCCAGGGCCTCACCAGCCTCACAGACAAGAATTCCTTCCTATTTGGCCTGCTGTGTTGAGGCAGCTGCCTGAGAACCAAGCTCTGCTCCAATGTTTGTGCTGATTAGGCTGGTCTCACTAGAGTCAGCAGTGCCTCCCAGCCTGAAACACCAGGACTATTGTACCCCTACCTGGAGATATGAGGTCATGTTTTGTAATACCAGGTGGATTTGGAAAGCAGCCTGAATCTGTCTCAGCTACTCAGCATGAGCTGAGTTGGCCACATTCCCTGGAACTTCATGCAGCTGCTCTGACAATAATAAGTTATTTTAGGGCACTAGAAACTTAAGTTTGTCTGCTGGTTAATGGCTGACCTTGCAAATAGTCAGCCCTTAGCTTGCTTTAAGCTAAGGAGCATGTGAAGTGGCTGAGGAATGTTCCAGTGAACTGAGTCCTGAACCTGAAGTGCAGGTGAAGCCCAAGCCCTTGCAGGTGTGTGCATGGGGCTGGACTGGAGCAGACTCTACCTGCACACACCATCTCATGCACACACTCACCTGCACACACCATCTCATGCACACACTCATCTGCACACACCATCTCTGTCTCATGCACACACTCATCTGCACACACCATCTCCATCCCATGCACACACTCACCTGCACACACCATCTCATGCACACACTCACCTGCGCACACCACCTCCATCTCGTGCTTGATCCCAGCAGCCTCCTAAGCACATGCTGATCTGAGGATGTGGTGCTGGCAGTGCCATGACCTAAATGTTTTATTTAGGTAAAGAAGCTGTCACCTGGGCATGTGAACATCTCCACATGCAATAGGACCCCAGGGAGCCAGGGCTTCAGATCTTTGGCTTATCTTTGTCAGACTGTGAGCGCTTCAGGTGTGTGCAGGGAGACCTGCTCACTCAGTGGAAGAGCTGGCATCTGGCCAGAGCAGGAATTGCTGCCAAAAGTGTCTTTTTTTTTTCCCCCTCAATTCATCTTGTATTCTATGTCTTGGCTTGCTTCCTGGCAAAGCTCCTCCTTAATTGTTGTACATGATTTACAGAATGGAAATAGAAGGGTTTGATTGCTCTGTCCTAAGCTAGACCCATGACAGGGAGTTAGAACAAGCTGAGCTTTAATGTCCCTTCCAACCCAAGTCATTTTGTGAATTTGTGACATATATAAATAATACTGGGAACCTGGTGAGGGGTCTTCAGGTCCTGGCTTGCACTGCTGGGAAGGGAAGATAATTTCTTCCATTGTGTTGCTGGGTGTGATGTGGCTAAGTGCAGTTTTTGGGTTGTTTTGCAAGCTTACATGCTCATGAGGCCTGCTGCTTGGATCCTGCAGGATGAGCTCTGGTTTTCTGCTCTCTGAAAGCTTCCAGTCAGTGCTGCTCAGCTCCCACCCAGACAACTGATTTTTTTCCCTGCTCTTTGGCTCCTGGTGCTGAGCAGCAGTGGTTCTGCAGTCCTCTTTCTCCACTGCTGAATGTGCCACTGTTGCTAAAAATAAAATTGGCAATGTGGTTCTTTAGCTGTATCTGGCACTCAAATATTAACACTCATTTTCTTTACACTATTGCACTGGCTTACTGCTTCTGTAGGCTGGCTTAGTTCTGTGTAAAGAAATCTGTCATTATTAGAAAGGTGGATGGACTTTGCTCCCAGAGAAACAGGTTTGGTCTCTAACAGCAGCTGGGAACAGGTGTGTTAGTGCAGTGGGGTGAAGGTTCATCTTCACTCCCAGTACTGGTTGTCCAGCTGAGATGCAGCAGGCATGTGCTGACTCTGCCTCATCCTGGGAGCACCGAGGCTCCACAGAGCTGTGTGGAAATGGACAAGACCTTGGAGGCTAAAGGAAAAACCAGCTGACCTTGGAAGCTAAAGGAAAAACCAGCTGGAGGTTCAGAACAGAGTTGCAGTGGTGTTGTTCAGTGACAGCCACAGCAATTCCTTGGGGCAGCCTGATAACGCTGTTTGCTTCTCAAGGGGAGGGGTTCCAAGAACCAGCAGTGAGTGATCAGCCTCCTGAAGAGAGGCACGGAATCATAGGATGGTTTGGGCTGGAAGGGACCTTTAAAAGCATTCTAGTTCCAAAGCCCCATCTTGTGCACTTCGCTATCTTCACTCTTGCTTGAGTCTAGAATACATGATTTACACTACTTCAAAAACTCCTGCTTCTAGATTAAATTTAGGGAGAGATGGAGGTATTGGCAGGTCATACTCTCCCTTGGCTGAGTTTGTGCATTAGCAGATTCAAGACCTCTGCTTGCAGAGAAGTGCCCAACCCTGTCTAATGTCTGTTGGTCTTAGGTTCCCTGGCTTGACTTGGGTGGAAGAACACATAGAATCACCAAGGTTGGAAAAGACCTTGAAGATTGAGTCCAGCTATTCCAGTGCCTTTTGGGTAATTTTTCCTAGTATGTGATCTGAACCTCCCTTGGTGCTACTTGAGGCTGTGTCCTCCTGTCACTTCTCACTAGGAGAACAGGCTGAACCTCACCTGCACCCTCCATGTTTACCTCTGTGAGCCTCTGTGTTGTGGGGCAGGTGTAGAGGGCAGCGGCAGCCTGCATGGGACAAACAGGGGAAAAGCCACACATGTGTGAATATGAGGTGAAATCTCAGCACTCTCCCTTGCCTTTGTTTGGTTGGATCCCTGCACAGCCCTTGCCCAGCTCCTGCAGTGCTGTGGATGATGGATTGTCGTGGGTATTGCCAACCCTATGGCTCCATAAGGGGAGCTCCTGGAAAACAGCCACGGTGATAAGGCTGCAGCTTGGCTGGGGCTCCTGTGAGGTATCCAAGCAATGGCTCCACTGGGATCTGGCTGTCCTTGCATGTGGTGGAAGGGCTGGAGCAGGAGAACAGCGTGCCTTCCGTGTGTGTGGCTCTGCCAAGCTCAACATGCAGATGCCTCGTGCTCCAGAAGGATGAGGACAAACCTCCTTTCAGCTGTCTGTCCTATTAAAGGAGCTGTGCTTGGTACAGGTGAGAGATGAGGCTTGGAAGTCACTACCTTACTCTGACAGGAGCTTTAAGGAAGGGGTTTCTGCTGCTTGTGCAGCCAAGCCTTGTGTCTGTATCTACCAGGCCTGTAGTCAGAAAGTCAGAATATTGTCTAGGCTGGAAAAGTTCGCCAAGATCATCAAGTCCAACCATTCTGCTAGAAGTGCCAAGCCACCATTAATCCATGTGCCCAGGTGCCACATCCACAAAGCTTTTAACTCCCTCCAGGGATGTGGGGTCCAGCACTGCCTCTTACAGAAGTCTCTTTATAGCTGAGCAAGAATTGATAGATGGAGGGGTTGCTTACCACATCACTACTTTTTTCCTGGAGATGGGTTTTTGGTCTTTAGTCTGTGATTCCTCTTTCTTGTAACTGATCAAGGGGGCAGCCCTTCTATCCTGGGAAGTGAAAGCAAAGTCATCTACAAATGGGGAAAGAATAGGCAATGGGCTCTGCAGAGCTGTTGCCACCACAAGCCTCTGTGCCTTCTTCCTGGAGTTCTACATGACCTCAGAGCCAGAGGAAATTGAGGAGGGCCAGTCACCTTGCAGAACCTGCTGCTGCATCATGCTTGTATCACAGCCACTGTTTTAAATAGCACAGGAGTTGTAGCTTCATCTGAGGACAAGGCTGAGAGCTTCATCTGAGGACAAGGCTGAGAACAGGGAGAAGGGAATCAAGTTTCTGGGCATGCTGCCTTAGTGTGTTGCAATGGTGCTTCAGCTCCCTGTAGCGTGATCCAACAGAAAGAACTTGCATAGACACTCTTTGTCCAAGACAGTGGCACATGCTGGTGTGACATCTTGGAAATCTGTGGAGTTTTTTTTCCTATGGAAACTGATGCAGAGTGGCCTTTGCAAATATAGTTTGAGGGATGGGGTGCCAAAGCCTCAGCTTGTAGGTCTGAGAGCTGCTGGGGTGTCGCAGACATCTTTTCACTAAAAATCCTTTTTAGGATTTTTTCCTTTCTGAGAAGCTGAGGCCTCAGAAACAAAATGTAAACAATGGTTATCTGCTGCTGTGGAATGCATCAGGTGTGTCTG
>JAWWMS010000001.1:14722443-14736885 GCA_035048045.1 Chlorospingus semifuscus
TGAATGTTTACAATTAATGGCCAACCACAGACCAGATAGCTTGGACTCTCTGTCTGAGCCACAGACTTTTGTTATTCATTCTATTTTATTCTTAGGTTTCCTCAGAAGGCTAGCTTTCTTTCTATTCTTTTTTGTATAGTTATAATGTAATATATATATATATCATAAAATAATAAATCAAGCCTTCTGAACATAGTCAACATTCTTCTCTTCCCTCATCCAAGAACCCCTGTGACCACTGGCACACTGGGGTGTTGCAGTTGGCAAAAAGTGGCACTGTTGCAGCCTGAAAAGAGGAGCTGTTTAGGTTAGATATTAGGAGGAGGTTATAGACTCTTAGGGTAGTGAGGTCCTGGCACAGGTTGCCCACAGGAGCTGTGGCTGCCCCATCCCTGGAAGTGTTCAAGGCCAGGATGGACAGGGCTTGGAGCAACCTGGTCTAGAGAAAGGTGTCTATGCCTATGACAGAGGTTTGGAACTGGATGATCCTTAAGGTCTCTTCCAACACCAACCATTCTAACAGATGGAAAAAATTAAATTAGATCTCTATTTTTGTAGGATGATGCAGCAGCCCTGCTGTGTGTTGTCCTGTGTGCTTCCTCAGATTGCATGTGTGCTGCCTGGGGAAGATGCTCTGACACACGGGATGCTGCTGCTACCTATAGCATCACAAAAGCCCCCTCTGGCAGTAGTGGTACCAGGGAAAATGGGTTGTTCTGTGCTAGCCAAGACAGCTGTGGAGAGTCCATGCTCTGCAAACAGAGGAGCAAATGGTTAGGAATATTGCACAGCCTGAAAACAATGTGATCACAACTCCTAGTGCGTGCCCTGCAGGAATCAGAGATGGTTTGAGGTGTCTTGTTGAGCCTTTGTCATGTAGGCTAGGGCAGAACCTCTTAAAGGGAGGGATAATTTCCAGTGGTTACCACCCTTCTGCACATTTTCCCACTTGGAAGGTGGCCAACAGGCCCATTAACTGGTTGGCTCTTTTTTCGGGCATTAGCTGAACTTGCTTCTGCTGTGAGACAGTGATGTTTATGTTCTTTCTGCCTCTTACTGGGATGTGAGCCACTAATGTGCTGAGAGAGGGCCTGGAAGGAGGCAGCTGTGGCTACAGGACAGGAGAACTTGATTGGTTTGGGCAAGAGGTGTGTCAGAATACTTTAGGAAGGAGTGGAGAAGCAAAAGGCCCAGGCTGCAGCAATCCATGCCCTGTTCTTACCTGGCTGGCCAGTTTCTTGTGTCTGAGATCAGCCTGTTTATCTTACTCCCTCTGCTTGGAAAACTGAAGTCTAAATGGCTGCTCCTGCCAGAGCCTCTGAAATCCAGGAGAGCCTATACATGAGCTCTTAGGCTGTTCTTCCTGATAGGAAGAGAGACAAAACCTGAGGGATATGTTTTTTTTTTTTTTTTTTTTTTTGCTTCTCCCACTTTTATTTACTATCTGAAAATATCCATCTTCAATTGAGCTCTTTTTTCTTTCCTAGCTGGTTAAAACCCACAATCTGCTGACCACCAGGAATTACATTTTTGGGTACCATCCACATGGCATCATGGGCTTGGGTGCCTTTTGCAACTTCAGCACAGAGGCCACGGGCGTGGGCCAGAAATTCCCTGGGATCCGACCATACCTTGCTACCCTGGCCGGGAACTTCAGGATGCCCATACTGAGGGACTACCTAATGTCTGGTGGTAAGCACAATCACACTGTGCCATTTCTGCTTTTGCTCTTGCCTCTGAGCTGTCTTCACCTCTGTCAAGTGAAAAGCTGTGTAGGAAGCTCATGTAACCACTTCCTGCTGGTAACATCACCCAAACGTTGCTTTCATATGATTGTGGACAGGAAGCTGTGAATAAATGTGAGAAATCCTGTCTAGTGGAAGGTGTCCCTGGCATAGGGTTGGAACTGGATGATCTTTAAGGTCCCTTCCAACCTAAACTATTTTGTGATTCTGTGAATATGACTACGACAGCAGGATCTGCTGTTCCTCTGTGTTCATACTTAACTCTAGGATACTCTCGTATCCACAAAACCATAGTAAAGATATCTGACAACTGTAGATGGAACCAAGTTATGTCCTAGTTAATGTGTGAAGGTACAAGAAGAAGTTGCACTGACTGAGTAGCCATGGCCAGCTCTGCTCGTGGGCTCACTGCCACATCACTTGTCACACATCTGTGTTTGTGGTGGTGGTGCATGCTGTCTCCACCCAGTTGCACTGCTGGGTGCCTGCCAGGGGTAAAGAGTCTGAAATACTGCAGGATACCAACTGTTCACAGACCCCCTTCCCTGGATGTGTTCCTGTAGATCGATCCCATGGATTATGCAGTGATGTAAGTGTGCCAAATTACATTAATAGGTCTGTTTTAATGGAATCCAGGATTTTCATGCTGTAGGGCTTGTAAATTATGACTGGGCAGAGGAAACAGTGTTTAAAATACCAATAAAGTGTTCTTGCATGGCCTGAACTTCCTATTTGGAGTGAGAGCACCTGTCAGTTAGATAGAGGTGAGGGAGTAACACCTAAAGACTGTGAATTGAACAATCCAGTACCTGTTTGCTGTTTGTGGAACTGATTCAGCAATAAATTACTTTACAACAGATATCTTAATAAGTACTACGGCTGGGGAGATGATAGGAGTAGCTGTACCTGGCTCTGACTTGTTAGAATTGACTATTTCTGAGATTACTGTCTTAATTGAGGGAGAGAAAAACTAACTGGATCTGGTGCAGAGAAGGTGTTTGTCCCTATCTAGAAAGGGCATATCTCAGGCTGGTTTTTCTCTTCCTGTACTGATGTTAGTTGCTGTGTGAAGCCCATAATTTGGGAACTCCCAGGACAGCAGTACATGCCAAGTTGGGATCTGCTTTCCAGTCTGTCATGTCTGTAAATCTAGTTGTGTTGTTCCAGTTTCCATGCAGCCTTTTTATATTTTAAAAAACCATCTTTAATCTGTTCAGTATGGCTTGCAGACCAGTCTTGTGGCCAGCCAGAGCTGCTTTCTCCTTTTTGGAAGGAATGTGGGAGTAGGCATTAGCAACATCATTGCTGGCTTGGCTATCCCTGAGCATTGTGCTTAAACCAGAGGAAAACTGTGCTTCTTTGTTTCCTAGGATCTAAGCAAGTCTACAGGTGACATGAAGTTAACCTTCTGAAAGCCATAATTTGTCTCTACTTTCCTATACTGGAACTAAAGGGTGCTGATACAAAGACTTTATTTACATCACTTGGAAAGTGCTGATAATTCCCTCAGTCCTGTTTTCTGTGGATGAACCACTTCCAGGTGAAATTATAACAAATCATAACACTGTACCAATACACACAGTTGGTTTACAACTAGTACCAATTCTTAATTTTACAGCCTGCCAGAGGCTAAGGTACAGCAGGGACCCTGTGAGGCATGAGGACATGACCAGAAAACCCTATACACTGTGTGAATGTGCTGAAGAGCAGAATTTTATCTATTGTCACTTGTCTCCACATCTCATGGGGACTGATGCTTTAGGGCAGAGATTGGTTAAAGGTGAAGGGGCGTCCTGCTCTTTCCAGTGTGGAATGGAGGGAAAGACCTTCACAGACACTTTCCTCAGAGCATGGATTTACATAAACACTCTGTCCTGTAAATTGCAAGAGCTTCATATTATTTCAGATCTGTCTTAAAGGTTTGTCCATTTATTCTTTTTATATTGCTAAATCTATTCCACATCTATTCCGCTACTGGATTTTGCTGAGGAATTGGTCAATATCAGACTCTCATCCATGAAAATAACACAACTGATTTCTTCCTTTCTAAAGGTAAATCAAATCCTACTGTAAAGTTTACATGGAGGGAGGATGTCTGACACCAATGCCTTTGATATCACTAGATATAGAAAATCCTTGCTCTAGTCTTTTGATAAAGAGAAGTTTTTGAGAGCTGATGTCTGTGGAGTTTACGACCAAGTCTGGTGTCTGTGAACTGCTTGATTAGTTGAGGAATAGGTTCCCTGCTAACACTGCCTGCTCTGACCAGAGGGAGGTGGGACAGTCCACTTGCAATTGAGGCACAAATTTTGTGCTGTAAGTATGAGAAGATCCTGAAGTCCCCAGCCAATCTCATTGCCTTGTGTCTGTCCGTGTCCTGACTGCAGGTATATGTCCTGTGAACCGTGACAGCATAGACTACATCCTGTCCAAGAATGGCAGTGGCAATGCCATCGTCATCGTGGTTGGAGGGGCAGCAGAGTCCCTGAACTGCACCCCAGGGAAGAACTCTGTGACACTGAAGAACAGGAAGGGATTTGTGAAACTGGCTCTACGGCATGGGTAAGGGCAGCCTCAGGGCTGGAGCAGGACTGCTGCCATGGGGAAGGTGCTTTTATTTCAACAACTTGGTCTAGATGAAGATGTCCCTGTTGAATGCAAGGGTCTAGGACTAGGTGGCCTTTAAAGGTCCCCTCCAGCCCAAACCATTCTGTGATTCTGTTCCCTGAAGCAGTTGATACCTTGGAGGGATTCTGCTGTGGGTGTTTGCCCAGAGCATCAGACATGAGTGTCCTTTGCCTTCTACCCCGGAGCAAGGTGCAGGGCTAGGGGGATCCCTGGGACAGCAGGAGGCTTCCACAGCAAGGAGAGGCAGTGCCAGTATGGGGTGATGACCTGTGCAGTCCCCCTGATCCCCATGTGTCTGAAAGGAGATGGCCATTAAAAATAGGAGTTGAGTATATATGGAAGCATGTCCCATACCTGACTGCACAGTGTTCCACAGGCCCATTGTCAGTACAATTCTCTTGTATGCCTTCAGAGTGTACGTGTTATGTCAGTACCTTGTGCTGCTAAGAAAGCTCTGGGCAGTGGCACCAGCAGCTGTGCAGCCTGGCAGAACACAGCAGCAAGTGTGGGGCTGTCATGTGAGCTGCAGTCCTGGGAGTGGGGTCCTGACTCTTTCTGTCTTTCTAGAGCGGACTTGGTTCCTGTCTACTCCTTTGGGGAAAATGAAGTGTACAAGCAGGTGATCTTTGAAGAGGGTTCCTGGGGAAGATGGGTTCAGAAGAAGTTCCAGAAGCACATTGGCTTTGCTCCGTGCATCTTTCATGGCCGTGGCCTCTTCTCCTCCAACACCTGGGGGTTGTTACCTTACTCCAAGCCCATCACTACTGTTGGTAAGATTTTGGTATAAACATGCTGTGTGCCTCTCTAGGTAGCAGAATACTTGAGTCTGTGCTGTACACCTGCTGTAGTTTGGTTTGGAGTCTTGACTGTAAAATGGCTTTCTCTCCGTATAAAAACCTTCCAGCAAAACTGAGAATGAGCTAGAAGAGTTTCCAGAGGTTACAAGCCTTCAGTCAATGTTCTGCTTCCAGGCAACTTTGCAAGAGAGCTCTTTTTGGGGGGAAAAGGCTGTAGCTCTACTTTCTTTGGCCTGGGATAGCTAAAGTCATAAGCAATCTGGCCCCCCATATTCCAGTGGGATGCATGTCTGACAGCTGAGTGTTTAAAGCCAGCCCTAAAGCTTGCATTTGAGTCTTCTAAACCAAAGCAGCAGGGCTTTAAAGGGAGGAGGGGAAAAAGGTCAGCTTGGCTTTTGTGGTGTGTATAGGGGAATACCTTAGAAGAACTGACTCTTGGCTCATTTTAATTGAGGAGGAATTTATTACTCTGCTGTAAACAGAAGGGGGACTTCCTAGCCACTTTGAACAGTAGATGCATTTGTGCAGCTAAAGCAGATCTGGTATTGCTGCAGATGTGGTTTGTCCTTGTTGTGGGACAGTTGTGCCTCAGGGCCTGGTAAAACTGGGGGGAATCAGACAAACCTCTGCTGTAATGGCAAAGTGTGCTGTGCCAGAATGGGTGTGCTGAACTACCATAGCTGTGTCCATAGAGGACAAATAATTTGGGTTGTAGGAGCATTTAAGCTAATATGGATTTGTCCCTTTTTTATCAGTTGGAGAGCCCATCACCATCCCCAGAATTGATAATCCATCCCAGCAGGATGTGGACTTCTACCATAGCATGTATGTGGACTCCCTGATCAAACTCTTTGACAAATACAAGAGCAGATTTGGCCTGCCGGAGACTGAGGTCTTGGAAGTCAACTGAAGGCATTGGCTCAGCAGCACCTCCTCCTCTCAGAACCAACACATCCTTTCCAGGAGTCCAAGTTGTCACTGTGTACTTGAAAGCCTGTGTGGGTGTATGTATTCTTCAAAGCAAGTGTTTAAAGTATTGCTAAACCACTTAAAAAATAATAAAGGCTTTGCTTTAGAGAAATCCCATTAAAACATCTTTTTATACAAAAAAAAAAAGCACAACTCCCCATTGCTGTGAGGATTTGGATAAATGATTGCCTTTGTAATCTGCTGTATAATGCTGTTGGATCACCAGCAATGAATTAGAAAAATTCCTACAGCTACTGTATCCACTAGCACAAGCAGTTTTGGGAGAGTAGGATTCATCTGGTTTTCAATCTAAAAAGCAGCAGGTTGATTTGAGCAGCGTGGCAGTTTTACAGGTGTGTTGCACAAGAGCCCTTTTGAGACGTGCTCACGTAGTACAAGGGTATTTCTGCTTTGGAAAAGCCCTTTCTGGAAGTACTGTTGGGCTGCCAACCCCCCTGGTGTGGCATCTGTGCTGGATGGTGCAGAGAGTCAGGTGAAGCTTGATCCATAGTGCAGTGGATGATTTTGTGGCTGTAAATTCACCACTGTATTTAAGATGTCAGTTCAGAAGCAGGCATGTCCCAGGTGCTGCTTGCAGAGAGGCTTGTAGCTGGAAATATGAGGCTTCTTCATAGCCCCAGAACTCCAAGGATAAGCTGTAGGAGCAGTGGGATGATGATGCAGTCGTGTAGCCCTGGTGTTGCAGACTTTTAGAGTAGCCCTTAGGGGGAAAATGCAGTGGGGCAGTTGATGCAAGTGCTTTGGATCCCAGAAGTGTTTGGGGAAATGTAGGAGTTACTTCTGGCCTGAAGATGGCTTCTAATTACTCCATCCAGTGAATGTAAAGGAGTAGCCTTTGCACACATAGGGTCTAAAGTGAGCTACTTTTAAAAGTATTTATAAAATGTTTATGTGGATGTTAATGCTGCTTGTAGTGAGATTTCTTGGGAGTACAAATTGTTTATGTATAAACCCAAAACGCTGCACTACTTGCATGTCTGACCTGCCTTTTGAACCGTTCAGTTGAGTGTATCTTGAGCTCTAAAATGTGCCTTTCTTCCATGCAAGAGGGATGGTACTTCACATTCCTGGAATCTTGCCTCGAAAGACAAATGTTCATCTGTCATATTTGATAGATTATTGTATTACAGAGTATCAATTTTTGTACAAATTTCTAGAAATAAACTTGGCCAAAAATAGCGGGCTGCTTTGGTCCCTTCAGTGTTGCAGGGTTTGTGGCAGTAATTTGTATGACTGCAGTTGTGCCTTTTCTCCTGCAGGGAAAAAATGGTTTGTCTCTACAAAAGCAGACTCACACCAAAATCACCATCTCTGGAAGTGTGTAGTGGTAGACCTGGAAGAGTTAGGTTAAGTGTTGGACTTGATCTTAAAAGTCTTTTCCAAGCCTAGTAATTCTGTTCTACCATCTGTATGCTCTCTGCATGGGGCAGCCAGGATAGTTTAAGCAAATCTTTGTGGTCTAAAGTTGGGGTTTTGTCTGGGAGTGTACAAGGAGCTGAGGCAGCTTCATCTGTGAACCTCCACTGAGCAGATACAGAAAGCACATTCCCTATTGCCCCTTACAGCAGATTTCTTTGGGTTTTGTTGCTGCCTAGAACAGAAAATGCTGGATTGCATCCCTGGTCCTCAGGTTGAAGAAATCCTTTCAGCCCCTTTCAGTACTTAAAAGGGAGCTTCATAAAAAAGAGTGACAAGAGGGCCAAATATTAACTTCTATAAATAGGCAATAAACCTAATAAAGAAGAGATTTAGATTGGATATTGGGAAGAAATTCTTGTGAGAGTGATGAGACCCTGGCACAGGCTGCCCAAAGAAACTCTTGCTGCCTCATTCTGGGAAGTATTCCAGGCCAGCAACCTGGTTTAGTGGAAGGTGTCCCTGCCCCATGGCAGGGGAGTTGGAATGAGATGAGCTTTGAGGTCACTTCCAACTCAAACCACTCTGTGATTATTCTTGTCAGAGCCCCCAGACTTCTACTACTGGAGATACAAAGTGCTGCAGAAATAGCTCACAGTGCTGAAAAGTTCATGTGGGCTCTTGTAGTAACAAGGGAAGCTTTAATCTGTTGGTTTTGGGTTGGGTCTGGCCTGTGAACCATGGAGGTGATCAATCAGTGCTGGCTGACTTTCACAGTCTCACAATGCTGTTCTCCAAGGTGAAAGCCAAACTTACTCTTTGCCCTTTTCAGGTGTGGCCAATGGAATTTTAAAGTCTCCTGCTGAGGAAGATAAACCTGGTGTGTTGCTTGCTTCCCCTTTTCCTCACCCCTAGTAGGATTGGTTTGTATCTCTGTGTTCTGATAGCTGACATGAAGGTTGTGTTTCCAGTCACTTCTCTGGAAATGAATAACAAGAAAAGCTCTTTATAGCTACTTGTGACATGTCATTGGAATCCACCTTTGAGGATTCCATGAACTGGAGGGGGTCAGTTCTTGCAGAGCTTTTTCCAAGCAGTGCTTTTGATTATCAAGTTTTAGATCAAAGCATAGCTGCATACTGAAAATCCCCCTAACATAGAGGAGGGAGAGAGTTATTTCAAACAAAGCTCCATTGCAAAAAGGGATATACTAATGAATATCCTGTGCTTTTCCATACTGCAAGGTTGGACCAGCTCTGCTGAATTCTTGGCTGTGCTAAGAGTGTAACAAGAGATTGACACTGAACATTGTTCTTTTTCTATTACCAGTCTAAGAAAGAGAAATTTTTGTCTGAGATCAGACAAAGGTACGTGCCCAAGGTACTAGCCCATGTTGTCTCATACAATAGTGTGCACAAGGCCAAATGCATCTTGGGCTGCTCTTACAGTGTGGCAGCAGCTCAAGGGAGGTGACCTGGTCCGTTTGCCTTTGGGGCCCCACCTGCACTCCTGCCTTCAGCTCTGGAGTCCCCACAAAGACACAGACCTGGCAAGTCCAGAGGAGGCCACAGAGAGGCTCTGAGGGCTGGAGCCTGTCTCTGCAGACAGACTGGGAAAGCTGAGGATGTTCAGCCTGGAAAAGAGAAGGCTTCAGGGAGATCTTAGAGCCCTGCCAGTGCTTAAAGGGGCTCCCAGAGTTGTAGAAGGACTTTGGACAAAGATACGGAGGGCTAGGACAAGGGGCAATGGCTTCACAGTGACAGAAGGGCAGGGTTAGAAGGGGTTTTAGGAAGAAGTTCTTCACTCTGAAACATTGGCACAAGTTGCCCACAGAAGCTGTGGCTACCCCATGCCTGGAAGTGATCAAGGTAAGGTTGAATGGGTCTTGGAGCAACCAGGTCTAGTGGAAGGTGTCTCCCATGGCAGATGTGTGGAACTGGATGATCTTTAAGGTCATTTCCAATTCAAACCATTCTATGCTTCTATGAGCTTAAGCACTAATAGGAGTTAAAATTATCACCTCTGACTTTGTGCTGATAAGCATTAGAACAGTCTGCCCAGAGAAGTGGTGGAATCATGATCCCTAGGAGTGTTCTAAAAGTTTGTGGATGTGACTTGTGGGCAGTGGGTTAGTGGTGGCTTGGCAGTGCCAGGTTAATGGTTGGATTCAATGATCTTAGGGCTTTTCCAGCCGTGACATTTCGGTGATTCTTTGGTTCTGTGACTATGCTGTGTGTTGCTGGGACTGTCAGGATGGAATTGTTATGCTCGTGCTGCCTTATATAGGTCACTTCCCTTGGCTGAGATAGGCTGCCCTCCACTATGGACCAGCCCTGATAAAGCTGTCCTTGCAATCTCTGTTGAGAAATGAGCATCTTTGCTTTCCTGTAGACCTGTCTTGTCTTTAGCTCAGCAACTTCCCCTTCCTCTGCTTTTGTTTAGCTTGATATATGAAGTATATTTGCACTTCTGTGGTTCTTTAAGATCTCCCTGTTCTCCTAACATTCCTCATTATTCCTGCAAGAACCCTGATAAATCTGTCCCTTGTTACGGGCTGGAAGAGGGGACTTTCCACTTTCACCAGTTTTTCCTCATGTGTTTATACATGGTTACTGTCCTATTTTGTCCTCTTTGCCTCAAATCAGAGCTCTCCCTCTGGCAAACAGAGCAAAAGGGAACATGACTCAGTTTATGGAAAAGGCATGGCTGTTGGATGCAGGCCACCTGCAGTGATTTATCCCTTCCTTGACTGCCAGCCATGGGCATCCTGAGCATGTGACATGAATCCTGGGTTGTTTTGAGCCCTTCATGACAAGAAGGGGGACAGAATTATGTCCACAGAAGGGAATGCAGCTGGGGAAGGGGCTGGAGTGCCAGAAGTGGCTGAGGGAGCTGGTGGGGCTCAGTGTGGAGGAACGGAAGCTTGGGGGGGACTTCATCACTCTCTACAGTCCCTGACAGGAGAGTGAGGTCAGGTGAAGGTGGGCTGTGCTCCCAGAGGACAAGGGACAGGAGAAGAGGAAACGGCCTTAAGTTCCACCAGGGAAGGTTTGCACAGTATGTTAGGGAAAAATTCATCACTGAAAGGGCAGTCCGGCATTAGAACAGGCTGCCAAGGGCAGTGGCAGAGTCTCCATCCCTGGAGGGACTTAACAGAAGTGTAGGTGTGGTATCTGGGGACATGGGTTAGTAGTGGGCTCGGTATGGAATGGTTGGACTCAATGGTCTTAGGGGGCTTTCCCAATCTTTGTGATTCTGTGGGTTTGCTCAGCTGTTTTTTCCCTCTCTGTGAAGCAGGGCAGCATTTTTTCCTACAGCACCAGCCATAAAGGTGGGACATCACCAGCTTGCTTTGAGCCCCTCATTAATTAGCACATAAGCATAAGCAGAACAGTGCTGTTTTTAGTGTGTACACAGCTTTTTTCTTTTTTTTTCTTTTTTTTTTTTTTTTTTTAATTCAATTTGGAAGCAGACTTGGGTCTAATGAAGGAGATTGAAAAAACAAACAGAGAGGACGTGCTGCCCCCATAAGGTGCCTGTCAGTAACTCCATGAAAATGTAACAGAGCCCCCAAGCATTTTGGGGAAACGCCAAGCTAAGAAATCACTCACCCAGACTAGAACAGCCTTCCTTTGAGGAGGCAGAGACCAGAAATAGATGCATTACCCTCTAAATGAACTTTTTGTCAATTTAGCCCAAGCAGCAGTACCACAAGGAATAGCAAATTATTTTTCTACAGTGCACAGTCTCAAAGCTTCATGCTGTAAAATGATCCCCTTGAAAATGGTTCTGTTTGGCAACAGCTGTGATAATTGAAGTTTTTCCATTTAAAGAAAAATCCATACTATCACAAAAATAAGCATATTCTTGCCTGCTAATGCCTGGGATTCAAGAGACCACATTAGGCAGCTGAAAGGGCAGGAAAAAATGCTAATGTAGGGATTTCTCTATTTTGCTTTGTGGTTATCTTTTTTTTTCTCTCAGATGGGGTTTTGGAGCGAAGATGTTTTAACAGGTTGTAAAAGGCCATAATGTAAGCCTGGTGGGAATCTGAACTCCATCCATGGTCTGATTATTTACTGGTTCCCTGATTCCTCTTAGATATGATCCACACTTCTAGCTAATCATACATTGGGAGCTTTTTCCCCAGTAGCTTTTGGCTTTGGGGTGTACTTTCTGCTGTGCTTTGATCAAGGCAGCACAGTGCAGGCAGGAGCACCCTCCTGCCACATTTGACTGAGGCAGTATTAGCCTCTGTGCCAAAATGTCATACTGCCATTGTGTGAGATCCTTGGAACAGCTGAGCTTGATGATCTGAGAGCTCTTTTCTAACCTGAATGATTCTGTGATTGTATACTTTCATGCAAATAGCCTGTACGGCATTAGCAACCATAGAACCCATCCATTCTTCTTCCTTTGTCACATCAGAAGGTCTGGATATCCCAAATTCTTTTTAAATAGATGTAAAGGTTGCATCAGTGAAGAATCAGTCAGGGTATTATGACCTACAGATGATACCTTATAAGTATCAAAGGTTAAGAAAGTTTTGGTGTTTTGGTAAAATGGCCTTATATTGTCTGAGAGATGCTTACAGCCAATGATAGTACAAAGTTTTGGTGCAAATGCTGTCCTGGGGAGGCTTAACAGCCAGTAGGCTCCAGTTCAATGGGAATACTGATTTTTTATCTATTTATGTATATTTAGCTTTCATCAATGCTTTCATCCAGCAGAACCTTTTCATTCAAAGGGCCTTAAAGGTCTCTATAAATATTCCAAAGAAGGATTTACTTTTCCCATAGATTAAATGGAACCACTTCTGGAGTGGAAAGGACAACCATGACACATGAGATTAAGTGATAAAATCACATTACCACCTCTGCAAGATGAAAATGCAGGTGCAGTAAAGGGAGGGACTTTATTTCAAGCAGAATTCAGAAGTAAGTTTCCTTCAGGGACTTATGGTAATGTACCAGGAGATATTTCATGACTGTACTTACATGGGAGCTTAGGAATTGTGCAACTTGTTTGGAAGACTCAGGAGTCTGGGTGCTTGAAAACAGAACACTGGCTATAGAAAATACTGAAATAGAAGGGGTTTTTTTTCATCAGAAGGAAAAAAATGGAGACACACTTCTTCCCCAGAAGATCTTCCAAAAAAGGCCACTGTTTTTAATTAATTTTCCTGATCAGAGACAGCAACATCCTCTACTCACGCACGCCAGGCTCAATGATGTCCAAAACCTAAGCTTGAGGTATCAAATCTATTTGATGCCTACATGTAGAATCAAATAACTTGGGAAAAGAAGTCCATATAGATGTGTTACTATGGGATAAACCAGGGAATCACTCAGAAGAAAAGTTTAGCATCTCCATTTCAACTAGGAAGCATTTTGGAGAAAAGCAGACCATGGTGAGCAGCTGCAAGGGAAGGAGCGGGATGGAAGATGACTTCATGCTACAAGGATGGGCATCAAACCCCAGAAAATATGACTTTCCATTCTAGTTTTTATTTTACTTCCTCTTTTTAACAAGTTCACTTTTGAGCCAAAGTGACCAAAATAAGTGCTGAAGACAAAGCTGTTCCAACAGCTCACTGGAGCATGGAACATTACAAACCAAGGAGTACTGCAGGTGAATGAAGGCTTGCTGGGCTTCCAGCAGGATGCTCTCCATGCTGTGGGAGGTGCATGGTGCTGAGGACAGGAGGACTGGAGGAGAGGAGGAGCAGAGGATGGGGTTTTCCAGCACCTCACAGCACACTCAACCCTTTCAGAGCAGCATTTCCAGGGAAGCATTTCCAGTGCTGTGGCATGCATTAGGGACAGGCATTCCCAGTGCTCCTGCAGGGATGGCAGGACTGCTGTTCTCAGTCAGGTGTTTTGGCTCAGTCCTGATGGTCCCTGACAGTGCCATGGGGATGGGATGGGCATGAGTACCACCACCTATGCTAGGTAGGTGCTGCAGAGTGCTCCTGGGATGGATGGCCCTGGTGGGCACAGGCTCTGAGAGTTGCACCCTGCATGGGGATGGTGCTGTTCCAGGTGGGCATGGTCTCCTCTGCTCAGGATGGATGTTGCCTGGGTGGCATGGGATGGAGATAGGTGCTGAGGGGATGGTTGCATTGGGCTTTGGTGTGTGTAGGCATCATGGTTGGCATGAGGTGAGGAGAGTTGACCTGATGGGGGATGGCTTGGCATGGAATGGGATAGGTCCATGTGCTGTGGGAAGGGTTTGTCTGGTATGGGGTTGGTTGGCACAATGAGGGGCAGGTTGGTCTGTTGTTGGGCAGGTTGGGGTGATATGAGGCAGGTTGGGGTGATATGAGGCAGGATGTGCTATGGAGAAGGCTGGTGTGATGTGAGGCAAATGGATGTGATGTGGGGAAAGTTCATAGAATCACAGAATCATGGAATAAGCTGAGGTGGAAGAGACACATCAGGATGGTCAACTCCAGTTCCTGGTCCTGGGTGGGACGCCACAATGTGCCTGAGAGCATTGTCCAAATGCTTCTTGAACTCTGTCAGATTTGATGCTGTGACCACTTTCCTGGGGAGACCATTCCAGTGGTCAACCACCCTCTGGATGAAGAACCTTTTTCTAATATCCAACTCAAACCTTTCCCAACTCAGCTTCAGGCCATTCCTTCAGCTCCTGTCACTGGTCACCAGAGTTAAGACACTGGTACGTGCTCCTCTGCTTCTCCTCCTGAGGACACTGAAGACCTCAATGAGGCCTGCTCTTGTTATTCACTCTCTTCTCCAGGATGAACAAAAGAAGTGACCTCAGTTGCTCCTTATAAGTCTCTCCAGACCCTTCACCCTCCTTATGGCCCTCCTTTGTGTGAAAAACGCCAATCACTTGTTTCTAAAATTTTAAAAGTTTAATAGTAATAAAATGGTTATAAAAATAGTAATACAATTACAGTA
>JAWWMS010000001.1:14736985-14833524 GCA_035048045.1 Chlorospingus semifuscus
GATGCATAAATTCCATTCAAACACAGGATTCTGTCTGGTCAGTGTCAACTTCTTCCTCTGAATCCTAACAGCGCCTTTGAGGCAGGAAGAAGTTCGTTTCTTCTGATAATGGGGCAATAAATTCTTTTTCTGTGAAAGATTTAGGTGTCCTGTGGCTGCTATCTCGCTGCGAGTCCTTCCTTTAAAAAAAAAGTATCTTACATAGCATAGTTTCTATTTTAACATTTTTTATAACCTAAAACGATATTTAACACACTACTTAAGAGCAATAATACAGCATTACTTTCTAACACAACACCTATAATATTCATTTTAATATTTGCGAAAAGCCAATCATAAAATACATGCATTTTTCACATTTGGACCCTCTGCAATAGCCTAAGGCCTCTTTTATATTGACACGACACAGATGGATGTGACACACGGCAGGCGGGCCTGTTTTGGGGGAGGTGTCACATGGGGCAGGTGGATATGATGCTGAGCAGGTCGGGGTGATGTGGAGGGGGTGCTGAGGGTGACACCCCTCCCGATGCACAGCGCGGGGCCCGGCCCGGCCTGGCCGCTCCTCAGGGTCGCCATGGCGACCGCCCCTCGGCCCCTCCGCCGAACTATTTTCCGTCCCCCACGTGATGACAACAGCTCTCGCGCACGTGACGGAGGGCGTGCTGTCGATCAAACTCCATCTCCTCCAATCATCGCCCGCAGTCGGGCGCCGTCCCGCCTTCCGGAAGCGGGAGCTCTAATCGGCGCCGGCGCGCGTTCCGGCGGTTTGACAGGGCCGGCGCAGCGGGGCGTTGATTGGCGTCGGGCTGAGCCAGTCGCAACTCGAGAGGGCGAGCGGGGTCCCGCCCCTGCGGGGCGCGGGCCAATGGGCGCGCGGGAGGCGGAGCCCCGCCCACCCCCCGGCACTGCGGTAATATGGCTCCGTAGCGGGCGGCCGGCTTGGCGTTGCTGCCGCCATTAACCCCTGCTCGCCCGGCGGCCTCGGGGGAGCGGAGCGGGGACCCTGTGTGAGGATGACCTCGGCTGCCGGTCCCGCCGCCTTGCCGCCCGGCTCCGCTGCCCGCGCCCTGCATGTGGAGCTGCCTTCGCAGCAGGTACGGCGGGGCCTCGGCGCGGCGCTCGTAGGGAGCTGAGAGGAGGAGGAGGAGGGTGTCCTGAGGTCAATGAGGGGTGTCCCCTGAAGTGTGGGGTGTTCTGAGGTGAAGGGGATATGCTGTTTTAGGCGTGGGATGTACACAGGGGCGTGCTCACTGAGGCGTGGGCTGTTCTGGGGTGCAGGGAGATGTTTCCTGGACTGAGAGCAGCTCCCTGAGGCGTACAGGGGTTGCTGCCTCGGGTGAATGGGGCTGCTCTCTGCGGTAAAGGGGGGTACAGGTGCTCCATGAGGTGCCAGTGGGGCTTCTCCGAGGTCTGGGGGTACCTGAGGCAGAGTCCCCAGGCTGATGGAAGGCGAGTCAAGGGGACAGTTTGAGCACCTTTCTCTCAGGCTGGTAGGAAGGCCAGAGGCAGCATGGGGGCAGGGGTCTGTGTCTCTCTCCCGGGGGAGTCAGGTGCTGATTCCTCTCCCAGAAAACTACTTCTGTGCCTACAAAGGATCTGAAGCAGACTAAAGGTAGGAGTTGCAGCAGGAATAACACCGTGAAAATCGGTGTTAAACTTGGGCACCTCGTGAGGCTGGAGCAGCTGGGGTGTCCCCTCCTCCTTCTCTTGGCGGGGTGGGGAGCAAGTGTGGATATAACATGAGGGGTATTCTGAAAAGTGCTGAGATATTCTCTCCCAATTGTATCCTTCCTTCACCCAGCTCTGTTTTTCCTGTTTGCTGATAGTTGGCTTTTGGCTTACTGGGCATTTGTCCCATGTTTTCATTTTGGAGAGCAATGATTTTAAGTGAGGAAGACCAGGTTCTGCCTGAGCATTGAGCAATCCCTATCAAACCGACTCTGTGCCCTTTCGCCTCTTGCATGTGGTCACTTTGATTGTGCAGGAGCTGGAGCAGGACTGGTGAAGGCAGGAGTAATTAGCAAAATTTTACTCTTCTTTAGAAATAGTGTAAGATGTGAATGTTGTTTTGGCTCATTGACTCTCAGTGCAGTCGATGTTATTATGAATTAGACACACAATCTGTTTTACTTGAGCTGTGTGTAACCAGGTGGGAATATAGAGAGTACCTAAAGAAAAAAATCAACAGATGCTGACTTGAAGTGAATCTATAACTGCTCTTTTGATAATCATGTTCCACTTGGGGGCAAAGGGAGGGAAATGGACCTAATTTGTGAGCAAGTGCTTACTCTGATATATGGGTCTGCTCTGTGTTAGTAAACATAAACATGAACGCTGCTCTGTACGAACAGGAAACAATAGATTGTCCATGAGATCAAGTATGGCTTTCTCCTTACTGGCTTTATTTTTTCTCAGGCTTGTGCAAGGACCAAGTGAATGCTGCAGGGAGAAGCCTGAGATATTAGTCATTGGATTTCATTTGTGAAAGTGAGACCAAAACACAGGCTTTTTCTTCTAGGAGCAGACACTTTTATAGGAGTTCCTAGGAGCAGAAATTGAGTCACCAATTACAGGCTGTTCCAGTTGAGTAAATACTTAGTGAGGATGCTGCTTGTATGTTAATTGTAGCAAGTGTAAGTCTGTGACAGAGACTGAGGTATCCTGCTGTGTGCTCTACCAAAGCAAGGACCATGTGCTGAGGGATCTGTGTACTGTGTTTACTTGGAATCAAAGTGAGAGGCTCAGCTGAACACACTGATAGCAAATCACCCTCTTTCTTTGTATTCTCTGAGCTCAAAAGTCTGTTACTGAAGTGCAAGATACCTTGAAGGGGCTTTGTTGTGGTGTGATGTGGGCTCAGCACGCTGGAGCTATTTTACTGCAGAATTATGAAAAGTCATTCCTTCCATATTGTACCACCTCTGTAATGCCATGGTCTGGCTGACCCAAGCTGTGTGATGCTGTGCAAGGTAATTGTTTGCTGTGTGCCAGCACAAAATCAGCTCGGTGATTTGTTTCAGCAGGCAGCTTTCTCTAGGACACCCAAAGCTACATTTGTTTGACTAGAAGATGTTATAGTGACTATAAGAATTGAGAGCAGGATGGTCTGAGTAATGTCTGTAAATCTCTCCAAAGACAAATTCTGAACTGTGAATTCAAGATGAGTGCTTTTAATGACTGAAGTGACTTTTTAGGGGCAGAAGTACTGCCAGTGTAATTTGGATTTAGTCTAGCTTTAGTTGTTCCAGTAACATTCACATTGATTAGAAAACAATGTTCCTGCTACTGACACTCTTGCAGGAGTGAAAAGTTAAGTCTGAAACCTTCTGCTACTGTGATGATACTTGTGTCAAAACTGACTGACCTCTTCTGTAACTTGTTTGTGTGGCAGAATGACTGGGGCAAAGAATGATTTTTGCTGTTGTATTCTGTATTTTAAGAAAGAAAAATAGAGGATATGGCTGTAAAGAAATGCATCTGATTAAGCATAAAATTCCCATTTGAATCCCTTGGTAATTGTGTCAGGATGTTGTTCTCTTGCTGTACAAGTGAGCACAACAGAACTGAAAATGTGAAATAACTACACTTCAGGAGCAGAGATTCTTTAGTAATATCTCTTTGCAGTTGCTCAAGAAAACTGGGAGTGTCATAAATTAAGGATTCCTGAATGTTCAAACTGTTCAATCCTGTCATTGTCAGCAGTTCAAAGCAATGGAGGGGTTGAGGGACCCAAACCTTTCAGACTGTTCTGTATCCTCAGGGGAAGGGATTGGACAGCAAGATGCAGCCTGAATGTACAGAGGCAGTCATGCCACAGTCAAATGATCTGCTGAGTGCTACCGTGCTAATTGCTGGCCAAAACAGACCTCATGTGTGGCTGTCTAGGGACAGCAAAGCACACAGTCATGGACTGCAGAGCCAGTGCCTGGGAGGGGGATCTACCTGCTGAGTAGGGATGTGCTGGTAAGGAGGGAAGGGGTAAATTGTGCCATTGTGCACAGCTGTGAATAGTGTCAGACCAGGTGGCCCAATATTTTCTGTACCTTTCGGTTCACAAGCATCTCTTGACAGATAGTGAAAGTTTCTGTGGAGAGGAGCAGCAATGAGGTTTGGGCCACAGGTGTCAGAAGTGTGTTTTAGGGTAGAGCAAAACAGAGCAACCAGTGAAACTTCTCAAGGACACTCTGTGGCCTCCATTAACATTAAGGCTGGAGTTCCTAAAGGTCCTCTTGGGGTTTTATGCACTTGTAGGAGTCCAAGAGCAGTGCTCATCATACATGGCTCCTGTGGCTTCCACACCAGCACCTCTACCCTCAGGGTTTGACTGTCCAACCAACTCCTTATCCATCTAACAGTCCACTCATCAAATCCATCTCTCCAATTCAGAGAGAAGGATGTTGTGGGGGAGTGAGTCAAAGGCTTTACAGAAGTCCAGGTGAATGACATGTGTAATTCTTCCCTTGTCCCCTGATGTAGGCACCCCATCACAGAAGGCCACTGGGTTGCTCAGGCTGGACTTGCTTTGGTGAAACTGTGCTGGCTGTTGAATCACCTCCCTGTCTTCCATGTGCCTTAGCACAGCTCCTCAGAGGGTCTGTTCTGTGATGTTCCCAGGCGCAGAGGTGAGGCTGATTGGGTGGTGGCTCCCAGGGTCCTCCTTTCTGGCCTTTTTAAAGATGGCTGCTATGCTTCCCCTTTTCCAATCACCTGGCACTTCACCCAACTTCCAATATCATGGAGAGTGGCTTGCCAGCTAAATCAGCCAGTTCCCTCAAGACTCTGTGATGCATCTCCTCGGGTCCCATGGACTTGTGCGCATTTAAGTTCTTCAGGTGGTCATGAACCCAATCTTAGAGTGTGAGGGGCTTTGTTCCCCCAGTCCCCATCCTGCTGTCCATCCATTCAGGATGTGCAGGAAGAGAGGTTGTCATTGGAGACGGAGGTGAAAGAGTTGTTGAGTACCTCGCCCTTCTCATCAGTTGTTACCAGTTTTCCAGCATTATTTGCCAGGGGGTAACACCTTCTTTGGCTTTCTTTTCTGGGTAGCATATGTGGAGAAGCACTTCTTTTGTGTCCCCTGCCACGTTCACTTCCAGATTCAACTTGGGATTCTTTCTTTCAAGATGTGCATCACTCATACACAACATTTTGGGCAACATGGCAGAAAGGGAGGGTTCAAAGTGTGCTGGCAGATGTGTTTGAGGGGTCTTGTGTAGGAACAGTGAAGAAACTTACTGTATGGACCCAGGGCTGCGCATGAATGAGACTTTGAACAATGAGAAAATAGTATCTTTTTAAACATTAGTTTTCTATTACTCTTGTTACATATTCTCCTGAGTTATCTGGAAAAAAAAAGACCGATTCTTAAAAACTTTACTTCCCCTTTCCTACAGAATAATGGATGGAAAGTGTTGCATTGGAATATTGCTTTCACTTCTCTGACACACACTGTCTTTAAATGCTGCGTGGGAGGGAAGTGCTGCTCCAGTGAAAGGCCCCAGTGTGAGTGACCTGCTGATCTTACTCAGTTGTATCCATACCCAGCTGTATCAATGTTTAGTGTTTGTTAGAGGTAAATTAGGAGGAGTAGTTGTTAGTTACTGGAAAATTGTAATTTTAGCCCCAAAGACTGGCTGTTAAGCTGGAGCTGGAATTTTGCTATCTGCAGTGTACCTTCTGTATTCTGCAGGGGATGCAGGGGTTTTGTGCAGACCAAATGATCTGTTGATTAGTTAGACTGTTATGTCCAAAAGCTGTACTAAATCAGTTTTCATGCTTTATTTGGGATGTTTGTGGTGGGTTATGGAATGCTCTTAATTGAGCAACTTTCTAGCTAAAGACTGCAGTCTCATTTATGAAGGGAAACTGACTTCTTTGCTCTTGATTTATCATCCAGCAACAAGATCAGCATTAATATGCTTCAGGTTATTAATCATCATATGCTGTTTGCTTGTGCGACCCAGAGTGTCCTTTAATGCTTCTTTAAGGTCAAAACTGCCACTGTTTTGTTTTTGTTGTTGTTTCTGTAAGACCCTGTTTACTTTTTGGGTGCTTCCTTCTGAGTATCATCTTGATATTCCCTGGTTATTCCCACAGCAAATGTGGACCAATGCTCCCTTCCCCAAGGTCATGTTAAGAGGCTTAAGGGACTTCTCTCAACTGCTGCAGTGTGTTATTAATGACATGGGACTTGCACCCTGATGTGCTTTTCTGTCTGGTGGGTTAGTTCCCATGCTGTGTCAAAGAAGCAGCTGCAGTTTCAGTCTTTCATCTTGAGACTAAATACTTGCTTAGACAAACTCAGAGAAAAGCATCAATAAGGAAAGATGTTATTTCTAGCTACTTCTTCTAAAAGGTTTTGGTTAAAGATGGAAAGACTGTCTAGTTTCCTATTATTTGCATCTTATGTAAACACCTAGCAAGAAGAGCTTTATCTGGCCACTGGGCAATATTTGCCCACTAAGATTTTCTTAGCCATAGTTTAGAGCAATTTTTTAGGGTGTGCTGACAGTTCTTACTCTTTGGAGCTGTGGTATTTGCCAGCTCGCTGGATCTGTCACTCTTGATGTTATAGTGACCATAACCAAATACAGCTGTTGAAACAATACCAAGGAACAACTTTATTTGCCCAAGACTCTGCATAGGCACAGGATTTGGCTTTTGAGTCCTTCCTGCTAACATTGTCTTTAAGTTAGTTCTGTGTACTGAGCCTTGTTTTGCCACATCTGTTTGTGTCCCAAGACTGAACGTGTCTTCTGTACCTGCCCCTCCAATATGTTTTAAATAAGAGGCTTTTACAGTCTCTGTGCAGAAATGAGCACAAAAAAAAAGATACAGAAGATTGTCACAGTGAGTCGTGTGAACATCATGAGCTTCCATCAGTTTTAGTCTTAGTTCTTTCATTCATTTTGGACTCTAAGTGGTGTAGGTTTTCTGCATGTGATTATGGGGTACAAAGAGAAGATTTGTTGTGCCAGCTGAACGCTTCCCAGCTGTTTACATCATTTCGTGGGGGTGGAAGTTGAGTTGTGAGTCGCTCCTCAGTGTAAATGCAATTATTTAGTGAGGAAGTAGTTTAGAGGTTTAGCTAGTAGCAAAGGGTGCAGGGAAGGAGAGATCAGAGAACACAGCTGTCTTTCAAGAGTAATAGATAGTCTGAAGTTTTTTCAGTTATAGTGTAGTCATCTGTTTTAATTATTTTCTGGTGTGACTGTTGCTTTAGTTAAAGGAGCAGATAATGCCATAGACTAAAATATTTTGTTAGGCCTAACACTGACTTCAGATGCATTCTTTAACTCCATACTGACCTTGCAAAGAGCTGTTTTGCATTCAGATAGCTGGAAAATAATTATACTTCTGTATGGACCATGTCAAGTATTGAGACATTCCTTATTCTTCCTGTTTTACTTTCTCTTTGTGTGAATTAGGGTAGACTTGATGTCTTTTGAACATCTTCCATTTGCTGACTGTTCCTGCTGAAGCTCTCAGTGCAGGACAGAAGCAGGAGTAGCCATGGCAGGGGGTATGGATGATTAGAAACCTGTATTGACCCTTGATATGTTCACATGAAAGCTGCATAGCTGTTTCCCTTCTTAAGAGAAACTTTCAAAAGCCTTTCAGATGCCCAGAAGTGTAAAGGAAAGGAGGCACTTTGATTTAAGGATCTGTAAACTAAAATTCACAATTGTGCATTTTAGAAAGCTTCGAGCCCATGTTGGTGAAATAGCTTTGATTTTTCTTGTGGTCATTTAGGCTTTGATTTTTCTTGTGGTCATTTAGTCTGGGTAAACCATCCTGCACAGGTTCAATGTACCTGGTTCCTTGCATAAGATCTTTGGGAATGTGAGGTATGTGATGTGTGTGAGTGTGTTGCACCTTCACAGGAAAGAAGGTGTAGTTGTGTTCCTACAGTGCATCTTCCGACTGGTGTTGTCCTCAGTTCTGATTCCTAGTAGAAATTGTTTTCTTAAAGGCACTTGCAAGAAGGCAGCTTAATCTTAGAAAGGGAAAGGAGTTCCTGGATGGCTGGAGGTCACTTGACATGGGGAAATGGAGATGGGAAGGAGGCACAGTCATAAGGAGAACTACAAGTGATTCATTATGGCTGTATATGAACTAATTATGGCTATGTAGCTTTGAGGGCCTTGCTGTCTTCAAGTGTGTGCTGGAAGACATTAAAATAGAATTCCTTAAAATTCTTAATGGTGTGTCCCACAAAAATTGCATATCAAATGTTTCTGCTTTGCATCAGAAGTAGATCTGAAAGCCCATTTGATTCTCTTGACTCTGAACTTTGGAAAACTGTTAAATTGCAAACCTCATAAATCTTCCTAGCAAATGTGTAAATTAGAGTACAAGCATTTTCATGCCTTTCCTGTGGTTTTAAGTAACCATACATCTGAGTAATGCCTAAACTTCCCATGTACATTTCTTGGACATTAAAAGCTTTATGCTTTGCAGCAGAGGTGACCCAAACCTTCTGCAAGATATGCTCCACTGAAAAAAAAAGGTATTAAATTGGAAAATGAGTCAGCTTGAAAACTTATGTAAAATTAATTATGAATTTTTGTCTACCATTTGACTTCAAGATATTGGATCATGTGATTGGTTCTTAATATTCAAACTGGCATGGAGAGGTGAAAGCAAACAGTGAAAATCTGAGGAAGTTGATAGGTGTGATATGAAGGTGTAGAGCAGTGCTGTGATAATAAATAATGCTCACGTTGACTAAATATAGATCATATTTTGGTGACTTTTTTTTGTTTTAGGGCTGGAGGTTTTATGCTTTTTAAGAAAAACACCCAGCTCAACCTGTCTGCTATGAGCTACAAAGCACACAGAGCCCTCTGTTTTAATATGGCTTAATTCTGACAAATATGCAGACATCTAAATAGCTGACATTGCAAGCTCAGGTCCATTCAGTTCAAAACCAGTGGATTTGCTGGAGTAACATTTGTGTTGCTAACTAATCTTTGCCTCCTGCTTTAATGCTAAAATAGTTGAAAGGATTTTGTTTAAATTCTTCCAGAGCTTCTGCGAGTCATAGACCAAGGAAGCAAGCTATGAAATTCATGTGAAAGCCAGGTAAAAACAGAGTGGGTACCAAGTCATACAGAGGTCAGAGCTGATCCTGATCTGAAAAGAATTCAGGGAATTTACTTCCTTGACAGAATTGTGAGGAAGGCACCAGTCTGAAAACAGAGATGGTGCCCAGAGATGAAGACTGTCTAGGGTACTCCATTAAAGGCTAAGGAAGTAGACCTGGTGCTGAAATTTTAGCCAGTGTTGAAAGTTCTTTGTTCTGGAAATACAGTAATTGCTTTTCAGCTCATCAGGCCTCTGAGAGAGCCCTGAGTGATGATTAATTTTGGTGAATTTGGGCTAAGTAATTTATGTAAACTTCTACTTTGCTTGTACAAGATGATTTCCCAGCCTTCTTAATGCTGGTTTTACCATTGTATTTACATTTCAGGTTTTTGGTTACATGGGTTGTATGGAAAGTCATCAGGAATGGGATGGGTGGGGCAGCCTTTTTCAAATTCAGTCACAGATATGTAAACTTTCTCCCTGGGCAATTGATTGATTCTGGAAAATGTATTTCTATTTATAAAATTCTTAAAAAATCTGCCTGAGGAATTTCTGAAACTTGCTTGTGGCCATGGGTGCAGTGAGCCCACTGTCACTTAGTAACATCTGGAAGTTTTCAGCCAAACCCTCCATTTACACAGGGGACTGTTTGATGGCATCTTGGATGGTTCTTGCTGGAAGATACCAAACTGCCTGCCTTGCTTAAGTTCAGATACTCCCTTGACACCTTTGCAAATTTATTTAGCATGTCAAAGGGTCTGCTGAGAGCAGAATGCATGAACAGTGTGGCTAAAAGAGCCAGTGCTACTGGGAGAAGGCAGATGTGGGACAGGGAGAAGACAGAGCTCCCCCTTTCCCAGCTGTGAGCCATTAGATCATCCCAGCTGCCGACAGCATCATGGGCTTAGATTAGAATGAGCTTTGCTGTTGTCCATATTAGTGACCTGAGCTTCACAATTGATACTTGGAGCCAGAGCTGGAGTCAGTGGGATGGCTGAGTACCAGAAATAGAAAATGGTGTTTGGCTGTGTTCTCATCCAGCCTGGATATACTGACACTATTTTTTTTTTTTTTTATCTGAGGGTCATCAGATTCTTTTAAGGGAATAATGAAGTGGTTAAGATGGAAGAGGAATCAGAACTCTCCATGCTTACTTTTGCCACCCATTATATGACCTTGAGCAAATAATTCTGAAATACCATGAATACTTGAGGCTGTTGTAGGTAGTCCTGTTCTCCTGCCATGAGCAGTCCTGACCTTGTGTTAACAGCAGTGCACTTCTCTCTCATTTGACTTACTCCTTTTCTTACCTCCCTGGTGCATCACCTCTACAGTGATTTTTATTAATGATACCAGATTATTAGACAAAAAACAGTGAATAGCTTATCACTTCTGTTTCTCAGGCCTGGAGGAAAGCAAAGAGTGGCATCTGGATAAACTTAAGCTGCAGAGCAACTTAAGTGTTGAAGTCTGCCTCCTCTGTCCTCTGAAGTGGGCACATCTGTGTAGCTGTGAGAGGTGAATTTAGCCAGATGTTACCCTTACTTACCCAGTTAGTTACCCTTAGTAACTTTTGGTTTTGGCAGCTTTACTTTGGTTTAATTTTTTGATCCTCACCATAAAACTGCACAAAACACATTGTTCAGGATGGGAACATGCTGAAGGTGGCATTCTAGGCAGAGGTAGTGAAAGATTATGGTGTCTTAGTGTTGAGGGGACTAAAGCATGAAGGGACCAGACAGTTTCAGTCATTTAGACCTCAAAAGATGTGATTGTCTAGAATCAACTGGTGAAAAAGCCATCTTAACAAGGCTGATGATGAAATACTTGCTTGTGGAGCAGTGTGATTTGTTTAGAGTGAAGCTGGCAGTCACTGAGCAGGGATGGTATTGCTGCACTCCACAGGAGCTCTGTTAAGATGCTGTTGTAGAATTCTGGGAAGGTGCTGTTCTGCCTCTGCAGGCATGAGGGATGAAACCTTGATGGTAGGTTCTGCTGTTCAGATCTCTCCTAGAGCTTTCCTGATCAGACTTCTATGTGTCTTTGGGATTGCTGTCTGCTTATCACCTGTGCTGTCTTTAGATGCAGCAGTGTTTTTAAAATACACTCAAGATTTTTCCTAATGGAAAATAAGTGTATCTCTTCTCCTGGCTTGTAGTCATTTATCTTCAACATAGAAGGAAGCACTGATTTCTTTCATGTGAATCAGCATGTAGTTGCTATATAGCTGTTGCTTTTAATCAAATGCAACTTAGAATGGCAATTAAAGCAAAGGATAACCAGGCCTGTAATGTAATTTCACTGCTCCATTAGCTTTCTTGGAAATTGCAAAGGTCTAGGACAATTGTAACCAAAATAACTTGTGTCACAACCCCCTGAGAATGACCTGTTAGACCTGCTGTACTACTGTGCTAAGCACTGATCCAGATATGCCCCTGTTAAGGCTGCATGTGCTGAGTTGTGAGCTCTTGGAAAGGTTAAACCTTTTCCATGGTATGTATTCTGCAAAAATAACTTTTTTTGCTGTAGTACATCTCACTAAGATACTTGCTTTAGATGCCCCTCTGAGGTCTTCAGTCCTGTATTGCTGGTAACCTGTAAACTCTTTGAGGAAATAGCAGTGAAAATTAGCTATACTCATTGCATATTTTGCTCTTTTTTTAAAAATGAAAACAGGTCCTGCATTATCATCTTGCACTCACACTGGCCTTTTTGAAGTTAAGTGACTCATGAGGCTGTCAAGGCTCTTAGATTGTTTTATAGCCCTTGTATTTTGAATTTTAAGATGAACTTTTTAGAATGACTGTTCTGGCTGTAGAGCTTCTTATCCTGGGGGATTCCTCCCTCATGATGAAAATTTCTTGACACTTTTACAGAAAGAGCAAAATAGCTGAAACTTGTCACTAAAAAAAAGGGACCCTTTTTAGCACTTCACCTAGAAGGAGGAGGAAATGAAAGAATTGTGTATTATCTGCAGCTGCTGCATTCAACATAGAGTGTACTGGTTTATTCTCTAAAAAGAGTTGCTTTTGCAGTTTGAAATGCTCTGGCACCTCATTGTGAGCTGCCTTCCCCTTGGCTCGTGGCAGTGCCAGGCTCTGTGGCTCCACGTACACTTCAAGCTGGTGGTTCCATTCCAGCCATTCCCTGCCTTCGGCCTCTTGCTGCTGCTTGTGCCCTTCTTGGTCTGCTCAGCTGCTGGTCCAGCCATACTGAGGAAGTGAGCTGGTGAAACTAACCCAGGAAAAGGGAGATGTGGTTAGTTTCCATCCACACTGGTTCCCAGGTAGGATTCTGTGAGCAGCTGCAGGAGTGCTTATTTATGGTGCAACGAACAAGAAAGGGTGATGCAGTGCTGGGGGTTGGCAGTGTTGGGCTGATGCTGGTGCTAGCTGAGCTGCAACACAGTGGGGTTTTTGTTTTGTGTATTCCAGTGTCTCCAGCACAAAATGATATGAAATGCATAGATATTTAAAACTTCCCTCAAAATTAATATTTACTTTGTCACAAAACAAAGCCCTTGATGAGGAATTCTAGAACCTATTTCAGTTGGTTTTGGGTATGTCTTTACAGCTAATAGTCTCCTGGTTTAAGCTAATTATCTTTGATCAGGAGAGGCTAATTAACTCTGAATGTTGCCAGTGTAGAGTTCTGAGGAAACTGACTAATTCAGTATAATATCAGTGAACATAGTGGGTGAATGGGAAGATTTATTATCAGGATTCAAGTCTCTCTGTCATCATGACTTCACTAAATGGATTGGAGGAGAGTTCTGGCTAAGCTGCAGATTCAAATAGACATTCATTACCTGTTGCACATTGAGTTCTTAACTATGTTGTGGTCTCATAGCCCCAGATTTAATTATCTTTTTCCAGCAGGTTTAGGAGAAGTGTGACTTTAACCCCCAGATGCTGAAGGGTGCAAGGAAGTCACAAATCATGGAGATAAGGACTCACATCTTGTTTCAGAGGTGCAGGTGTAGGTTAGGACACTAGAGAAATTTTTTTTTTCCCAAACCTCGTTGACCTCATTGTGTACTGTAAGTGGTAAGAAACTTGTTTAACTTTGCTTGAGAGCTAATCAATGAAACATATTACTTAAAGCAGGCACACAAATTAGTTTGCAATCCTAAACAGACCTGGAGAAAATTGCTGTCTTAGTTAGAGTACCGTGTGGGGTGTTCTTTGTAAGGGATGAAAGGAAAAAAGATAACAAAAATGAAGGGCATGAGCATGGTAGTTGATTGATTTCACTGCTGCTGATTTCTCCTGATGTTAATTAAAAGAGAGATGGCACATTAAAATCTTGAATCATGTTTATAGGTAGTAAAATTCACGTGCAAAGCTGTTTCTTAAGAAGTGTTTCAGTTGCATATAACAACAGCCAGTGAAGCTACCCAGCTTTGAGGTTAGATGTGAAAAAATATTAAAGGTCTTTATGGCTTCTTTTAAGTGAGGCATAATATTTCTGTTGACATTTTTGATACCATTTTCTAAGAAAATAAGACCATGTAGTCTCACAGAACGTTTTTTGTTTATTAGGTTGTTTTGTTTTTAATTTTTGAAGTTTTTGTATATTTGTAGTAGAGGTACCTGGGCATCCCATCTCAGGCTGTGTTTATAGTCTGAGTCATAAATAGACTTTGAAGGGAATGACTCAATCAGTGGTTTTTAGGCTGTCAAACAAAAATTGAATATTCCTCATACCTTTCCATAAAGGAAAACTGATATATCACTGGAGTGGTATTAAGTGATATCAAGTGTCATACTATGATTCTAAAACGAATTATGGCCTTTCAACTCTTGTTAAAGGCCTTTTAGACAAGCAACAAACAGGAAAATTGTCTTCAAATTTTGGTTTCAAAAGCTTTTAAAATGTGCTTTTGGTCAATCAGCTTTTAAGGTGGATTCAGCCTTGCAAATAAAGACACTTATGGGAAAAATGGTGTAAGATGAACTCTGAGGTAAAAGTATGCACTAAGCAGTTGTTTGAGACTTGTTGGTGTATTGTGGTGATCCACAAAGTATGTGGAGCCATTTGTCAATGTCCCCATGGTAGTGGGTGAGACACTGGTCAGTTGAGAGATTGATTGGGAAAATATTCCACTGAAGGATTTGGTGAGAACTTTATGTATTTGAGTTGGCAGTTCACAGAGTGCTGCATTCCTGGGAGGCTGTTTGAAGCATGGGTCTTTGAAGTTACAATAGGAACAACAGCTAAGCAATGATTTAAGTGTGACAGTCCTGCAAAATTGCTTTGTTAACTAGTTACATTTTATAAGAAGTTAGTAATGTAAAATATTTGTCTAAGATTCAGGGTGTGATATGCCTTGAAGCTAAGACCTTAGCCACAGCTATTAAAGCTGTTGGGCACAGAGAGGTGGGAGAGAGAGATTGATTTGATCTGATGATTTTCATTCAAGGTGCAGTAATATAGTAAACCAAAATAATGTTGAGTTGGATAAAATCACTTAAACTAAATATTTTAGTGACATATCCTCCTGTATTCATTCCAAGGGAAAAGGACTCTCATCACAGGAGATGGTAACTGACAGTGAAAATCTCAAATTTCACTGTGCCCTTATTTTTCCCTGAAAATCTTGATATGTCTTCCTGATGTATTTTATTTGTTTGTTAGAGCAGTTTCCAGGATTACCATGAAATCAGGAGGCTGTTCAGCCAGTTCCTTATGGCTCTGGATTAGGTGGTGGTTTGTTTGAGGTATTTGTCCATTAATGCTTGTTGAAAATAGCTTTGGCTGGGAAGTGTTTCCAGTGTGACGATGCAAAACATCTGGGTGATGCTGCTGCTTGTTTGAGGCTGATAGTGTCACATTGCTTGGAGCTGCTCAAAGAGTCAGGGTGATTTAGTCATGTGGGATAAAAATGACATACAGGACATAAATGAGAACAACTTCTCTTGAATATCAGAGTTGCTGAATCCAAGCTTGTAGGTGCTTATTGCTTGTCCTGTGGCTTTGCAGAATCCTGCCTGTTTATACTTGCTGACAGAGAAAATTCAGTGTTTGGTGGGATTTTTCTTTTTACAACACTGCTTTGGGAATCATTAAAATGCTTTAAAAAAAGAGAAAGGGTAATTTTCAATCTAAGAAAATTTTTGAATTTTTTTCCTTATTTTTAGCGCCGTCTTCGTCATCTTCGGAACATTGCTGCACGTAACATTATTAATAAGAATGGTCACCGCCTCTTGGATACGTACTTCACCCTTCACTTGTGTGATAACACCAAGATCTACAAAGGTAAACCAGCCTTGCTATCAACCTTTTTGCTAGTTAATCTTTGAATTCTTATGATATGAATTCTCTTTCTTCCTTTTTTTTTGGTCTTGACAGCTTTCTGCCATTAGTTGCATCACCTTTGCTAACACTGGAAAAGAGCTCTGTAGTTTCCTCAATTTCATGAAAGCTTTCAGTGTTAGCAGCCATGGAGGCAAAACAGATGACAGATTTTGTAGTCTTTTAAATCAGCCTATTTTTGTCATTGTTCTTCCCTGAGTGATGATGTAAGAAATTGGGAACTTCTTAGGACACATAAAAGTTAAAGCTTTTGGAGCTTTGGTTGCCTTTTGTGGGGAAGAGTGTCCCACTCTGTGCACACCAGCTGTTTTACAGAGCATACATCAGCACATACTGTTATCAAAGTTTTCAAAAGATAGAATTGTCAGCCAATGACATGAAGCATCTAGGCACCTGTTCTAGTTTAGATAATTGTGTTTGAACATTAGATCTCCTCTCTTTCTTGCTTTTCTTTCCCACTATGGTATATAGTTCATTGTGGAGAGATGTTATTAAAAATACGTCTTCATTCTCCTTTTGGTGTGATTGGAGATGAATTTTCATTTTCTCTTAATTTTTATTTTCATCTGGCACAGTGACACATCTGGGATCTTGCCTTGCTTTTTTTTACCAAAGTTGGTGTTTTAGAAGGATAAGAATACAAAACTTGAGCTTGCTGCCTGGACTTTGTTGTGGTTGGTTGAACCTGTCACTGATGACTTTTCCTGCAGTGTTTGGTGTTAGGGACTCTTCTGCACTTTATCAAAGCTTTATCCCTGGTCTCCACTGGGCAGGGATATTGTACAAAATCTGTATTCCTGCCCCTAAGCTGTCTAAAGTTTCTTAAGCTCTTGCTTTGACTGGGAAAGCCAAGGTTCATGTGCCAGCAGTTGATTATTCCCATTTAAACACAGGGTTGTTGGCACCTTTGTCAGGTAACTTGGCTGTTTCCTCTCTGAGCACCTGGAGCAGGTCACCATTGCTCTGCAGGAGAGTGCTGTAATTAATTTATCCAAGCTGCTGTGCTCCAGGAACAGCAAACCAGTGTGGCAAACCAGTCATTTTTGCAAATGTCATCCAAAATCTGTTAACTACCTTGCCATGTTCTTTCCTCAGAAATCAAAGCCTTGTAAAAATTAAGGGTTATCATGGGTATAAAGATGAAACACTAAATTTAAATAATGACTTGTAATAAGTAAGTGTGAAGGAGTAATTTTAATCAAAACCATGACTGAATTTCAAAGTCTATCTTATGAATTGGTTACTAATAAACTGGATCCGTTAACATTTGTCTTTCTTGATTGTTACTTATTTTGTTGTTTTCTGTTTCAAATACTGAGATTTGTATCAGTGTTTAATCTAAAGGTGCTTTTTTACTTATTTTTCTTTAGAATTTTATAAGAGTGAGGTGATCAAGAATTCTCTGGTAAGTTACTTTAATGTGGAAAAACTTTGTTTTAAAAATTGTGTATTTAGTGCAGTATGTTGATTTCTCTGCTGAATATCATAACTGTGTAATGTGTCTTTCCACTGTTTGGTTCTGTTAGGAGCAGTGTGTTCTTCTCCTTTTCAGATTCTTTTCATGAGGGTTAGAATAGGGAGCTACTGAGTAGTAGAAATGCTGATTTCTATTAACATCTTTGTGTTGTGAAGGAAAACAGCAAGCAACATGTACCTGCCAGATATATACATGTATTCTTTGAAGAGCTAATAGCTGTAAGAAACTGAAGTTTGAAAACATGTTAGATTTTTCTAAATTTTTCAATTCAGATGAAGGGACCAGAACTGAACAGTTTATTACAAATGAGAAGGGTAATAATAGAATAGGAGTAGGATGTTGCAAATGTTGGCTAAGGGAGTTTGCAAACCTGCTGAAGACTTTTTAATACCTGCATTAACAAGGTAGAACTGCTCCATTTATAGCACCCTGACTAAATGCTTTGAAACCCTCCTCAATGAAGGAAGAGCTGTCTGCTTACTCAAGGCTGCTAACTTATCCAGTTTCTCTCTTAAGTTGTTAGGATTTTTAGTTCTGTCTATTCTAAATCTGGAAAAGGAAAAAAAAAAGGAAAACTAACCAGAAGATATAAGAGATGGAATAACAAAAATCTAAATAAAAGATGTTTTGAGGACATCTATATAGAACATATGGGTATTTGAATGACCTGGTATTCTTGTGCCTGAGTAGCTGTGAAATATTCCCTCTTGTTAGGAGGACTTGATTAGTGCATTTCTTCTGTAATCCTTACTGAGTAACTCTGCCTCTCCCTTCTTTTCAGAGGCATCCTATTTCAAACTGACTCATTCCAGTTCAGGGATGCTAGCCCTTTACCAAGCTGCTTAAGCACTAGAAGGGAAGGCAGGTTCTTTCTTGGGGTGGTGGATTCCTACCTTTTGTTTTGCAGGAGCTACTGTTTCTGTGTTCAGCAGAGGAGGGAGAGAAATAAATATAAATAAAAGCACTTTCCCATTTCTGCTTTTGGACACTCTGTTGTCTCTTGGCACTAGTAATGTTGGATTGACTTGGTTTTGTTACAGCTTGGGTCAGTTCTTTAGATGTTGTTAGAGATGAATGGAAATCCTTGGAACACATCATCTTTGTGAGTCTGAGTTCTGGTGGAATTTGCAGTTTAGCTTAATGTGTGCTGGTTCTGAGAAGCTCCAGGTGCAAGTCTGATCTCGTGGAGTAAAGATGAGCTTTTAGTGACAGCATTTGAGGATTGAGCATCAGTCAAGAGGAGAAGAATGTGAACAAATACGTCAGCAAATTGTGCAAATTTAATTATTGGGGAATATATCAGCATTTAACTTTGGGAATACATGCTATAGTCTGGTTTTCAGAAGCTGAATTATAATTGTGAAAGAAATGCTACTTCCATTTTGAAAGTTCCTGATTTGGTTAAACTGAATTAGTAATTTCTGAAGTAAATTCTTTGAGGTCTTGTAATGGAAGGAAGCAAAACCCATTCACAGTTTCTGAAGTACTTTACAGCATGTACCTTTTAAATGAAGAATTCTCTCTAGCAAACCATGTAAGGAAGCAGCAGAGCTTGAAATGGCTGTTGTTCCTCATTCTTAAGATTTTTAAAAATCTTTGAGGTAGGCTTTGCTGCTTTCTGAATTGTCAATTTATGGACTAGTTTCAGCTTGTTTTAACTGTATTTATCCTTCTTTGAATACTTAGAATCCAACATGGAGGAGTCTGGACTTTGGAATAATGCCTGATCATCTTGATACCTCTGTCTCTTGTTTTGTTGTGAGGATCTGGGGTGGCAAGAAGGAACACTTTCAGCTTTTGATTGAATGGAAAGTCAATTTAGATGGGTTAAAGTACTTGGGCCAGCAGGTAATGTGAAAATATTTTTTCTCAACTTTTTTCTTCAGGAAGCAAAACATCTGGATGAATTAATAAATAGAATGCTGAGAAAGGAAATGAGTGTGTTTAAAGATTGTACTTTAAAGTTTGATTACAGATATTCATGTTAATTTACATCAGAGCTTTAAATCATAAAATCATATAGTGGTTGGGGTTGGAAGAGACCTTAAATATCATCCAGTTCCACCCCCTACTGTGGGTGGGGACACCTTCCACCAGACCAGGGTGCTCTGAGCCCTGCCCATCATGGCCCCCTTCCGGGCATGGGGCAGTCACATCTCCTGTGGGCAGCCTGAGCCAGGACCTCACCACCCTCACAGCCAAGAACTTCTTCCCAATATCCCATCTAACCCTGCCCTCTGGCAGGGACAAGCCATTCCCCCTTGTCCACAGTCCCTCTCCAGCTCTCTTGGAGCTCCTTGAGCCACTGGCAGGGGCTATAAGGTCTCCTTGAGCCTTCTGTTCTCCACACCAAACTCTTGAGTCTTACCTCTGTATAGTTTCCAGCTATCTTAATTTATTTTTGTCACCTGGAAATGCAGTAATAGGAAAGATGCTCTGTCTGGTGTTTGAGTTCGAAGTAGAATGGCTGAGCATGGTGACTATTGCTAAAGCTGTGAAGCACACAGATTTTCTGTGTTAAATTCAGTTTTCTGTGAGTTTTTGTGTGCTTTTAGAATTACAAGCGATGAAAAACTGCCTTAGACTCTTGGAGCAATTTGTGCTCATTTGGTGTGAAAATTTGCAGTAAGCTGGCTGTAAACTGATTTGTTTTCTTCCTTCCCTACAGATCCATGCAAGAAACCCAAATGAGATAATTTTTGGTCTCAATGATGGTTATTATGGAGCTTCATTTGAACAGAAGGTAAGGGTGTACTTGTTCTGATTTGTTGGTACTGGTGACAAACTGAAATTCAACCTGTGAGATTGAGCATCCAAATGTGGAAAAATCAGAATATTAAAATGCTTTATTTTGAGAAGGAATAGTTTTTTGACATGACAGATATGAACTAATATCTTGCCTTGGTTGCATGGATATCTGTGATGTTTTGAAAAGACTTGAAGTGTAGCATTTAGGGTCCAAAAACCCTCTAGTTACTGAAAATAGTTTTGACCGTATTCTTTGAGGCAGACATTTCTTTCAGACAGAGGACATATTGAAAGTGATGTGGTTGTTAAGACTCATTTTCATGGCATATATAAAGCCACAAAGTTTTGGTTATCAGTCTGAAGCCTAGAGTTTGTAGGTCTTTAATGGGAAGCTATTTATTTGCTCATACTGCACCTGTTTTACCCCATAGGTTTTTTCCTCAAGGATGCACTGTAGTATTTGTGCCTCTGCATCCAATATTGTCTCTATTATTACCTCTTTGATGATGAAGAATTTTAAACTTACCTGTTGTAAATAGTGTCTCTGACAGTTTTTTTCTTTTAAATCCCCAATTGTTGGTGGCAGTACTGTGGTACAGATAGGTTGTGTGGTTGGAGAGGAAGTGACTCCTTGACACACAGCTGCAGTTTCTGCTTTCAGTTTTCCTGAAGCAGGATGCAGTTGTTTTTCAAGATTTCAGTACTGACAGCCTGGGCCAGAATTCAAAGATGGGAACATTGTCTTTTTCTGATTGTTGTCAGGACTTGTTCCCTAGCTCATAAGGTTTAAAGGTACTTCTTGGTTTTGGTTATAGAATCATATCATAGAATTATTTGGGTTGCAAGGGATCTTCAAAACTGTCTCATTTCAGCCCCCTGCCATGGGCAGGGACACCTCCCACTAAATCAGGTTGCTCCAAGCCCCATCCAACATGGCCTTGAACACTGCCAAGGATAGGGCATGGTGATGATGGTAACTTGTGCATTTTAAGTTTTCCACCATCCTAGTTCTTTCAGACAGACGTTAAGATGTTTTTAATTTGGTATTTTTTTAATGGAGAGATGTCTGGATTTCAGCATTTAGCATCCAGTGTCTTGGGTATGAAAATGAGGAGCTGAGAGAGCTGCTGGGATGGTGCCTCTGCAGCAGCAGGATGGTGCTACAGACTATGTAGATCTCAGGATTATTTAGATTATTTAGATGGAACCATATTTTTGGTGGAAAGGAATGTCTGCTGTGTGGCCTATGGTTAACACGATTGTGTCAGGAGATGTTGGTGTTTACCTCTGAATTTCAACATCTTCTGTATGGAGACAGACTTTTGTTGGGGCAGGAAAGACTCTTTAGGCAGGTATTGTGGTACTTGGAATCCATCTCTATCTGTTGGAAAACTGCCTGATCACAGGTATGTGATAGGGCTGCTTTTTACTCTAAAGTGCCTTTTTTCCCTGCAATCTGTAATCTTTCTGACAGTGCTGACGGTGGCTTGACCTGCTGAAAATTTACTTTATCATGTAAAGCAACACTTCTAAGTTTGCAGCTTTTCTAGGAATTTGTATGACTGTGCCTGATATGGAAAAGCTCAATATCTGACATTTGCAGCATGAGGAATTGCTGGTTTTCTCTTACTGTTTTGATTCCTTTTGAGCAGGATGGATACTCTGTTCTCTTAAAAGAACAAGCTTACCTCATTCTTACTTTGTGACTTCCAGAAACTTGTTCACTCAAAACTGAGATTACTTTGATCTTTTAATGTGTTACAGCACGGATAAAGGATGGAGCTTTATCTCATGTTCACGTAATTCTCTTGCACATGACTGAGTGGGCTCTCAGGTCTGAAGGTGAAGAATGGCAGTGCTGTCAGTTGCATTTTTCAGTGTTTCTATGCTTAAAATTCAGACAGTTATGGATTATAAAGTTCAGGAAAACACACTGTGTGTCTAGAACAAAGATAAACTGATAGGTCTTTTATAACTTTATAGGTAAGTGGCATTATTGCCACCTTAAATTGTTTCTACCTACCATAGATAAAACATGTGTAAAGACAGATTTAAAATACATTAAATGCAATATCATTTATTCTACTAAGAGTGCATGCTCTTACTCAAGATTTTGTTTTTTATTTTTAAAGTAATAATCCTTCTTTTCCTCAAGGATCACTCAGGTACCCTGAAGAGCAGTCTTCTCCAGGTGGATCAGAACTGTGTTCGTAACTCTTACGATGTCTTCTCTTTGCTTAGGTAAGGTTTTTGATAATATTTTGTGTAGCTATTGTAACTTCTGTAGTGTCTGTGTGGGAGGAATCTTTCCAAATATTGAAAAACCCCAACATTCTGGTATGGAGTGTGCAAAGGAGATATCCAGGTTGTGCCAATATACTCATGTGGTGAGGAGCTGGGCTGTGGTGTATGTGTGTTCGGTGGTGGTCGCTGGGCGTCTGTTGTGTAGGTGCTTGAGTCTCTGAACTGGGACTGACTGTGGAGCTGGACATGCCTTGTGAATGTCAAAATCATGGAGCTTCTTTGTTGGAAAGTTGCTGTGGAAAGCCTCTACTCTGTTCTCAACAGCAATAAATTTTCTTTAAATACATGAGAACACAGTCAGACCCAGCTACTCCAACACAGATGTGGACTAAGAAAGGTACAGTGTATTTTTTGCTTTTGGGTGGCTAATTAAATATCTGTGGTGATAAAAAACATAAAGTGCTAGTATTAAGTTAAACAAGATGTTTTCTTTTTTCAGATCTGCTTTAATTATAGTAGTTCAAAAATATTAGTTATGAAAAAGTGTAATTGTGGTCTACCACTATCAATAACTTGGTTTTGAGGAATCTCTATTTAAATGGTATTTTACATGACAGGTTAATAACTTTGGTTCTGCAGTAAAGGCAGTAGATGTGCTATGAAGGAAACCCTCGAATAGGAAATGTTTAATATGCTTTCAAAAGTCTATGTAAACATTTGACTTTTTAAATCAGTTGTGCAAGTTAAATCCATTTGACAGTGTGGACAGTAGGTGTCAGTGTTGCCTGTCTGAAGAGAGAGGAATAAGTCAGCTTAGGTTGCCTATTCAGATGTCCTTATTTAAGCTCTCTTAAAATTTCACTGTTCTCTTTCTTGATTCTGTAAAGCATATTTAAACTGAAGGCTGCTTTGTAAAGTTTCTTTTCTGTGCTTTTAGTGGGAATCAACCAGGGGGCGTATTAGGAAGTTCTGATTACATTCTGGCACAGTCCACTAGAAGAGAACTTGTACTAGCTGACATTAACTCTTTGTTAGAAAAAGGAAAACATGTGCAGTGTACCCTGATTACTTCATTCAGGAGGGTTCTTCACATTTTGTGTACACTCTATGTAGTATGAGGCATGTTGCAGAAAAAAAGACTCACTATGGTCATGAGCCTGACCCCTGTCTAGCTCTGTGTAATTGATCTGTAATCCTTCTTCTGACCATGTCTGACTGTTTTTCCTCAGGATGACAGGAAATTAAGATGTCAGCTGTGATAAAGTTCACCTTGTTGAATGACCAGTGCTGTTTTGAACCCTGACTACTGGAGCCTCTCTCTGTTTTGGGGATGTGAGAGTCCAGGCTCAAGTCTCTCATAGTGCCTAGGCATGCTGTTGAGTTTAATTTCTATTAAGTTTTGTCTCTGAGCTGAGAAATTCTCCTTTTCTATTTTGTCCCCAAAGGAACAGTGTTTTCCAAGTCTCAGAACCAGGCCCGCTGCTTATTGTGTTTTAGTGGATTCTGCATACCATATCAAGGGGTTTACATTGCATTGTTTGGTTCCAGCAGAAGTTAGAAGCTGTAATTTGTGACTCTGCCTAGGTGTCATCTTTGTCTGATTTCTCTGTAGTTAGGAAAGTTCATCAGGAACTAAGCAGAGTCCTCTGTGTAGTTTAGAATCCTTTCTGTTCCCTCTCACATTAAGTCTGCATTTTCTATAATGCTGCTTAGCTTTGATATCAAGCTGAAAAGCCTGGTGGTGGTGCTTGTTTAAAATAATCTCTAGTCACTTTTTGTTAGGTGTCCTTTTTCTCCTACCAAGCAGTTTGGTTTGCCACCTCCTCCAGCAGTCCATGCTTAAATAGCCAGCCCATGAACTCTTCCCAAAGATAGTTTGTATGAGTGTGTTCCTCTTTGAACAAAAGAGAGAGATGGGCATAATTTGAGTTATGATTCATTAGATAGGATGTGTCTAATGTCTTGGGAGGTGTTTTGGTTTGAAAAGACAGGTGTCTGCTAAGGAAGGCAGGAGCCTCCCTTGAAACAGAAAATGCAAACCACCTCCCTCCAAATTATTAGAATTTTGAAATTAAGGGGATCTTAGGCAAAGATATGGGAGTAGTTATTTATTAGGAAAAAAAATTAAAAATTAAAAGAAAAATATAAAAATAAAAATGCAGTAATACAAAACAACACTGACAGAGTCAGAATACAGCCTGACACTCTGTGGGTCAGGGTGTTGGTAGCAGTCCAACTTAATGGTGGCTGCAGTCCTCCTAGAGTGGCAGATGTGGTTCTGTTGGAGCAGTGATCCTGTAGAAGGGTGTAGTCTTCCTCTGAAGATCCAGTGGTGGTGTAGATGGGAATCCAGTGGAAAAAGGTTTCTTGTGGTATTCCAAGTCTCAGATTATATCCAGGTAGGAATGCTTGGCTCCTCCCCCGGGGCAGAGCATCTCCCAATGGGATGATGTAATTTTTTCAGCCATGCAGTGACACTCAATGGCCCATTAACAGAAGATATCTCCCAGAGGGAGGATTGGTAGTGGAAGAGATAAAGAAAAACTGCCCCACCTGCTTTTAACAGGTGGCCCAATTAACAGCAGAAACTGCCCCACATCTAGCAGATGGCAATAGAATACACACCCCCAGCCACATCTTGCATTTGCAACCTGAGACAGGAGGAAATGAGCTGCTCTCTTCCTTCTTCTGTCCATTGGCTGTAAAGAGAATACTGAGGTGTCCACACCATAAAGATTTGCATCTGGTCACATAAATCCCATGTTTTGAAGAGTTTCTCATGATAAGATATTTGTTTGTAATAAAAATTCACAGGCTGCACATGTGGTTTCCTAATGTTTTCACAATAAATGTAGATATTAAGAACAGCTTGTACTGGCTTTATTTAAACTTTTACAAAAGGAAGCAAATCCTGGTGACAGTGGGATCTGAGTCCCATTTGTGGTGGTACTGTGCTGCCAGATGTGGCAAAGCCACTGATAGCCAAAATGGAGACAAGTGGTTCTAGCTCCTCCCCTAACTCTTGGCCGCACTGTGAGAACTTCTGTGATTGATCTGTGTTTCAAAATTGCTTTTGGGGGAAGAAGTGATGTATTTTTTTCCTCAGAAGTGAATAGTTCAAATTTACGAAGCTTGTGAATTGACCTTAATGAAAAGTGTATGCTTGGCTCAAATTGATTAATAAAATTAATTGGGAATGACAGAGTGTGTGAACAATAGAATTTTTTTTGTGCATTGGATTAAAGTAGTGCTTGTGTTCAGATGCTGAGTTGCGTGGATTTATAAGTCAGTTAAACAGGAGGAAAAAGTGAAATGTTCAGCCAACTCCTCTTTACCCAAAGAACATTTCAGCACCTCTGCAGCTCATGACCCTTCTTCTTCTGGGACCAGGGACAATATCCTCAGGCAAACATGGTGCTGCTTGGAAGTTGTTTGCCATAAGGAAGTGACAAATGTTCTTCCAGCCATTTGCTTTAAAAGGGCTAACTGACAAGAATTCACCACATTAACTGGAAAGCTTGAATTTTGAGGTTTTTGTTTTTTGTCATATTTCCTGAAAAAAGGTAATTTAAAGACTTTCTAAACATTATGGTGCTGATAGTAATAGGTTATACAGTAACAACTTTCACACAGGACTCAGGATGGCCCAAATTCGTCTGAGGTCATGTTCTGGACATGTCTCAGTAATCAAGTTCTGAGCACGTTTGCAGCACTAATGGGAATAGGTTTAAATTTAGGATTCTCTTGGTTTTCTAGCCTTTCTTTTCCTAAAGCTTTGAAAAATAGACATTTAGTATTAAGTGGTGTTGGGAAGATGAGATTATCACTAAAGAAAGGGCTTAAAATGCTTGTAATAAAATTTTACTTCAATGTCTAAATGCAAAAATTAATATAGTGTATTCTGCAAAAGCTTTTTTGTTTTGTTGTGACACAGAGCAATTGGTTTGTGTTTCTAAGTATGTGACTGCCTGAAATCCTCTCATATTCTTCCTGAAGACAAAGAGGACTCTAAGAATTAGTGAAAATCTGCGCCTTTGAAGTTTTGCTTCCAGCAGTTTTTATTACTCCATTCAAAACTGCTGTGTCTATGGTTTAACTGTTCTTCAGCAGATGGCATGGTGTGTTTGTGGTGGTTAGTCAGCCAGTTAGTGCAGATTAAAGGCATTTTGCTTGTGTTTTTGCTTTAAAAAAGTGTTCTTTTACAACAAAACCACCAACAGAATCTGACATTGACATCATTTGAGTGCTGGGCTGGGTAAAAGGACTCGCTCCAGGCAGCTGCTTAATGTTATTAGTGTCTAATCTGGCAGAATTTGATTTGAATGATACTTCTGGGTATTTATCTCTCATGGAGCAGGGGTATGCTTCAAGTGACAGAGTTTGCTTCAGGGTTTGCCATCTGTAATATAACTGTTCACTTAAAGAAGAGTGCATGTCTCATCACTAAAGAGATATTATTTAAGAATACAAATATTGGTAGTGTTTCTCTGTGATCTGAAACTGAGATGTTCATAAAATCACCTTCTAGTGACCATGGCTAAAACATGTTAATGTGATAGAAAATTAGCTTTTGTTTAGCTCTGCTTAATTTAGGGAAGATGGTTTTAAACAGCTATTTCGCTTTTGTTTAAATTCTTCCATCTTTATTAACAGTTTTATTGAACAAACAGAACTTGATCTTTGAAACTAGAAATTAAGACAAAATATATGGTCAATGTAGGCTGCTGTGGAGCTGAAAAACTTATTAGTAGCTCCTCAGTTTCTCTGAGACTGCAGTCCCTGGGATTGCGTATGCCAAATCTATATGTAATGGCTTTGTGCAGCTATTTTTAACACATGGAAATAATGCTGAAAGTGAAACTTTTTCATAAGCTCTGAGTAGGGAATGGTAGAGCAGCACAAGGGCTCCGTGGGCTTAGGCTGCTCAGTGCTGAGGTATATCTCAGGTACATTGACTTGTCTTGTGTAAACCAGCCCATCTTGAACAGAGTCAGTGTCCTGTCTGCCAGGAGCTCAGCCAGACTTTGCTATTGTATGGTTGATTTAAGTAGCAGTTCCAAACCTTAGGCTTCCAGTTGTTTAGTGGGTGAAAAGGAGGGAAGGCCGGAAGAAGAGATGTTCTCATCACTGGCTGTGGTGTTGAAAGAGTTGCACAGCATCTGATACATCCTGATGTGAGCCATGTAAAGCTGTACTGCCTTTTGAACTTCCTTGAAGTTCCTCTACTTCTGTCTTCATCTCCATGAAAGAAGTGAACCCAATGGAGCTAGGAAGTAGACGGGACTACATGGAAAAGAGTTGCTTTTTGCTACCCTATTCTTTGTGGCATGCTGGTAGCTGCATAGAGATAAGGACAGGCAGAAAAGATCTAGTTAAATTTTAGAAGATGCACTGATAATTAAGTCTCCTATTTCTAGCTTTTCTCTTTGTCGTCCTTTACTCGAGAGGGGTCCCAACTCAGCTGTGACCAAAACCTCTCTAAACATTGGAATTATGGATGTTCACACAGTGGAACAGTCACCATCTTTTTCTAGCATGTGAATGGGTCAGGAAAGGTGATCACTAATAAATAACCTGATTCTCTTGCAGTGCCTTGCCCTAGCTTTTTCTGAGAGTATCTTGGCAATCACATTGCAGACTTTTGGACTTCAGTGTTGCTACTGCTGCTGCCATCATCTTCTCCTAGTTGATGCAGAAATACACCATCTTAAGTGTGAAAAAGGCTGTAGGATTCCTCTTACTTGTTCTTAAATCACCAAGTTCCTCTGCTCAAACATCCCTTTGCTAGTGATAAACGTCAGGGGGGGATTTTATGATGGCCAGGTTTGATTTTTCTAAACAGGAAAGATTTGCACCTGGAAGACTTGGCACTTTGTACCTAATAGGCAGCCAAGACCAGGCAGGCATCTCCCCTTGGCTTTGGACAGGCAAATCCAGGAGGCCTAAGGCCAAGATGAATAAATAGGAGCTGGAATCAGACCTCTAGAGTGCCTCTGTATGCTTAATTAAGCAGTACTGAAATGGATGAACAGTTTAACAAGTGTGATTCTTCTTGGCCTGAAAACTTAGTGGGTTGGAATTGTGCTGTGGGGGCTTCCTGAGAAGTAGCAATGGAGATAAAAACTCGGATCTGATTTTTTTTTTCTATCTTGATAGGTTCCTTAGGGATTTTTATTGGTGGCATCAGACTTCTGGACAAGTCTCTTCCCATGCATTTTACCTCTGTGGTGCTGAGCTGTATGGGAACTGAGGCTATTCAGCCATTAGAACAATAAACTTACAAACCTGCCTTTTGCCAAAATCTGTAGCAGAAAGTAGCATGGGTCATAGCAAGTTGAAACAGTGCATGAAGCATAAGAGCAGCACGTGTTTGTTAAGTCTGCTGCTGCTCTGATCTTCAGTTTTCCTAATATGCCATATGCAATAAGCTGCCCCTGCAGTGGCACATTTTTAGCTTTGATATATTGCTAGTTCTTGGTCAAACTTTGTTTCAAAGCACTTTTGAGAGGAATTACACAAAGCTGTGCAGGGCTTAAAAAGTAGCTTTATTCTGCCTCTTTATTTGTGACAGTGTGTAAAAGATGGTATTAATGAAGCAATACTGAGAAGTCAGAACCCAGTCCTTTTTCTGGCTCTGGATGAAAACCAGCATGTTGTAGAATTGTTCAATAGTTTGGGTTCAGAGGAACCTTTAAAGATCATCTTGCCTGCCTGCCATGGCAGACCAGGTTGCTCCAAGTCCCATCCAACCTAGCCTTGAACACTTCCAGGGATGGGGCACCTACTATCACCTTGTGCCAGTGTTTCACCATCCTCATTGCAGAAAATGTCTTACTTATCATTGATCTAAATAGCAAACTGTCACCAAAGGAGAATCTAAGTATTTACTGATGGATACCTGAAAGCTTTTAAAAAGGAGGATTTTGTGAACATGAGGACTGTTTATTTTTTTTACACCTTTGTCCTGGATGTGGCCATGAGAATGGTGCTGTGTGTTGCTTTCTCTCTCAGCCTGGGCAAAGATTTTGGTGAATGCAGTCATGTCTCTAAAATCCTCAGAACTATCCAACCACACCAGGGAAAGTCAAGGCAAAATTTTAACTGAGAACAAGTTAAACAGACTAAAGATCTTGTGGGTAAAATGCTCTAATAAATTTGCTCATTAAAGCAGGGCAGGACAGGAAGTGCATGGATGTCCAGGAATCTGCAGAACTCTCCTGAGAGCATTGTGACCATCCCTGTTAGGTGGGAGTTTTCACTACTATAGCTGCAGAATTCTGCTTCCCTTGGAAGAAGACTCAGATTTGAATTTGGAGGTGGCTTCCAGGAGGACAGTGCAGCAGTATGCAGCTTTGAAAGATGAGTCACCTGAATATTGGCTAGTGTTCCACCTCCTTCCTGCATTCCATAAGCCTGTGCTCTGCTGTCACAAGCACTTTATCAGTTGTGTGGCCTTGAGTGGAAGAACACAATCGAGTGGAGAGCACCTGGTCTCTTTTTGGGTGGAACCTGGAACACATTCAGTCTGAATTTGTGCAGCTTCCTTTTCAGTTGTTTGGTGAATCCCAGTCATAGGCTTGCTCACTCTCTCAGAGTGAGAGTTGAAACTTCTATGAAGATTTGTAAGGAAATGCCTGTTGAATTATTCTGGTGTTACTGTCCACCTGGCAGGAGTCATCTTGATGTGTTTATGCACTTTAGAAATTTGATTTGCATCTAATTTATCTTTTTTACTAAATACAGTGTCTTGAATATGATTGTGTGCTCTGGCAGCAAGGTTTCTGTAATCACAAACTGAGAAAGAACAAAAAGAAGCTTCCTTTGTAGTTTGCCACATCTGTTTTTTGAATTAAAAAAACTAACCCATAAATCCATCCATTTAACTGGAGTTAAATATGTGAATTAGAATAAGAGAACTAGAGACATCTCAGATTTTGTTGCTTCATTTCTCAAAAAACCTGAGTTTCACTTTAAGGCTCTCCTCTTCCATTCATGCCCTGTGAGTATTGAAGGTGATCTGTATCCTAGCTAACCTCCTTAAGTATTCCTCAAGCTGGAGGCTGGAGCCTGCCCATTTGAAAGATGTGTTTTTTCCTTTTCTTCTCTGTTTCCAAATAGCTTAAAGCATTTGCTGTTGCAGACCACAAATCCACAGGGACTTGATTATTTTAAAGCTTAATTTGAGTCTTAAATGTGTAAGGCTTGAATGTAGACTCTCCAATGTAAACATAAGGCGTACATGTAAGTGATTTACATTTGTAGGACTCAGAACTGTTTGAGCGAATGATGGGAAGTTGTCTGTGCTCATTTGTGTGAGTGTGAGAAATGATACTTGCTTTCAAAAACTTTAACAGGTTTATTAAAACCTTATCAAAAATACAACAGAAGATTGAATTGTGAAAATATAATGGCACCAGGAGCAGAGGATCTCTCCCACCATGAGCTCACCCACAGAATGGAGGTTTCACCTTTTAACACTTTAGCCCCTCCCAAAGTTCTGTCCATTGACTTCTTCTTTGCTGTCCAGTGGTGGAGTTCGCTTCCTCAAATCTGGATTGGAGGTCAGGTGCTGCCATAGTGACAAGCTGACCATCCCAAATGTCCCAAACCCGGGCCACCCTGATAATAACACAGGGAGGTAAAACATAACTATAAATCTATAAAACTTCTCTTAACATATAGACATGATATTTGCCTTTTAATGGTGAGAGTCAACCATCACATTACTCATCTATCACATGAGTTTCTTACAGCATTGGCTCTTGTAGAGGTTTGATGTCACAATTAAGTCAGACTTGTATTTTATTGTTTTCTTACTCCCTACTGTCTTTTCTTGCCCTACATCTGCTTTTGATAAATTGTAGGTATAGGTATCTTAAGAAATTGGAAAGGGAGTATATGATTATAAATTAGGAATTTTTTCTTGTGGGAAAGCAGATGTAGCAAATGATGGTTTAAGAGGTTATGAAAAAAATCTTACAGCTGGCTGGCACCAAGTAGGGATGCAGCTTGTGTTAGTGTTAGCTTACAATACATGGATTGCACTTTTAGTGTATCCAACTGTTTTCTAAACTGTTCAAAGGAAGGGAGAGTGTTTCGTGTCTTCTTAATCTCCCCCATCTCAGAAAGCTGGTGCCGTAGGAATGGAGGAAGAACAGCAGCCTTGTGGATCTCCACCTTCAGTCAGGGAAGATGTTCAAGAATTGAAATGTCTGCTTTGCTTTCCGGTCTTTCCCAGGCAGCAGCATGGATCTGGCCTGATGTTGGACAATTGCAGAGCAGCTCTCAGGGCCCCAAGCAGCAGCAGTGAATCTGTCAGTCATCATGTTCCAGTTGCTCTGCTCCTGGCTGACAATGGCTGTGAGCTGCTGCAGACACTGAGTGACAACACTGTTGGCTAAACTATCCCTTTAAAAAGGCTGGAGTTTCTGCTGTAACTGGCTTGGCTTTCCCAATTGCTGGAGGAAATTTGGTAGCAGGCCAGTGGCCTCTTCAAGTCCTCAATTAGCTTTTAAAGTGCTATGGAAGTGCTATTTTTAATAAAGTACTTTAAAAAATTAAGTCTTGGGCAACGTAGGAAGAATCCCAGGTTGGCTGATGGCATGTAGGTGATGTAATCAATTGGCTTATGGTTGACAGTTATTAAACCAAGCAGGATTGTGCTCAAAGCACAGCTTATGCTGACTAAGCTGTAGCCTTGGACCTGCATTTAGCCTAGAAATGGAAACAAGATGTGGTCAGTCAGGGTTGAAGTTTCTCTCTGTTTATTCTGTAAACGTTTTAATCCAGATTTATGGCTTCAGCTTGCTGATCTCCATTGTGCAATCATAATTGCTTCCACCTAAGTCTGCTTGTGCTGAAGTGATACACAAAATTTCCATGTTGCTATTCTTAATAGCTTAGTTTGTATTCCCCTTGTTGGATGACCAAAGATTTCCATTTTGAGGCTTTTTTTTGGCTGAGAAAAAAATTCTGTTGATGGTTGCTGCTTTTGTGACATGAAGTCCCTAAAATTTTAATCTTGTAAGATTTAACTTTGGATGTGGTCATGTTACCATTTTGAAGTTCTTGGAACAACAGTGGATGTACTGGGATTGAGTCAACCAATATCAGTAATTTTTCTGTCTTGCAGTGTAAATGGCCCTATTTGGCATCAAGGCAGCAAAGTTTAACTCTGCAAGGAATGAGTGGATGATGCTTGGCTTAAAAAGAAATACATTTCTTATTAAAACCAGATTTTATTGCTGAATTATTTTCTATAGCAGTTTTTATATGTCAGAAATTTATATTTAGATACTGATTCACCAGTTGAACAAGTATTTGACTATATGTATTGTTTTGAGAAGTCAGTCTCTGTAGATGTTTGTTCCTTGTCCTTTGAGCATGCATAGGAGAACTTAGTTACTGCACAACTTGTAGGTTGTTAATGAGTGTTGATCAAATCACTGTGTGGAACTCACATGGCAAATGACCTTTCTAATAATTTCTCCATTATGTAAGTACTCTTTCAACGAGTAGAACACATTCCAGGAGGTTTTGCTGCCTAAATGGAGTGCTGTGAAAACTTGTAACACTATCTCATGATCATCTAATGGACTAAATCAAGAATGTTCTTCCAGTGTTAAACTGCATAAAGAGGAAGGGGAAATGTCATTCAATTATTACTCTTCACCAAAAAGTTTTATCTTGGGTAAGACTTTCCTATATATAGAAGGAAAACACTCCAGACTTTTGGAAAGAGACAAATTGGGAAGTGTGGAAGTGGATGACATGGCAGCAGAGCTGTGAGTGATGTTCAGGATGGTCAGCAAACCTTGGCTTTGACCTGTGTAACCACATGTTCCATAGCCAGCAGCCTTGGGATGCATTCACAGAGGTGGGAGGTGTAAGGAGTAGTTCCCAGTAGGATCAGGGATTCCAGCAGGTGTCAGTTCTACATTAGGTGAAGCTCTTGGGTGATGCAGGACTGTTGGTCTGAGCAGTCTTAGCCCCCTCCCACCCTCTCAGCAGCCAGCAGAGCAGTGTTTCTTCGTATGGGATGGCCCCTGAACAGCTCTGCAGCTGCTGGTGCTATGACCAGTTTGAGAAACTCCAGAGAAACCAAAGAAATTACTTAGACTTTTGCTTTAAATTATGCTATTATGGTGGTTAGGAGAAGCAACAGTGTGAAGGAACTAAAGGCATCTGGTGACTTAAGTGTATTCATTTAGAACTGTAACACGTAAAAGTTCTACATCACAAGACCTTGTTTATTAATGTTACTAGCACTGTTTGTTTCCATGTAAAACTCCCCTTTTTGTAATAAATACAATAATTTCTACTCTGTGTTAATTTTAAGATGTTAATGTGTCTCTTAGACCTGTTTTTGCCATCTTTTTCCTCTGCCTGTTTTTTTTTCCTAATAAATATGGCAAATAATTGGTTTTCTCTCTTCACCCTGAAGCCAGGGCTAGCAATCAGTAACGCATCATCATAATCTTTTATTGATTCAATTAAGAAACCTGTGTTTTTGCTACAGAAGGACTCATGGCATAGTGGGAGATACTGGAGAATGTTTCATGTTCTTGGCTGGGTAGCTGTGTGTTAGCTAAAGGATACTGGCACTTTTTCTAAAGCTGGCCAGTGTTAACAATGCTTGTGTGTATTTATTTTCACGTTAATGGTGATTTAGCTTAAGTGAAGTACCTGTAATTACCTGCTCTCTCACCTGCAGCCAGGTCAGTGTCTGTTGAATTGAAAAATTGAAGAGGAGATTTTGATATTTGATTGAATTTAAAGCCTTGGCAGTTTTCTTCATAAACTGTGCAAGTTATCACAGAATGGTTTGGAGTTGTGGGACCTTAAAGCTCACCCAGTTCCAGCCCCCTGCCATGGGCAGGGGCACCTTGCACTAGACCAGGTTGCTCCAAGCCCTGTCCAACCTGGCCTTGAACACTTCCAAGGATGGGGCAGCCACAGCTTCTCTGGGCAGCCTGTGCCAGGGCCTTACCACTCTCACAGGGAGCAATTTCTGCCCAATGTCCCATCTAACCCAGCCTTCCTTGTGCTTCCTCATGTGGTACTTTGAAATGGAAGCTGACAGTCTGAGTTTGCATTCCTGTTGCTGGTTTTGAGGTGTTTGCACATGTGGGGAACCTTTATCACAGCTGTAACTTTTTCCTTGCAGGCTCCACAGAGCTCAGTGTGCAATTAAACAGACTCAGGTAACCGTTCAGAAAATAGGAAGGGAGATTGAAGAAAAGCTGAGATGCACATCTACAAGGAATGAACTGGTATGTTTGATTTATTAAAACCTTATTTTATGGGCTTGCTGAAGCATCTGACTGATGTCTTGACTGAAAGCTTTTTTTTTAATACTTGTACTTGGAATCTTTCTTTACACCTGCCATTTTAAATGGGCACTCATCTGAGAGCTGTGTAATATCATCAGTTTGAGTTGTGAGTTACTCAGATGGATTGATAAATCAGTTATTCTATTTTTACCTTTATTTTGTACAATCATGCTATCAAAGCATAAACATGGCACAAAAGAGGTCTTTCAGGAAAAACAAACTTCTAATGATTTATATGAAACTTGACAGGAACCTGTGGTGGATTTAGAGTGAGGTGAGTCTATTGGCTGTATCTTCGTGCACCCTGACTCCCTTTGGATGAACAGAGTTCATGCAAATGCTGTCATTCAAGTGACATATTCATTTTAAACAGAAACTGTACTAGATCTTACAACGGCTTTTGACATTTGGTTTTGCCTGCTGTCCTCCCCTCCCCTCCCCAGAGAAGTCTGTTGACATTAGTTTCTGCTTTCTGCCCAGGAAAGCTGATCTTGGTTCAAAGATGAGTTGACAGGAGTGGTTTGTGGTGCCTTCATTATGTTGGTACTCAGTGATATGTGTTTGGTGCCTTGTAAAGGACACATTTGCAGTGAGAAGGTAATTTATTGCTCTAAAGCAGATTCTGAGTTGAGAGTACTCAGCTAAGTTCCAAAAGTGTCAAACTGGTTCAAGGATTTGACAAAATGGGAAAAATGGGAGATTGTTTACCCTCTGTAATTACAGGGGTTATGTTGTAGATGAAGAGGCAAAGAAGTCACCTTCTATATGGGGAAATATAAAATCTCTTGTGAATCATTCCAACCCAGAGTTTCTTTGCCTTCTGGTATCTTGACTGCTTAACCATTACCTTTTCAGTTGTGGATATGCTCATTCCTCCTTACAAAGGCTTTTAATTTTTAAATATCTGAGAGCAAAACTATATCAAACAATACTGGTATGTTTTTGGTTGGAAGGAACCTTAGAGCTCATCCAGTTCCAAACCCCTGCCATAGGCAGGCATACCTTCCATTAGACAAGGCTGTTCCAAGCCCTGTCCAACCTGGCCTTGAACACTTCCAGGCATGGGGCAGCCACAGTTTCTGTGGGCAACTTGTGTCAGGGCCTCCTCACCCTCACAGCCAAGAATTTAATTCCCAACATCCCATCTAACACTACTCTCTGGCAGTGGGAAGCCATTTCCCCATGTCCTGTAATTTCAGGTCGTTGTCCAAACTCCCTCTCCAGCTCTCTTTGACAACTGGGGCTCTAAGGTCTCCCTGGAGCCTCTTCTGTTCTCCAGGCTGAACACTCTCTCAGCTTTTCTTTGTATCCTCTTATTCCCATCGTCCTGAAGCTGGGAATTGAATTTAGTAGTGCCGCTTGAATATCTCCAACCTTTTTCCAGCTCCTGTCTTTACTTTGTATAGACTTCTTACTGCTCAACTTCCCTCTTGCTGGTGAGCCCTTTGCCAGGAATGAATGCTCATCCTGCTGCTAGTGCTGGTGCTGTCAGTTTTTATGTCCTGGTGAAGCACTGTTCCTAATTTTTGGTCTGGGCTCAAGAGAGATGCATCCCACAGGAGGATCAAGCACTGTGACACACAACTACATTGCTTTCCTTCCAAAGCAGCAAAATAATTAGTCTTTGGGAATCTGTTTCCTGGGGTAATCTATGAACTCCATTCTCAGACAGTTGCCAGTCTTGTCCTGTTTTTTTCATTCTCTCCTACCACCTTTTTATGGAACTGCTTCTGTGCAGAGAAACTTTTTTTTTTTAAATCTATATTTCTTCCCATAGAAAAAGGAGAGTGAATGTTTACAGTTGAAGATCCTGGTGCTGCGTAATGAACTGGAGCGACAGAAGAAGGCCCTTGGTCAAGAAGTAGCCTTGTTGCACAAGCAAAAAAGTGCTTTGCTTGACAGAGGTGAGTGTAGAAACCTTTCCCTAGTTTATGACCAGAATGAAAGTGCTGGTTTCTTTTCTATTTTCATTGTCTGGCTGTAATGTGACGCTTGTCTTTTTTCTTTATCTGAAATTTGCAGCCAGGTGTAATTTCTTCACTCCATGTTATACTGAGTTTTAGACAGCAGTTTCTGGTATCTTGTCTCTAAATAACTTCTTACTGTGACACTTCTCCAAAGCAATCTTAAATCTGTGTTTAATTGACATTTTGTGAGAACATCAGAAGAACTGCAGTATAGTACAGTAAACATTGCCATCATAAAGGGACTTCATGTCACAAGGGAAGTTGCTGTACCTGTGATTTGGATTCAGTGTAAAGTATTAGAAGACAAAAATCCCTCTTAATATTTTAATATGCAAGTGACAAATGAAATACTCAGTCATCTTGGTATCATCCTTTACCAGGCAAGTCTCCTATAGTTAAATGTTGTATTACTGCCTCTTCAGAGCTCACCAAGACCAAACTATACAGATACTTGATTTTGTTGCAGGGTTTTTTGTTTTCAGTACTTAATTGAGTCTAAAGTAATTAGTTACTACTAAAAAGGATGGTTTTTACCATGTACTTTATTCTTGCTGTGCAAGTATTGAGATCCCTTAATTGGATTACTGCACTGTGTGGTTGTGAGAGGAACAGGTATTAAAGGAAGATGAAATCTGATGCATTGTATTTGGCTGGTAAATGAAGACAGGTATTCCTCCTGTGCTGTCTGACACTCTCTAGTTTGGGAGCATAATATGGAAAATGGAAGGGTAAGAATAAGTGGAGGATTATTGCCAACATTTTGTCAGTATCTACTTTTAAAACTTTGGCTGACTAAGAAAATATTTATACTGGTTTTTTTTCTGATTTCTCCTGTTGGTTAGAAAATGCATTTGGGACTGAATACCAGAAACTTGAAGAGCATAATGAATCTCTATATGAATCAAGAAAGGAATGCACTGCTAAGAGGTAAAAGGACCAATGTTTGTTCTGTAACTGGAAAAAAAAGATAAGCTTGAGAGCAAGCCATTGAAAATGGGACTTCTGGCACCAAATTCTTCCTTGTATTGCCCTAAAACTTCTGTTAAGATATCCCTGCTACAATTTGTAGATATCTAAAGTGATTACCAGTGGCAAGTCTAGAAGAGAAGAAAACTAATGCTTGGTTATATGTGTAGACTCTGATAGGAATTTCCTGTGTGTTTTAGTGTAACACAGCTTTGTAATACCTGATTCTTGTAGTCAAAATACGTCTATAGTGTATGGTATGCCTGAAAACAGAAATTAGCTTTGTGTGCTGTATTTTTTTTGGGTGGATTTACCTAACTTTTTGGAGGATAGGAGGTAATAATTGGAAAGCTGCAGAAGGGATATGACAACTTGATACCTTTATTTGGAGCTTTTGAAGAAAATAATAGTTTTGGAATCTCTTTCCCCAAAGAGAACAGTTTTTGAAGATAAATGCCCAGCAGACGATTCGATGCAAGCAGTTGCTGTCGGAGCTATCCTACATCTACCCTATTGATTTGGTATGTTTTCAACATCCTGACAATCTGCTCAATATGAAATGTAGTTCCTATTTATTGCACTGCAAACAAATATTATGCTTTACTTGTGACAGAATCTGCTCATTGCTCATTCTGTTTATTTCAGCTTTTTCTTACATTTGGTCTTTAGATTGCAAACTTTACAGGGAGGGAACTTAGGCCAGCACCTCTTACACAGTGTCCTCTATGAAAATAGAATTGCTATAATTTAATGGATGTTTTCCATTTTGTGTACAATTGCATAAAGTAACCCTGACTAAAGCTGAGTGCACAGAAACATGTTAAAATGTTGAGATTAAAAATCTTTTGTATAATGAATTGATATAAAGTTCTTCACTCTTTAAAAAAGTTGTATTTATTTTCCGAACTGTGTGAGATCTGGATTAAAATACTCTGTCAGTCACTCTAAGTTTAGTTGAATATTTAGGTTTTCTATTTTTATTTTATTTTTTGTTAGCCTGGTTGTTGTGTTTTATGCAGGTTTTGGTGTTCAGGATGTTATTGCTTCATGCTAACTTTCCACTCTTGGTGTTAAATTTACAGAACAACCAAAAGGATTACTTTGTTTGTGGAGTCAAGCTTCCTAATTCTGAAGACTTTCAAGGTAGTTGCATATTCTTAATGTAGTTGTTATAGTTAACACTGCTTCTAAACTTTGTAAAATTAAGAAAACTGGTAGCAATAGTTTGGGGTCCAAATTTTTGACCAGAAAGATATAGACTAGGAAAAAACTGACAACTTATTTGTTGGTACTTCCTAGCTAAAGCAAAGGAGGTTCCTTTTGACTCTTAGTAAAGTACCTCTGTGTTCTGAGACTGCATATTGAAACACTGGAACAGGTTACCGAGAGAGGCAGCGAGGTCTCCATTCTTGGGGATGCTCAGAACCCCGCTGAACACAGTCCTGGGGACAGCCTGCTCTGAGCCAGGAGTGAAGTGCCTTCCAAACTCAGTGATTCTGGAAAATATTGATGTCTGACCTAGAATTCCATTGGGGCTACTCTTAGTCCGTAAATCTCGGTGGGGCAACAGGCATGAATCCCCATTTGGTTTGCTGTAGTTGCTGGTGAACTTGCCAAATAAATACCTTGCAAAAAAAGACTTTGAACATCTCTGACAGTATGGAGTGCTTTACAAGTGACCTTCTACTTCAACTGTCAGCCCTCATCCTATTCCAGAAACAAATATATCATATGCCTGCCTGTATAACAGTTGTACAGGTAACTGCATGCATTCATCTACAAATGTTTGATGTGAACTGGAAATTCATTAAAATCTCCTGGAGGATTTCTTGCCCCCAGTACCTGTTCACTCTGGTTTCTTGAGTAAAACCTCCATCAATTGTCTGACTCTTTAAAGCCACCCCATAGTAATTAACTTGTCCTAATAATATGTATATTGGATGCTCGAATATTGGAGGAATAATCTTTAAAACAAATTAATTTGTCAGTAGGACAAAAATGAGTCTATTGCTTTGTTTCCCTGATTGCACTCAATGTGGTAATGAACTCAGTTTGCTAACTCTTGAGGAATGAGTCGTGTGCCATCTTCTGGCCCAGTTTCACTTTCCTGGTATTAATTCATTGCAAAAGAATTACTAATTCTTTATCCAAGTCTTTAGAAGAATTGTATTGTGAGGAAGAAGTACTAAGCATTCAATTTAATGAAATAGGCAGTTAAATTTGAAACCCAGCTGTCTGGCATGGATCTTATCTCAGACCCAGTAGATACCATCTTTTAAAAAATTAGTTGTCAAAAAAAAATCCAGAAAACCATTTCTGCTGCAAATTTTGAACCTTTTCTACAAAATCCAATCCTTTTTGACAGGGGTGTAACTTAAATACATACATCATGACAGGCTTTGATAGAGCTCAGTATGATTGCTGAGTATCATTATAAGCTTTGTTGAAGGTCCTCAGTTCAGCTGGTTTCATGGATGCATCAGAAGGGATGACTGTTGTGCTGTCTGTATCCCTTAAAAAGAATTAAAATAGAGAAAAGAGAAAGGAAAAGACTTTATATGGCTAAAAGAAATAGTTTCAATTGCAACATCTATGTGTATTCCTGTCAGGTGAAGCTTTAAGGTTGAAAATTTAACTGTCAAATTGAAAATGATACTTGAAAACAATGGGTTAATGTAAGTTTTTCCAGCTATTGGCAGAGAACAGAGTTCATAGCTTGGGATCAGTGTCTCTCCAACTGATCTCACTTGTGAATAAAGTTGAGGAGGAATGCAGCTTTCTCCTGATCCCACTCACACGTGTCAGCTCCATCTAGAGAAACGCAGAAATCTTAATACTTGAGTTTTGACTTGTGGATTTTGTTTCACTTTTCCCATCTCTTCTTCACCCTCCCCCATCCTGGCAGTGTAGCTTTGAAAATAAAATTTACAGGAAAACAAGCCATTCCCAGTTTTCTGTGCCTCATCGCAAGAGGTAAACACGTTTAACACAGTGCAGAGCAAACATTTGTAAAGCTCTCCAAAGTGACACCAGGTCTCCTTCTGTCCCTGAGTTCTGACTTCTGAGAGCTTCAGTAATTGTTGTTCTGAGCAACATTATGAATATTGTATTGAGCAATAAAGATAAATGTTAGGATTCAATGGATCCAATTAATAATAGCATCTTTTTATCATTGACAGCAAAAGATGATGGAAGCATTGCTGTTGCCCTGGGCTATACTGCTCACCTAATTTCCATGATCTCCTTCTTCTTACAAGTGCCACTCAGGTATCCTATCATTCACAAGGGCTCCCGGTCTACAATCAAAGACAATATAAATGACAAGCTGACGGAAAAAGAGCGAGAGTGAGTATAATGTGAATACACTGGTCTACTGTCTTCAACAAATCAACACCAACAAAACCCATCTTAAACACTTTTGGGCAGTCTGAGGTGATAAGGAATTTGAAGTTCCTTGTTACTGCTTTCAGTAGCTGTGGAATAGTCATTGGGTTTCTCTTGTTGGAATTTTGGGATACAATAGAGTAACTCAGCTTTGTTATTCTGGTCTGTTGGCATATATATGGCTTTGATTTGGCATCCAGTAATGCTAGAAAAACTTAAATAGTTTTTCTTAGTGTTTCATGAGTTTTGGTTTCTATTTGGAAAACTTGCCTTTTATGTTTTGCTACTGGCTATAGGAATAAACTGCAGATAGCAGGTGTAGTTTCACTGGGGAGTTGCTGCCAGTGCCCTAATAGTGGTTGATAAATGGGAGAAAACAAATTGTTTTGTTTTAACAGAGAGTTTTTTAATAAATTAAAAAAGCACAGTACCTGCCACCTACTATAAATCAACTGAATATTCAATGTAGAGCTTTTCATTTGTTTCATTGTCTTTGAACATGTAGCTACACTGTTACTGTTCTCCCTCTAGGAAACTGTCTTGCTGTCTTTAAATTCACTCTCTGAATGTCTTCTCCTGTGTTTTGGAGCTTTGTTTATTTTCCCACTGTCTTGGCCCAGTGTGCTCTAACATGAAATTAGTGGCAATTACTGGTTAAGGTTCCCTTTGTAGCCTGAAACCACTGAACTGCCAGGAATGCAGCACTGACCATTGGTGGGAGGCCATCTGCTCTGTTCAGATTCTGGGCGCTGGCAAAGTTTGCCCAGAGGCTTTATGGACTACCCATCCCTGGAAGTTTTCAAGACCAGGTTGGATGGGGCTTAGAGCAACTGGGTCTAGCTGAGTTGTCCTGCCCTGGCAGGTGGTTGGAATGAGAAGAGCTTGAAGTCCCTTACAGCTCAGGAATTATGTGACTCTGTATGTGTGTGTGTATGGATGCCTGCAGTCAGGCTTGCAGCATCAATAACTTCATTTTTCCACAAAAGTTTGAAAAGGGAGCAAAGGAAATGAACTTGTGGGAAGTAGCTGACTATTGACAGGAAGCTGTGAAAAACCAAATTATTCTCTTTGGAAATATGCTGTCAAAGTATTACAACATTTTAACACTAATTCCTCATAATCTAATAAAGATGGAAGGGTTTTATTGTGCCTAGTTGACAGAATTTGGATGCTTGAAAGTGTCTGATTTCTCTTTGAAGGTTAGTGACTTTAGGCAGGACGGGCAAGATAATTGGCCTTAAGATTTAAACTTGTCTTCCTGTTGTGACACCATAAAACACAACTATATAATTATGTCTTACAAAGTAATTTTGATGCCATTTTAATAACTTGTCCAAACACACTTCTGGTACCTTAATAGAACTTTGACCTGTTTTGCCTCAGTGTAGTTCTTGAAGCAGATGATCATACTCCTTCCTGTACATCACTTTGAGAAGAGCTGCAAACTAGAACATTTGTATCTTGAAAACAAATTTCTGAGTAATGGAGCTCCTTGTGTGTGGGTGTGTAAAGATTAATTCAGTTTCCTGTTCTCTCATACAGATTAGAAGGTTTAGTTCTTCATGCTACAGCCTTCCAAACTCTTGTGACTTAATACTTGATTTCACAACAGATTTCTGAAAAGGAGAGATTTTATCTAAGTAAATGAATCACTGTTGGGCTATTTACCTGTGTTGTTAAGATTTTTTCAGAATTAGCTCCTGCTGGAGATCTTCTCTTCCCAGCTATTGGAGAAACAATCCTACCAACTCCAAGGTTTTATGTCAAATGTCTTAAATTGCAGTTTTCTTTCTAAACTAATAGATCGTGTTTCTCCCTTGCTCCTAATTGTGTTGAGCACAGCAGTTAGCATACATTATTAGATTTTTTTTTATGTCAGTTACCTGTCCTTTAGCAGCTCTTCAAACTCAAACCTAAATTGTTGATGTAATGCAGTGATGTAATCCCTGTATTTGATCTTTGCTATAACACATAGCGTCCTCCTTATTGACTGGCTTATACTTACATACTTGGCTTTTATTTTTTTTTTTTTTCATCGCAGGGTGTTGGAGGTTGGGATTTTTCCTTTTTTTTTTTTTCCTTTCCGTTCTCAGGAAATTTTAATCCCATTTCTTGTCTTAAGAAATGGGAACGACAAATACATAAAAGAGACTAAAGATGTGGCCAGGCCTGGGGACGGGGCACAGTTTGCTTCTGTCTCTTAGCTGGGAGGTTTGCTCTTGGAAAACTCAGGGATACTGAGAGAATTGGCTGGGAGTTAGGGGCTGGGCTGAGCTCTCATTCTCTCTCTCACAAGAGCAGGATTGTGCTGCTGGTTGTGGCCGGAACTGCGCGGAAGGGGAAGGTGCTCAATGGCCAAGAGAAGGCTGTGGTTCTGTTTCTGTTTTTATTTTGTTGTTGCTGCCATTGTTGTTGTTTGTTTGTCTTGTTATACATATATATATTTGTAAAGCCCTGTTATTCTTTTTCCCATATCTTTGCCTGAAAGCCCTGTAATTTCAAAGTTACCATGATTTGGAGGGAAGGGGTTCATGTTTTCCATCCCAGTAAGGTTCCCACTTTCCTTGGCAGGCACTTGTCCTTTAAGCCAAGACACAGGGTTTCTCTGAGATCCTTATTAGGAGTTTCTTGAAATTTTTTGGTGGGGGAAATAGCTGAGGTTTTTGCTCAAGAGCAAATTCATAAGTACAGGTGTTTGTTTTTAAAGTCATACTGTATAAAGATGTTAATACACTTTCAAGTTTCTTTACTGACTTTTCTAAACCCTCCTGTTCAGCTGCTTAAATATTTTGAGAGCTTTCAGAATGTAAGTAACTTCTGGGAAATTCTTCTGCTTCAGATTGGTTTACTTGCATGATCCAGGTCACTTCTGTGAGGATCTTGAGAATTTTACAATTTTTTTCTGTTACAATAACTGTTACATTGGGACTTTGAAGTAGGAGGTTGTGGTGAGAATTTAGCTTTTGTCTGGCCATAGTACTGAACTTAGAATGAAGTACAGAGTGACTACCAGTAGCATATAGTATATGGTCAGCCTTGTATTTGTAGAGGTATTAGTGTTTGTAATCTGCTTAATAACTGCTCCTTTCTTGTATTCCAAAACCTGATTTTGGTACTACCAAAATGCTCTAAGTTTTCTCCTATGATGTCTACTTTGATGACTTTTTGAATTACCATGTAAAGGCAAGAATCTGAGTTTGACAAAATTTCTCATTAACTCACTTCTTCAGTGGTCCCTTTCAGCATCTCCAGAGTGCATGCAATATGTAGGAAGAAAGAATTCTCAGAAGTTCTGGAGTCTGAAAGATTTCAAAGCAATGAGTGCACTTTGAGTCAGTTTGCAGAGGATGCTATGTCTGGCAGGAATGCTGACCTCCTGGAGGGGGCAGGAAAACTCTGCAGAAGGATCTGGACAGGCTGCATTGATGGGACAAGGCCAGTTGTATGGGGTTCAACAAGGCCAAAGGTTGTAGCCTACCCTTGGGTCACCACAGCCCCATGGAACGCTGCAGGCTTGGGGCAGAGTGGCTGGAAAGCTGGGAAGGGCCCTGGGGCTGCTGATCAGCCATGGCTGAACATGAGCCCAGGTGTGCCCAGGTGATCAGGAGGCCAATGGCACCTGGGCTGTCCCAGTAATGATATGGCACAGGCCCAGGGCAGTGACTGTCCCCCTGTGCTGGGCACTGGTGAGGCACTTCCAATCCTCCCTGTCTCTCAGCAAGATAGACATTGAGGAGCTGGAGCATGCCCAGAGATGGGGATGGAGTTGGGGAAGGGTCTGGAGCACCAGGAGAGACTGAAAGAGTTGGCAAGCTCAGGCTGGAGAAGAGGAGGCTCCCACCCCTCTCAGGGGGGACCTTTTCACTTTTTACAACTCCACAGGAGGGTGGAGCCACGTGGGGGGGCAGGGGGGTGGTTTCTGTTCCCAGGTAACAAGTGACAGGATGAGAGGAAACAGCCTCAAATTGTGCCAGAGAAGTTTTAGATTGGATATTAGGAAACATTTCTTCCCTGGAAATGTTGTCCAACCCTGGTCCAGTCTGGTACAGTGGTGGAGTCAACATCCCTGGAGGGGTTTAAAAGCCATGTGGTGTGACACTTGAAACATGGGTTAGTGGTGGCCTTGGCAGTGCTGGGTGAGTGGTTGGATTTGGGATGTTCTTAAAGATCTAAGAACTTTAATGATGCTGTGATTCTATGGGTATGTAACTCCCAAATTAAAGCTACTTAGACAGCAGCATGTTCCTCTCTCCAGTGATGAACAAGTTTGCTTGCAGAATAAATCACCTAAATTCTTTGGCAGTGTTGTGGTGGAACTGAAACCTAACACTTCATCACATCCTCAATAACAGGGTGAGAATGCTAAGATGAAACTATTTCTGATATGTTCTGAGACTGTGTTTCTCAAGCCCTGTATTTAATGCTTCTGTTAGTCTGCTCACAGATTTTTAATAAAGAATGGCTCCCAGCTTAGGGCAAAGTAAAGATTGTTGTGGCTGGAGAGAGACATACATTGTGACATTCCCTGTGTTGGTGTCACTGCTCATGTTACAGTATTTTTGAGTATAAACAGCTTGGAAATATATACATTGCTACAAGAGGAAAAATTGGGGTTTTTAAGTTTAATCACCTTTATGGTTTGCTTTGTATATCTGGACAAGTGAAATGCACATTCAGATGAATTATTTATATTGAATTTTTGAGCTATCTCTCCTACTATTTCTCTTAAAGATTTTCAAGAGCTCTTCCCTGACTTGGAACTGGGAACTATTTCAAGAAATAGTTTTACTAACATTATTTCTCTGTAATAATAGTACAGAGAAATCAAATAGTACACACAATCTGATGGATGCTACACCTTCTTCCCAACAAAATGTGTTAAGGGAGGACTAGTAGGAGCAGTAGGAAGAAAGTTGCCACCTCAATGTCATACTTTAGGTTGGGGAAAAAATGAAGAGGTAAAAAATGGCATCAATGCCTAAAAAGGTTTGGCATTTAAAAGGTAGCAAGAACATTGTCGTTTGCAAGCACAGCTGCTGGAGTTGTCTGATATCCAAGAAGGGCTTCTTTTTTTTTTCATATGTTTAAATATTGAACTTTTTAGTATTCAGTGTTATAAAGGCCAAAAATATGTATAAAATTTAAAGATAAGCAAACAGGACCCAGACAGTAATGGAAGAAACCTGATCTAGTCTGGTGCGTTTTTGCAGGAATATTTGGCTTTATTTGATCTGAGATAACAGTAAACAACTGTAAAGGTTTCCTTGGTATTTTGTAATTTAGAAAAAGACTAATTTTTTTTCTTCCATTGTGTGTGACAAAGGATTCAGACAGCTACCATGCAAGTCTTGGGCATGTACCTTGAGGCATCTGACATCTTTGCAGTTGTTTTATGACTTTGATGTACCTCAGGTACCAAAAGTTGTATGAAATGGTGTAAGGAGGAGTGAAATTAAGGATGCTACCATGGGTTACTTGTCCTGTCTAAATTCCTTTTGTTGTCATTAAAGTAGGAAACATCTGTCTGTTGTAATACTGGGCCTTCACAGAAAACAGAATCAAAATACAGTTAAATAATAATATAGCTAAAAGGGATAGGTTTGTTCCTGAAGTAATTTCCTGGAAACTATTTTTCTGAGTTGGAGTTACGCCTCAAATTTGTCTTTTTATGCAGCTCACCTTGATGATTATTGAAAACCTCAAGCAAACCAGAAGATTGCAGTGATAGGCAGTTTTTGTTTTGATGTTTGATTTCTCTAGGTGCTGATACTTTGAAGGCCAGTTTGAATTCATTGCTGTAGCCCTCGTGGGAAGGGCAAATGTATAAATAAAAAAAACAGGTCACCCTGCACTGGGGTGGTGCAGACTTGTTGCAACTGAAGGGTGCATAAAGCATAAATAAGAGGTGCCCTTCTTGGGTCTTCAGAGTGGTTCTGGATTCCTTAAGGATGCAAAGGATTGAGTAAGTTTGTCTTAGTTGATGTGCAAGGTCTGCAGCACCTTTGCATGTGGGGAATGTTGCTGTATCTCCACAGTTTGTCGACTGAACCTTGAACTCAAACCCCAGCAGACTGGATTAGTCCAGTTTGGGGTGCTTTTCATTAGTTTAGGAAACCAAATTTCAGAGAAGATTAAGTAAATTAGGCAGGATATATTTTGAATCTACACATACTCAGGCAATTATTTTGGTGTATTGGTGTTGTATTTTAGACCTACTCATTTGCACTGCTCAGAAAAACTGGTATGTTGTGTGTGGTTCATGCAGTGTTAAATCGTGGAAAGTGAGTTACTGACAGTGAAAGTTCTGATGTAAAAAATTTCTTTTCAGGATAAAATATGAATAAAGCAAACATATGGGATTCCTTGCCAGTTCTGCTCCAAAAAATGCTTCCAAATTATCTTTGTCAATGTACTATCTTTAATTTCTTTGAAGTGTGGTTAGCTGGATTGCAAGTAAGTGGAGATACGTGTTGCTGAACTGGCCTATGGATAATTTTGGAGCATTTGCAATCCACTTGTTGAATGAGCATAATCTGTAAGTGATCCTCCTTATTGTGGCCTTACTCCAGTTTGGAAGAATGGGAAAACAAGAATTTCAGCTGCAGTAGACTTAGTACAACACCACTAAAGTTGTTATTGCTCTGTGCCTGGTAACAGATAAGTCACTTGCAAACAAAGCAGTCTGAAAAATCAGAACACGAGCATGTGAAGAATAACTTTTCACTGACGTTAAGATTTTCCAACTCAATTGACACGTCTTTAATCATATTTGGTACTTTGGCTGAGGTCATGAAATGGCAGCTTTGGGAAGAAATCTTGGCAAACTTAGATGGAGGGAGATGGTTGCTTGAGAAATCTAATAGCTATCAAAGAAAAGTTGATTCTTTGGGGCAGATTGAGTGTGTGTTAAGGGTTCAACTGTATTGCTGAAAGAATGCTTTTTGCCATGAACTTGTCTTGAACTGTATTTTTACGTTCTACAATTCTTGAGGATATTTAGCTAGAATCCTGGCTTATTTGATTCTTGATTAGCAAAACAATACTTTTGCCTTCATTGAGTCAGCACATATTGCTGTGTGTAGATAAAGAATTAGATCAGGTGTTGTTTAATGAATTTAGATAATGTTAACACTTTCTGGGAACTAGAAGTTTTAACATGCTCCTGGCCAGTCTGAGAAAGCAGATTTTGTTTACAGCAGTATATGAGACCACTGACCCCAGACATCTGAGACCAGCTGAGAAATGTTTCTGTGAAGACATACTAGTCTTAATCTACTCCCATTGGAACACTATACTCCTGTTGAGATTTTTTTTTTCCAAAACATTAGTTCATTTTTTAAAGTAAGCCAGGACTTGACCTGTATAGAGTGTCTTCTAGTTAAAAATGATTCTTCAGTGGTAGTGAGATTTAAAGTTCTGATAGCAAGGTTGTCTGTTCTGTCCTTACAGATAGTCCATGTATTGTGACATTCATCATGGCTTGTATGGTGCAAGCCTTGAATCCAAGCTGAAATATGTCACAGAAATGCCCAATTTACAAAAAACCATCAGTGCCACTGTCTCCATAGAGTCTTTGCTGTGATTTTGAGGTGTTTGAAATCATTTGCTGAAGCAATAGAATTGTACCCTCTGGTACAAAGTGGTAACTGTCTTGTCAGGAACTGCCTGACTTTCATAATTTGGATCTTGGCTTTTTTTTTCTTTCTACAATCTGTACATACTGAAGCTATTGTGCATTCCCCAAGAGCAAGGTCACAGCAGTTACACTTAGCACAGAAAGGTGCTTCTGCTTTTGATTATCATCATCTGAACAGTTCAGAAATGCATTTTGAAAATATATTTCATAAAGTTAAATTAATGTTTTATTTCCCCAGTAAACGAATACTTTATTGTATAAAGTTTGAATGGGGATATGCTTTTTCCTCATGGCTGAGTGTATTTTTGTCATCAAATTTGTTTTACAAGTGTACCTTTTTGTTTCAAGTAGGGACTCAAAACCATATAGTAATCCAGTCTGAATTTGCTTGTGATTTGTAACACATATTTATGTCTTAATCTGTAATTACAAGCAAAATGCATGCTTGTAGTCCTTTCTTCTGTCTTTTCATTTAATTTTGGATCTTCTGCAGGAGATCTGTGCAGTCTCTGCTCTGAAGCTGACAGAGTTATGGTGCAGCTTGTCTGAGAAGGAGACTGGTTTTAAAGGTGTGCAGCCAAAGCTTCTTGTGCCTTGATCTTCAGGTGGAGTGCTAAGATGTTAGGAATGCTTGATATTTTGGTGCTTGTGGCTCTTGAGCAGTTTATTTGTCCTAGTATTTGATTTGAAGTGTCCTGAGAAATTGTGATTTCAAGTGAGCTGTCTGGACAGTGTGGTCCTTCTGACTTAAAAGGCTTTCAGGGTTTAATTTCTTTTGGTTCAGAGAAGCCCCAGGACTTTTAAATCACACAAGCTTCCTCCTCTGAATATGACATTCCATTACAGTGAGCAAACAAGGTGTGGTTAGGTTGGAGGGAAAACTCTAGTTCTTTCCTCCCCTGCCTGCCCCCCTTGCAGACCCCAAAAGGGGGTGAAGCTGAAATAACTCAAACTTCAGTAAATATTTAAACCTTTTCTTCTACATTCCTCATACTTCAGACATATCAAACAAGACCTTGTGGCTTTTTCAGGCCATTATCTTACCTGGATTGTGCTATTTAGTCCTATCCTTGTGTAGAGTGTCCTATCCGTGGTCTAAAGTTTAAAACTTTTTTTTTTTTCTTAACTGACCCATTTTTAGTAGCGTTGTGTGAGACACAGTTGTTCCCCCAGATTTGGTAGATGCTCTGCTATGACACGAGTGACTTACAGTCACAGAAATGACATCAGTTCTTTATCTGTATGGTAATGAATAAGTGGGTTTCAGCTGCATTCTGTGCATTCTGCAAGTCTGTGCTGCAGCCACCTCTCTGCAGTCATTCTGCTTACTGTCCTTGAACGTGAGAAGTGAATGCAAAAGGCAGATTGAGTTCGTTCTCTGATAAATTGGACACAATTGGGCAGGAAGTATCAAAGATAGTGTAAATACAGTCATGTGAAAGTGCAGTGGTGTCAGCTTCATTTAATCTTTGGATTAAGATTCCAGTCTGCACTTAACTACTGGGTAATGTCTTGATGTCAAAATGGATAGCAGTGATGATTGGTGTTCTCATGATTTGGAATTGTGACCTGCACTGTTTATCTTCTAAGCCAATGGCATGGACAGTGAGATGGAGTTTGCCAATGGCACCAAGCTGTGTGGTGCTAGAGGGGAGGGATGGCAGAGGGACCTGGACAGGCTGAAGAGTTGGGCCTGTGCCAGCCTTGTGAAGTTCAGCCAGGCCAAGTGCAAGGTGCTGCACTGGGATCATAGCAATCCCAAGCACAAGTTCAGGCTGGGCAGAGAATGGATTGAGAGCAGCTCTGAGGAGAAGGACATCTTGGGAAAATGGCTGGATGGGAAGCTGGACATACCCTGGCCATGTGTGCTGGCACCCAGAAATGCCTGTGTGCTGGGCTGATCCCACAGCATGGGCAGCAGTGAAGGGGGAATTCTGCTCCTCTGTCCTGCTCTGGTGAGACCTCACCTGCAGAGCTGCCTCCAGCTCTGGGGTCCAACATCAGAAGGACGTGGAGCTGCTGGAATGAATCCAGAGGAGGCCACAGAGGTGCTCCAAGGGCTGGAGCCCCTCTGCTCTGGAGGCAGCCTCAAAACCAGAAGGTTGCATGGAGACCTGAGAGCTTTTTCCAGTGCATAAAGGGGCTCCAAGAGAGCTACAGAGGTATTTTAGGCAAGAGCCTGGAGATATGGGACAAGGGAGGATGGCTTCCCACTGCCAGATGGCAGGGTTAGATGGAATTTTGGGAATAATTTTTCCCTGTGAGTGTGGGGAGGCCCTGGCAGAGGTTGCCCAGAGAAGCAGTGGCTGCTCCATCCCAGGAAATGTGCAGGGGCAGGTAGGACAGGGCGTGGAGAAACCTGGTCTAGTGGGAGCTGTCCCTGCCTGTGGTAGGAGGTTGGAACAAGATGGATTTTCAGGTCCCTTCCAACACAAACCATTTTGTGATAATTAAGTGTTCTTAAAACATAAGTGTCCTAATGTGGCTTATAAAGCTGCAAATATTACTGGTCCTTAAAGTTTTGAATAATTTGGAAAGTTGAGGCTATGTAACATAATTCCAAACTAGATTTGGAATTTTACTTGGGTTTGCCAAATGAGATGTAATATGATATTTAAATTGTGCCAGACTTCGTCCTGTGCAAGACAGTTGGATGTGATGTGTAAAAACCATTATTTTACTGACTTCTTCCCTTAAGAGCTTTCTGAAGTACAGATTAAACTTTGAGACTTTAATATAATTTGGGATATGGCAGAGGTCTGAACTGAAGAGAGAATAGAAGATCTAAAACATATGGTGTATTACCAAAGTAGAAGCAGGTGAAAGCATTTAAAAATGAAGCAATTTCATAAGCTTTAAAAATAGTTTGTGTTAAAGGCAGGTGGTTATAAACAATAAAAATGGGCCATCAGTATATTGGGACATATGTGATATTTCTGGATGCAGAATTCATAAATCACAGAACACAACAGTAAATTTATTTGGACTTGAATTCATAAGAGATGCTTGAGGTCTGAAATGAATGTATGGAATAAGGATTCTTTCAGCTTTTCCTAACATTTACCATCTGTCTGAGCCAGGAATCTTGTAGTGATTTACTTGAGTGTTCATCAAGCACCAAAGTGACTATTTAAAACAGCTAAAGATGAGCTAAAGATATGAAATTAAATGAGATCTTGATGGCTGATGAGAACTTGTTGAGGGTCAGCTGGAAAATGTAGGAAAGTGAAGAGTTTTTAGTGATTAGAGTAGAACACTTAGCACAATTTATTTGAGTTATAAGAATGATCTAATGCTTAAAACACCTCAAGTAGTCCAGTCATTGTTGTAGCTTTGAAACAGGCCTCTGATTTTCCAATTATATCTGTGGGCAACTTTAAAAGATCTCTTTTTCTGCAGTTTTCTGGTTTTTAAATACATCAGTATTAGTGAGCAGTTTTGTTGAAGACACCATATTAGCAAATTGTTGCCTATGCTCTTACCAAAGCCAGGGGTTTTAAAAGTCAGTAAGAGAAGGGTTGCAGCCCTTTCTTTTGTTAAGAAGTCAATAATACTCCTCATAAGGAAAAAAACCCCACCAGAATAGATTATGGATATGAACTGCAGGCATCACACCTCAAACTGTAAATATGAAAATGAAAAATCCTTGCAAGCGGCTTTTTCTCTGTCTGCACCTGAAATTTCTTGGTTTTACTTTCGGCAGCACATGAGCACAGTCTTCGTTACATCTTGAATCATGGAAAAGACTTGAATTAACAATGGAAGGTGACTTAAACAACCTTCCTACCCCTAGGAAGGATGATGTTTTAGAGGAACCTGTTATGATGGCTGAGTGTACAGGGTGGTTTGAACTTGCCTTAGAGGTGATACATGAGGCTTCTTTGTGCCTGTAGCTTTGTGATTACAGGATGATCTTGTATCTGGATGAATGGCAACACAGAGCATTGGCTTGTGGCCTCATGGGTGGGCTGCAGCCTCTGGATGAGATTCCTGAAGGGATCCCATAGAATTACAGAGCTGACTTCTGGCAGAAATGCCTTTAGGCCCCTAGACAAGCACAACTGGCAAAAGTGTTCATCTGAAATCATCTCTGCTGCTCCTGTACTGCCACCAGACCATGACTGTGTTTAGACATACTCAGGAATCCTCCTTCAACTGAAAATTGGAGTTTGTCTTGGTTTGACACTGACATTTCTGTTCAGCTGTTTGCATGTGCATGAGTCAGCTGGAGTGGAAATGCTGACAACCAGCCACCATTGGTTTTTCATATTGACTGGAAACATAGTGGGTTTATCTTTTTTAATAGAAAGACTTTTAAACCAGAGTGGATGAATTAGTATCCTGTCTAGTCTTTGTGTGATTTACTGTAATGAGATTATTATTATTATTACAGTTTGCTTTTAAGTTTCTTAGAGTTACATGTGTTTCTTATGTCTACAGAGCTTTCTACTTGATTAAATACCGTGGTAGAATAGAGTCTAATTAGACTAAGCAAAATAACAGCTCCCTGAGAGTCCTGTTGGTGGTGTAATTGAGTACATTTAAACTTGATATCTTTCAGAATGATATTTTTAATGCAAATACTCAAACTAACTATTTAAAAACTTAGCATTTGTGGAGTGTTGTGAGGTCCTTGAACTCAAAACTTAATTCCATTGTTGATGGTAGCGTGCTGGTTTTGTAGTTTCAGTGTGGATTACAGGTAGACTTTCAGCCCTGTTTTTTGTTTAAAAGTCTGACTTGATGTTGAACCATCAGGGTAACTGTAAGCCAAGCATGTAACCTCTGCCTGGCTTTTTCTTTTTCACAACTATTGAGCCTTGACCTGCTCACACTTGTTTCCTTACTCATTGCATATCTGCAGATCCTCTGTAGGTTTAAATATTTGAGTGTTAGGTGATTTTGATAGAAAAACAAGCTTTAAGCTGAAGAGTTCTTTATCCAGTAGCTGATGTCTGCTTAGGAAGTGTGGCAGGAATTAATAGGGAATGGAATGAAATAAAGCGGTGGATAATGACTTGCTGAAATTAAGATTGCAGGTAGAGAGGAGGGGCTTATTCTTGGGGACCCTCCAAGCAGGAGAGATGGGAGAGAGGTCAAGTGGGTGAGGATGAGAGAGGTAAAGTTAGGGCATATGAATTCTGTCCTCTCTATTTTAAACTCCACTAAAATGAAGTTATTCAGAGATTATTAAAAGTGTCTTTTATTTGCTTCTGCTGTTTTATGTTTATTTATTTTTTTTTGGTCATCTGTCAGAAATGACAATCAAAACCACTTCTTCTGTGGGACTGGGAATGCTTGGGTCTTGAACATAATAGTGTTGGTTCACCAGGGGAGAGACTGTTCAGTCATGGTGGCATCACCATAGAAAAACACAGGTTTTGTCCAAAGTGATATGCCATGGAAGGGGATGTGAGCTATGTGCCTAAAAATGTCCTGCATGTGTTTTCTGGTTAATAGTAGCTGTGCATTATGATGCAGTTGGGTAACACTGGTCATCTGACTTGTATCCCAGTGAGCCCTATAAAACAGAACATGACTCAAAAAACATTAGTAAAAACTTAGTGTTTGTCACAGTCCTGTAGGATTAAATAAGCAAAACATGAGACTCCCAAAACAAATGTAAGCTTTTAAGTTTAGGAATCTTCTTTATGTTACTTTCGACCTTCAAAGCACATATTGACCATCTGGTTCAAATCAGTCCAGTGTGCAGTTTGGATCACTCTGATCCAGAGTTCTCCACCTTCTGAATTCACAGTGGGGCTTGTTTAATTTCAGCATCTTTGGCACAATTCTCTTAGATCCTATAGCCACCTTTATGCATGCCTGCTGGCTGATTATTCCCTTAATCACTCCTAGTTGTTGTTGCTTTTCCCCAGTACAGGCTCCTCCTTTGCTGACATGTCTTGAAGGCAGTGGGAATACCAGATACGGAAACAGCTCCAAATGGGGTAAACCTGTTACAAGTTACTAAACATGGTGAATTTTTTCTTGCATCAGGTTAATCTTCTCTAAACCAGGATCTTTGTTGCAAATCGCTATTAAAACTACTATTGCTGCATTGCCTGCCTCTCTATATACAGAAATAGATCATCTTCTGTAAACTCAGGGTGTGTTAGCACTGTATTTTAAGAAGTCTACATGCTATTGAAATGTCATATTCCTTAGCTGTATGTAAATGACAACATATTTTTACAAAGGCACACGTTGACCCTCACTGAGCAGAGGCTGTTTTGTTCATAATTCCTGACTGTTCTCATGGCAGATGCATGGTTTCCTAGAGTGTGTAAGTACTACTCTGAGGAGGACCAGTGCTCAACTTCTGGTCTGAGAACAAATTTCCAACACTTGATAGCTTCTCTCAGATAATCTTTTCTGTTGATTGTAGAAAGGGTTCCTATAGCTTGTGTTTTTTGATTCTTTCCACTGAACATATCACTCTTGTTCAAATTTTTTATCTCAGAGTAAGTATCTGTATTTTGCTTTAAAGGAGCTTAGTGATTTTTTCCCCCAAATATATCAACAAGAATGAAAAGAAGGAAGGTGCACTTTGGAGTAGAATAGGTAGGCGGATGCCATTTTGAATTTCACTATGCATTTTGTGATTATAAAAACACTAAAATAGTGTTTTCCAAAAGTATTTAGTATTACTAAATCCTGACACAGCAGACTCAGGTTTTTGCAGCATGCCAAAAGCTTACAGTCAATGCTTTTCTGTGGAGTGGGCAAGAAGAATTTCACACACGGAGGCAGCAGTTCAAGTTGGATTCAATTATATTCACTGAAGCACTGTATAAAATGTTTGGGTTCCTTGAGTTTATTGCTTGTGATCAGGCTTATTGGGCAAGCAAGATAAAACACAAAGAGAGAGGCATAAAACCTAGTAATATTTTTCTCTTGAGTCATAAATATGGATATGCAGAGACATCCACTGGCAGTTTTCAAGACTTTAAGTGATTATGTTGTGAAAGCTGACCTGAGGATGTACGTGGTTTAAAGCTTTTCAAGATTAATTAGTGGAAGTTGGAGGATAGAAATCTGAATATTGGCGAAGAAGCAGGATCAATGCGATAAGCAGAAAAGCCTGTTTTTGTCTTTCAAAAGAATCTGTGTGTGGGAGATGTCAGTGAGCACCATAAACCAGTTTTTACTCTCTTTCTATACTGTATGGATCAAAGAGCTCTGTGCCTAATAATAGAATGCATGGTTCCTGTTACCAGTGACTTCATGAAATGCTGCTTTCTAGGGAGCCATGGTTTGTGTTGCTAATGGTGCTTTTATTAAAAAATGGGTCAGTTGTAGACTGTTAATTGTAAAGTTATTCTTTAAATCTAACCTTGCTCTGTTTGGGTAGTGTAATTGGAGATAGTGAAATGAATTCCTCTTGCTTTGTATTTTGCACGTAGAATAATGTGTTGCAGAATTTTTGTAGCATTTGGGGAAGTTTCATTTTCTTGCATGGGGAACTAGTTCAATTTATAGATCTATTAAGCAAAGTTAGCTAGATATATAGTATTCACAGAGATTTTAATGTTCCTCAGCTTTAAGAGACCTAGCAAGTTCGAAAGTAGAAGAAAGCTACTGAAGAAAGCTACATCTCAATATTTGATCTGCTGTGATCATGACTTGTTAACCTTTAGCTTTAATGACACTGTATAATTCTTAAAATTAAAAATGTACTCTACTGTGGGGCTGATGGATGATAAAATTCACTTTGCCTGATCACCTCTCCAGAATGCGTGTTGTTTCTAGTAGATATTGATCTCCTCTATTTATTATCTTATATTTGAGAACCTTAGTTTCTGCTGTAGGGTAGGGCTTATGTGGATACTTCATTCAGCATCTTGATTAGAAGCTGCAGGACATGGTTTGTGAAAAGGCAAAAACTTGATTCATGCTGTAGTTCCCATAAAAATAAATTTTAGTTTGTACTAAGATTTCTGAATTGACCATTATGACCTCATAACCTCTGGTGCTGAGGAGGAGTCAAAAGACAGTCCTTAGAAGTGCAGTGTACAGCTGTTAAAGCTGTTTGAGAACTGCTTCACTTAAGCAGAATTCTTTAAGCTGACATATAAAACTATATTCTTTAATGCAGAAACTCAAAGAGTTTCAATATTTAAGGGACTAATGTTTTAGTTCTCTTGTCTCATGCAGCAGTGCTATGCTATGTTCCTACAAGCTGTTTGATACATTTGGGTATATCAAATGTAGTATCAAATTTACATTTAAAATGGTGAGCAATATTTCTTACATAGGAAAAATAAAGATCAGTAATAAAATGTTTGCAAGGGCTATAGTGACCTGTGATGCTGTGACTCAGGCCTTTGGTGCATGTGTGAAGTTTGTTGAAAGGAATCACTTCTGTTCTGAATGTTGTTCTGGTAAGTGAGCCTGCAGATTTCTTCTCTGTGTAAAGGGCTTTGTGCTCTGTCAATCACAGGATAATGATCAAAAGAGAACAACTTTTTAAAATATTCTTTCTGTTTGGAAATGAGCTAACCAAGTGTGACTGAGTGAATGCAGAGGGATAATGTGGGATCTGGAATTGTGCTGTGTGCTTCTGAAATTAGACTTTGATTGGTGAGAGGGATGTTGCAGCCCTGGGAGAATCATAAAGTGCGTTTTAAAAACCTCAAATACTTTAAAAAATGGAATTCCGTAGCTGAGTTTTGGCATCACTTGTTAAATGCTGATTGACTGGAGTTGCAGGGGGTTCCTAAATACATCCTATGGAGGGTTTCCTGGGAGAAGTCAGCAAAGGAAGCTTTTTAAATTTTTATTTTCTCAGAAAAGGAATCTGGGGCTTTTGAAATTTACACAAACATCTGAATAATTTCACCTTAAATACTTCCCCCCCCTTTTTTTTCCCATCAGATTTCCTTTATATGCAAAAGGAGGGGAGAAGCTTCAATTTGAATATGGAGTTTATCTTCTCAACAAAAATATAGCACAGGTAGGTACACTTGAGATTGCTTTTTATTATTATTTATATGTATTCTCTGCTTGTTGTCAATATGATGTAAATCTGCATGTGCTGTCCTGTGATGCTGCTCTCTGTGGTAAAAAACTATGAACTAAGAAAAATATCCTTGAAAACATAATTTTCACTTATCTTCAGCTTTGTGTTTGAGATTTTCTTCTGTGGTGCTTAGAGATGGACTTGCCAGATAATAATGAATCTTTTCCTTTTTAAATGGTACATTCTATGAGTCTATAGACTTCACACTGTTTTGAAAACTAAATATTCTCAGATTTTTTTATTCTGTCGTACTTGAAGATCTATTCATGTAATTCTTGCTCATGTGTCTTTAATTTTTCTGTATTATTACTTCAACTAGTATTCTACCCTTATAAGAAAACACAATACATGTAAAATATGAAGTATTGCAAATGTGTGACTTTTATTTAAAAAGTTCTCTAATCAACCTTACTTCCTTGTTTTTAATGTATTAAAAAAAAACCCCAACATCTATTACTCTGAAAAATGGAAGAGACTTTGTATACTTGTATTTGAGATGGCAGTAATACCTGCAGATGACACATTTGGTTTGGAATTCAGAGAATGTTCAGAAAGCTGGTCTTAAAGAGGCCTGGCTGTTTCAATTGCTATGTAGTCCTAGGACAGGGTCAGCTGCTTTTATGCTGTCCCTGGTGATGTTCTGTGAAGAAAAACCTGTGATATAAGTACTGCTTAGTTCCAGTGCTTGACTGTCTTGGCCACTAAAGACTGCTAATTTCTGACATTGAGTCCAAACCTGTCTTGCCTTTGTTTATATATTATAATAATCGGATCCATTTAAGTTTCTTCCATTTTGCAAACTTTTATGCATTGAAAAACCAGTTTTCAACACTTCCCTTGTCTCAGATTCTCCATCTGAATACATATTTTTCTTGAAACGCAATGCCCAAAGCTGGATACAGTGAGCAGCTGTTGCTTTCAAAACATTGAGTAGGATGAGAGAAATGCTTCCCAAGTCTTGTCCTTTTATTTCCAGTTCATTGGGTTCTAATAGATTTGTACTCTTAAAAGCCTAGCAGAATAAATCTTACGATTCTATGGAACCAACAGCCCCAGGTATCTCCTGCACAGCAACACAACAGTCCATTCTGAATTTGTGCAGGTTGTTGCGTTTGTTGCAGTGCTGGAGACAGGCACAGGACTGAACACACCGAGTTCAAGTGACAACACCCAATGGTTATTGATGGACACCCCCTTTCATAGGGGGCTCAAAGTTCCCATGCTTGAACACCTGAGTGGTCAAAGTCTCAACACCACCCAGCTCACTGGCCAGCTGGTGTCTGCATTCAGGATTGAATGGGATTGGCTGGGCTCCCCTGTTCGAGTTCAAATCCAACATTGTCTTCCCAGGGACTTGTTTACTTGTACTCCTTAACGAACTAGGCTGGTCTAGTTGGGGTCTGTTATGGCCAAATTTATCTGTGCAGCTTCAGACTGCAGCTGTCACAGCAGGTGATTTGTTTAATTCACATTTTATATACTGTACCTTGAATGTATTCTTAAAGAAGAACTTTCTTGTTCTTAATCATGTTTATGCTTTGGTGGCAAAAAAAAAAAAAAAAAAAAAGCAAGCTGAGAACTCAGTCTCAGCTTTATGCTGGATGCATCTGAGCCTATGCCCTATCCAGATTACCTAATTAAAATATTGGATAGGACTGAGGTTCTGTTATTCCAGGTGGAGTCCCATTTTGCCAGCACTTCAGTTGTAGTCATGAGCCATTCTTTATTACACCGAAAGAGTACTTTCTCTGTATTCACTTGTACTTCATCAATATACCATTTCCCCAGCATGCTTGTGAGCATATTATAGCAGAAAATGCCAAGAGATTTAAATTCCAAGAGAAATATGACATTTCTGTTTCTAACCTGTTTGAAATTACATTAGTCTTACAGTTTTATTCTTGAAAAATCTGACCTTTTTATGCTTAGTTTCTGCTGTTCTTGTTTGTTTTTCCAGTTTTCTCTTCCATCATTTTTTGCCATTCCTTATCCCAAATTGAAGTAAAGCTTCTGAGTCTTTCTGTGTTGTTTGTTTTTTGAGCTTGGATTGCATTTACCATTTTCCAGACTTGCCCATACTTAGTGTATTTTGGACAATAACCTCTGAAATTACTTAAAGGCTAAAATATCTTAAGACAAAGTTAATCGAGTCCTACTAATCTTGGAAATTGGCGTAGCCAGGCTGTTAATGTATCTTAGACTACACTTCCTTGTTGGTGGTATTGGTAATGGCAGCCAGCTGTTCACACTTGACCTCCAGAGGGAAGATTAGTGAGAAAAAGGGATTAGTCTTTCCCTCAAATGCTTTGCTCTTCATTACTATCAAAACAATGCTTTCCTTAATCTCTGCATGCTAGTTCATTCTGTAACTTGTGAGTGTGATGCTGCTTGCTTTGCCTTTCAGCCCTTCTTTGTCTTTACCTTATTTTGGAGTTTGCCATTCAGTTATGTGATGCAAGCAAGAAACTCTGTCATTTTTTTCATCAAAATGATGAGTTCTTCATTGAGGCCAGGGTGGTTGTCTTTCCTGTTTGTGTAGTTTGGATTACTTGACACTTGTGCCTGTAGTATTTTTTTATAGAAACTTTCACCACTCCGCTTGTTTTCCTGTTAATCTCCTTGACTTGTTGCCTTTAAGATGTTACCACTCTTATACCTACTGAAACCTCTCATTCTGATTTTCTTGTCCTGTTTCTGAAGGACTCTGGGTGGTTGAACACATGATCAGTCACCCATGTTGCTTTCCAATTCCTTGCAGTTGGTTTCTGAAATCACTGGCATATGTTTAAACTTATAAAAGTAAATGAGGGCTTTAAGTATGTATTGGTATAAAAAGAGTTTCCAGCTCTACTTGAGGTCATTGGTGCTGGTGCAAGCTAGTCAGTGGCCAAACTTCAAAGTGGTTGGTAGAACACTAGTGGTTCACATGTAAATGCTTGAGATTGTATGCTGTTGGATATAAAAACATAATAAAAGTAAATTGGAGTTTCTGGGGGTGCTTCTACTTCTTATTTAATCATGAAAGTGTTATAATGTCCACATAAACTGTTGTAGTCACCTTTGTTTTCATGTCCTTGGTCAAATATTGCTGCTTTATATAGTTCTGCCAAGGGGAAATTCCACTGTGAAAGCAGAGCAGGTAGGTAATGTGCAGAAATGCGTCATAAAACCTCTGTGCTCTGTGGCTGGCTTGACCTAAAAACCCAAGATATTGTCTGAGTTCTTTTATATTTCATGGGATGCTGAAACTGTTGAGTTTACATAGCTTTTAGCAGACCTTATGGCTGCTTTCAGAGAAGTGTTCAGATATGCTTAGTTCTTATGGACGTGTGAAAAATTAAGTTTGGACAGAGAATGAGCAGCTGCCTCTCTCTTATCTCCAGACCATCACCCAAAGGTGTTTACCTTGATTCAGAGAACCACTCCTCTTTGTCAGGAATAAATGTAAATCAGTTGCTTCATTCCCTCTGTGCTCTGGGAAGAATAGTGGTGGCTTCACTGGAGCATGAAAACAGGAGCCTGGGTCTCTATCACCTCACTTGAATCATTCATGCAAGTTTGGAACACTGTGACAAACAAGAGCCCAGAAAAATTCAATCAACTTCAAGAAATATTTTGAAATTATTTGTGTAAGCTTGCCTGATTTCACAGATTTTTTTTTTCCTTTTACAATTACCTAGAATTCTGGCAGCAAGGAGAAATGTGAGTGTGGCAGAAGTGAGATGGGATTAATATAAAATTACTGACATAAAAACTCTTCTAGAGATAAAGGGGCACTGTTTTGTAAAACAGCAGGATAATAACACTGGAAACCACATCTTGCACTCAGGAGAATTCAGCTGGAATTAGAAGCAGCCTAGTGCTGGCTTCGTAGAGTTTTTTTTTGAGAAACTTGCTTTGCTGTTACATTCCAAAGTTGAAACAATGTGTGTTAATTCTAAGAGTTCATAATAACTTCCATCTGTATGTGAGCACGAATTGTTTCAATACCCATATTTTCTGTTTGTAAAATTGCATCCCTGACAAAGTTCACAGAGGAGCTTTTTGAGTTGGATAACATTATCTAAGGCTGTAAATTTCCATTTAAGATTTCAGCTGTTTGATTCTCACTAGCATAGAAATGCAGGGTTTTTTTTCAAAGATAAATTAGTCACTTACGTCTAATAATACCTACAAAAAAAACATTATAATTATCAAAGGTGAAGTACAATAGGGTTGCTAAAATGGGAGTGAATTGCACAGCTCTCCAAAGCATTAGACAGCTGAGAGCATTCAGCAAGTACTAGCCCCATAAACTCTAGCTCCTGAGTTAGGGATGTGTATGGAATATCTGAGGAAGCTGAGGCTTTAGTAGGAGAAAGAAGTGAACTCTCGTCCTGGTATTCACAGTGGAGTAATTGAGATTACACCATGAAAACCTCTTGTTATGATAGATGAATATTAGGAAATCCCTGCAGTTTGGTGAGGTTTTTCGTGGGTGATTAGTGAACACACAACAGAGTCAAAATGGCATTTCTCAGAGTTCTCTTTGTTCTGAACTGTGGGTGGGACCCAGTTCTGCTGCGGCAGAGACATGGACCTTGTGAATCTGAGCTCTCACAAGTGCTTGAGCGGTGGTCTTGCTGCTCTAGGTTTTTTCACCTCAATAATTTAATTAATTTTTTTAAACTTTGCAGTAGGGGTTATTGAGAATGCAGTGGCCTTGAGTTTTGAGTCTCAGGTCTGTAAAAAGAAAGCATCTTTATTGCTGCTTTACTGGCTGCTTTGCTGTCTCTTTCCTTCGTTCCCAGAGCCTTAATTGTTTTGGCCTGACTTCAGTGTAGGTTCTTCATTACGTATGATGAGTTGATCTTAATTTAGTGACCATCCTCCCTGAGGTGAGTGAGTCCCTAGTGAGCACACACAGTGTTACTGTGGGAGAATAACTTGCCCAAAATTGTATACCCAGAAAGTTGAGGGTGGTGAGGCCCTGGCACAGGTTGCTCAGAGAAGCTGTGGCTGCCCCATCCCTGGAGGTGGCCAAGGCCAGGTTGGATGGGGCTTGGAGCAGCCTGGTCTAGTGGAAGGTGTCCCTGCCCATGGCAGGGGCTTAGAATGAGATGAGCTTGAAGGTCGCTTCCAACCCAAACAATTCTGTAATTCTATATTAAATGATTTCTGTCCTGTATTGGTCATTATGTCTAATGCGTACATTTATGATGTGTAGTCATTGAGGAGAGCATGTCCATCTTGTTCATCAAAGTTCCAATTTCTTTAGGTATTCCAGAGGTTGTCTCTTGCATGATACTTGACAGGCATTATTTCTTGTCCAGTTCCCAGACTACTTGTAGAGGACATCATTTCAATAGAGCTGTAAAGCTGGTTTCTTTAGGTACCAGTGAGAAGGGAGTTTACTGCAGCTATTTTCTTGCGTGGGGCAGTGAAGTTATTTACACTCTATGTGTCAAATGATTTTCTATTTCAGTCAGCCACTGAAGGACATCAAATGAATTTGCCTCTTAATCTTCTGGATTTCTTATTCTAAGTCTTATCTGAGCTTTACCACAGAACCAGAGGGCATCTGTATGACTGTTGTGAGACCTCTTTTATTCTTTTGCTGTGACCTTGGTCACTATCTCCATCTGGCTTTTTTTTACATGGCCTCAGGAGCGGTGGTGTTCTGTCCTTGTCTAAATAATTTGGCTATTGAAAAGTAGACTTGTAAACCAAGTGTTAGATAATTTGGACCATTTTACAGCTCTCTGTTTTCCTACAGCCAACCCAAGGAGTGAATGTGTCTAGTCTTACCTCAGTTCATAGAATCATACAACAGTTTGAGTTGGAAGGGAATTTGAAGACCATCTTGCTCATGGGCAGGGACCCCTTCCCTAGACCAACACCCTCCTTACACCAACCCTAGACCAGGTTGCTCCAAGCCCTGTCCAGGCTGGCCTTGAACACTTCCAGGGATGGGGCAGCCACAGCTTCTCTGGGCAACCTGTGCCAGTAAAGAATTTATTTCTAGTATCTAATCTAAATCTGCCCTCTTCTAGTTTAAATCTCTTCCCCTTTTTCTATCCCTGTCTACCCATGTAAAAAGTTCATAGTTGTGTTTGTTAGCAGAGTCTCTGCATATGGTGTCAGACAGAGCATCACCTTCCTGGCATCACTTCCAAGTTTAGTGAAACCTGTGGAATTTGTTACACTGAAAAAAAAGATTATTTTTTCTCCTGTTCAGCCTGAATGCTGTGGTCGGGCTTGTTTCATAGGGAAGGCTTCTTTTCTCATCCTCATTTGTTTTGTCATACCATTATTGTGTTGTGTTAGACTGATACTCCTTTTCACTTTGGCATCACTTGCTCAGCCCTGGCCAAAGAATAGTTCTGCTTTCATCTGACAGTCATTAGCAACACATGAACTTTGCAATTTGATATGAAAAAAAACAAAACACTCTCTCATCAGCTCCCCCAAGATTCTTTTTCTCACCAATAGAGTACAGATCCAGGTAAGTAAGTAATGTCTGGCCCTCCTCTTGTGTGTCCATGGCCACCGTGTCCACATGGTGGCAGGTGGCATTTACCTGCTTTGTGTAATCTGCTTGAGAAGCTGAGCAGCCAGTGCTGCTTTCCTGGGAATACTGCTTTGTGGGTGAGTTACTTGTCTAATGCACAAAGTAACATTCACAGAACCATGGAAGAAAACCAAAATTCTTGTTATATTGTAGGTGTAGTTAAAGTGCCATCTTCCTAATACCTGCATGGAATTAAAGTTGAATACTTATGTATTAGTGCCATATGTAAGAGGCTGAACTGAAACTCAGCTGTTAAACATGAAATGAGGCAAGAGGTTCAGTTTCTGGTTCTGTTAGACTATCAAACATGAGAGAAAATCAGCTCTATAACAGAAACTAAAAGCTTTTCCATGGGAAGTTGAACAGCAGAAATGTTAGGCCTGGAAATTTGTTTTTGCAATAAACACTAAGGAGCAGAAGTGTCTTTAAAGAATCCTGTGAGTAGTGGTGTACATGCAGTGGTTATGGCCCTTTGAGTGCAGGGTACTGTGACTTGCACTCTACATCTTTTATGAGGCCCCTAAACTAAGATCATAAAACATAGAGTTCAGAAAGAATGCACTGTCTGAGTCCAAGGCCAGTTCAGCTACATACGGAAAAGTGTTCTTGAAAGAGCAAAGGTTGAAGCCAGAGTCTAGTCCTTGTCTTGTCAAGTGCCAGGCTTTCATTTCAAAACTAAGAGGAAGGGACTGCACCTGAAACACCACAAAGTACCTTCTCCAGCTGTGTAGAACCAAAAGCTCTTAGGAGAGGTTTCATTCCTGAAACTTTCCAAGGTAACAGTGAACTGATACTTAGCCAGATCATTTAGAATTGGGGAATTTATGTATGTTTTTTGCAAACTTTTTGGAAAGACTTTCTTTTTTCCTTTCCTATCACCCATGCCAAGAAAAAATAGGTTGAAATGAGGCTGGGTTAGCTGTAACTGAAGTCCTGGCTTTCATTCAGCTGAAAGCCTGCCTATCCTTGTCTGTAGGCAAATACCAATATGAACTTGCTCTATGAAGGAGCAGGTCTTGGGTGTTCAACCCGTACAGATCTCGGCACCTGCAGCCTAAGCCCAGGCAGTGCTGGAGGCTCCTGCAGCTGTGGTGGGATGACCAGTGTGGTTGGGTGACTGGAGGGATGAAGCACTTCTCATATATGGACAGACTGGGAGACCTTGAGTTGTTCAGAGTGGAGAAGAGATGGCTTTAGGGAGACCTCAGAGCCCCTTCCAGTGCCTGAAGGGGCTCCAAGACAGCTGAAGAGGGACTTTGGAGAAGAGCCTGGAGTTACAGGGCAAGGGAGAATGGCTTCCCGCTGCCAGAGGCATGATTAGATGGGATACTGGGCAGAAATTCTTGGCTGTGAGAGTGCTGAGGCCCTGGCACAGGTTGTCCACAGAAGCTGTGGCTGCCCCACCCCTGGAAGTGTTTGAGGCCAGGCTGGACAGGTCTTGGAGCAATCTGATCTAGTGGAAGGTATCTAGGTCCATAGTTGGGGAGGGTAGAACTGGATGAGCTTAAAAGTCCTTTCCAACCCAAACTGTTCTGGGTTTCTATGAATAGGAGAGGCATCACCAGCTGTGCTTAGAGTCAGTTGTCCAAAATTATTTTGTGGGACCAGCCTTGCAGGCATTTTCCGTGTATTACATAGCTTTTGTACTGTGTAGCTGTCATCATCTCTGTGCATTAGCTCTTCAGACTAAAAGAATTCCTAAAAAAATGAGGATGTTTTTAAAATAGAACCAAAATTGAGTATACAAAATGCAAATGGATTCCTGATATAGTTAATCTGACATAAACACGTGTTGTCTGCCAGGTTCAGCTGCTTTGTAGTGTATATAAGTTCCATGCTACAAAATTGAAAGAGATAGGGAGGTGGGAAATCTGTTATCAAGCCCTGGCACAATGCATCGGTGTAGGAAAAAGCTGCAGTGTATAGTTTTTCTTAACAAGCTTGGTGTGTGTACTGCAGGCAAAGCTGGACATTCAAATACAAAGTGTTCACATCTCTGGATTTCCAGGTCCTGCTTGGTAGGCCTGTTTCTTCCTTCAGAGCCTTCTCTCTTTCTGCCATGTGGCCCATTTCTTAATGGGAAAGAGAAATTATGGTAAAATGCACCTAATTTCTTAAAACTTCACTTGTTTTAATGCATAAAAATTCTTCTTATCTCTTATTTGCAAGCAAGTGACAATCTGTGACTTGTGGGGTTCAGATTTTTTTTTTTTCCCCTGAGCTTCTGTTATTTTAACATTTCCCCCCACATTCTGTGTTCTTCTGTTGTATAGTTTAATATGTATGTTTTGTTCTCCTTGGTCAGGGTTGGTCTCATGCTTCTGTGCATAAGATTTGGCACATCAGGGCACAAAACCTATTTTGAATACTTTTGGTATGTCAGCTACTTAGTCATCCATAAATGCCTTTCAGGTTTTTTATAAACTGGAGTTGAAGTTTAGAGCAAGTTGTTCTCCAACAAATGGAATAAAAGGCTCTGATATGTTTGGGCTCATTCACTTTTTGGTCAGTCCATAATGTTTGGAAATCCAGAACTTTAAAGTGTTTTGTTTTTCGAGAGACTGGAAATACTGAAGGGGTTATTGCATTTCTCTTTGCTGGTCTTGTGTGTAATCCATGGAGTTAATATTGTGTAATTAGGAAAAAACCAAGCTCTGCTTCAGTTTAGCACATATAGATTGATGTTTTCAGGAAGACCAACGCTGAACTGTCCTCTCTGACCTCAGCTTTTAAGTTTGAAATATCATCCATCATATGGGAAACCATTTCCTGTGTTGGTGTACCTTACTGCCAAGTGGAGTTCACTGAATGCTGGTGTTACCCTGATAGGAAGCAAGGCTTTCATAGGTTAAACTGTTCATTCTGTACTCCTCAAATGAGAGGGCTTTCCATTTGATTCACAATCTATCTTTTTTTAGAAATCAGTCTCTTTTGTTCACTGACAATAATGTAATAGATACCTGGAAAGCAGTTCAACTGAAATGCAAGATGTGGCTGGGAGCAGAGGATCCCCAAATTCTTCTTCCATTTAAGCTCTGTGTCATGGGCTGAATCACTTGCTCTTTGAGTAAAGCTTTCTTGAAGCAAAAGCCTTTTTACCTGAAAGAGCTGGGATCACAAACCTGGATGAATGAATGGCCAGAAACTCAATTTCACCTATTTTAAACAAGGGCCTTCCCAACATCACATGAAAGAGCAAATAGCTGAAAGATTTTACAACAGCTAATGGAGCTCATTGTTTGCCCACTGAAATAATTCTGTGGGTTCCTTTCCTGTAACATATTAAGGTAGAGAGCTGGACTTATGTCATATGGGAAAATTACCTGGTTTTGGAGTGGATTTATTACAATGTGAAAGTAACAGAGAAGTGGAGGAGGAGTGTGTAGCACTATAACCCTAACCATACATTTTCTCTGGTTTCCATCCAGGACAGGATGGGAGAGTTGTCTGTACATACCTGGGTATTCCCTAAGAATATTGCCCTTCTGGTATCCATAGGTTCATATGTAGGTAAAAAGCAAACTTCGGGTATACAGATTACATTTGGGGAGCTAAACACACACAGAAAATTTAATGTTGAAGATGGAGGCACAGAATGTTACTTATCTTTCCCCTTTTGACTTTTGCACGTCTAACCTCTTGTTCTGTGCCCGATGTAATGATTTTTAATACAAAAGCTCAGCATGAATGAAGTAATAGGAAATAAGTGTACCCATTTCCTATAAACAGTGAACATCAATTTCCGGTGAACATCAATTAGTGATACTGAAGCCTTTTGAGAAGCTCTGACCTGAATCTGTAAAGGTTATGTGCCCTATAGTTTCATCTCATCAAGCTATAAATACAGCAAGACTGCAGTAAACATGGTTTTAGTTATTTGAGTGCTTCACTGGGGAGTGGGGGGAACTTTTTGGAGGCTGGTAACTGCTCTATCTTATAAATTGCCTTTTTAAGTGTTCTTTTATGAAACCGTCATGGCATATGAGGTGTACCTTTATAGGCATGGGGGCCCATATATGTTGGTTTTTGTAACAAGCCCAATAACTGCTAAGTTTTACAGGAATACTTTACTTATTTGAGTGGCTCCCAGCCTGTCTTTGACAATGGTTCCCCTTACTGGACACCAGACTGAAACCATGAAGGTTAATGTTTGAGACCTCTCTGGAGGGAGAATAAACTTCTCTTGTGTTTACTCGCAAGGAGAGTTTTATATATAGCAGTGAGAGAGTTCTTGAGGAAATGCAGCTTTTTGGCTTACCTAAATGTTCAGTTCTACAGTGTACTCAAACACATACTCTTATTTCCTTATTTTCTTGAGGTCTATCTCCAGTAAACACTATTGCTGTGAAACCAAAATCCAATATTAAGTATTGCTGAAATGTTAAGAATAAGAAGAAAACTGCTTCATAAATGTTTGGCAGAATAGTAAAAGTTGCTGTGCATTTAGAATTGAGGCTGCTGCTGTCTTTGAGTAAAGATCAGACTTTGTGTTTTGGTGAATGCAAGAGAAAGAAGCAGCTCAATGTAATTCCAGGACAAATCAAAAAAAGTAAAAAGGAATTAAGTCTGTTATCAGATGAGAATATAGTTTCCCTGATCACTTCTGAACCATTCCTGTATGTAGATTTCATGCATGAATTTCCCCTGCCTTTCAGATGGAAATGAATTAAAATTCTCCAGGCTGAGAGGAAAGGAGACAGGCTGTTCTTGGGGCAGGAAGAACCAGTGGTGAGAAAAAGTTTCCATCTCAATTTGATGCAGTTTGTGAGAGCTGAATCACCCAGAGCTCTGTGAGGACGTTTTGCTCTAATGTAGAGATGAACTTTTCTGAGCTGTACTAGTGACTGTCTTGGTCCAGGGACTGTGTAGCATCTCCAGTGTTAGTTATCACTGTTACAGGTCAGAGTGAGACAGTGAGGGGCCCTCAGCATCACAAGGGCACGGACCTGTTAGAGAGAGTTCTGTGGAGGCCACGGAGATGCTCCAAGGGCTGGAGCCCCTTTGCTCTGGAGACAGCCAGGAGAGTTGGGGGTACAGCCTGGAGAGGAGAATGCTCCATGGGGACCTCAAAGCCCCTTCCAGGGCCTAAAGGGGCTCCAAGAGACCAGGGGAAGGACTGGAATGACAGGACAAGGGAGAATGTCTTCCCACTGCCAGAGGGCAGGTTTAGATGGGATATGGACAGAAATTTTTGGCTGTGAGAATGGTGAGGCTCTGGCACAGGTTGTCCACAGAAGCTGTGGCTGCCCCACCCCTGGAAGTGTTGGAAGCCAGGCTGGACAGGTCTTGGACAATCTGATCTAGTGTAAGGTATCTAGGCCCATGGTGGCAGGGTTAGGACTGGATGAGCTTAAAAGTCCTTTCCAACCCAAACCATTCTAGGATTTTGTGATAACCGGAAATTATTCTTTGTTCATAGACTTGATATCAGCATCTCCCTTGTAAATGTGGGACAAATCAGGCTAGTTCAGACTAAGCATGCTTTTAAAATTACTGATTGTAATTATCCTTCAATGGTATAGCATAAAATGCAGTTATCTCCTCTTACTGCTTTGGTTGCTGCTTGTGTGCCCTATTTGCTATTGCTATATCAAAATTGTGGTGGGAGTCTTTTAAGATGGTTTTGGTGAAGGCTTTAGGCACACTGGGTTGGCTTGTGGAATTTGAAAGAGTATGCTCAGTGGATTAATGAAGGACATGGGTCCTCAAGGATATGGATGTAACTTGCTTTCTTGTTAGTTTAATTCTCTTGAATGAGTTGCAAAGTAGACATCTGCTTTTCAGGTGTAACTCTGGGAGATGGACATAGGCATATAAAGATAAGTCATATCTATTGAAATAGCTGTTATATTTGAGCACTCCTTGCTTGGATGAGGGCTGTCACTACTGTAGCAGTTCTCTATTTGCTCCTTCTGGAAGCAAGATTGAGAACTTCAAGACTTGTTATAATCACAGTGGTTATTTTTCTTTTTTCAGCTTCTACTTCCCCAAGAATCTTAAAAAGAGTTTAAAAAACCCTTTTGTTATGTTTACTTCCAAACTGTAATTGATGCTTACTGATAGTCTTTTGAAGTATGAAAAATGAAAATGATTTTTAGATGCTTAGTTTGGAGGTACATTATCTAAAGAGCTGTTGATACCACAACATGTTTCAGTAATGTTGTAGCTTAAGGGTTTTTCAGTAAACCCACCTAGGCATTCAGAGCTAGAACAACTAGCCAGATTCAATAAAACAAAGGCAAGCAAAAAATTTAATAATTGCTCCCAAAAGATATAAACACACACAACTGTTTATATAGCAGCAGGCCTTATTTCAGTGATCCCCCATAGCTGTTTATATAGCAACAGGCATTATAACAATGCTTCCCGTTTTCTTTATTGCAGTGCTTAGTAATCTGAATCTCTGCCAGTGTTCTGTCCTACTCTGACAAAGTCACCCAGGATCTTGTAAAACAATTAACTATGTCATTTTATTAAAACTGTTAAAACTTAATATTTCTGTTTGACATTCTTAATATTTTGGTGTTTGACATTCTCTGAAAACCTTGTGCAAATGCTTGGCTTGTGACCAGCTCTGAAAATTTGATTGAAACAATAGTTTTGGTTCTGTTTTTCTCTGTAGGTTTTCACATTTGTGGAGCAGATGTTTTTTTGAAATTCTTGATTCTATCAAGAGAAACTCCTCATATAGCTGAAAATAATTCAAAATTGATTTTGACTGCCTTTATATTGCAAGATCTTTGCATAGTGTAATAGTGGGTTGAGTCTACCTCTTGTGTAGATACAGGTACTGCTACAACATCAAGAACCAGTTGCCTGCAATGGGGACTAAGGGAAGTCCAAAATACAGCAGATTTTGGCATAGACTTGAATATTGTGCACAATATGTACTAAAGGGGCTGCTATTTTGAGCTTTAATAACATATTCTGGCTATTAGACAGCTTCCACATGGCTTAAAACAAGATGAATATGGCTGGGGAAACAATGTGGGAAATGATGAACAGATGAGGTTAGAATTGGAGTCAGTTCTGCACTCCCCCCTTGCCAAAGAAAGATAATTGAGCCGAGGTACTCTGTGGTTTCTGACTGGAAGTAAATGTATATGCTTGTATACCATTAGTCATGAAATACTGCTGCAAGAATTAGGATAGGAAGTGGACAGTTGTTTTTTTGCATATAAATGCAGGATATCATTGTTTTTCTTAAGAGCAGGCATAGAGTGGCAAACCTCCTAATTTTGATCATGGGTACAACCTGCAATTACCCAGTAACAGAAAGATAACTAAATGGTTTCGTTTAAAGCCAACTTGATTGAAAGACTTCAGTAGTCCTAGTACTTCTTACAGACTTTATAGGAAAGTAATTGAACTTTTGCAGATTTGTATTTTAGTTCATATCTCTACTGGTAGATTTGATGAATGAACATTTTGCTGTGGAATTGTTACCTTTAGGAAGGCAGTAAGCTTTTCTGTTGTCTGACATGATTTGAGGTCATGATTTTTAAGTCTAACAGTCTAGTTGATGAAATGAATCCTTGCAAGCTGTTTGGTTGGCAATGGAGTAGAGATGCTCAGATTGGAGCTGTTCACTGCTGGTTCACTCACTTACCTTCCAGTGTAAGTTCAGACCATTGCAGAGAAGGAGATACAGGTAGAAATTGGAGGAGCTGAATATTATTTTTTCTCATCTTAGAGTGTAAAATAATTATGCCTGTTTTGTTACAAATTAACTTCAGTTTGTCATGCCTCACCTACAGCTAATGCTGTGATTTTGTTGGTATTAGTCTTTTAAGGAAATTTAGTCTTTAAACACTTTCTTAGAAATAAGAATAATACATGTTTTTTAAGAATAAATCTACCTTTTGCTCTGAAAACCACTGTTTTAAATGCAGCTTATTTTAACATTTATGGTTTTCTGTGATGTTGGAATATATAGGTATAATAGAAAATACTCACTGGTATGATTAGCTGGTTTTCTCTTTAAATTCTTCTGCCTTGAACTGTTCATAAAATATGATGCATCTTGTCTCCTATACCTTGTTTCTGTGGAGTAAGTGTTGTTAGTAACAAACATGAGAGCAGCACTTTGGAAAACAAAACTGTGCATAGGAGCTAAATATTGGTGTAGAAATCAGAATTAGTATTTTATCACTAGAACATCATTAGTGATTTACTCAAAGTTCTGTGGAGAATACATGGTGTTCTATGTGAACACAAATCTGGGACACCTCTTCACTCCAGTTAGAATAGGCACATTTTTTTGGATGACTGGGTCTGTAATATCCTGAATCAGATCTTTAAAGTCTTGAATAAAATGCTGCTTTTGAAAATTATTTTGAAAATTATTGCAGTGGAAACTTAGTGTGGAGATGGGCGACTTTTAATAGTGACAATTGAAATTTGAACAGTTTCTTAGGAGAATCAAGGCACCACATGGTTACCTCTGTCTACTCTTGTTTTCCTGCCCTCTTAATTCTTCTGAGCAAAGCAGCTTCTCCCTACGTTTTTCTCTTTTTAAAATTGACTTTGATGTTAAGAAGTACTTGTGTGAATCCTACTGTAACAAGTCACAGGGACTCATAGAATGGTTTGGACTGGAGCAGACCTTAAAGATCATCCAATTCCACTCTCCTGCCATGGGCAGGGAAACCCCCTCTAGATCAGGTTGCTCCAGGCCCTATCCAGCCTGGCCTTGGGGCCCCATCCTTCCAAACCTGAGGCAGCCCCAGTTTCTCTGTGCAACCCATGCCAGGGCCTCGCTACCCTCACAGCCAAGAATTTCTTCCCAGTATTCCATCTAACCCTGTCCGCTGTTAGTTTGAAGTCATTCCCCCTTGTCTGTCATTTCAGGCCCTTTGTCCAAAGTCCCTCTCCAGCTCTTGGAGCCCCTTTAGGCACTGGAAGGGGCTCTCAGGTCTCCCTAATGCCTTCTCTACTCCAGGCTGAACACCTCCAGCTCTCCCAGCCTGTCTCCAGAGCAGAGGTGCTCAGCAACCCTTGGTGTATCTCCATGGCCTCCTCTGGATTCAGTCCTTATGAATGTTGTTCAGAGCCTTACTATTTAGTGGATGAGGTGGATTAGCTAGCCCTGCATGTGTGATGTTGGATGTTAAAAAAATTAAACTTAAGGGAAGGTGTATAAGAAATGCTTTATGGATTGGGGAAAAAAACAGTCCTTACTAATATTTGTTATTTTACATTGTCAGAGGTTAAGGAGAGGAGGAAGAGGAATTCTGATCTTTTAAGTAAAAGAAGTTGTTTTTAAGCTCCTTCCACCTCCTTGTTTGCAGTTGTTTGGTGTTGTACCTGTAGTGGCCTGCATCATGCAGCAAAGCAGAGATTTCTTTGTTAGGATATCTGAGACCACTACAGAATTATGCCAAGCAGGAGTTAACCTTTGCTGCATTCATGGAGTGATAATTTTGAATCCAGACTAAAACTCAATTCATCAGCCAGTTTTTGAATGTTTTTTTCTGTTCCTAGAAGGCAGATAAGTTTTTCAGGGATTTCTGGGTTTGTAAATACATCAGCAGCAGCTTGTATTGATGCAGACACAAGGCAGTATTGCTTTGCTTTTAATCAATCACAAAGCCAAATAGTATGCAGTTTATGAAGTTAAATAATAGCTTATTCTAGGGGTTTCATGAAACTTGCATCCTAACTTTACTTAATATGCATCTCTACTGTTGGAAATATGAAAATTTTAGTAGAAGCAGTGGTTTTGCTCATATTTGGATACTGGGGTCTCCCATGAATTCTTCTAATCTTGGCTGTTGAAGAGATCCCTTAATCCACCTTATTTTTGTGCTCTGAAACCTTAAAATGTAAGAATGACTATAAAAAGGGGTATTCCATGAACTTTACATTGTTGGAGAAGGAACAAATGTAAAGTTTTTGAGTTGGTGGTTTTTTCTTTTTTATTTCTTTGCTCCAGGCTAATTCTCCAGTTAACGAATACCACTATAATCCCATCAGGAGAATGTGGTGATGGCTTTGTAATTTATATTGTATGGTTGTCTTAATCCAGGTTCTGTCATTGTACCAGAAAATATGAGCCCAAGCCCACCATATGATTTGGCTTTGTCCATATGGAAATAATAAACTGTAATAAATGGCCAGCTGTTGTACAATGCGGTACTGAGGGTGATTTTCTTCCAAAGTAATTATTCTTTCTGAAACTCAGACAAGCACAAAAATGATTCCCAATTTCAGGAGTCTTTTTCTCTGCAAAACTGATTGTTTGGGAGAAGTCAAAAATTTTTGAAACCTATGATACTTTCCTGCATCTTGCTGTCAGGAATTATGGAAACAGGTGTGTGATTCTAAACAAAAGAAATTTAACTTTGAGTGGGACTGTTCATGTTTCAGCAAGTAGGTCTATCAGCACTAAATTTGTGCAGTTACTGTGTTGGAGTCCAGCAGAGACTTCTAAAGCATGTTAATGTATGCTGAGAACTGCTTATTATATTGATAGTGCATCATTCCAGTAGCCTTAGAGATACTGGAATGTAGGGTGTTGGGTCTTTTTTCATATTTTAACCACACAAGGGATACATTTCTCTACAAAATTTCCCTGAAATTTTGAGATTCAAACTTGAAAGACACAGTTTTCCCTTCCGTGTGCTGTTTTCTTCAGAGGTATTTTTAATTTGGTGACTTGTTAAACATGGAGTTTATAATTCTCACCAGTGACAGTTATGTCACGTGGATGACATAAGAACACCTTGTAGGAGTCAATATTCAGGTTAAAGTATGTCGGTGTTTAAAGCCTTTCCCTTCACTAAGTAGCATCTGATTTGGGTGCTGGATTTAATTATGATACTGATAACAGGTGTTTAACTGCTGATATAAACTGTGTGAGGATCACAGATATTGATGAGGTGTGTGACAATATGTATTTTTACTCATTGATGTGACTATATTAATTCCATTATTGATTCCAATATACACTGATACACTCAGACTGACAGGTACACACAAATTAATATTTGGAATTCATGGATACAGAACACTGTGAAGGAATTTGGTGTCTTCCCATAATGGCTGTGTTTTTATTGAGCTGTGAGCCTGCTCTCCTGTTACAGATAGGAAACAGAGAAAGTGTAAGGAGGTTTAAGAGTCAGGTTGACTGATTATTTTGTCCCTGTTCTTGGGTGGATTTCCTAATACATGTAGTAAATAGACCATTTTCTTAAGGGGAATAAATATCTTGGAACTGCTGGATAATCATCCTAAACTTTCTAAAAACCTAGTGACTTAACTGACCACAATGATGTATTCTTTGGCATTTGGAAAGCTGTGCTAATTTTAGGATTTTTTTTTCTGGTTTTGTAGCTTAGATACCAGCATGGGCTGAGTACTCCAGATCTAAGGCAAACTCTTCCTAACCTGAAAAACTTCATGGAGCTTGGACTGATGGTTAGGTGGTAAGTATTTTTTGTAATTTATAAGAAAGAGGTGGGTACTACAAAAAAATTGAAGGTAAGGATTTGTCTCAAACAAACAGCTCCTCTTCACAAGTTGAGAATTCTAGGTGAGATTATGACCTTCCCAAAATACAGACTCTGTAACTGTCCACAACTTTGTACTGTTTTCTTACGCTCTTACAAGTTCTTCCATATGATGGGCCCACAGCCCTTCTCAGAGGTTGATGTAGCAAGGGAATCCTGTTTGAAAAAACAATGTTCTTCACTAGAGGGAGGTGAATTAATTGTTGTCATAAGACTGTATTTAATGTTTGGTAGCAGGTGCACCTTCTGTACCAAACAGAACAAGTCATAGCTCGGGCAGTCCCTGACTGTGTAATTCAAGTGAGCTGCACAGGAATCTGAAAGATAAGCAGCACAACCTCTCTGTAGTATAATTGCTGCTAATGAAAATAGCTGTTGCATGTTCACTGTTGTTGCTAAATGTGGAACTACATTAATAAATAACTGAAGGTTATAGTATCTCCCACAGAAATCCCGTGTACTTCTGTTCTGATTCACTCTGGAGGATTAAGACTCATCTTCTACTGACTGCAGGAAATCAAATCAGACAGGTTTCTGTGTTTTAAGGCTAAAGTTGGTTTAGGTTTATCTTGCAGCAGTTGTTTAAGCAGGAGGCTTAACCAGTTCTCCTTAAACTGAGGTGAACTTCACTAAATGTGAAGAACAGTTTACTACCCAGTGGATTTCAACAAGTGATGGTTTGTATTCACATGGTTTTAATTTATGCTCTTTGAAGTGTGTGCACTCATGCAGTCTCTTGCTTTAAGCAATTGTTCTGTCCTGCAGTCTCATCTAATCGTAGAATCATAAAATGGTTTTGTTTTCCTGCTTTCCTAACTCTCATGAGCAAAGCAGTTTCTTCTCCCTACATTCTCCTCTTTTTAAAATTGATTTTGATGTTGAAAAGTACTTGTGTGAATCCTACTGTAACAGGTCGCAGGGAATCATAGAATGGTTTGGGCTGGAAGGACCTTAAAGATCATCCAGTTCCCACACCTTGCCATGGGCAGGGACACCTCCCAGTAGATCAAGTTGCTCCAACCCCATCCAACCTGGCCTTGAACATATCCAGGGATGGGGCAACCACAGCTTCTCTGGGCAACCTGTGCCAGGGCCTCACAGCCCTCACAGAGAAAATTTTTTTACCAATATTCCATCTAACCCTTCCCTCTGGCAGTGGAAGGCCATTCCCTCTTGTCCAAAGTCCCTCTCCAGCTCACATGGACCCTCTTCAGCCACTGGCAGGAGCTTTAAGGTATCTGGAGCCTTCTCTTCTCCCAGGCTGAACACTCTCACCTCCAGGTTGCTGTTTGGAGTCTTGGCAAGGGAAAGCAAATATAGGAGTAGGAAAAATTTCCTCTTTCAGCAATACTGTAAAAAGTGTTGCCTGATGGAAATTCAGCTCAGCCAACAGAGGAAGTAAATACGTCCTGAGAAAAGGAAGCTCAGCCCCTTGTGCAGTTTTATTCTGTAAGTAATTTCAGACACAGCTGAAAAGATTCTCCCTGCTTTTGTTTTTTCTCTAGCAAGAAAAGCCTTCTTCATTAGGAAAATATCACAGTGAGTTTTCATGTGGTATCCATCACAGTAGTGTAAAAATCCTCAGATGATGTGTGGTACCCTCAGAAAATTTGAAAATGAAGGGCCAGACTGTGATATCTGTAGCACTTCTCTCTGCTCATCAGTAGAGTGGGAGGGGTGCAGGTCATTGGTGTCTACTACAGTCTTGAATAAGCAGAAGTGGGTTGACACTGGAACATATGAAATGGGAATTATTTTCAGTGTGGATACCTGTTCTTCCCTTCTGGCATGTGCTGTCTCTGAGGAACTGATCTGGAAACTTTAGTTATGCTTCGGAGCTTTTGCCACCATACAATCCTGTTGTTGTTTTTTATAGGTGATGCAAAATCATTAATAAAAGAAAGCACTTTTTTTTTTTTGGCTGGATAATATTTCCATGTAGGAATATTAAGCATAATTCTTCTGGAGTATTCCATTCCCTTCTCCCCATGGATGTCTATGCCTCATTTCCTTCTCATGTCCAGAAGTTGTTAATTTTTAACTTATTTCTTTTTTAAACTGATGATTCCAATCAATGCTTCTTAATGCTTCCTAATAGTATAAATGGAAATGAAGCTTTACAGGGAGTCTGTCTTGAGGGGAAAACTGGCTAGACTTTCATAATTGGGCAGAATACAGACGTCCACTGTCCTGTGGATAATACCTGACTACGAACATTGAAACAAGCAGAAAGCCACTAGCTGTTAAAATGAATATTGGAAGGAATTTTTTGTTTTCAGGTTACTGTGAGTCATCTAATACTCTCTGACAAGGTGTTATCAATAAAATACTTCCAGGTTATTCTTTGTTTGCAGGATAAGAGCAGGGAGACAAGAGGTTTTCTTATCCACATACTCACTTGTACTACCTGATTTGTTTGGTTCTCTTGCTGATCTTCAGTTTCTTTTCTGAGCACTGCAGATGGGTTTTTCTGAATTTAAGTTCTGTCACCACCATAGTCATTACCATTTTAGATTAAAAGTAAACCCAAAAAATACTCCATGGCTTTTGTAGAAGAGCTCACGTATTTCATACATCCATTAGAGCAAATTTGGCTGTAAAGTGTCTGCCTCAATCTTCTGTGAGTTCCCCTGTTTTGCCTGGAGCTCTGGGCTAGCCTTTGGCCCTTTGGGAGGTCTGCAGAGTCCAGTGTTTGTCCATCAAGGCTTAGTGGCTGGTTCCCTGAGCCTGGTGAGATTTGTGTTGTTTTGCTTTCTCAGGCATTACACTTAAATGATTAATACATGTTTTCACATCCCAACTGGTGTGATTTATTGCAGCAAGCTTGCAGGTCTGCAAGCTCTGCTTCCATCTTCCTACCTCTCCTGGTACCAATATTCTGCTGTGTTTAGTTTTGTCCCCCGAATCTTTTCTGTTTCCTTTTAGGAGTACTTCTCTCTGTTTACAGTTTTTTAGTCTTGGAGTTTCACTGGCTTCCAGAAAAGTAGCTCAGTTTTTTAGGTTAGCTTTTGTGGATGCAAAAGGCCCTATGCAGATTTTGTCTTAAATCCTTTTTCTTGTGAGCAGGCAGTTTATACCAGCATTTGAGACAATATCATAGAAAGGTTTGGATTGGAAGGGACCTTAAAGGCATGTTGTTCCACTCCCCAGCCAAGGGCAGGACACCTTGCACTAGACCAGACTGCTCCAAGCCCTGTCCAGCCTGGCCTTGAACACTTCCAGGGATGGGGCAGCCACACTTCTGTGGGCAACCTGTGCCAGAGCCTCACCATCCTCACAGCCAAGAATTTCTTCCTAATCTCTAATCTAAATCTCCTCTCTTTTAGTTTAAAACCGTCCCCCCTTGTCCTGTCTCTCTCTGCCTCTTTAAAAAGTTGCTCTCCCTGTTTCTCATAAGTCCCCTTCAAATCCCCACTTTCATGTAGTCTGTCCATTTTTAACATTTTTAATTAAAATAGTTTTATTTTTTTTGCACATTCAGATTTACCTTTCCCAAGTTTAGGCTATTTAGATTATGGTTGCATTAAATCAAAAGACTCTGACTAATTTTCTCTCCTATTCTTCAGCTTTTTTCTTTTTTTTTTCACTTTGTAACTTATGAGGGATAGTATTTGTGATTAACAGAAAGTAAAGAACATGCTGCAAACTTGAGCAGACTAGCAAGAAGATTTTTTCTTAGTGAATAGACAGTAGACTTATCTAAATACACTATACCCCTTTTGAATGGCTTGTCTGTAGGCAGGGAGATGCCCTTTTGAGGTGCATTTAAAGGCTTTCCTCAAAAATACTTGAGTGCCAAGGCTTAAATTTGTGTTTTGAGGCTGTGTCTTGATTAATATGCTGCTAGAATCAAGAGGAGCCCAAAACTTCTTAGCTATGAAAACTCTGATGGCTTGATTTATGAAGATTTCATTTTTTAAAAATATGTTGCCGAATTTCTTTGCTGCCAAAAGATGCAGTTTCATCTTAACTTCATACTGGCAGCCTTCCTATTGCTATTGTACATTATTTTACCAGTGATCTCTAAGAAAGTGAGAAACTATCACTGCTTTTTAGCACAGTTGACATGATATTGGCTCTGAACTGCTCATGGAGCTTCAAGCATTTCAGATAGCTATAAACCAACTAAAACACCTTCATTTAGTGTTCTTACTGCAATGAGGCCATAGTTTACAACACAAAAAGATCAAATGGTGTTTAGGTTTTTGTGGGTTTTTTAAAGCATTCTCATAGCAAAGAGCTGTAGCTGTGGGTTTTGGCTTTTGGCCAGGCAATCAAAATTTAGTATTTTGTCCAGCTGTGATCCAGTAATGTTCCTCACAGGAAACATTTTGTGTGGAGGAAAAGATACATATTTGAGCCTGTAAATTGTATTTTGTCCCTCATATTGCTTTACAGTTTCTCTGAGCCACTTGCAGACAGATTGAATAATCACAAGTGAATCTGACCGAAGAAATGTTTTATCAAAACTGCAACCAGAATGTGTTCACTAAGAAAATAATTTCAGAAATGTTTATGTCTTACTTCAGTCACTTTTTCTCACCTGTTTACAGTGGGGAGTCTGTGTCTTCCACCTTAAGGCTAAGAATGCTCAAAGTGACTACTTGGAACTAGCGAAAATTAGTATTTTGGGAGAAAATAGCTACTTTGTCATTTTGCTGCCACAAAAACTTAGAGCTGAAGTCAGACTGTTAGAATTGGCTTTTGAGATTTGGATACAGTTGAAACATTGAAATTGGTGACCTGAGGCTTCTCATTGCTTTTTTTTAATATAATTTAGAAATCCTGCTTTCTGACAGGAACTGTACATACCCATATGTGTAAGCAGTTCTAGTGTCATCCACTAGACTAAAAGTCATCAGGCCCTAATGACAGTTAATGAAACCAGTTTTTATACTCCACAAGTCACAGGCCATTCTTTTTGGACAGATGTCCACACCTCTCTGGTGTCTCAGGAGACCAACCAAGGGATTGTTGCTGGAAGCTGAATCAGCCCAGCCTGAGCAATTCAGCTCAAGGCTGTGCCTTAGAGTAAAGGGCTGTGCTCCTGCAAGCCAAACCCTTCTCACTGGGGACAATACCTCACAGTCTCTAAAGTGTGTGAGTAACTGGATGAGAGTTTTCTAAAATTATTCTCTTTTTCATATACTTTTATACATTTTTATTAATTTCATGAGCTGTGAAGCTCAAAGGACAAGGGACAATGTCTTTAAAGTGATAGAGAGTGGGTTTTGTTTAGAAATTAGGAAGCAATTCTTCCCTGTGAAGGTGGGGAAGCCTGTGTTCAAGGCTGGGTTGGATGGGGCTTGGAGCAACTTGGTCTAGTGGAAGGTGTCCCTGCCCATGGCAGGGGGATTAGAACTAGATGGTCTTGAAAGTTGGTTTCAAACCAGACCCTTCTGGGATTCTTTCTCTGGACTTTACCTTGATATCAATGCTGTGAATTCTAGTAACAGTACAGCCTCAAGGAAAACACAAATGGAATAGACACCCTCCATCAGCTGCTTGTTTTCATAGGTATTAATAGCAGCCTTGTATTTTTGAGCTCCGTGCCTCTGTCTAAACGTTACTTTTGAACTAAAACCTGTACATGACTTCCCATGCTCACCTGGAGGGAGGTGATGGCACAGGAAAAAACATTTAATCCACTGTACCCAGAGTCCTTATGGATTTATTTTACTTGCCTGCAGACTATGACCATTATTCTACTTAAAAGAGAGCTATTTATCTTCTCATGTTTGCCTTGTAGACACTTCTCACTTAGCCTGAGCTTGCTGCCTGGGTTGCCCCTGTGATCAATAAAAGGCGTCCAGGGAAGATGACTTTCCCAGTGATCATCACTGGCTCTCAAATAGGGGATTAACACTCTTCTCTCATTTTTCTTCTCCAGTGACTGTGGAACTCTTCAATGGCTGATCTCCAAAACCCTTTATACATATTTACTTCTATCTAGATGCCTTAGATAATATTTGATAAGCAGATAAACCATACTATTGACTTCATTCCTCCATTCTCAGATTTGGGATGTTATCCCTGTATTTATTCCTGACTGAAGCTCAACCCCTCCTATTCATATTTATTGGTAGCAATGGACAGAGTTCTGAACTCTGCTCCCATATTTCTCCAGCAGTTTAAAACCTGGTTTTGAAGCCTTAAGGTCCATTTCAGTGCATGTTAACCAAGGAATCTAAAAAAAAAAAGAAAAAAGAAACCAGAATAAACCTTCATAACACTTCTCCTATCGCCCTCCACACCCTCTTTTCTTTCCCACTGACAATGTAAAGAGACAAAACCTGAGACTTTCAGTCAGTGTGCTACCTCTTCTTCAGTTCTCTTAGGGATGGGAGTCTCTCTTGCCATGCCATGGAGACTTCTCCACAAGAAACAGTTGTCTTTGGCTTTAAGGTCACTGTGAATCAGCCACCCGGGAAAGGAAAATCTCTTTGCAGTGTGAAAGTCTTTCCCATGCCTTGCAGTTTTCCCACAGCTGCTTTCATGGGCCATGTCAACTTATGGGGTACTAAGGATGAGCTGTTATAGCATAAAAGCAAAAGTTCTCTTCAGCCATCTCTAGGAAACAGAGGTTTTCTTCTTCTGTTCCTGTGGCAAGGTTTCTCATCTCTCTCATTTCTTTCTGTTCAACCTACTTCAACATCTGCTTACTTCAACACGGGTGCTTCTGCTCATGGCTGTGGATAGAATGCTACATCCCCCCAATGCATTCCAAGAGTTACAGGGAAAAAATTTAAGTCTGATGTATCAGTTATATCTTAACCATAGCCTTACAAGAGAATTTCAGCCCAAGACTAAGCATCTCCTCAATCTCCTCCCATCTATGATTCGGCTTCTTCACATGGGACCTTAGCGTCCCATGTTGTTTTCTCTACGTGTCTTCATCCTTTTTCCTGATTCGGGAGAGAATTGGTGTTCACAGGTTCATTTGTTCTCGAGCTTTATCAACTGAAACAGTTTTGTATAGAGTTCTGCAGCGCTGGAAGGTTGATCTCATCCGGGCTCTGCATTGGTGGGATCACTCACTGTGCCTCTCTGTTGGTCGCGGGGTCTTCACCGACACTGTGCGAGTCGTGCTGGCTGCTGGCACCACCCTGTGTCTTCTCTTCATGTGGGGCACTGTTATAAATGAATCCTCCAATTTAATAATTAAGGAAATTTATTAAATCATCAAAGTATAAATTTGGAAAAAGCCACAAGCGAATCAACTCTGAGACAGGCGATCGGGGTTGGGGAGACTTAGGATTTGGCCTCTATTGCACCAAAGTCCCTGTGGGTCTCCAAATGTCATTTCAAAGGGATCTGTTTTATACAGTCTTTTGGACTCCGGAAGGGGGCTCTTCTTCTGCATATTTTAGCATATTATCGTATTTTTTTCTTTTTTGCTACCACGTTTCCTGGAACTGGTGGATAATTCCTGGAATCCTGTCGGGTGAAAACTTTCTGGGATAAACTTCTAACGATGCCTATCAAATGCTTCCTGCTGGGGTCTTGTCAGATGGAAAGAAATCCCTTGAAATATACATCCCGGTAGACAGTGTCCTCCTGGTGTCTGAATCTCCATTCTTTATCACGTAGCCTATTACTGCTTGTTGCCCAAAACTGGCTTGGTACACAAGATGCTGTGGTTTTAATTTCCTTTAGCACAAATTATTGTATAACATATATCACAGGCACCAAAAAAAAAAAAAAAGAAAAGCTGCTGCTGCTGCTGCTTCTGTCCTTCTGTCAGCAGCATGGCTGGCTAAAAGCAGCCAAACAAACAAAGTTCATTGCAAGCCATGCAGAGATAACCATGGCTGCTTGGTGCTGCCCCAGCCACACCAATTTCAGCCAGGCAGTCGCAGCCACGTGGCTGCTCCCAGCCTCGGGGCCCCCTCCAGCACCAGCCATGGGCCATTCCCAGTGCTGGTCCCGGCCACATGGTTGCTCCTGGCATTGGGATGGGCCCTGAGGGCATGGCCCAGCAGTGCTGCCAGAAAAAAGGATCAGTGGGGTTTCCAGGAAGTGGCTTGGTCCTGCTGGGAAGGGACGGGGTCTGGCAGGCTTCCTGGGAAGGGGCCTGCATCACAGCAGAGCCAGGCCTGGCCAGCTCCCAGTTACCTGTTCCAAGGCCAGAAGCAATAGAGCTTTTCACGAGCTTACCTGTCCTTAAATACGTTTTCACAGAGGCCTATGCAGCTCTTTTAAGTGGTTTTACTGGGTGTCAATCTTCAAAACTAGGTAACTGATTGGCTGTGCCAGATCTCCACAGGGAACCACCCTCGCAGCCCATGGACTCCCTCCCCACCTAAAAACCCCAAACCATCTGTTAAACCATGACACAAGATTTACCTGTGCCAGACAAAACATTTCAGGCCTTGGGCAGGAGTTTCTTTTAAATGAAGTTTGTGAAGAACATCCTGACAGTGGTTGAACCTTAGAGTTGTATATTCAGTAGATCAATAATAGCTGGTTTTTTACTATTTTTTTTTCATTTGGAAGGAAGATGAACCAGCTTCTTATGTTAGTGTATAGCATGCTATTTATATATAGGGTGGTGATTATAGTCAGATAAATATTGAGCTGATGAAGGAAAGTTCTCATAACACACCTGAGATGACGTCAAGTGGACTTATTTATTTATTTATTTATTAAATGTAATTTTCTAAATTACAGAACTTGAGACAGTGAAAGTAGCTTGTAGAACTGCACTACAGTAAGTTAGACTTGTAAATTAGGCTTGATTGGTTCATGTTCCTTAAGAAATAGAGGTTGGCAATTGTTCAAAGAGTTTTGGAATGACTGGCACAGAAAAGCAGAAGATCTGGCAAGAATAACCCTCTGCAAATAGTGAAGTTGTTGTGGTTTTTCTCCTTTGTGCAGCTGTCAGGGAAGTCTGCTGTTGGATTATTTGCTCATAGAGAATTCAGATGTTATTACTCACTTTTGAAGAGTTTATGATGACCCAATACAAGCCATAAATACGTAAATATATGGTCAGCAGTAATATTCCATAAGTGCAGCTCAGTCCTATAAAATGGTGTTAACAGTGTGAATTAGCATAATGTGATGGTTTCTTGGGTGATTGGCTTGCCAAACCATAGAGCTGTGTAAGTGTTCCTACAAAACCTGTTTTTCACTACAGCTGTTCCCTGGGCTGTCTTCTGTGGTTCATATGGCATGTTTGGGGTTTTAGCACTTTGGGATAGAAGTCGTTGGCCAAACGGAGCCTGGAGTTGTGATAAAACAATTGCTTCAGCCTTTGGTTAAGCATCTGTATTGCTCATGAGCGTGCCTGATGGGTGTGATCTGTTCTTTCCTTCTTTTACAGCGATCGACACCATACATCCAGTGCAATTCCTGTTCCAAAGAGACAGAGCTCTAGCTTCGGCAGATTGGATATTGGTTTTTCCAGTGGGCTTCCTTCTCCAGATAAAGGACTCCGAAAACGAGCCAACACAGGAAGCGAGAGACTACAGTACAAAACTCCTCCTCCTAGTTACAACTCTGCTTTAACACAGCCTGTTGCTGTCACAGCCTGTGTGGGAGAGCTGGATAAAAAACCTGGACCCATATGTTCTTCCTTGGACACCTCTATGGACTCCTCCAAAAGAAATACCAAAAAAGGCCAGGACTTGTGCAGTAGTTTAAATGGAGAAAATGGAAGCCTAAACAATACCCAGGACAGGCAGGAACCTTTCCTAGGACGTTCTAGTGCAATAAATGGGGCGTTTCTGCCTGGCGAGTGCTCTGGCACCATGAACAACAAGCAGCCCTGTGAGTTTCAGCCCCCGCTCAACCCCGTGCTCTGCTGCACCGTGGAGCAGGCAGAGGAGATCATGGGTATGGAAGCGACAGGGTTCAGCACAGGAGATCAGCTGGAAGACTTTACCTCCATCCCAGTGGAACATGCTGTAGCGGTTGAGTGTGATGAACAAGTCCTAGGGGAGTTTGAGGAGTTCTCTCGAAGGATCTGTGCACTGAACGAGAACATGTCCAGCTTCCGCAGACCTCGCAAAAGTTCGGACAAGTGAGCTCGCACGGAGATTTGATAGCAGACATTGAGGTGAAATCAGTGATCTGGAATAGAAATAAAATTGCACTTATTCTTTATATTAATTATGAAAATAAAAAAGCTTAAAGTTGTTCCTATGGTGTTAGACAAATGGACTTGAGCACAATAACACAGGATCATGGTGTATTCACAGCCCAGGTAACTTCATTCTGCTTTAAGTCCTTTTCTGTCTGGTATTTATAATCTGTTGAAGGTTTTGTGGGGTTTTTTTCCTAGGGCATTGGAATCCATTTATAAAGGCTTTTCTGAAAACAACTTCTAGTGATGATCAGCCCCTTCTATGAATGTTTGTTATGTTCTTAATTATTATTTAGAGTTAAATTTATTTTAATCCTTTCAGAAGAAAAACCCTTTAATTTAATATATTTTTATGGTAAGATGTCTTTACATTCTCCCATGTACTCCTGTGTTTGCTTGAGCAGTGTAGTCAGTATTAGAGAAATACCATGAATTTGGTACAATTGGACAACTTTATTTTGGCTGTGCTCTGTAGCCTTTGAAGTTCTAGTTTGCACTGAGGAATCTTCACTTGGCAGTGTGAACTTGCCAGAGAATGAGCACCTGTGTGATTTTTTTGCAGTTTCCTTGCACCTGGTTAATCAGAAATGACATTTGGGGGTTTTTCCACTCCTCTTTTCCTCCAAACTTGCTCTTCCTACCAGTGGAAACCTTGAGGAGTTAACCACCTCTAAGGTTCTGTGTAATAATCTCAGCCTGACCATTCCCCACTAGGCTGGGCACAGATCTCATTAGTAGAGACTTAATGAACCCAGTACCAGCATGAGGTTCAGCTGCTGTCCTCCAAGGTGTGCAGTGGGGACAGTGTGCCCTGAGACACTTCAGGCATCTTCCAAAAAACCCAGACTGGGAATGAAGCACTTTGGAATTAGGTCAATGTGTGGAATTGCTCCATCCTCTGTGAAAAGGAGGCACTTAACATTATTCATCTGAATTTTTATTTTTTTAACCATCTATATGTTGAGGGAAGAAACTTCCAGTGGTTTGCTGGAGGAGCAGTTTGCTCTTGGGTCGGTTACCACTGCCACATGTGTTCAGCTGCACTAATGAGAAAGCAATTTGCAGCCTGCTTTGTGATTCCTGGTATGTATTTCAGTTTGGATTTCATTGCTCTTGCTTTCTATATTGTATACCCAAGAATCTGAGCTCAGTTGGGAGCTCTGAAATATAAAAGTATATAGCAGAATAAAAATACTTCATCTTGTCTGGCTTTTTTTCTCTCCCTGGTTTATGTTTTCTTTTGAACCCACAACCTAGTCTTTTCCTAACTTCACTGTAAGGCTAGCTGAAATTAACTTTTAAAAAATATGGATATGTATAATCTCAGCTTTCTGTTGTCAAAAAAAGATGTGTTTGTGAGAACCAGTATACATAATAGCACTGTTCTAGAATATGCATTTTTCCAGGTAACACCTTAATGATTGCATTAAAACTATATTCACATTTCTTCAGTTAGCTTTTAATGGTTGTGTCCACAGTTGAGTGGTTGGATAGAGCCTCTCTGCAGCAGTTTGCTGGCTTTGGTCTGTCCCAGGATGATGGGCTAGATGGGAGCACTTGGAGACCTTGATTTTGAGACACTGAACATGATTTCATGTTCAGTACAAAGTTGGACACATCCATGAATATCTTCTCCCCCAGATTAGCTCCTCTGTTCAAACCTCATGAAAACTTCCCCAAAGGAAGTGCTGCAGAAACTCAAAGCACTGCCATCATCTTTGGAAAGGAATGGGTAGGAAGCTCTTGCTGTCCTTTGGCATAGAGAGGGAGAAATAAACACCTGAAAGAACAGCACTTCGTAGTGATGAGCGTAAGATAGGCTGTCCTGGGCCCTGTGCCATCTTCTGATACCAGTACAATTTCAGGTGAAATTTAGTAACTTTAGGTCAGTTTTGCACCCTGTGGGATGGGGTCTGGCATACTTGAGGCAGCACAGGCCTGTTTGTGCACACACTCGTGTTCCTGCATAACAGAAAAACATCAGCTTGTGTGGGATGGTGACTTTTCAGAGCAACCCAAAGAGTAGTTGTGAAGTCACTGCGTTTCATAGGGGAACATGGCAATTTAGCAACATGTGAAATTAGGTTTGTACAGCATCAGTGGGACTTTTTTTTTCCATTAGTTCTTTATTTCTCAGGTTGCACAAACCAAATGAAGTCTAGTTCTCCTACCCAATGTTGTGTGGCTGTTCCTGTTTAACCCTTGTAATTGGTAATGTGCTAAACACTACGGTTGATTTTTGCATCTGTTGCACAAAGCTGCTCAGATGGGCTTTCTATGGATTATCTTTAGTTAGCCTTAAATTATCCCTGTGTTTCTCTTCCACTTCTGCCACTTTCCATGTAGCAGGTGGTGTGAGGTGGGACAGCATCACAGGGCTGATGGAGCATTGACCAGCTCCTTGTGGCTGTCAGGAAGGGGGTTGTACAGACTGCAGCTGTGTCATAGCTTTCTCCTTTTGGTGTTTATTTTTTTCAACCCCTGTAAATTACTTTGGAAATAGTGTAGTGGAAGAGAACCAAACAGGAGGTTTGAGGGTGACATAATGGATCACAGTGTATGTTCAATTTTCAAGAGCCTTTTGGGGCCTGCACAGCTGTGGCACTTAAAAGTCTGCAACTGTCTTCAAATTAAGAAAGCATTTCATTGCAATCTCAATCTAATCCTTCATTAGATATCCTTAAGATTTTTGAGCATATTAGTTTTGGAATATCAGATCCCACTATATTTTTATAGCAAGCACAACAGCATTGGTTTATCCTTGCTTGACCAGGTATTTAAAATAAGCGAGACCAGAATATCGCATAATAAATGACACATTTAAACTATGTTGGCAATTGCAGGAAAGCTCATGTCTTTATAAAATAAAATTGATTTGTATCTCTCAACTTGTGTGTCTTCTTCAATGGCTCCTTTGTGTTCGTTTCCTTTATGAGCCTGGTTTAAACCCCAGTGGCTTCCCAGCCCCAAAACTCCTTGGCTTATTGTTCATCAAATCAATATTGCTTCCAGTGTGAATGGGTGGGCAAGAAGACTTGCCTGAAGGACTGACTGCCTTGATGGGTCCAAATCCTGTCTCAGAAGAGCTGGTACTGCACTTCTTTTTCATGCTTCTCCCCAAAAGATGGCGTGCAGCTAGAAAAATAGCTCCAGCCTACACTGGGGCTGGGATTAAACTGGATTTGTAGACATTTATGGGTAGTGGAAATACTGTGTTCCTTCATCAGGGAAGCACTGCTACTTGTCCAGCACCTTATGTGATTCCAGCTAATCCTCAACATAGAATCAGCCCAAAATGCTGATGTGCACCTTGAACAGGAGTTGGCTGCATGAGTCTTGGCAGGAGTGTGTCTGCAACTCATGAGTCTCTGGTGGGAAGCAGTGAAATGTGAAGAGCTACAGGGACTCTCCAGGCATCATTAGGAGGTTTTTTGGGTTAGTTTTTTTCCTCCTACCCAGTCTGTCTATCAGTAGAGAGTAAAAACCCAGGGCATCATCTCTATAGTCCAGGAGCTGAAATGGGAAGATACAGGAGAGAAATTTTACTTTAAGCTATCTTACAATGTTGAACAGCCTTACTGAAATATAATTGCCTGAAAGTGAGGAATAAGGAGTGGAAAGAATAAGATGGAGGTACTGCTGGAAAAGTGGACTTAATCTAGGTAAACCTTGGGTTATTCTGTGTCTTATTGGGTCACCTTTCAAATGCCAGAGAAGGTATGTCTGCTTGCTGTCTGCATTTTGACCTTTTCCAGGTGGAAGTGTTTTATTGTGCTCTGTCTGCTCTGAAATGGTGTGGCATAGCTGGTATCTCTGGGCAGCCATGAGCACCTCCAGTCTGCAGGCAAGCTGTTCTTAATGCCAGGTGAAAAAATATTTTCCATGGGAAAAAACATTCATGAATCAAATCTTTTAATTGCTCATTATTTTAATTTCACTTTATTTTGTATATGGTAAATCGCAACAATAGGTTTACAATTTTTCATTAAACAGTATGAAAGCTTTTTTACCCTACAGTAACTGTGAGATGTCATGTCTGCTGCTGCTCAATTTAGTGTTGATTGTATTGCATTGACTGGCTCAACAGATGAATCTGCAGGACTCTTCAGTCTTGCTTTACTAGGTTACTTTATTAGAATCATAGAACAGGCTTAGAAGGGATGTTCAACATCATCCAGTTCCACCTCCTGTCATGGGCAGGACACCTCCCACTAGACCTGGTTGCTCAGAGCCCCATCCATCCTGGTCCTGAACACTTCCAGGGATGGGGCAGCCCCAGCTCTTCTGGGCAACCTGTGCCAGGGCCTCACCACCCTCACAGGGAAGGATTTTTTTCCCAATATTTCACCTAATAATCTCTGGCAGTGGAAGGCCATTCGCTCTGGTCCTGTTATTCCAGGCCCTTGTTCAAAATTCCTCTCCAACTCCTTTGGAGCCCCTTTAGGCACTGGCAGGGGCTCTAAGGTCTTCCTGGAGCCTTCTCCAGGCTGAAGAATGCTATTTCTCTTGATTTTTTCTCATGGCAGAGCTGCTCCAGCTCTCAGAACATCTTTTGCTGACGGTGCTTGAACTGTGAGTTGAGCCTGGCCTTCCATGGGTCCATCTGGCCAGCTGCCTTCTGTAGGGTGTTTCTTATGTCTCTGTTAAAAAGGAGTTTGCAAATCAGGTTGTATGGTCTTGTCTCACGTGTTAAGGGAAACCATGGATGAGAACCAACTGGCAACTCCTGGACTGCCATAGCGTACATACCCTTATATAAAACAGATGTACAAACATAGAACACTCCTACCTGCCTCAAAATTTCATGCAAAATGCATTTATTTTGAAATACAGCAATAAGGTAGTTCAGTCAGTTAAGCTGCATGAGAATCTGTAAACCATGAAGGTGCAGAGTTGGTACAGGTAGAAAACCTGCCAGCCCAAGCTCTGTGCTTCTGCCAGGCACAAGGGTGTGTGGTTGTACCTTGTGGACAGGGCAGGCAGAGGAACTCCTGCTCCTGGGGAGACATTTCTCTCTTCATGCTTCATAGGGAAGGTGGCAAAATGGTGACCTCATGATGGATAGCTGGGTTATCTATCCCTACCCAAATCTGAATCCCAGCAGTATCTATTGTTGACTGTTCTACAGTCTTTTTTGGACTTCTCCTTTCAGGAAGGCACTATCTAGCTGGCCAGTTGATTGCGGCCAATACTGCCAATGCTAAGTGCATTTATTTTTGTCTGAGATCTATACATGCTACAAGCAAGGCAATTTTTTGAGAAGAAAATCTCCTTTTCCTTACAGGGTGTCTCTGAAGGAGGATGTGCACGGAATTCCTTGTCCTTCCTTGGTGGAGCTCTGCTGCAGAAAACCATCTGTCTCTTTTTTCAGCCCTCGCTTTTCTGGTTTTTCTTTCAGGAGTCTGGTTTTTCCAGCACCAGTTGTGTTGTGTGCTCAGGCAGGACACCATCAGTTCCTGTGCAAGAGAAGGATAAAAGCAATTGTATTGTGGTTTTCTGCAGTCTGGGAACACCTTCTTTAAAATCCTCTGGGCAGGTTGAAAGTTACCTGGAATTCTCTAAAAACATTCCTTATTTTCTGTTTCTCAGTTACATTTGTAACCGCAAAAAAAAATTACTTGTTTTGGAAAGAGATTGATAACTTCACATATTTTTCAGATGGTCTTGAAAGGCAAGTGCCCTATGGATTCTGTATGGCTTCTCCACCTACTGATGTCTGTCACATCTCCCTTTGTCCTGTGTGGGTGTTGGTCTCTTCTGTCAGGGAATAAGTGATAGGACGAGAGAAAACAGGATCAAGATGTGCCACAGGAGATTTAAATTTGATGTCAGGGAAACTTTTTTCCCCCAAAGTTGTTGTCCAGCACCAGCACAGGCTGCCCAGGGCGATGGTGGAGGCCCCATTCCTGGAGGGGTTTAACAGATGTGTACACGTGGCACTTGGGAACTTGGGTTAGGGGTGGCCTTGGCAGAACTGGGGGAACAGGTGGACTTGATCATGGAGAGCTTTTCCCACTGTAATGATTCTGTGATTCTGTGTCTGTTCAGAGTACTGACTTGGGCAGCTAAAATCTCTTGAAACTGCAGCATCTTCTCATTTAATTCCTTGGTGAGTTTAAGCATGTTCAACCATGTTCCTGCTGCACATTTTTACCATTTACCTGATTTTGTTCTAACATCTCACCTTTGGATTTCATTTTCCTCATCTACCAGATGGACCCCTCCTTCCACAGATCACCTTCCTTGGACTTTGAACACTGATACAGGGCAAGTGCAGGTCCACAACCTGTGGCAGCACTCATTACCTTTGCCTCCAAGTGTGCCTTTAACAGCCTTTTCCCCTGAGCTAGCAGGAAATGTTCTCATGCTGGAGTGAGCAGAGGGCCCTGGCGGGCTTGGCTCAGTGTTTTTATAATGATAACTTTGTCAATAATGCATAGTGTGACAACAGAAAGTAGTTTGGCTACCCTATTGTCCATTGAGGAGGCTTGCTAAATTGGGGTAGGATTTGTCCTGGGTGATAATTCCAAGATGATGTCAGCTCTGCTGGGAACTTTAGGGGCCAAAGAGGGAAGGTTTAATCCTCCCTGATGTTAGCCAGATATCAGGTGCTGGAGTGTGTGGGTTTGCTCTGCGCAGCAAAGCTTCCAGCCTCAATGAAAAGTGTTGCTGTCCTGAGCAGAGTTTGTCTAGCTGAGGAGCAGTGGAGTAGAGGAACATTTTTCATGCTCTTTGGCTGAGCATCTTGAAACTTGTGCCTCAGCTGTGATTTTCAGCATAGGATAAACAAGCAAAACAGACACCAGTGATCATTCTCTACCTGCCAAAACAAATCAGTCCCAAAACTTTCCATAATTTTCATTACAAGCCTGTCCAGCCCCAGTACAGGCTGCCCAGGGCAGTAATGAAGTCCCCATTCCAGGAGAGATTTAAAAGCTGTGTGGATTATGGCACTTGGGGACAAGGTGGTGGGTTTTGCATGCTGTAGGATTGGTTGGAGTTGATCATGTTAGTGATCTTTTCTGACCAAAATGATTCTGTGAAATACCTTCTTCCCTGACAAAACCACTGTGAAACAGGTGTGACTTTAGTTTGACCTAATGTCCTTCACTTTTATTTTGGTGCTAATGTAGTTAGTGCAAGTGGAGCAAATTAGAGGCTCAGGAATGTGAATCACACAAGCAGTCACTGGAACAGAGGAGAGGAGGAGGAGCATGAAGTTTCCAAGGGTGATTTTCAATGACTTGGCTAGGACAAATGCTTCCAACCTAAGATTGTTCCCAGTGATTGGCAGCCAGAAGGAGGAGCAGGCAGAGGATGGAGATGACCAGCTCCTCATGCTGCTGAGTGTTTGCAGGGACGAAAAGAGGCTGCAAGTGCCCTGCAAATGGTAATTCACAGGGTGAATGGCCATGGTCTGCCAGATGACTGCATGTGTGCATGTGCAAGGCAGAGAAGTTCAATGCTCCCTCAAAGCAAATGAAGTTCTGGTCTTATCCCCAGATTCACCATAAACAGGTTAGAGAATTATGGGGTAGAGTTATAAGTAAAGGTTTCTATTTGTTTTGTTTAAATTTTTGTAAGACTTCAGTCCTACGATCTTTGGTCGGAAGAACCAAACTTCACCTTCTTTTTCTCCAAGTATTTTTTCCATCCAGCTAACTACAAAATGTTGAGAGTCTCTGTGAGAAGAATTTAGGAGGAAACTTTGGGGAATATGACATCAATTAGGGAGAATACCAAGAATAATAACATTAGCACCTACTGAATAGAAACTTCAACAAAACCATTTATTTAGAGATGGTGTGTATTTGGACAACACTCTCACACCCTTGGTTGGTCTTGATGATCCTTATGGGCCCCTTCCAGCTCAGGATATCCTATGATTTGCATTGGATTCTTCTCATCTAGCTTGAAATCATTTTAAAATCTGGCATGTGGCTTGTACCTGGGATTTCAGGTTCTTCTGAGCATCCCTTGGTAGGACACCTTTTCCTACCCCTGTGTGATGGTGTGACCCCTCTGTGGATGTGAGTGTGAGCTTCCTGCCCTGCGTGCCCCCTGGGTGCTGCTGGGTGGGTGCAGTGAGTAGTGGGCAGCAGAGAGAATTAGCTCTCACTTCTGAGTGATGATGGAGCATAAGAAATGAATGAAGTTCCCCAGTTTTCCAGTCCAGCCTCCCGATTTCCACATGAATCCAGGCTGATGCAGGAGTGTGGATGAAATCCCAAGCCCAAGCTGTCAGCAGCCCTTGGATGTGCCTGGAAAGGAAGATGTGTTATCCCTCTTGCCCCTGTGCACCTCTCCTCTGGCATCCCATGCTCTGGACTAATTCTTGTATGCCTTTAGCACAGGGGCTGGGATCTTGTCCTCACCTGTGTCTGGGAGGATGGGAATTGTGATTGCATCTGGCACTTCAGGCTCCCAGAGTGACACAAGTGGCTGTGACTTAGATGGGCACTAATAGGGGAATTTAGCCTCCCAACATATCTGAGCACTCCAGAACTCTTTGGGCAGCCTCTAATGAAGCCTTTCCAGCCAAGGAAATCATGTGCGAAGCAGGAAAGGTGCTGGGGAGAGGATGAGGGGGCTCATCTCCTAGACATAGTATGTTTGTGCAGTCTTAGCTGTACAGTCTTAGCTGTTATATTTGCACATTTATATTTGCAATATAAATGAAAGCTATGCTAGTCTTTATCTGGTGAATTTCACTCTGGAATTCCTGACAGGTGACCCCAGGATCCAGCTGCATTCTCTCAGAGCTTATTTTTGACATTGTGATCCAAATTGACGTTCAGTGCTTGAATGTACAATAAGTTCATTACAGCTAAACCCTCCACTCAGGGATTTCCTGCTGGTAAGTGTTGGAAAAATCAGGATTCCTAGTGGTATCAGACTTAAAACCTTTACAGATAAAATTCAGGTTAGCAAGTTATGCCAAAATATTTTTGGACCCAAAGTTAAACTGTCTTTAGCCCACTCCAATGGTGCCTTATCCTTCCTTGTCTTATCCTACCTCTTCCTGCCTGGGACTGGAGGCAGAGGCACCAGCCATGCACAGCTCCTGAACAGGGTTTTGGTGCTGCTCTCAAGGGGAGCTCATTAAATTGCAGCAGATCAATCCACAGTCCTATGGCTAAGCACATTTCTCGAACGTGTTTTTGCAACTTAAAGTGTTTCCTCTTGTCCCTCTTTCTAATGAGCATGAGAAAAATCCCATGCAGGATGGGAATCTCAACCTTGGATCACAGCTCTGCCCCTTTAATCTTGTGTGAATAACTGAGCACTGCAAACTCTTTCTCCCACAGAAAGGGTTGCAGTTCATCAGGTGGAAGTTTGAAGGCTTTCCTGAATAAAATACAAAGGAATGTCCCGTGAGGAACTACTGTACAGCCAAGGAGAATGGACCTTTGCCCAGCTGTTCAGCACATTCTGTAGCTTTTCCCAAGAATTGCATCTTCCAACCCCTGCCTTTCCACCCACAAGACCCACAAAATTATGCACTTAGCAAGTGGAGGAGGAAGCTCTTCACCCAACACGTTGGTCTTTGCCTTTCATCATTCCTCTTAAATGGTGAATCACAGAACTATTGAGCTTGTTTAGAGGGCTTTTAAGCCCTCTAAGATCATCAAGTCCAACTAATCCCCAACAAACTACCAAGGCCACCGTTAACCTATGTCCCCAAGTGCCACATCCAGGGATGGGGACTCTACCACTGCCCTGGGCAGCCCTTGCCAGGGCTGGACAACCTTTCCAAGGAATGAACTTTCCCAGTATCCAACCTAAACCTCTCCTGGCACAACTGGAGGCTCTTTTCTCTTGTTCTGTCCCTTGTTCCCTGGGAGAAGAGCCTGACCTCCACCTGGCTGCACCTTCCTGTCAGGGAGTTGTGGAGAATGAGCCTCCTTTTCTTCAGTTTGAGCCCCACGAGCTCCCTCAGCCCTTCCTGGTGCTGCAGCCTCTTCCCCAGCTCTGTTTCCTTCCCGGGACATGCTCCAGCCCTTTGGTGCCCTTTGGTGCTGGGAGGGGCCCAGAAGTGCCCCCAGGGCTGGAGGTACCTCAGCAGTGCCTGGAACCCTGCCCTGGTGCTGCTGCCACACACTGCTGGTACAGGCCAGGTGCCCTCGGCCTCCTTGCCCACTTGGGCACACCTAGGTTCATTTCCAGCCCTTAATCAAAGTGAAGGAAGAAGACAAAGCTTGGTGGGCATTTGCAAGTCCTACATTTGCTTTTGTACTCTGCCACAAAGCTCCTCAGTTAAGTCTCCTGACACAGAGGAGTCTCAGGGGCACCATCAGAGGTGTCAAAGCACGGAAATATTCCAGGGATGTGGGTGCTCACACTCAATCTGAAGCAGGGCAGGGTGTGTTATGTCCATAAACAGAAGCATCTGGGTTGCTGCTAACCTTTGGTGGAGACCAGGAAGTTTTTCTCCAGCCTTCACTGCCCTGCTGAGATGCTGATGAGGGGTTGTCTGAAGAAGCTGTGTTGCTGAAATGCCCAGATTTCCTTCCCAGGCCAGTCAAAATAAAGAGCTTGGATTATTTTCTGCATTGGCTCCCAGTGCTGACACCTCTCTGGGGATGGTGCTGGAAGGGCCAATGTGCAAATGCCCTCTGATGACAGGCCCAGTAAACACCTCCTCGGGCTGAAGAAGTGAAAAATGACAGTAATTTCCTGCCCACGCCAACCACACAGATATGTTCCCCCATGAAGTTTTATGAGTCTGCAGAGCCTGGAAATGTATTAAAGGTAGAAAGGGCTAATCAGTGGAGAGAGAAAAATTGATTGAGAGGAAATTAATGGTGTGGAACTCTGTGGAAATTTAGAAATTCCTCTGAAGACCCAGGGCGTGATTGTGACCTGACCCAGAGAGGTGGCAAAACTTCATTCGATCCAAGGTCACGGATTTACAGAGCCCCTTGCAGAGACTTTGACACACTAAAAGTGGGCAGGAACTGATGCAGAGTGTGGGCACAAATCAGACGGATGTCCGAGCACTGGCGTTTCCCTGCCCTAATGATAGAATGAGTCTCTCATAATTATCATGGGTTTTGTGGGGTCTCATGGCAAGAGACCCCTTCAAGACCATCCCAGTCACCAGAGGCTGCCTATGCCCTGCTCATTGGTGAGTTGTCACAGACATCTTTTATGAAAAATCCTTTCCTTAGGATTTTTCCTCCTGAGAAGCTGAGAGGCCTCAGGAACAAA
>JAWWMS010000001.1:14833624-14846032 GCA_035048045.1 Chlorospingus semifuscus
GTGGAATGCAACAGGTGCATCTGTGATTGGTCTCATAGAGTTGTTTCTAATTAATGGCCAATCACAGTCAGCTGGCTTGGACTCTCTGTCCGAGACAGAAGCTTTTGTTATCATTCTTTGCTATTCTATTCTTAGGTAGCCTTCTGATGAAATCCTTTCTTCTATTCTTTTAGTATAGTTTTAATTGTAATATATATCATAAAATAATAAATCAAGCCTTCTGAAACATGGAGTCAGGTCCTCCTCTCTTCCCTCAACCAAAAACCCCTGTGAACACCGTCACAGTGAGTCTTCCAGTGAAGGGCAGAGGAGGGGATGTCTCACCCTGTTTCAGGGCACATGCACTTACAGCCATGCATTTTCAGATGTCCTGGCTCCAGCCCAGAGGCTGAGGCACATGCAGGGATGTGTCTTAACCCTGCCTCCTTCCTACACCTTCCATCCTGAGCAGCCAAACCTGGTGGTTTTCCAAGGGCTGGATCTCTTTCCAGCTGTTCCAGGCCTCAGGTCCCAGCTCTTGTATTCTCAGTCACCTCCCAGAGCCCTGTGCTCATGCTGCAGTACCAGGCACAGGCAGTCTGGGTTTGGTGGGGACTCGAGGCACGAGCTGCTTGCCATGGGCCAGACAGGGTGGGGTGAAGCAGCATCCTCTGTGTAAGAGCCCCAGGAAAAACAATCCTTCTGGGATGGCTCTGCTGCTCTTCCACTGTGAGGGATTTCATTGATGCTGAGGAGTCCAAGCAGAGGTGCAAGGGAGAACATAAATGGGAAAAAACAGTCAAAATGGAATAAAAAAAAGAGGAATACTCTAATTTTTGTATAGGTTGTGGTCAAACTATTGCCTTCAACTTGCCAAAATGCTGAAAAATATGGTAATTGCACTGAGTATGATCACACAACTTTTGTGAAACATTGAGTGGCTGACTCTTAGGAAAGAAAACACCTTTCTTCTTTAATGTGTCATTTGAAAATTGCAGAAAGAAAAAGATTCCTTTTGAAGCATCTAATTTCACCTATGGGGAGACAATAGACATGATCTAGTTGAAGGTGTCTCTGTTCATTGCAAGGGGGTTGGACTAGGTGACCTTTAAAGGTCCCTTCCAACCCACATCTTTGATTCTTGGATTTTCCAAACTGAGGCAACCTTGGCTTTTTGCAATTCCACTGCAAGTTTTCTAGAAGAACTCATTACTGACCTTGTTGTTAATCTTCTTGTGGGTTTTTTTTTTTTTGTGAGAAACATCCCTATATCACACCTACATTTCCCCTCAAGGATCTTCAACTGCTTTTGAGACAAAGGCAGGTTTATTATCTCTGCTTTAGAGACGGAGAAAACAAGATGTATAAATGGGATTGGGCTGGCGTGATGGAGTTTTTTACATCTGGACTAATTGCTCCCTTTATTGTTTCTGGAGAGAAACAGACACTCTTACTCATTACTTCCCAATACAGATGATTAAAATAGGTCAGGTGAGCAGCTTCAACATATTTATGCAGTGTTTGTGATGGACATCTACAGGGAGAGGATGGGGGGAGTAGAGACAGCCTCTCTAGGATATTTTTTTCTCTTTAACTCCCATGCAAGATGCTTATATCTAAATAGTCACAGGCTCTTTCCTGTCCTAGTATATGATGATGGATAGATAACCTTCCTCCATAAAAATATACATAATTAAGGGTAAATTTTTCATTGTCATCTCCAGCTTGTGTTGAACAATTTATTTTCCTCCTTTTTTTTTTTTTCCCATGGAATATTGTTGTGGGTGAAGAGATCTGATCTATGTCCAACATAATATTCTTGGATGGTTTTTTTGAGTAATGACACTGTTATTGTACAACCTCCAGCAGGGACAATTTGCAAAGTGTTGTGAACTTTTGAAAATGACCTGACAACAGCTCTCCAATGAGAGTGGTTTTACAGGGATCTGTTTCAGTTCCACAGGGCCTGGAAAGAGGGAGGAAAAAAAGGCATCAGAGGTCTGTGCAAACTGCCCTTCAAGTTTGAAAGAGACCTTGTTTCTGCTGTGGAGCACCCACAGTGGATGCATCATTCTCTTTGGGGCATGAAAAGCTCCAGGTGCTCAGTGTTTTTTTGAAATAGTCAAAACCCAGAGCCACAAGGTCACCTTTATGATTTTCTCAGAAGGTTTATCTACACCCATCACCACCTGTGAACACAGATCCAGCAGACTCGTGCCCAGAAGCTGCAGAGACCTTCTGGATAAGAAGAAAAACACATGACTGTAGATGCTGTTGCCTCCCTTGTGGGCACACAGTTCCTCTGGGCCACCAAGACTTTGCTTTAGTCCATTTTCTCCCAAATTTCCTGTAATGAGAAACAGGTCCGATCACCACGAATTCAGGTGAGACCTGGATGCAAACTGCTGCTGTAACAACTGAAATCTTCATGATGTAGCATGGGCTGGTCTGGTGTACCCAGGAGTTATGGTGTGATTCTTACTTGCTGGGATTCTTAGAAATTAATTTCTTCCTCCATGTGGGGTTTGAGTCCCCTGAGGGGCGGAATGGAGAAGGTGAATGTTCAGAACCAAGATTTACTCCACAATCCCATGGCAGAAAGGGTTAATGTGGGTTAATCCTGTGTCATCCTGCCAAGAGTAACAGCAACAAGAGAAACTGGCTGTGGAGTCAGGGTCAGATGGGGTGAGACCCTCTTGTTGAGGTGCTTTGATGGTCACCAAAGGGTTTAAAGAGAGGTTTTGCTGTATGGATGGAATGAGGAGACTGCAAGGGAGAGGAAGAGCAGGTTCGTGGTCAGCTGGTGTGGAGGAACCTTCAGAGGTGTGGTGGCACCCAGAGTGGCAGGAGCACTGATACCAGCACCCTGCAAACACCAGTGGTGTGAGGATGGATGGGTTCTCTGTCTGTAGCAAAGCAGGGGTGGGAAGCATCAGCTGGGGAGCCGTGCTGGGCATTCTGCCAACACTGTGTGCTGTGTGCCGCAGCTCTGGGCCCAGGGGCGCTCAGCCTCCTTCCTCTGGTGCCAGGCGATGCTGAGGGTCTGTCAGCGTGCAATTAGCAGGGTCTGGTCACCCTTCTCACCTCACCTGCTCTCAGTGGCCTCTCCTGAGTGTGACAGGGAGCGGGGCCCAGCCAGGCTCTGTGGCCAAATGCCAGGCCCTGCTGGCACACAGCAAAGCTGGTACAGCCACAATGAGGGGAAATGGCTGCCTCATTAATTACAGGGGGTTACACAGGAGGAACCAAGGACAGGGACGAAGGAAGCCATCTGGACTGGCAGATCAGGTGATTGGAATTCTCCCCAAATGGCCTGAATCCTCTTCACCATATTTTAACCATAGGAGCCCCATGCTGGCATCCACCTCCCAGGAACCTCTGTCCATGATATCCCTCCATCCAGTGAGGCTAAAAATTGGGCCTACAAGAGACACATCAAGTTCACCTGGACTCCCAAAGATGTGTGACCAACAATCCCTTTCTCCCTGCTGAACAAAATTATGTCCTCACTGCATTCCCTTGAAATGAGCCCTTCTGCCTTTGTGGTACCAGGCTCCTCTGCAAGCAGTAAAGTTGACTTGAACCATTATTAAAATAATACAGAGACCCCAGAGGATCTTTACCCAGGAGATCTTCAACAATTACTGCCTCTAAGGCTGTTGCTACTTGACTTGAACCAGGGTTTCTCCTGCTATCTGAGTGCTGGAGCAGACCTCAGGTCTGTTCCCACAGGGCTGTGAGTGCCATGTGGCTTAATTGTCCTTGATATTTTTCTGGTCTTGTCAAGGGTTTCCTTAGAAATGTTATATAGCTGAGAAAGAGTTTATTATTTGCTGTCAGGGGGAAAATAACACCAAGGCATCTCTGAAGACATCTATAACGTATCTGTGTAATGTGAAGGTTAAAATAAATCAGTAAAAAAGCCATTCTCTTGAGGGCCGTATACTGTAAAATATTTCATCAGAAGGCCTGGATATTATTGCACTTGCAATTAATCTTCTTGGTTATAGCACAGCTTGTTTTCTCCTGCCACATTATCTTTCTCTGTTTTCAGCAGCCACTAGATGTCAGGGGGAAATTCTTTTGGCAATGTTTTTGAGAAAATTCCTGTCTAAGTTGGAAGCTGCTGAGTTTCTTCATTCATTTGAGGTCCAAAAAAATGCCTGATATGGTTGGAAATGCCTTGGTACCTCATCTGTGCCCCAGCTTCTCCCCTTGGTTTGCAGCTGAAGAAGCTCTGGCAAAATGATAACCACAGCACTGACCATCCTTCACCCACTGCATGCAAGTCATGGATATTCTATTACTACTCCTGAATTTTGCCTAGGTTTAAACACTGGCTTGTGGAGCATTTGCAACCCTTCTGTTATCAGATCATCACGTTGCAAATATTTTGTGATTTGATTTTTATTATTGGAGTGAGTAGTTTTTGTTTGTGAGATGAGTGGTGGGGACAAATCTCGTATAACAGATAAATGCTTGCAAGGAGCCACAGCACCAAATGGACTTTGGGAGGCAGTGCTTGGGGAAGGCGATGGGAGAAGACACTTTGTGGGTGGTTCTTGCATGCAGGGAGACCACCTTGGTGCAGATGCTCCCCTCCTATCGTGTGCACCATCAGCATGAACCTCCTCCCCAGGAAGGGTCAGGCTCTTTTACAGAAAGAATCCAACAGGAAGGTGCCAGAGACCCACACATCACTCCTGTCTCGAAGAGTCATTGCAACACTTTTTTTTTTCACACAGGGAAAAGGGGGAACAAATGCAAACTGTGAGTCCCACAAAACAGAAACACTACTGAAATGTTTTCTTGTAAGCTCTCTCCTCAGCTGTGCACTCCTGACTCTTGAGCAAGAGCTGCCTGCTGGGAACAGCTCTGCCCCTCAAAGCAGTGACCTGCTGGAGAGGGCCAGCTCTCTTGTACAGGGTCCTGTCTGGGAAGAGAAGGCTTAAAGGTAAAAGGTTAATGCAGGAGGAGAGAGGGTCTCTGAAATTTGAAGATGACATAAATGCTCCTGCCTTTCATGTCCCCTGGCAGCCCTCTCTGCCCTTTGAATGCTTTTGCTTTTTAGCCCAGCCTGCTGCAAGTTCGAAGTGGCTTTTTCCCCTTGGAGAACAAGCGGTTTGGGAAATTTGGAAATTTGGTTTCTGCCTGGTTCATGGTGTATTTTGATCTGTAAGTTTCCTCCTAATGTGCATGGCTTTTCCATGGGAAACTGAGAATCACAGGATCATGGAATCATCTAGGTTGGAAAAGTCCTCTAAGATCCCTGAGTCCAACCATTAACTCAGCATTGCCAAGCCCAACACTTTAACCACGTCCCAAGTGCCACATCCACATGGCTTTTAAAACCCCTTCAGGGATGGTGACTCCACCCCTGCCCTGGACAGCCTGTGCCAGGGCTGAACCACCCTTTGAGAGAAGAAGTTTTTCCAAATTTCCAATCTAAACCTCTCCTGGTGCAACATGTGTCTTCTTTGGAGGGTATATATTTGAAGTGATGCAATATGCAATAGTTTTGCTGTGATGGAGAGAGGCTGCAGCCACAGACATGGTGCTTGGAACCAGAGATGCTTTCTAAACATAAATTATAGGTGTGACCCATGTTTCTTTTGTGCCATGGTGTTTACACCTTGTTGCAGCTCAGGCAAGGCTCATCTGTATCCTTCATCTAGCTGAAGAGGTTTCAATGTATTCCAAAACGATGAAGTGCTGAAAATTTGGCAGCAAATGAAACAAAACAATTTTTGCTCTTTTCTCTCTTCCTTACTGGAATGTCCTCAGCAAGGACAAAAATCTCATGGAAGTTTCTTGCAGAAAGACTTTATACCTACCATTACTGAGAACAGGATTTGGTTCCTCGCCTCCAGCCTCAACCTGTGGAACTCAGCCTTTTTCACCATAACAAATGCTTGTAAATGTGTGTAGGTGAACATTCTCTGTCCACCAGCACTGGTTTGAAGACAAGATGAACTGTTATTCTGTTTTCCCTTGTGGTGTGAGTCTGAGTGTTAGACCTACAGAGACTTCTTTTTTATGGAAGTTATACAGCAGAGCCTGTGGAATTTCGTTATTTTGGGCATCTTTGGGACAGAAGAAAACTCAAGACACCTCTTAGTCTAAATGTCTACACCAAGGACCATGCTGCCAGAAACACCCAGAGCAGAAATGAGTCCAGGCCTTTTCAGTGTTTCACTTCTGCCAACTTATTAAGTTTCCTTTGAAGCCAACCTAAGTTTGCTTTGCTGCAGCTGATGCCATGACAGTCACCACATTCCCTCCATGGGCTCCTTTCCTGTAGGCTGAGGAGACATTACTCCACCAGTCTTTCTTCTTAAGTGGTATTTTCTTCAGTCTCCTATAATTCTTGTTCTCCTGTGACCTTTTCCTCAGCTTGCCCACATCTGACTGCCTTTTTCACAGTGTTGCTGGTGTTTAAAAATGTTATGTCTCACAGCATGCCTGAAGAAGAGACAACTGCAAGAGGATCTTACCAATTCTCATTAATATCTTCAGGGCTGGTGTCAAGAGGATGGGGTCAGACTCTCTCCAGTGGTGCCCTGAGACACAACATGGGGCAACAGACCCAAACTGAAGGGCAGGATATTCCATCTGAATATGAGGAAAAAATCCTTCACTGTGTAAGTGACAGGGCACTGGTACAGGCTTCCCAAAGAGGGTCTGGAGTTTGCTCTGAAGATACTCAAAACCATCAGGGACATGACCTTCTCCAGGTGAGCCTGATTTATCAGAGGGATTGGACTAGATGATTTCCAGAGGTCCCTTCCAACCCCTACCGTGTTTCAGTTCTGTGATTCTGTGATATCTATAGTTGAGTTAAGATGAAAAAAGAGTGGATAAAGATGACCTGAAAAAGGCCTTATTTTTCTTAGGACTGATCTACTTCATGTCTATCATTGTTCTTTCTGGAATAAAGTGGCAAAATTTAGTTAAAGAGACTTTTTTTCTTCTTTCCCCCCCCTTCTTTTTTTTGCCCAGCCTCAGACAGAAGACAGTGATTGTGTCTGTTAACTGGCTTACACGGCACAGCTGATTTATTCCCCAAACATGAGATGCCTTCCCAGAGAATCAAAGATTTGTCTCACTGCTTGGACTTTCTGTACTTTTCCTGAAAACCAAATGAAAACCACAGTTCAGCAGAGGTTTTGACCAAAAAAAACCCAAAAAAAAAAAACAAAAACCCACCCAAAAAAACCCCCCAAAAACTCCCCAACAAACCAAAAGCAAAAGAACTGTTGTTCTGCTGCAGAATTCCTTGACCAGTTGGGATTCCTTCAAGAACAAATTTGACCTGGTGAATAGCTTCAATTTCAGGGCTATGCATATTCTCAGGGTCTTCAGTTTTCCACTTCTAATGCATGGTGCAGAGCAGGGAAAATTAAAGTTTCTAATGAGCTCCAAGTCAGCAGCCTGGGCTATATCCTGCAGCTTTCAGCTGATGAGGTGTTTGCAAAGGAACGACTCACCTGCAGCAAACACTGTTCAGTTTCCAAAATGCTAATTTATATAATCTTTGCTAAAGAAGCTGGGAAATAGGTGTCTCCTTCATCTGTATTGAAAGATGTTAGTGTTAGCATGTCAGCCCAGCAGCAAACAAAAAGGAAGAGCGTATCTTGGTCTTAAAGGAAAAAGAGGGGAAAAGTAACATCTATGTAGTCAACCATTCCTACAGATTTTGTTTAACACAGTTTATTTAATCTGACTGGTTAAATGCAAGCTTTAGTGCCCAGAGCATGCCTGGAGTATCTAAGGTACCCAAATGACCCTGAAAATGCAACAAAATGTGTATGAAAGGCCATTGTCCTTCTGCAGTGCCATCTGGAGCATGGATCAGGTGCTCTTTGGCCATCACAAGTGATTTAACACCTCTGCTGGGTAACAGTGTCCTGCTCCAGGTGAACAGGGCTCCAAATTCCACATTCTGACTGTCCTCTGCCATAATGGAAGCACAGGCACCACCATGCATTTGGTGACACCTTCATGAGGGCACTTCATGCCAAAGCTTCCCCATACATGACTGTCATGGTTGCCTCTGCATCTGATGTTATTTCCACTCCCTGCTCCAGTGCAGGAGGTATGGATAGGTCTGAAGGACAGAGGCTCTCTAATCTCAGTCCTGTCTTTTCTGAAATAGGTAGGACTTTTCTGCCCAAATTTAGTGTCTTTGATGTACTCATTGTCATCTGAATTCAGCATCCAAATGATTGCTACACTCCATGGGAAGGACCAGACTGACCTTGTCATTATTCATCCAAATAGAGGGAAAATCTTTGGGTCAGATGCTCTGTGCTTCACACCAGCCTCTTCCTTGCTCTGTAGCAGAATCCATGCTCCTAGTTCAACATCTTCATCTGTCTGCTTGTAGGCATCTAGTGCAAGCTGATGCTGTAGAGCATTCTCTTTGGTCTCCAGCTTCCAGCATAGGAGAACATTTGTGTCTTGTAGGTCAGGGGTGATACCTACTATCTCTTAAGTATTTATAAATGTACCATGCATTGATCTGACTACATTTCCATTGTGATTTCTTTGCTTCTTATCCTAATATCTTCCATTTATTCCATGTATTGTCACTTGAATTAGCCCTGATGGAGGAACAAAAGAAAACATTGCTGGACTGCCCCTTGACTTGAGCACAGGCTAACCACAGACTCAAATCACCATTTTCACTTTTTTTCCATCATTCCCAAGTGGCAAAGGTGAATAAATGGAAGGATGCTTGGCTGTTACTTTGGCCCCTGTCAAAGCCTCCTGGAAAAAATGTAACCTCTATTTCCTTATCTGTCACATAGCAAAGACAGTGTGTCTTCACCTGGGGTTTGCAGCAAATGGTTGTACATATTGTTGGGAGATATTTGAAGGAAAGGCACTACAGAGTTATTAAATAATCATGTTTACTGTGATTTCTCAAGTGGGTCCCCTTAACAACGTAGTGTGCAAGTAGTGTGATTCTAGCACCATATTTGACATCCAACTACCACCCTCCCCACATCCCTCTGGAGCTGAATGTCTTCTGGGCGACTTCATGGCACTGGAGGGTAGAGCACTCATGTGTGTCTTGTGTCATCAAGAGCACTTGCCTGCTTTTCTCCTTTGCTAGGCTGGTTTTCTCTCAGGAAATCCTCACAGTCTGGCGGAATTTGATCAAGGCAGGACTAAAATAAAGTTCTGTTGAGCTGTACTTCCAGAATTGCACAAGACTCTTCTTTCTGATGCTCTTGAATGCCAGCCTGTAAATTTGCAAGGGCAGAGGACAATACAGTGAGGAGACTTGGATTCTTAGCAACTTTCTTATTGAAGTGATTTATCTTTCTGGTCTCATTTACTTTCATTACTTTGAAGTTGGCCCTTTAAATCACTTTTAAGGGAGAGAAACTTGGTGATGTAATTCATTCAATGTACTGCCAGAGTCTGTGCCGAGAGGAACTATACGCTACATGTACTCTTGGTGATACCTCTGAGCAATTCAAAACTCCAGCCTAGAAGAAAATGTCCATCTTTACCCCCATCAGCACAGGTGGTGATGTTCAAGCCACCACTGTGGTGGGGTTCACAGGGGTCCCAGGAAGAGGGAAGAGATGAGGATCTGACTCCACGTTTCAGAAGGCTGATTTATTATTTTATAATATATATTATATTAAAACTATACTAAAAGAATAGAAGAAAGGATTTCTTCAGAAGGCTGGCTAAGAATAGAATAGCAAAGAATGATAACAAAGGTTTGTGGCTCAGAGTCTCTGTCCAAGCCAGCTGGGCTGTGATTGGCCATTAATTAGAAACAACCCCATGAGACCAATCACAGATGCACCTGTTGCATTCCACAGCAGCAGGTAATCATTGTTTACATTTTGTTCCTGAGGCCTATCAGCTTCTCAGGAGGAAAAATCATAAGGAAAAGATTTTTCATAGAAGATGTCTGCGACAGAGCAGCACACGCAGAGAAGCCAAACAGCCTCAGCCTCTTCTTGTTTCCATCAGGACAAAACTCTTTCAGGAATTTCAGCTCCAACCCACCAACTTCCATGGAATTGCCAATGTCTAAAGGCTGCCCAGAGAAACTGTGGCTATTCCATCCCTGGAAATGTCCAAGGCCAGGCTGGAGCAGTCTGGGATAGTGAAAAGTATCCCTGCCCATGGCATGTGATGAGCTTTAAGGTCCCTTCCCACCCAAACCATTCTGGAATTCTGTGATTTCACATTCAGCCAATGTCTATCAGAAAGCAGCACGTCCTCTGATACTGGAGAGAATCATGCACAGCCCAATTTACGACTATATTATAAATTAGAATTATAAATGTGGCTCGCAGCTGATGTCACTTCAATTCACATCATGCAGATCCCATCAAAACAATGCATCTTCCGTGAAATAATTCAGCATCCTCAAGTAGCAGGAAAGGGGCTCTTTGCCTATAACGTGCTCCTCTCCTTTATTTTAATATAACATTAAATATGCACAGTTAAGCACTCAAAAGTCAGGAAATGAGAAATGCAAGGCTCATAGAGCTTTAACTCTGCCTCCTCGAGGATATTAATTATGTTGTCATCTTTTATCAGATCACTACATACTGTTTCTTAAATAATCTTTTTCCACAACCTTTCCCACATCCATACATTCCAGAGCAGCCCCTGGATGGCCCTGCTGGAAACCACAGGGATTCATAACGAGCAGAGGACACACTGAAGGATTCACATTTCCATTCTGCCTTGGACTTCCTTAGCTTCCCAGAGTTAAAATGTGCAACTTAAAAGGTTAAAATCCCACTTGGTTTTCACTGTTGTTCATCCCATTACTGCAAAGTGTTACCATGGAATCAGAATTGTGGGATGTCCTGAGCTGGGAGGAACCCACAACTATCATCCAGTCCAGCTCCTGGCCCTGCTCAGACACCTCAACAATCCCACTCTGTGCATCCCTGAGAGCATTGTCCAAACATTCCTGGAGCTCTGGCAGCCTTGGGAATGTCACCATTCCCTGGGGAGCTGTTCCAGTGTCCCAGCACCTTCTGGGGGAAGAACCTTTCCCTGATATCCAACCCAAACCTCCCCTGACACATCTCCAGCTACTCCCTGGATCCTGTTCCTAGTCAGAGTAGAAGTGCCCCCATTGTTCCCTCCTCTGTACTGAACAGTAACATGTTGAAACTGGTCCTTCCCAGTGCTGAAAAATATTTGAGGAAGTAATAATGCCATTTTATACAGTGAAATTTCCTTCATACCTGCAATATCATATATCATGTATAGATATATAATATAGAGATATCTATCTTGCATATAAGAGCATCTTGTCTTTATCTACGGACTAATTTTCCATACAGAATGGGAAAAACTTGCAAATTTTGCACTTAATGATGGAATCAGAGTACCCTGAGTTGGAAGGGCCACACAGAATAACGATGGGTACAGAGAGGCCACTCTTCAGGAAAGGCTCAAAACTTCCCACCCTTGAAAATTCAATATTAATATTCCACCTCCTTTTTGTTTCATGGTGTCTTCCCAAGACATGATCCCATCCCACTGACCTCCACTGGAACTTAACTGCTCCCTGCAGAGCATCTCCACAGGGCTGGCAAAATTAAACCCCTCTTTTCTTTTTTCCCCTCACCTCTGATTGTGTCCTCATTGAATATTTAAGGAATAGAGCACACAGACAAAACAGCATCTTCCCACCTCCATGCTGGACTTTTGAGGTGTCACCAAGAATTACAGACTGGCTGTTCCTGCAGGAGAGCCCCAAACCCCAAGAAAAAGCCCAGGTTTGTATTGGGTAAATTATAAATAAGCAGGGCTTATTTATTATAAATTATAAATTCTAAATAAAATAGTAAAATAAATAAAATAAAATATATAAATTAATAAATATAAAATAAATATATAGATCAATATTATATTTTTATTTCTATAAAATAAAAATATAATATTAATATAATATATAATATATTGTATATAATATTATATATTATATTAATGTACAATGTATAATATATAATATACAGTATATTATATAAAATACATATAAAATATACTATATAGAATATAAAACATAATATAAAATTAATAAATTAAATAATTTTACTTTATTAAAATTTAATTATAAAATTAAAATAATATAAAATATAATATAAACTTATAAATTCTCAGGGCTGCAGGAAGAGCTGACAGCCTCTGGCAGCCAGGTGAGGTCCAAAGCAGGGAGATACTCCCACTGCCCCCACAAAAGCAGCCGTACAACCTTATGGAGAGTTTTTGCTCCCCCAGTGTCAGGTTGGATGCTGTTACAGATAAGGTAATGGTCATGTGGTTGATTTGAAATAAGAGTGGGTCTGTGCATGAGCTTAACTGCATTACAGCAGCTTTCAAATCCCCATGACAACCCTGGGTTTATAGGCAAGATTATTTTATACATATATATTT
>JAWWMS010000001.1:14871515-14899288 GCA_035048045.1 Chlorospingus semifuscus
TATTTTATTTTATTTTATTTTATTTTATTTTATTTTATTTTATTTTATTTTATTTTATTTTATTTTATTTTATATTTTATTTCAATTTTATTTTATTTTAATTTTATTTTATTTTATTTTTCTTCCCTAACAAAGAACTGTTATTCCTGCTCCCATATCTTTGCCTGAGAGCCCCCTTAATTGAAAAATTATAACAATTCAGAGAGAGGGGGTTTACATTTTCTGTTTCAGGGGAGGCTTCTGCCTTCCTTAAGCAGACACCTGTCTTTTCAAACCAGAACACCTTCTCTTTCAGCTGTGGGCCCCACAGCACAGGAAAAAAGACTCCTCTCCCTGACTGAACAGAAGATCTTGAGTGATGAACTGACCAAAACCCCCATGGCCTGTCTCTCTGTGCCGTTGCTGGGAAGGAGGGAGGGGCTGGGGGGAAAAAAGCTGTTTTAAAGGCTCATTTTATTTTACTTCTTGCTGTCCTCCTCTGACTCTGTTAATAATAATCTTACTTTATACCTTTAAATTTGAACCTGTTTTGCCCTTAGAGCATTTTTGTCCTCCCAGTCCTTATCTCAGCTCATGAGCCCTTCATTAACCTTTTCTTTCCCTCTCCTCTGCCCAACTGTAACAGAAGAGGTGAGCAAACAACTTTTGTGGGTACCTGGTGTTTGCCCAGTATCAAACCACGACACAGGCCAAATTAAAAATACTGGCCTTATATTCCCTGGCCAGTGACTCACCATCTGTAGCACTGCTATAAACAAAAAATATAGTTCAGTTCATTGGTGGGTGAAATTCATCCCATAGATGAGATATGCACAAAGTGGGGTTGGCTTTTTGTTTGCCATCAAGGAACAAAGTGATCAGAAGTTTAACGAGGTGTAGCTCTGAACGCTGATGGCAATACCTCACTGGCATATCATGGGGACATTAAGCTACTAATTTTATGAAAAATAACTCACTTGTGCTTCTAGTGTCTTCATTTCAATCATGACTTTTACTTTCCAAATCCATCATCTTCTTTATGAAAGTCTGAAGGTTTTATGAGCTTATGGACTTCCAAGGTAGAAAAGCATGGAAAAAGAAAAGCAAGGAAAAAGAAAAGCAAGGAAAAGGGAAGGGAAGGAGCAGCAAGGAAAAGAAGGGAAGAGAAGGGGAAAGGAGAAGAGGGGAGGGAAGGGAAGAAGGGGGCAGAGGAGAGAAGATTACTAAATGGCAGTAACTTAGGATCTAGCTAGTTGTACTCTCATATTAGAACTCTTACCTTGTGGAGTTTGTTTCTTTCTTTTCTGGCTTTTAAAAATTCAGAATGAACTTCAAAGTGTAATTCCAATGTGTCTTTGCCTCCTGCTCTGACCCCTGGAGACATTTGCAGAAGGAAATGTGTTGTGGCATGGGATGGATAGCTGCAATTTACCAGCTGTACCCTGAGGCCACAAATCACCACCTACAGCTAACACTGCCCAAGAAATGCTTTTTGTATTTTCTGGCACACAGAGGATTCCAGCATGGATGAAAGAAATCTCCTGGGTCAAGAGAAGTACAAGAGGAAATACAGGAGTGATACCTCATATTCACCTTCAGGAGCAGTATTTTGTGGGTTTTTGTATTTACTGCTCAGGGAAATGAGAGGGTAAGATTATCTCCTCCAGGCCTGGGGGGTCACGTCTGTGAATGAATCATTCAGACCAAGCAGGTAAAGGGAAGTGCCAGGGCATGGATGGAAGACTGAGAACATGTCATGCAAGGGGAAGCTGAAGAACTTGGCTTTTTTAGCTCAGCACAAAAGCAGTTGAGAGGGGAAATGAGTGCTGTTGCACTTAAAGTTAAAACAGCCAGAAGCAAAAAGAAACATTGGAATGAAGAAAAAAAGTTGGCACAAGAACAAGTAGGTTTTAATTGGCCTGAAGTAAATGTAGTCTGGAAATTAGAAGAAGTTTCCTAACCATTGGATCAGCAAAGTCCTGGAACAGGCATCCAGGGGCCGTGAAAACAGACCTTGGTCATATGACAAATAGGTTTAGCTACAAGAACAGAATGCTCTGCTTGGTGAGCCAGCAGGGTCTCACCCTGTACACCCATGATTTTAGGGAGGGTATAGTGGAGACAGAGTCCATAAGAACCACTTTCAGTCAAAGGATTGGTAGGGCTTGGATCATAGCAGCAAGGTACAACTGTATGGCACCAGAAGACAATTCGCAGATGAAGAAATATTCCATCAGGCAGAAATCTTTGGTGCATCTTCCTTGTAAGCTTGTGTTGGGATTTTAGGAGTTCTCCTTTTGTTTTTTCCTCTTTAGGAATTTTCCCCAACACGTGTTGCTAGGAGACAATAAGGACTGGATAATTGAGAAAGACAAAGAAGGTGCCACAGCTCAGGGGAGGGGTGCAGCTGACTACTCTCTCTGGGGTTTCCCCTGAAGGGCAGAGGTATCACAAGATTGGGACTGGGAAAAGGGGTTGGGTGGGTGCAGCCCCCAGCTCTTGTGTGCTCTCGGCACTTGGAGGAGAGAGGCTGCGGTCGCTGTGGGGAGAATTTGTCACCACTGTGGTGTTCTGTCTCCTGTTGTCTTTCTTCTACCATGAATAGAGCTCTACTTGTAAGAGCAGCCGTTGCACTGGGACATTTTCACCATCTGCTTGTTATAGATGGATAATGAGATGATTGGCTCTCACAATTAAAAGGTAACTATTGTGTGAATATTAAGAAAAGCTTTAGTGATGTACAGTTATGTTACTGTAGTTTAGATGCCCTCTGCTCTCCCCACAGTTCCCTTTCCCCCTGTATTGCTGCCATCAGACAGCCGGGGCTGTCCAGGACAGGTACAAAGAAGCTGCACAGGTGTCCCTGGCATGGGGCAGTGGGCAATGGAAAAGCTCAGGGGTTGCTCAGGGGGGCAGCACGGCAACACCTGACCTCCAATCGAGTCACAAGGAAGCAATCTCCACTGATAAATGGCAAAGAGGAGCTGAGTGACAGACTGTGGGAGGGCTGGGCTGGCTGATGCAACCCCCAGGGGTACAAAAGACTGAGCATCCATCTTGAAGATGAACTGGCCATGTGGTATCCATGAGGGGCAGTTCCCAGCACTGCAGCTTTTTCCTTATGTAGTCCTTTGTCATATTTTGTTAAGGTTTAATAAGCCTGTTTAAATTTTCAAAGTGAGCAGTTGTTTCTCACATTGTGGAACCTTCCATCCCCCTCAGAGAAACCCGGTAACACTCTCCTCTTGGCTGCAAGGGCAGGGAGGGTGTGATTGCCCTGCTGCTGCTGAGGCAAGAGCGAACAATGGTGTACAGGCTGGGCAGGAAGGGATGGAGACGGAGCTTCCCTTGCAAACCCCCCGGTGCAGCCGATCCGGTGTCCCCTCTGGATAGTGAAAGCAGCTGTAGCAGGAACCTGGAAAGCAGCAGGCTGGAATGGCAGCGTGGGCTCAGCTGGGGCAGAGGCAGCAGAAACTCTTTGCTGTGCCTGGAAGCTCCCAGCTGGCAGGGAGTGCAGCAAAAAGGAGGGACCCAAAGCCCTGACGGAGTGGGCAGAAGCCTGGCTCCTGAACAGGGCAGGGAGATGTTCCCGGGATTTCTCCTGGGCGCTGGCTGGTCCTTGGATTTGGGCTGTGCGGGTTGGGGGCAGGAAAGGAGGATGCTGACATGGGACACATTGGCTCTGGGGTTCCCAACAGCAGAAAAGGCAAGTCGGCAAGCCCAGCCACAGTGCTGAACTACAACACAGGTAAAACTCACAGAAAGTAGCAGTGTTCCTAGTCAGAGACACCAGCCACGTAGTCAGCTGAACATCCCGCCCAGAAAAGCAAGGGCTGCCCCTCTGCCCATCCCCAACCCTCTCCGGAACCCCCTGCCTGGCTCCCGCCCATCTTGGCACTCCTGGAGCCATGGAGGATGGGGATGAGGGGGTGTGTGGGAAGTGGCCACCCCGGAAACAAGACAAAACAAAACAGAACAAACCCCCCAAAAATGATACATGATAATAAACCGTCCCCAAGACACCCACTCAAGCCATGTATTAATGGTCTGATGAAATTCACTCTGTTGTGCTTTATTGCTGTGATAGAATTTTAAAAAGGGGGAAAGCAATAGTAGTTTATTGTTTTAAGGGAAAGACCACTCCAGATGAGGAGACAAGACCAAATTGTGACCAATAAACTTCCCTCAAGTCACTCCCCCAAGACACAGAAGAAATGCCAAGCCTAGCACTTCAGGGTGACCACTATGCCTGGCAGCATGAGCTGTCTGCAAGGCATCAGTACAGCTGTCTCTGCTTGTACTTCAGGCTAAATGTATCCAAAAATCATTAGCATCAATGTTAGCATCATGTTAGCTCAATGTCTCTTACTGTTTGGTCTTGTGGTGTCTCTGAGTTCCACTTCTCTCTGACATGGCAGGGAAGTATTTTCAAGGGCTTTGAATTGGTTGGTTTAGGACAAATCTGCTGCACGTCCTGAATACAACACTGGATTTAGTTTTTGATATGGGAAGTGAAGTTGTAGCAGAAATAACAGATCAGGCTGAGGCTGTTAAATTCAGGCTCTCCAGGGCGCTTCTGGCATTGCTTTCAAACTCCTTGTTTCTCCAGGCTATTATTTCCATCAAAAACATGGTAAGGGACACAGGAGGTTTTCCAATCCAGTTTACTGTGCTTTATGGAGCCTAAGGTACATAGCTGCAAACTGTTACTCATCTCAGAGCTGAGGACATGAATGAGCTTTCTGTTTGGGAAAGCTTTCAAAGACGTGCTGAAGCTGTTCTAATACAGCCAGCAAAGGGAACCATCAGCACAAAACATGCCTGAAAAGAGAAATTGAAAACAGCCTTGGAAGAAAATATGTATACATGTGGTATGACATTTATTTATTATTGTGTGCTACAGAGCCCTTGCCCAAGCTGAGCTGAAAACTTAATGAAAACGGTGGATTTTTCTAAGCTCTACCAGGATTTAGACCCTCCAGCAAATGTATAAACAAGGAACATTTTCAAAGTCTTCTCCTACTAATGGTTATTCATAACTATTTTAGGGACCTGTTGTTTTATATGACTGGCAGCACTGAAAAGAAAAAAAATCCCAAATGTGGTCTTCCTATGCCATGATTTGCCTAACAGATGGACATGATGGAAAGCCCATTTTCTGTTCCTGCCACAGCTGGTTTGACATCTGTGTAATGGAGCAGAAGCAATGGGGATTGATTTGGCTTGTGAGATTAAACGTGCTTGCTTTTGCTTCCCATGTCTCTGAGAAAGGTGGTGATGAACCAGGTCCTGCTATATGAGACAGATTTCACAGTTTCTGTTGGCACAAATTAGGAAAATTAGGAAAAACACGCCGAAGCCCAACTCGAGAGAGGAACAGAGGTAAGGAGACACTGAATGCCAGGAGCTGGAATCCCCGTCATTGTCTAGGTGAACATCTCTCAGAAAGATCTCTTAATTTCCCTGTACATCCATCTCCTCCAATGACCCATGGAAAATCACTCCTCATCACCCTCAGAGGAAGGCTGCAATTCCCAGGTCATTGATATTAACTAATCAGTAGGCATGAGGAAGACTTGATCCTTTCTCAGTACAGTAGAATGACCAGGCAAAAACTGATGTTTTCCCATTCCCATCTTTTGTGTTAGTACAAAATCATCTGAAGACAGAAAATTTTCAAGATTAGGCCTTTCAGAGCAGCTCTAAGACACCTTGAAAGGTTGCCAAGGGTTCTCTTTTCACACTCTGTGGGCATTTCAGCTTCTGAGGCTGGAGTCCAGCATGTTTTGAGTTGCTCAGGAGTCATTTCCTTTGTAAACATGATGAGCTTGGTTTTGAGAATGGGCTCAAAGTGTCCTTCCAAAGATGTTGCATGACATACCCTGAATACTAACCAAGATGCTGCGACTTACTTGCTCATCTTTGCAAACTCTGGGATCCACTCTGGGTGGGCAGCTGGACTGGAGCAGGAACCTGGAGCAGCAGCTGGAACATCAGACCCCCATGGGGGCGACAAATCGAATGGTAGCATTAAACCCTAAGTGGTGGCTGAATTAAGGGGGTCCTGGCAAATGCAAAATGTCAGGCTAAAGTGCAGCAAAAAGCTCTGAAGCAGCAGCAGTAAACAGCACAGCTGGGGTGGGGTTTGCTCCTTTGCACAGCTCATGGGTGTTAGAGATGAATAATGCGACGGTTGACTCTCGCAATTAAGGGGTGAATATCACGTATATGTTAAGAGAAGTTTTGTGGATGTACAGTTATGTTTTGCCTCCCCCTTGCATTGTTATCATGGGATGGCCTTAGTACTCAGGGCATTTGGGAGGGTCAGCTTGTTACTATGGCAACACCTGACCTCTAATCCAGATGTAAAAAAGTGATCTCCACCACTGGACAGCAAAGAAGGAGTCAATTGACGAGACCTTGGAGGAGTTAGAGGTATAAAGGGCAGAACATCCATTTTGTGGATGAGCACACGGTGATAGAATCCTTTGCTCCCGGCACTGTATTTTTCCTTATTCAGCCTTCTGCCGTATTTTTGATAAGGTTTTAATAAATCTTTTTAATTTTTTTGAAAGTGAGTATCATTTCTCCCATGGGTGATGGCTGGTTTCTGGCTGCCACCCAGAGGGAACGGCCTGGCAGGGAATGGGTGCTCCCAGCTCCTGGCTCCTGGCACAGCATGCACCAGCTCTGGGCTCCCAAGAGGCAGAGGAACAGAGGAGCAAGCTGGCAAGCACTATTCACAGTGCCAAAGGCAGAAAAAAAAACAAGAGGGAAAAAAAGAAAAAGGCAAAATCATAGGGCAACAGGATCTTAAATCAGATGCACCATTCTCTGTGGCTTATGAGTTGATCACCCCCACTGGAAGGGTTGGGAAATTGTACCTTGTTTATTCCCTGGAGCTAAACACCTGTAGCTATTGGATTGTTCAGTGTGGAGTCATAAACCCTGCAGCATGTGGAAATAGGATGCTGTTAGGCAGCATCTATCCTCTGACCAGCTCTTTGGGCTGAGAAGCTCCCTGGTCAATGTTTAGAAGCAGTTTTCTTCACTTTATTTTTAAGTTTTCCCTCCTAAAAGGCCTTTTCAGAGACCTATCTGACCCCCTTACCTCCAATTCTTTTCTTTCCCCTCCTTAGCCCTATTACTGCATTCCAAATTCAGGGCCTGTACTTCATGCTTCCCTATCTTCCTTTCTCCAGTGCACACCACCAAATCCTTGTTGGGTGCCCTTTTTTGAAAGATCAGCGCTGCAGACTGGAGAGTGATATATATTACAGTTGCAGCTGTTCTTTTTAAGGTCGCTGTTCTCAGATAGACTGACTCAGGCCCTTTTCCCTCTACTGCTATCTTGAATCAACAGGCTTCTACCTTAGTATCTAAATGCAGTGTCTTACTCTTTGTTACTGTTAAAATTCACCTGTTTCTCTCAGCCTTCCTTCAAGGTCATCCAGCTCTTCCCTCTTCCCATATCTATCTATTCCCATATTCTGATCCTGCTCTGCACTGGCCATACAGTCAATCAAGTTTGTGTCTTCAGCAGATCTCACGGCCAGGAACCTTGGCAGTTTTTTCTGCCAAGTTCATTAAGGAAAATATTTAATAAGATTGGCCCCAGGACTGATTATTAAGGACCATGATGGAGTTTCTCTGGATTTTCTCAAAAATAACAGACAGCAAATGTTGGCCCCAGATGGTATTTTGTTCGAAACAAAATAATGGCTTCCATCTGTCTTTCCAAACTGAGGTGTATGGAGCACTTGCTGGTGGTCTGTTCAGGGCTGGCCCTTTGCAAAATGCTAGTTCTTCTTTGTTACTTCTAGCTTCTAAATTCTGCTAAATTAGGCAAAACTTGCACTAAATGTTTTCCTAATATTATTTTCATGTGTAAGAAACTGTTTGAGTTTCTGGTGGGAGTGTATGTGATTGGAAGGGGATATAGTTCAAGCAGATTAGGACCAATGAAATTTCTTAACTGTTTATCAATGCAGAGTGTATTATTTATGTCACAGTAGCACCAGATAGTTCAAAGAAGGGATATGACCACAGACAGGCTAAGGCCTTGCGTGGACTCGTGCTGAAGGCAGTCCTCATCTCAGAAAGATTACAGGCTGCGTTACCAAAGGGAAGAAAATGAGACAAGAGGTGAACAAAGGATACATCTGAGGAGGACATATCCATCCAGGCCCATTTACACTGTCATCATGAGAATTCATGTCTCCTATGCAGCTGGCACATTGCTATCATGCTATGCAGCTGCAGGCTCTCCAAATGTGTCTGTCGTGTCACAGTAATAAGCTTTGTTTGCCACATTGTTTGTGGCATCTTTGTACATCTTATGGACTCAGTTTACAAACATCCAGGAGTTCTTCCACTGGAGCTGATGCAGGCACCCTGCTGAGAGGGTAACAACAACTTGCCTGGAGTCAGTGTAAGCTCCTATATCCAGAACTTGTAATGCCAGGTTTGAAAAACATCTGACAGAATGCAAAGAAAGCATGGAACTGGGTTTAGGTCAGAAAAAACAAGCAAAGAAGTCCTCCATAGCTTATGTTTCTCTGATTGTGAGGTTGTGGACTAGGCACTGAGTTGTTACAGAACCTGTTACAGTGCTTATGTGGTAAGAAAAAGGGTCTTTGTCACAGTCCAGTTTTTAAAGTTTTTAGAAATGTCTCTGTGTGAATTAAGGTGCAAACGAGACCATATGCCAATGTCAAAAGTATGGGTTTTATTTAATAGTAAATAAGAGAGAGAGAGAGAGAGAGAGAAGAAGGAAGAGAAAGAAGTAGAAAAGAGATGGAGTGACAGGAAAGAGTGACAGAAATAAAGAAAATATCATCACTCTGTGGATCCCACCAGTGTCCCAATGATTCTCACCAGCTGGTGTTCTTGGTGGTGATGGTCCCCCAGAAAGCGCAGAATCCAAGTGGTCAATACACTCTCAGGCCAGGTGGGAATGCCCAGGTACCTCCCCCCAGGGGGGGAGCAGGGAGGGACCAGTCTCTGGCAGCAGACTCTGGATCTGTAGCATCACTTGGCATCACGTGCAGTGCTGTGGTGCATGGGCTCTGGGGGCTGGATTATGACACCCCCTCAGCTGCCTCCCACGTGAATGTCCCGTGGATGTGGCCTGTGAGGTTGGAGGTTCCACATCTGGGCTGGTTTGTGTGAGGGAAGATGGGTGTTCACTGCCTCTGAGCAGAGGTTATTCCACACTCATTTTGGGGCAGTCTGTGCAAACCCGGCCTCTGTGGGCTGTGATCTCCCCCACCTCAAACCTGGCCAGAGGTGATTCTCAGCACAGCTGCTGGGTTTGGCTTTCTTGTGGATGCATTCATTTCCCTCAGCCTTGTTTCTCCCTAGACCTGAGATGATTAAACAGTAATGTCCACTTCATCTTATCCAGGCAGCTTAACTCACAGTCCAAAGTTCCAGTCAGGCATCTTCAAGGAGGCTTCTGTGGCTGTAGCTTCTTTATACAGTTTTAGTTATAATGGGCAAAACTCCTTCATAGCAATGTTTAAGACATGAACCATTTCCATCCCTGATATTCTTCCTGGTCAGGTTGGCAAGTACTGACTTAAATGTCTGAGATATCCCAACAATCCTGAGAGAGGGGATTACTCCATTCACATGGATCTGATCCTAAATCTACATGTGTAAATACTTCTCTTGAGCCAAATTCTCTGATGGTGGCTATGTTGACTCTTAGAACCAGGACAGCCAGCTCCTTGCTACATTATTGATTTATTCTGTAGCATCAAAGAGTATTGAGCTAATGGTTATGGATTTAAACTCAGCTTATTGCCATTACATTCAGTGTGAAAAAACACCACAGTGACAAGGAAAATATGCTCTTCTCATTGCTACTAACCATCCTTACAACTCCAACCTAGCATACAAAAGCCTATGACAATGAAAATATATATTTTACTACATGACAAGCCAAAGCTGAAGATAGAAAGAAAGCAGGGACAAGTTGCTAAAGCAGACACCAACCATATGAAGCTCTCAAGACTTATCAAAACTACAACAAGCTGACTAACCTCCATCAGAGCCTTTCTGCACCTGCTGCAAGAGAGGGACAAAGAAACAAATTTGCGGGTGGTGCTCCAAAATCAAAGCTCTGACATAAAACTGGGTGCCTGACTTCCTCACAAGCAGACCTAAAAGACAAAATTCATCTCACCTAACTCAGGCATGTATGTGAAAGAGGCCTCCATGAGGGCTAGTCACCCCAGGCTGTCCTTAGAGTCAGTGAAGAGAAACAGAGCATGGTTCTGACCTAATAGAAATGTCTCCATGAGGCTGAGATGAATTGCAGCTCAGAAGTGCCTGTTTTGCTCTCTTGACTCCAGTGCCTGGGGAGTGTGGGGTCTGCAGCTCAGATGGAGATGTCTGCAGGCACAGAGCTGGAAAGCCAAGTTAGACAGATTTCACCATGATAAATTCCTCCAGAGTGACAGTGACGGTGCTTGCCAGTGAAGCACACCGTGTCTTAGGTCAAATATTTTAGGAGTTAAGTGCATTCTTTGCACTGAAAGGAAAAAAAAATGAGCAGAGTGGGAACAGCACACATAAAACCAAACTTACCATAACTCAGAGGCAAAGGAACACAAATTCTATCCTAGAGCTTAGAAACAGAAAGGACTTTGTTAACCTGGTTGGATCTTCCTAGGGACAGTAGTTGGAGAAATATCAGTATATTAAACCTGGAACAGACAATGAATTGGAAGAAATGCCTCAATGAAATATTCTGGTTACGCAATGCCTTGTGATTATTCACTAACTCAGTGCATTGCCAATTGCACGTTCGAAGAATAAAACTCTTCCCACTTGCCACTTCCCCTTTGGACATTTCTAATCAGCTAATTTCTCCCAAGGCTACTCGGGCAGGCCAGAGTTCAATCCAAACTGCCATTAGAAATGGAAACGACCTGTCTGATCACTGAGTTTATCCAGCTGCAGTGAATAATGACTATGGGGCTTTAGCAAACTGTGGGGCAGCGGGGTGAAAGCTGTGAATTATCCCAGGCTCACTGGTGACACGGGCAGTCTCTTGGTGATGCTCTGGCCAGCCCTCACCTCCTGGCCTGTGCCAAGAGTGGCTGTCCCTTCTCTGCCCCTTGGGTTGGTCTGGGTGGCAGTAGAGCAGGGCTGCCCAACTCCCAGAGGCAGCAAAGCTGCTCTGGGCAGCTGCTGATAGGAATCCTGAGTCAAGGAAGCCAGAACAAAGGAGACGAGAGAGAGGGCTCATTTGTATAATTTCTCAAGAGGTTTAATCTCCAAGAGAGTCACATTCAAGTGACAAATGACAAAGCTCCAACAGGGTAATGGCAACTTAAGACCAGGGAAAGGTACTAGGGGAGGATAACCAATATTAGAACAGCAGGGGAGGCATGTAGGACAGGGATCAGATTCTAGGTAACCAAAAGGGGATCAGGCTCGGCACACCAATGGAACTGTGAGAGAAGGGTGATAGACAGGGAAGGTTCTAGAGAAAGGGGTGGGGTTACATTTGATGAACAAGGGAAGAGGGCAGTACTTCCAGGATTGGCAGGGAAGGGTCTGGAAATCAGGGAGGTGCAAGGGAGATTGACATGGGCACTGACATAGGATTAGGTGGGAAAATAGTAGTAAGCAAATTCAGGGCAAAACCATTGGGGAAACCATACGGGGTACATGGAAATAAACTCACATGGAAATAAACTCACAATAAGGAACACCTTAAGATTGCAACAGAAAAACAATCTACCACATACTGGGGCCGTGGAGACTTGTTATGGTATTTCCTATTGATGTGTATTTTCTGTATATGTTTATGCAAATATTGACATGATTATGGCATCTTTTTTCCCTGGTATGTTTTTCTCTTCATGTGACAAACCTGTAGGCAGAGATTTTGGGTTGTTGGGAGACAGGACCAGGACAGATGCAACCCTTTTTTGGGATAATTGCACTGTAATGGAATGAATCAGATTTGTTTCTCCTTTGCATGCAGCATGTGATCTCTTGGCCCATCATTCCAACCAAGGTGCTCTGGAAGAGGCTGTCTTTGCAGAAGCTCCAGAAGAATCCTTGGCAGCTGACTGCCTACCTTAAACAGCCCAGTGGAACAGGATAAATCCCATACAAGAACATTTGGTTCATGTGAAAGCTATTTCACAGGGCTGCCCTGTGAACTTGTGCTAGAAATTCTGCATTGTGTAACCACCAGCTGATCCTTCCTCTGTGTGGTCCTGCAGAACCAGGATGACAGAGTCCTTCATATTCTGCAAGGTTCCAAGGCCACGTTTCAGTGAAGATGATGAGCTGTTGCAAGTTGTCACCACCATGGGCAGAAGGAACATCTGCAATTTCAGAGCTTATATTTGTGACCTCACTAAATCAGCCTATGAGAAACTGTAGAAAAGAATGTGGAAATTGAACATAAATGAAATTGAAGGCACCTGGAAACTGGTCAACATAAAACTGATGGTGACCAGACTGCATTCCCCTTGGGAGCTGAAAAATGGGAAACAGCAAAGTGACACTGGTAATATTCCCCTTCAAACTTTTTTATTTCTGTGCTATGCTTCATAGTCTAGGAATTATCAGTTTTAAAAACATTCTTGTCATGACATTGGCCCTATTAAAAGCTTCAAAATGAGACTAAATTAAAGTCTCAGAGCTGCAAAGGCAAGAGCACTCCATGTGCAAGGAGGAGCTGGCAAAGCTGAGTACAGAAACAAACAATCCATCATCTCAGAACAAAGGCATCTGGTATAGATGAGAACAGGATTCTGAAATCAAATAATAGGCTAATGTAATTTCTTCTGTCATGTTGCAATTAAAGAGTGAGGTATTGTGTGCAAGGTGGGTGTTTTGTCCCTTTTAATAATCTGTGAGTACTCATGGCTGGTTCTCATGTGTCATATATTCTGTATTGCAGGGCACAGCTAAAGGTGCTTAGTGTAAACCAGGGATCCTGGCTTGTTGTTTGCAGTTAATCCTCTGGTGTCCTTTGGCTCTCAGGGTACTTGTGTGGCCTGTTCACATATTGTTTTAAAGAAAAATAACACAACATCAGGGGGACAGGCCTGACACCTGTCTCTGCCAACCTTGCTTTGCCCTTGTTCCAGCTAAGCTATGTATTAGGATCAATGCCAATTTAATTGTTATCTTTTTAAATTCTTTTTTCAGTAGGATTCTGAACAAAATTAAATAATTTGGGTTCATCAATTACACTTCAAAGGGTTTTGTTTGTTTGTTAATTGATGTTTGTTTGCTTGTTAATTGATTAATTAGACTTTTCCTGCAAAAGAAAATATTAAAGGAACAGAAGAATGTGTAAAAGGAAGAAATTGCTATTACACTTGAATGGGGCTGGAAGACTGGCTGATATTTCAAGCAAAGATAGAAAAAGAAAATCATCCTTGAAGACCAAGCCCAGCTTTCAAAGAAATGACTGGATTTTCCTCTAAACAGGATTGATTTCAATGACATTCCCCCAGCCCTGACTGCTGTCAGCAAAGTTACATATGAAGTGCATTTGACAGAGGATGTTTTGACAGGAAACCTGCCCCTCCATCCTCAACCCCAACTATTGTGTTACTCCAAGAAAGACTCCAGGATAAATTCTTCAAGAACAACTTAATGTAGCCCTGGAGGAAAGGCTCAGCTATGGGACACCAAGTGTGTGATGAGACTGCACCTTTAGTGACAAAAAAAAAGCAAAATAAAAAAGAAACTTGGAAGAATTCTTTTGGACCCTTTCATTTTTTACCAGTCAGCCTCTTCTGCATGTTCAAATTCCTGGAGGACAAGTTTGCTTCTGGTGGAAGCAGGCCCAAGGCCATACATATCCGCACCAAACTTGATTCCACCTCTTATCCTTGTCATTTGGAGCAACAGGAAATCATCAGCAAACCAATTGCTAAAATGGCAAGCCATCAGTAGTTTTGGAAAGTGCAGAGGTCTGGTAGCTGAAGTTTTGAGGGCAAATCTGAGCAAGACAATGTGAGCCACAGATAACCTCTTGGCACCCATCTCTTGCTGTGTCTCCTCAATCAACGCCTCTGGCCATCGTGTGTAAGATGTGACTGACACCCATTGCAGCAACCCTGTTACTTTATGTCCCACTGACAGACCCTGAATTTGATGATAAGGCAGAGGAAAGTCCAAAGCCAAGTGGGATATGATCAGCATTCAATTAATTAATCAGCTCTTGTTATTGACAGAAGTTGATGAACCCTTCCCCTCATACAGAGATATTGTGGGTCTCAGTTTCCCTGCAGGAGCTTCTCGATCGAAATTACACCTTCCACTCCCTAGAAATTGGTTATTGACTAACAGCGTGTCCTGGTTTAGAGCAAATTTTGGAGGAAACCTCTGAATTGGGTTCCCCCCAATAGAAAACCCCAATTGGGTTCACCCCTTCTAGAAAGCAGATTCAAGCAGTCCCTCCCTCAACTGGTTTGGGAAAATATTTCCTTGGAGAAAAGTGGAAAAAACCTGTTCATTTAACAAGCAAAGCATTCACCAGCACACACACAAAAAAAGAACAATATTAAACAATAAAACCTCTTGCTGCTCTGAAGAGATGACAAACTCAGGAAGTCCCTTTGTGGGCTGTAGCTCAGCTCACTCAGTCCCTTATCAGTCCCTCTGGTGCTGGAAATGCCACAGCCCAGGCCTGGCCCAGTGGGCCACAGGTGGGAGCTGCTGGTGCTCTGCTGGTGTTCAGTCCAGAGCAGGTTTGAACAGGACCAAGAAAAAAAAAAAACCACAGTCCAGGGAATTCCTCTGCCTCAGCTAGCTAAAAACTAACTAAAATGCAAAGGAGAGCTCTGTCCCACCATCTATCAATTCTTCAGACATCACAGTCCAGGAGCAGGATGGGAGGAGCAAGTGCAGCTTCTGATAACCAACTCTACACTTCTTCTCTCCCCCCTTCATTTTCAGAACCAGTTTTAAAGGTGCAAAACTTATTTCTGGGCTAAACAGATAAATAGGGATACAATCATCATGAAGTCACCCCAGGACACAGCTTCATCTGAAATGAAGATTTTCAGCCCATGCTTTTAACCCAGGTCTGTCTCATCACCCTACAAAAACAAGCTGGTAAAGTGCAAAGGCCATGGGCACTGAGACATCCTCTGCTCTGCAATAATACAGATGTTTCCCATTCACATCTTAAACTGGTCCAGAAGGTTAATTCTTTGAAGTACAGGACTGGTCCTAGTGAGCCTCACCTTCTTCCTTATGCCATACCTCCCCCTCAGAGCTGCATGAGTAGAATAGTGCACGGCAGAGTACATTGTCTTTAACCAGAAGAACTCCTGAACTAACAATTTCCAACTCACAAAGATCTCATGAAATTCCTGTTTGTTGAGAGAAAAGTGATTTCCTTCCTTTTTTATATTAGAATGATTATCTCAGATTTGGACCAGAGAATAGTACCACAACTTTTTCTAGATCCACCTTGAAATCATTCAGGGAAAGCACAAGACTTGAGAAGGCTGGAGGCACTGTAGAATCATAGAATGGTTTTGGTGGGAATAGACATTAGGGAACAGCCTCCTGCCATGGGCAGGGATACCTTCCACCAGACCAGGTTGCTCCAAGCTCTGTCCATCCTGGTCTTGAACATTTCCAGGGATGGGGCAGCCACAGCTTCTCTGGCCAATCTGTACCAGGGCCTCACCACCCTCACAGGGAAAAATTTCTTCCCAATATCCAATCTAACCCTGCTCCCAATTTGTTTTGGCCCTTTTGCAATGAACTAATAGGAACTGAGTATAAAAGAGCATTTCCAAGATTCTTTTTTTAGTTTTCTTCACCTGTGTGAAGCCATTTCTCCATGTGCTGTTCCTCCAGACCTTTGAGAAAGTCCTTCTCCAGTTCTCTTGGAGGCCCTTGAGGCACAAGAAGGGGGTCTAAGATCTCCCTAGAGCCTTCTCTTCTCCAGGGTGAGCACCCCCAGCTCTCAGCCTGTCTCTAAAGCAGAGGTGCTCCAGTTGCCTCCATCTTGCTCCAACAGAGATTTAAGTCCTTCTTATGTTGGCATTATGAACATAAGAAGGATCCAGGTGATGGGTTGCCACCAAATTCCAGCTGAGAAACTCCTGGTATGTCAGCAGCTGCTGCCAAGGGACCATAATGTAGCTGGGTAAGATAATAAGGTGGTCAGATGGGTTACTTTAGAGATGGTATGTGTGGTGCACTTCATTAAGTGTTATTCTGATGTCTGCTTTCTCTGTACAGAAACCTGATGGCATGAATATCCCCGCAGAAATCGAGGTGTGAGGTCACATGTGTCTTCCAGGTGTTTTGCTGTATGAAAAGAAACCTTGCAGTGGTGTGAGATGTTTATGAGGTGATATCTATACCTGGGGGACATGAAGAGAGGAAGAAAGCCAAAGTTCAAGTGCATTGCTAAGTAGCTTTAAAAAACTTGCCAAATGCATCTTAAAGACATTAAGTCACTGATACAACACTCCAAATTTCCATTGTATTTGCTACATGAGTTTCTGAAGTTCAGCACTACCATCCTTCTGACATTGTTAATTTTTTTCATGGTTGTTGTGTCACTGTTGCCATAGTGGTGTAAAGGAGATCAGAAAATGCAGTAGCCAAACTGCTGGAGGATCACTACAAGCAAGAAGCAGGAAAGGGGAGAGGAGAGGATGGAAATACACGTTTTGTGCCTGAAGTCAGAAAACTGGCTTCCTTCTAAGAGAAAAAAAGGACAGGAGGCATGGATATGGATCTGCAGGGAAAAGGAAGGAAGGGAGAGGAACATCAGAGCATCACCAAGATAAAACAGCTACTAGCTGTGAGATGAGATAATACTGTCTGGGGAAATGCAGTTATGATCAGCATCTGCTTTGTACTGAGTTTCACTTTCACTGGTATCTTCACTGGAGATGGATAGAAAAGTTGTCAGAGTGTGTGTGGGAGTCAGTGCTCCAGTCGGATGGGTGTCAGCCAAGTAGGTGAGGCCAGCTGCAGGCTCAGATTTACACTCCTGCTGCTTTGCAAAGAATGGACAGTTGGGAGGAAGGTGGGAATGTGCTGCTTTGGCAGGGGAATAGATTCAGGATGCTCTGATCTGTACATAATTGTGCTGGTAGTCAGGGACTCCTGACAGTTCCCTGTTCAGCCATGGATGTGTTGATAGAACAAAAATGTTCAAAGCTGGAAGCTTAAGATGGAGGCTCCCACAATGACATCCCTTGAACTTCAAAGGAGCTGAGTAACCAGAGGGTAGGTTTCTTTGTTTAGGCCTCTGCAATGAAATAGTAGGAACCAAGTACCTGAGAGCATTCCCAAGAATTTGTCTAGTTTTGTGTACCTTTTGTGCCTCGGTTTCCTCCAAGTAGAAGAGGATTCTGTTTGCCTTTTCCATAGGATCACAGTGAGGAGCTAGCTACATGTGAGATCTTAAGACAGGGACAAGTAACATTCTTTACTTGGATTTATGGAGAAAAGGGAAGTTTCTAGTTCAGGCAGTGTGGTGAGACATTTCCCTCTGCCACAGAAGAGCTTATCTGTTCTATCAGCTGGTGTGAAAACTTCGGGCATCTTCTTTCTTCACATGAATTTTCTAATTGGTGAGGTGATGCAGGCTGGACATCTGTCCAGTAGTGAGTTATCTCTGGTGCCATGGAGGTGGCATTTCCAGCTGACAATAAATATCTTGCCTTGAGAGCAGATTGAAGGGAGATAAGCCTTGAATTTCTGACTCACAGACACTTCACTTTACAAAATAAAAGCTACACAAAACTTTCACAAAGCAGAAATCTTCTGCCCATTCCCTGGAAATTTGTGGGGATCTCTCCTCAAGATTTGGGATACTGGCCTTTGAGTTAGTCTCCTGTAACTCAAAGGAAAGGAAAGGAGTCTATGCATACTCCATCATCACTTTCATAGTAAATTACATTGACTCCTAATCTATACTGTTTCTTTGCTAGCTGTAATATAGGTATCTTTATGTTGTTCACTGTTTTATGTAATCTAGTTGTAGTTCTTTGTTTTAACCTGTGTAGTAAGTAACTCTGTTTAAGGCCTTTTGTTTGTTAATCTCCTGTCTACTCAATAGACCCAATTGGCCATTTTTAAGAACTTGTGTGTGACGGTGTTCACAGGGGTCTGAGGATGAGGGAAGAGATGAGGACCTGACTCCATGTTTCAGAAGGCTTGATTTATTATTTTATATATTACATAAAAACTATACTAAATGAATAGAAGAAAGGATTTCATCAGAAGTCTAGCTAAGAATAGAATAGAAAAAGAATGATAACAAAGGTTTGTGGCTCAGCTCTCCGTCCAAGCCAGCTGGGCTGTGATTGGCCATTAATTAAAAACATCCAAGATGGGCCAATCCCAGATCCACCTGTTGCATTCCATAGCAGCAGATAATCAATGTTTACATTTTGTTCCTGAGGCCTCTCAGCTTCTCAGGAGGAAAAATCCTAAGGATAGTATTTTTCATAAAAGATGTCTGCGACAATTGTGAGCCAGGGTGGTTTAGGTGTGGGTTGCCTCAATTAATGCTGCCAAAAATCTGACCCTGAGACAGGGCTTCTCTAACACTTTCACTCAATCCATAACAAGCAGTGATGAGTTAAAGTTCATGGCTGCAAAGAGAAGCAGCCTTGTCTTGAGTGATGCAAGTTTTGGTGAGAAAGAACTTCCTTAGGGGTGGCCCATGATGGCACAGTGGCAGTGGAGAAGGTGTTGTATTACTCCAGCACCCATTTGTGGCTTAAAGCACATTATTTGAGTTACCATATTGACTTCACAGCTTGGAGAAGTGAAAAGTGACATGGGTACTTCAGAAAGCTAACCAGGTTTGCTGTTGTGAACTCAGGATGTAGTTTAGCAGAGGGGGACCAATACTGAGACAGGAATGGCCACTATCAGCTGACAATATGAACTATGGCCCATTTGCACAATTTACCTGATGACAGAGCCTGAGGAATTCACCAAACCAGAAAAACTTCTTCAAACACATGGTGATTTCCTCCTGGTTGGGCAGAAAACAGTGATATATGGGCCTCAAATTAACAAAGTTTTGAGGAAGATGTGGTCTAAAACTGAGTCAAAAATGAAATGGCTGTGCTATACCTCTTAAAAAGCCACATCAATCTCTTGGATCGGGACAGACTAGGCTTCTGGAAGTGTTTAACAATTTTTAAGGCTAACCTATGGCTTTTGCTTTATTAAGAGACTTTTCCAACAGTTGAAGAAGCAGCACTTTTGTTGTCTGTCAGCTTGAGGAGCCCTGTGCTTCATCTGCCTTTGACCACAGGAAAAAATGAAGGTGTAGCAAGACAGTAGTTGTGCTGTATCCACTAGAGCTGCTGAGCTCCAGCTAGCCTGACAAAATACCACAGAGGTTTTTCCCTCGGTAATGTCTGGCTTTTCTTACTGAGTAGTGGAGAAGAATGGCTTTTTCTCTGACTTTTGCTTATTCATAAAGTAATTTTCAATCACCTCAGTGGGCAAAAAAATCACAAATAATCACTCTGGCCCCAAAATCAGCCACCAGGTTAGGGATTAATGAGAAATTCCCTTGCTGATGAATGGCTGAGGAATAACCCAGTTAACAAAAGTTTGCTCTTCAGTTTGAGGACTGAGTTGTTTGATATTTTATTGGGTTAAAATTTTCTCTGCTTGCTTGTAAATCTTGGTACATTTATGGGATTGTATTTGATGGAAAGATGGAAGGTGATGCTGTTTTGGTTTAAAAAGACAGGGGTTTGCTAAGGAAGGAAGAGCTTTCTTTGAAATGAAAAATGTAATTTTATTCTTTATGAATTATTATAATTTTTGAAATGAAGAGGCACTTAGGCAAAGATATGGGAATAGGGGTAACAGTTCTTTACTGGGAAAATTAAAATACAAACGTAATAGTACAAACTAAAAAAATCTACTGACAGAGTCAGAATACAACTTGACACCCTGTGGGTCAGGGTGTTGATAGCAGTCTGATTAAGTGGTGGTTGCAGTCCTCCTGGAGTGTCAGGTGTGGTTTTATTCACGCAGGGATCCTGTAGAAAGGTGTCATTTTTCTCTGAGGGTTCAGTGGTGGTGTAGATGGGCCTGGTCTAACTCTGGGTATCTAGAGGAGAAGAAAGCTGCTCCTCTGGGAATCTAGTAGAGACAGGCTGCTCTGGTGTTCCAAATCTCAGATTATATCCAGGTAGGGATGCTTGGCTCCTCCCCCTGGGCAGAGCATCTCACAATGGGATGATGTAATTTTATCAGCCATGCAGTGACACTCAATTGCCCATTTACAGAAGATATTTCCTGAAGGGAGGATTGGTTTGTGGAAGAGATAAAGAAAACTGCCCACTTAACAAAAGATAACTGTCTATAATAGATGGCAAATAAAATACACACTCCCAGCTAAATCTTTCAACTGATGACAGATGCCCACAAAAATGCATTCACCATGTGTGCAACAGAAGCCTTAGCTGACAGTGGTGGCCCTGAGCAGAACTGTATTAAAACCATGCAAGAATGAAGACTATTGAAGTCAAAGTCATCACTGCTTCTGGTCTACCCTGTCCCAAAAGTAAATTGTTCCTCACAGCTTTCCCTTGACATGGAGGAGCTCCTCCCACATGACAAAACATGGTTGTCTAAAGCAGGAGAGAGGCTGTGCCATGTCCCCTCCGGTCTCATGTTTTGTGGCATGGATTGCTCTGATGACAGGCTGATTGCCTTCTCCCTCTCCCTTCCCTTCTTGGGGAAAAATTCCATTCTGCCTTGTATTGTGGAATTCCATTCCTGTATTGTGGAATTCCTTGGTAAGTCCATGTCCAGCATGAGAGGCAAAGACGTCTTGGGCTCTAGGTTAGGAGATATGATGGGTCCAGACATTCTTGGCTGCAGGTGGGGATACCTGTCAGCAATGGAGAGAGATGGGGAAGACTGATTCAGTGATCAGCATCTGCATTTATTGTACACTACTAATGCTTATATATGGTTTTAAGAAGACTAGTAATGTTTACAGCAATGATTAGGTTAAAATCACATACACAAACTTATGCATATTACAATATCTCTTGCTTGCAGAGTTTAATGAAATTTTCCTTTTCCGGTAAATCTGTCTGATGGAATCTTCTTTTAATCCTCAAAGTTCTGTTTGCTCTTGCCAAGGCATCCTGTTATCAAATCTCTTATGCTAACCAGGCCCAAAGTCTTGGACCATCATCTGTCAGTCAGTCCATCATCTGTCTTGTCCCACTAGCCCAACAGATACCCTCTACGTTCCCCATGTCACCTGCATCTGCAGTGATCTGTACAAGACCTGGATGCCTCTGGGCTCAGCTTTTCTGTGATTTCAGCCTCAATGAAATGGCACAGTGTTGAGTGTCTCGATACCTTTGGCGGAGGGGAGAACAGGATCCTGTCTGAATGTCTGCTGTTACTATCACCCCCAGAGAAGGCTCTGGGTTATCCTGGGGAGAAGGCCAAATCTCGTTCAACTCACAAGAGGAAGAATTTGGCAGCCTTTACCCTGACTCTTCCCTTGTTTCCTCTTCCTACTCTGATGACAGAGACTTGTAACAAAGACACTGTCCTGGTCTGGCAGCTCCTGCTCAGGGAAATCCTTGTGGGTCTGGGAAAAATGGGGCTGAAGGAGGTGGAGCAGTACAAGAAAAATGTTCAAGAAGGCTCAAGTGAAAGTGGTTTGGATCAGAAAAACCTCCTGCATATTTATAGGACCCTTCCTGCCTTGAGAAATGAGTATGAGGCTTCTGGAGTGCACCAGCTGCATGGCTCACTTGGGCTGGCTTTTTGTAAGTTTTTGGGTAGACAGGCAAAGGCACAAGAGCAACCTTGGCTTGTCCAAATCAGCCTGGCACACTGCTCACCCTGCTGCCAGGAGATTCCAAAGACCAGGATGGGACAGATGTGACTGCATCATTCCTGATGAGACTTGATGTGCTCAGTCCTGGCAAAAGGGGGGCACAAGCTGCTCCCAGGATAGGTGGAAGCAAATCCCACTCTTCAACATTATAGATTACATAGGGTCACCTCTGTGTCCAACAAGGAGATGTTCAGCAGATGGCATAGTGGACTGGGGGCTGAATTTGAAACCCAGGGTCAGCATGGGTGGGAAATACTAATGCAAGGTTCCTCATTTTTAAGAATTTTAATAGTGAAAATTCTATCACAAAGAGTGTGACGATGTTAATTTATTGATTTATTTCCTTATTTTTTAATATTGGAGGTCTGTGATAGATGAGTAATGCAATAATTGTCTCTCACAATTAACAGACAAATATCATGTATATAGGTTAAGAAAAGTTTTTTTTACCCCCTGAGTTGTTATCAAGGGACAGCCAGGGTTGGGATGTTTGGGAGGGTCAGCTTGTCACTATGGTGACATCTGACCTCCAATCAGGATTTGAGGAAGAGATCTCCACCACTGGACAGTGAAGAAGGAGTTGATGGACAGAATTTTGGGAGGGGCTAAAGGGTTAAAAGGTGAAACCTCCATTGTGTGGGTGAGCGCATGGTGGGGAAAATCCTTTTGCTGTAACATTTTCTCCATTCAGCCTTCTGTTGTATTTTTGATAAGGTTTAATAAACCTTTCTGAATTTATGAAAAGTGAGTGACCATTTCTCACAGATCCATTTGGACTGCACACTCAGCTGACCTCACCCCCATACAGAGACTGTATGTATCACATCCCACTTACACCTGGCTCAAAACAGGTCACAAGAATTTGGGCCATGGAAAACATTTAGCAGAGGACTTCTAGCAGCCGTCCAGTACACAAAGGGCCTCCAAGAGAGACAGAGAGGGACTTTGATCCTGCAGGGACCGGACAAGAGGAAATGGCTTCGCACTGAGAGGGGGCAGGGTTAGTTGGGATAATGGGAATAAATTCTTGGCTGTGAGAGTGATCAGGCTCTCGCACAGGTTGCCCAGAGAAGCTGTGGCTACCCCAACCCCAGGTTGGATAGGGTTTGGACCAACCTTGTCTAGTGAAAGGTGTCCCTTCCCACGGCATGGGGGTGCAATGGGAACCATTCTATTATTCTGTGATTCAGTGCTCTGGTCCTTCCCTGGTCTAAGGTGTGCTCACAGAATAGGTATATGTACATTTCTGTCTTTAATTGGTGCATTATGTGTAATATCTTTTGGTAGGCATGACTGGGGAGCATAGGGGATGTACTTTCCTTATTTCCTTCACAACGTTTCCCTCTCTTTCCACTCCGAGGTGCTCTTTGCAATCAGATCCACCCAGGTCAAGCAAATGTCAGCCAGCAAGAAGACAGCAGATGAACCCAAGCATCCTGCCAGTCTAGCCTAAACCTACACACATCTGCTGTGATAAAGCCACTCCAGGCCATTGAGGAGATTTACTTCTAAAATGAGAAGAAGGGATGAACTCACCCTCTCATTCTTCAGGTTTCCAAAATACATAGCAAGAGAAGAGATGGGATTTCGGGGTGTATATCTGTGTGTCTGTGTGTCAGGTGGCATTTTAAAAATATTTTTTCCCTTTACTATAACAATTAAAAGCCAGAGGAAAGATTTCAAAACAAAAAACGATCAAACCACACCCCAAAACAACTAAACTCACTGGTTTCAAGGTGGGTTAACAACGTGGAAAGCTCATGCCAGAACATGTGTTATTAGCAATAAAAAAGTTCTTTATTTGTCTGTCTGGGGAATTTCTTTCACACTCACTTTTAAAAAAAACTATCTTTATTTGTTTCCCTTCTATCACACACACAACCAGATCAGTTAAATAAAACAGAGTTTTATATTCATTCCAGGCAAGTATTCTTGCCAAAATTTGTGCCTCCTTTTTCTCCCCCCACTCATTTTCTTATATACAGACCAGTGATGAAAACACAAAAAATCTGAAGCCTATGAGGTGACAGATGAACAAGATGTAGAGGCCAATAATCCAAATGGTGCTGTGAAGGAATGGCTTTTACTGGCAAAAGGGAACATATTTCTGCAAAGGTTAGAGGAATTTTTCTGTTTCTGTTGGATTTTTCCAAGGCTGGAAATTTTAATTTCATGAGGAGACTAAGATCCTGCATTTTAGATGTTCCAGACAATTCTTTCCCTTGATTTGTTGCTTTGTTTGTTTAGGTTTTTTATCAACAGTGAGGATTTGTGCTTCAGCTTATTTTATGTGCAGAACTCTCATCTGTGTGAATGTGATTGCCAGACACGTGATGGACACTGACACCACTCAGAGCAGAGTGAGGAGAAGGTTGGCTGCAAACTGTACCCAGAGCTTTGCTTCCAAGGAGGACTTTGCAGTCCTGCTGATGTTAAACTGTCTCACATACGTAGGTTTTTCCCAATATCCAACCTAGATCTCCTCTGGCACAACTTGAGGCCATTTCCTTTTGTCTTGTTACTTGGGAGAAGAGACCAACCCTCACCTGGCTCCACTCTCCTGTCTGGGAGTTGTAGATAGAGAGAATGTACTGCCTGAGCCTCCTTTTCTCCAGGCTGAGCCCCAGTGTGACCGTGTTCACAGGGGTCTGATGATGAGGGAAGAGACGAGGATCTGACTCCGTGTTTCAGAAGGCTTGATTTATTATTTTATGATATATATTATATTAAAATTATGCTAAAAGAATAGAAGAAAAGGATTTCATCAGAATGCTAGCTAAGAATAGAATAAGAAAGAATGATAACAAAGGGTTGTGGCTTGGGCTCTGTGTCCAAGCCAGCTGACTGTGATTGGCCATTAATTAGAAACAACCAACATGAGGCCAATCACAGATGCACCTGTTGCATTCCACAGTAGCAGATAATCATTGTTTACATTTTTTTTCTGGAGGCCTCTCAGCTTCTCAGGAGGAAAAAATCCTAAGGAAAGGATTTTCCATAAAAGATGTCTGTGACACCACACCTTGCTCCTTAGGAGTTGCCTCCCATGAAGTTATCAGTCACAGTTGACCTTAAGTACATTTCCTGGGAGGCACAGTGGAATTCCAGGAATGCCTTCAGCTGTTGTTTGACAAGCTTGGAGGGATAAGGAGCAGGGACAGGAGGGAATGGAGCATGCTGTGCTGTGGAGCACTGGGTGGGCAGCTGGGGGGTCATGGCCCCTGCTCACTGTCCCTGCTGTCCCCTGTCCTGCAGACCTGAGCCAGGTGGAGATCACCCGTGCCTACCTGGCCAAGGAGGCGGATGAGCTGTCCCTGCAGCAGGCAGATGTTGTCCTGGTGCTGGGGGAAGAGGATGGTGAGTGCCTGGGGGCGTGGGGCTGGGTGTGGGGCAGGCTCTGACCTCAGCACAGCCAGGGCAGGGAGAATCTTTGGTGATCCCTGGCGACTGGGTTTTAGTAATTGCAGAAGCTTCCAGTGAGACCTGTTCTCCATAGGCTGGTGCTGGGGGGAGCAGGGCTGGTTCCCTCAGGTTCCATGGCCTTTCCTGGCTCTGTCAGCAGCTCTGTTCTCTCCTAGGCTGGTGCTGGGGAAGTGGCTGTGGGATGGGGAGTGGGCTTGGTTCTCCCAGGACCTGCAGCCCTTCCTGGCCCTGTCACCCTCTCTGTTCTCTCCTAGGCTGGTGCTGGGGGATCAGCTGTAGGATGGAGAGCAGGGCTGGTTCTCCCAGGTTCCACAGCCCTTCCTGGCCCTGTCAGCAGCTCTGTTCTCTCCTGGGCTGGTGCTGGGAGGATCAGCTGTGGGATGGGGAGTGGGATTGGTTCTTCCAGGATCCACAGCCCTTCCTGGCCCTGTCAGCAGCTCTGTTCTCTCCTAGGCTGGTGCTGGGGGGAGCGTTTGCGGGACGGGGAGCGGGGCTGGTTTCCCCAGGCCTGTGCCAGGCCCATCACCAGCCGTGTGGCCGCCGAGGGCAACGTGCGGCGCATGGAGCGGCTGCGCATCGAGACCAACGTGTAGGGACAGCCCAGAGGGACCCTCCTCTGCTTCAGGGAGCCCCAGACCTCTGCAGACTGAGCCCATGGAGAGGAGGCACAGCAGAGCCTTTCTTCTTGAACTGTGCTTGTGCCAGGTGGCAGATCTCATCAGCCAGGATGGGTTTGTGTGGCAGCAGTGACACAGCAGCTCCTCTGTGAGAGCTGGCACCGGGCACTCCTGGCAGTGCTGGCACTGGTGACTTGGAACAGGCTCTGGGAGCAGCCAAGGCCTTGGCTCAGGTTGGGAAGCTGGAGCTGTTCTGGGCTCTGAGGTGCCTGTGCCACCATGGAGCTGTTCTGGGCTCCGAGGTGCCCATGCCACCATGGCAAACCTGGAGCTGTTCTGGGCTCTGAGGTGCCTGTGCCACCATGGCCAAGCTGGGCTCTGCCACTGTCTCCGTCCCTGCAGCACCTGCTGCACACCTGGGATGGGGAGAGCACACCCCAGTCAGGCTTTGGAGCTTCAATCCACATGCTTGGCTCATTCCTCAGCCCAGTTTTTGCTGCTGTTTCTCTTCTTTTCTGTCTCTCCCCGCCACAATAATTCTTGGGCCCTTTGGGCAGAGCTGTGCCCTGCACAGGTGAGGTGATGCCAGACACCTTTAATCACTTGATGAAATACTTGATGCCAGAGTTGTTCCCATGGAGTCAGCTCTGGGATGTGCTCCAGGCAGAGGATGAGGAGCAGTGCTGCAGCTCCCACCTGCCTTTCCCTGCTCCCAGCTGGAGAGGGGGCTCTGCCCAGGGCTCAGCCCCTCACACCCCGTGCAGGGGACTTGGCTGCTACAATTTTGGGGTGCCAAACTTCACATTCACTGTTCCGATCAAGCTGTTCAACTGTAAATTCACAATAAATTCTTTGATACCAATGGACCACGTCTTCTCTGTTAGTGGGGAGTGTCCCTGAGCATGAGAGCTCCAACCATGAGCCCTGAAATGAAGCTTCATTCTGCTGGTGGCATTGCATGTTCTAACACAATATCTACACCTCATGGAACACCTTCCTGTCACCTGGAGCAGCTGTCAGGTGCATTTGAGTGAGACAGACAAGATAAATAGAAACTCAGCCAGGCTTTCTGTTTATTTCTTTTAACTGTGGAGAAAGTAACATTTCTTTCATCAGTGCTAAATTAAAGATCCAAAAAGGGAGACAGTACAAGAAAAGAGGAAGCAAACAAACTGGATTAAGAAATATGAACAGGAAAAGGACATTATATAAAAATACAGGTACAGGGTTTGCTCTGAGCAGCTGCCAGGAGTCCTGGAGCTGCAGCTGGAAAGGGACAGGATGGATCCATCCCCATGGTTAAGGCTGTTCCCATGTTCTCCTGGAGCAGGACCAGCATCTCCCCTGGCCTCCTCCTCCTCCCAATCACTGGAACCTTCCTCTGATGGCCCAGGAGCTCCAAGGCAAAGGGGAGCTGAGGGATGATTGTCTGGAGATGAGCAGCACCACTGGCAGCACTGATGGGCTCATTTGGCACATGGACAAAACCTTCCTGCTCCCTGCTCATCCCACATCCAACCTCAGCAGCATGAATTTGGTCCTTCACTACATACTCATATTAACATGGTTTCTTCACAAGAATGATAGATAATGTAAAAAACAAAATACTGTTAAGGGAGAAATAAAATAAGAAAGGAATTAGCCCAAAATGACAAGTTCTATACAGATTAAAATAAATTCCATCAGGAAAAGAAAGAATTCTTTTATTATTTTCAGTTGGCCCCTGTGGGAATAATTTAAAGGCCAAGTGCCTGGGCAGGGCTGTGCTGCAGCCTGTGGGGATGGGATGGGATGGGATAATGGGATGGGATAATGGGATGGGATAATGGGATGGGATGGGATGGGATGGGATGGGATGGGATGGGATGGGATGGGATGGGATGGGATGG
>JAWWMS010000001.1:14909524-14954491 GCA_035048045.1 Chlorospingus semifuscus
CCCGTGCCCGGTCGTGCATTTTGGGGCCATTTTGGTTCATCTTGGGTGCAGCCCTGGCTGGGCTCTTGTGCTGCCCAGGGTGGATCCATTGAGGAGATCCTTTTAATAAATCCCTGGTTTATTCTTTAGCTCTGTCCAGTCTCTGTTCTAGGTTAGCCTGCACAAGGCATCAGGATCAGCCAGAAGGGTTGAGGTAGTTTCCTGCACCCTTGATGATTTTCTGAGCTATGGGGCTTCCATCCTGTCCTTATAATGAGTGGAAAATCCTGATTATTGAGCTGAAGATCACATCATGTGATGGTGGCTGGAAGGTCAGCAGGGATTCCTGCAGATCTGCAGCCCTGTCAGCCCCCAGTGACTCTCAGAGAGCTTGGGCTGCTCCTGGCTGTGACAGAAAATGTTTCAGAGCAACATGTGCTGCACCTGTGAATCTTTATTGACACACAGCCAGTGGGGAAACTGAGGCACAGGGCGATGTTTGACCTCTCTGAGCTGTCAGAGCAGATCCTCCCCAGATCTGACACAGCACCTTCCTTCACAGGGGCCTTTCTGTGACATCTCCTCACTCCTGATCCTGACAGGAAAACTGAGACTTCCTCAGCAGAAAGGTTGGACTTGATGATCTCAAAAGTCTTTTCCAGCCTAGTTCCTTCTGTGATTAGTACATTCTGTAAAAGGAGTAGAGCTGAGAACAGAAGAGACAGACTTTTACAAGCCACCATGATTGAGGACCTGGGATTAGTTTGCAGTGAGTTTCTGGAGGATTTGAGCCATTTCTATTTTCTTTGCAGCTATTTCCCATATCTCACAAGTGAAAGCTGCCAGACATGCCTGACAAATGAAGTGCCAGTGCCAAATAATACGTGGTAAATAATCACCTCAGCATTCATCCTTCTTTTCTGTTTGGAAGAAAGGCACTTTCTTTTTCTTGTTTTAAAGTTAATTGAACTTGATGTTGCTCGGAATTTTATGCATTTCAACTTTCCAAAGGACCAGTGTCTGTGAAGTCACAGCTCGTAGAATTGTGTAATGCAATCATGGGATGGTTTAGGTTGGAAGGGACCTTCAAGGCCATCTCATCCCACCCCTGCCATGGCAGGGACACCTTCCACTGTCCCAAAATCCATCTAGATTGACCCTGGGCACTGCCAGGGACCCAGGGGCAGCCACAGCTGCTCTGGGCACCCTGTGCCAGGGCCTGCCCACCCTCACAGGGAAGAATCTCTCTGCTTTGCCCCAAATTTCCACTTTCAATCTCCACAACTTCCCAGCCAAAGGCCAGACTTCAATTCTGGAAATGGAAATCACTCACAGAGCTCTGCTGAACTGAGCTTTTTGTGGGAGTTTTGCTGCCTGTGCTGGGCCAGGAGCTGAGGCACAGCCCAGCTCCACAGGGTCCTTCTCCTGAATTCCTCACACCAGGCTATTCGTAGTGAATAGTTTTGCCTTTGTGTTGTGCACAACAATATTCACCGAACAGTTTCTCAAAAGATGCTTCAAAGCCTGACAGGCATCACCAGAGCTGTTGCTTTCTTTCCATTTCTTTTTGTAAACTGACTTAAGGCCAATATCAATATTTATCTAGAGCGAGGGAAGTGTTTTGCTGCCAGGAATTTGAGTGCACTGTTTTCTTTTGACTATAAATGGGGCAATTACTAATGAGGATATTTCTAAAATGAATGAGTGGAACATTAATTTCCCCTTAGCCTCAGCCTCAAGTCACCCCTCAAATAACCCTTTATATGTTTTGATCTGATGGTTAAGTTGCAGATTCCATTAAAAAAATTATGATTTTATGATGATATTTTGGGTATTCCTCTCCTTCAGCTCTAATTATCTGGTTGTTTTGCCCATGTTAACTGTTGTTGCTGGGTTTGTTTCTTACGTGTTCTTCACTTGGAGCAACAGAAAAAAATATTTTTTTAAATTACAGATCATAGAAAAATCTGAAAGATACCTCAAGGAATGGTTTAACCAGCCCCATGCTCAGGGCTGAATTTGTTATATCCAAACTGTTCTCTGATTACAGCCCAACCTGCTCAGAAACTGCAACCTTAGCAAATCCACAGCTTCCCTAAATTATTCAGGAAACACTTTATTCCTCTCTTTTTGCAATTCCCTTCCACATATTTGAGCACTGTTATCACATCTTCCCCTTTGCCTTCTCCAGGCTTAAATGGAGCGAGTCTGTTCCATCTTTCATCACAGGTCACATTCTCCAGGGCTCGGATCACTCCTTTCTCTTTGCTTTGGAGCTGCTCCAGCTGATTTTCCCGTCTCTTTTGATGTGTGGTGCTTCCAGCTGAGGAGCTCTGCCAGCTGGAGTGGCGTGAGCAGCCTGGCAGGTGATCCATCAGCTCCCGCTAAACAGCCAGGGGGTGTCAAACAGGGGCTGAAGCCTGCATGGCATCACTCCTGTCTGTCCCATTGTGGCTGTCCCATGGGCCAGGTGACACCAGCAGCCCCAAGGCGCCTTGGGTACCTCTGTACCTGCATTTTGCCCCCCTGTGCTGTGACTCATTTCCTACAGGGGGAGGTGAGATGGGTTCCAAGGCTGCTCCTCTGCAGCCATCCATCACTGCTAACCCACCATGCCAAGCCCAAACGTTCTTTGGTGATAGCTCATGGCCCTGGGGAGGGGAAGATTGGAAGCAAAAAATGGAGAGAATGAGGCCTTCATTAATTATCCCATAGCAACTTGGTGGGAGGCTGGATATTTTCCTAAACTCCCAAGCTGTTTTTTGCACACATCCTCCCCCAACATTTTTGTCTGCTTGGTCCATAATTTCCATCCCTCTGCTGAGCTCTGGGTGCTGCCAGTTGCCGAGGTAAGATCCTGCAAATTCTCCCTGGCTGCTGAAATCGGGGTCAGTCCTGTGAATCACTGGGGCTGAGAGCAGCTGTCCCATGCCAAGATGGACAGACTTTAATGGAAGCTGTGACTTCACATATTTACATGTATAGATCAGCCTCCAGCTGGGGAAGGATTCCCTCTTCCCTATCAGCTCAGCTGGGGCTGTGATCTCACCACGTTTTTGCTTTCTCATGGACCACCTCCAAGTCAATGCAGAGTTACTGTGGGAAGTTGTGCTGCAGGAATTGCCCTCCTCCAGCCCAGCTCCCCAGCCAGGCCCTTCCTGTAAAGTTTGCACAGAGTCCCTATAAACCCCCCAGCTCGTGGTCAGGTCCCTCAGCACCAGTATCCCAGATCCCATAACTCCTGCAGCTTAACCCAGCAGTTCCACTTCTCTTTCCCAAACATCCACCTAAAGCTGCTAAATGAGTTCCTGATTTCCTATAAAAATTGCTGCATTAGGAGCAAAGTCAGAGCAGCCAGAGCCCCAAGAGGCAATGCCAGATTTCTAACACGCTTCACTTAAACTCACCATAAATCCCTTCTTGAATAACACCCTGAAGGATGGGGATGATGCAGGCAAGAAGGAGTCTGAAGCTCTCTGTTCTCTGCCCTGTGTTGTCCCTGAGCTCCACCCTGTTGGATGTGAAGTGTCACCCTGATTTTTTAATATTTTAAACACCACACCGCTGTTCTCAAGGTGGAAAAAGGGAAGTTTATTTTCTGACTCCAGCATTTATAGATTTCCAAAAGTGACAGTGGATTGGAGGATGACAGTGCCACCTCTCCAATGACACTGGACAAACCAACAGTCCATCAAATTTCTCCTCTTCCAGAAAAGGATGTAAACCAACAATTATTTACATAAAACTGCATGAGAAAGTTCATTATAAGAGTGTAAACATCAGGCTTAGAAGAACTCAAAAGGACAGGCAGCACCATCTAGGTCCCAGTCCTCCTCCACCTGAAAATACTCTTCCAGACCATGACCTCCTTGTCCTTGGCTCTCAAGGACACAGTGCCTGCCTTCTCTGTTGGCCAGATGCGTGCTCAGATGATTGTGCTGAATTTGCTGTTCATCAGCGTTAATTTATAGCTCTACTACTAAATCCTGGCATTTAACAGTGAAAGTTCTTCAACTGAATTGATTGAAGAAATAAATAGCAGAAAAATATAAAGAAATAAGAGCTGCCAAGAAAGCACAACCAGTTTGACAGAATGGTTCTCAAACACTGATGAGGCCACACTTTGAATCTTGTCTTCACTTTTGGGCCCTTGCAACAAGAAAGACACTGGGTGCTGGAGGGTGTCCGAAGGGAATGGAGCTGGGGAAGGATCTGGAGCAGAAATCTGATGAGGAGTAGGTGGGAGCTCTCATTCTGGAGAAGAGGAGGCTCAGGGGGAACCTTCTCACTCTCTACAACTCCCTGACAGGAGAATGCATCCAGGTGGGTATTGGTCTGTTCTCCCAGGTAACAAGTGCTTTGAAAAGAGGAAATGGCTTCAAGTTGTGCCAGAAGAGATTTGAACTGAATATTAGGAAATATTTCTTCACTAAAAGGGTCATCCAACCCTGGAACAGTCTGCCCAGAGTGGTGGATTCCCCATCCATGGCAAGATTTAAAAGCAGTGTAGATGTGGCACTTGGGGATATGGGTTCATGGTGGCCTTGGCAGTGCTCAGGGAATGGCTGGACACAATGCTCTTAGAGGGGTATTCCAAACCAAAATGTTCTAAGAGTCTATCATAAAAGTTCATTTAACTTTTAAAACTAAACAAAATTAGTCCAAAATTATTTGCAGTCCAAGATGTGTTGGTAGAAAGGGACTTCTGGAGGTCTCTCATTCAGCATAATCTATTGCCTGTTTTATTTGCCACTACAGAAAATTGTTAGGCATTACCCACCCATCTAGCTATTCTTTCAGAAGCTGGAGGCTGCTTTTAAATCTTCCCCTTAAAGAAGCACAACTGCCTTAGGCTCGTCTTGCAGGTCTTGCAAGTGCCTGACCGCCTTGGTAGCTTCACAGAGCTTGGTGGTTTTTAACCTCACCTGGAAGGATGGTGGGCCAAGAAAGGGGCAATGCAAGGAAACCAGGAAGAGCCTTTCCTCACAGGAGTGCTAGTCCAGCTTTGGAGCCTCAAGGAATTTGCACATCTCTGAAAATATGGTGGTAAGTGCAAGAGCAGATTTACTGGGTAGACTGAGAAAATCCATCATCTTTTCCCTCTTAGCCCTGCTCCATCTATCACACACACAATGCTACCTGATGAGGAGCCAGACTGCTGCCCTTTTTATATAACAGCTCCCCAAAGCCCTGAAGCACTTGAATCCAAATTCAGAGGTCTCTCAGGCTGTTCTTTGGCAATGGAGCATAACACACACCATGCAGTTTGTTCTGCCTTTCCATTACGAACCTCTTTTAAGTTGCAAGTGACTTACCCACACTTCAGCAGCTCAACTTGACATTTCCTGTGCCTTGGGATGATTTTGTGGTGTGAAATTTCCACAAAACCCTGGCTCGTGAACCTTAAGTGGATTTGCCAATGTCTTCTTTTTTTTTTAAATTCACATGGTCAGAATCTTGGTTGATGTCTGCAGTTCAGAACTGTTAATGTTGCTGCTGCTGCTATGTAGGCAAATTGTGGACTCTGGAGAAAGCATTATGTTTTCATGATACTGCTAATTCTTATTCAGGAATAAGCCCTTTTTTCCTCTCTGAATTAAGTTTTGCCTGGGCTGTAGGGAGCTCAGGTCCATGTAGTGTGGTGCAAAGCCTTAGAGCCATGAAGCATCCCACCAGTGTCTGACCCAGGTCTGACACAGACAGTGCCAAGGTATTGCTGACACTTGGAGGTTCCTGCCTGATGCTCCACAGATGTTTCAGTGGTGGTGAGGTGCTCCATTGCAATGACTTCTGCACAAGTGCGCCTTAAGTGCTTTGATTTGCAGTTTCCATTTATACTGTCTTCCTTTCTCTCCACAAATTTGGTAACATCTTTACCTGGACCTAGTTTCTCAGTCCAGGTGCCATGAATTCCCTAGCTCATTGCAAGGAAAGACCTGATAACAGATCCAACAGCACCATGATGCATGGCATAGCTGGCACGCTGGAAGGAAGGGATGCCTTCCAGAGGGTCTTAGCAGGCTGGAGAGCTGGGCCTGTGCAAACATCATGATGCTCAGAAAGGCCAAGTGGAAGGTCCTGCACATAGGCTGGGGCAATCCCAAGCACAAGCGTAGGCTGGACAGAGAATGGATCAACAATAGCCCTGTGGAGAAAGACTTGGGTGTGTTTGTGTATGAAAAGCTCAATCTGACTCAGCAAAGCACACTGGCAGCTCAGAAAGCCAGCCACATCCTCAGCTACATCAAAAGAGGTGGAACCAGTGGGTCAAGGGAGGCTCTGCTCTTTGGACACCACACCTGGAACACAATGTACAGCTTGGCGCCCCCAACATGAGAAAGATGTGAACCTGTTTGAACAAGTCCAGAGAGGAGTCACAGAGCTGGAGCACGTCTCCTATGAAGACAGGCTGGGAGACTTGGAACTTTTCTTCTCTGGAGAAGAGAAGGCTGCAGGGAGACGGTAGAGCCCTTGCCAGTGCCTAAAGGAGGCTTACAAGAAGGCTGGGGAGGAACTTCTCACAAAGTCATGTAGTGATGAGACTAGGGGGAATGGCATTAAGATCAAGGAGGATAAGTTTAAATTGGATATAGGGATGGAGTTCTGAGCAACCCAGTCTAGTGGAAAGTGTGCCTGCCCGTGGCATAAGGTTGGAAAAAGATGTTTTTTGAGGTCCCTTCCAACCCAAACCATTCTATGATTTTATGATTCTATGAGCTGGCTCATTAGCCAGACCCCAGACTTGCACACAGCTCCCCTGATCCCAGGATTAGGATGGGTGACAGGAATATCTAAATTAAGGCGTCAGCTAACTTCCCAGTTTGCCTTTCCCAAGCAGCCTTTTCTTTGCTTTTGTTTCCCTCCATCACCCCAAATGAGAGATTTCCTCTCTGGTTTGTGCAGCCAAAAAACCATTTATCTTCTTTTCAAATCTGTTAAAAAGAATCACGTCAAGGCCTGTGGAGGGCTTGAAAAATGTGCTAATATTAAGCAGACTTTCATGCTAAAATCTCTGTATCCTATGAAAGGTCAGTCAGTTCAGTTCATATGCTACAGGAAAGACAAATAACAGCATTAATGACCGGATCTGGTAAAGAATTAACTGCAGTCAAGGAAGTTTCTAAGGCAGCCATGGGGTCAGGGCTGCAATGTGTTAGTTACTCACATGGGGTAGTCATCCAGCTAAACTCCTCTCACTGAGTGGTTATATCAGTGTGATGTATGTCACAGACCTGTGAACCTGGAAAGTAATCATGTGTCTCTTGCCTTTGGTGATTTCTTCTCTTTCACAACTCATCCTTGGCCTGGGCAAGTTGGGCTGGGGAAATCTGTCTGTATTTTTGGAGTATTTTTGGAATCGGTTATTTCTGTTTCCCTAGCTACATCTAGATATTCCAAAATCAGATGCTTCCTAGGGATCACAGCACTCATCTGTTTAATAAATATTTTTAGAAAGGTATTTAGTCTTGATTTAGGACTCAACACATCTATAGATAAGCCATCCAAAGAGTTCTGTATACTTCTCATGAAAAGATAAACACGTCACCCTTCCTGACTTATCTGCTTCCAGTTATGGCATCTGGTAGCACTTCTGATGGTTTTGCAATCTCCACTGAAACCTGGTGAGGACACGAAGGTGCTTGCTGATTCTTTTAATTCACTGAACACAGAAAAAACATAGAAGAATAAGTGCTTTTTGGGCTGGGGAAATATGTCTAAATTTTTGGAGTATTTTTGGAATCCGTTATTTCTTTTTCCCTAAGTACATCAGCAGCACTTCTGATAGTTTTGCAACCTCCACTGAAACCTGGTGAGGAGACAAAGGTGTGCTTGCTGATTCTTATAATTCACTGAACACAGAAAAAACATAGAAGAGTAAGTGCTTTTGGGTTCTTCTTTACACTGAAACCTTATTCAGCCTGAGTGGAAGCCAGAATTGCACCTAAAATGTGCAACCCAGCCCATGGTTGGACAAGAGAGCTGTGAAGTCCTGCAGGGGGCCAGGCTGGGTGAAAGTTTATTCGAAAACAGTTCTTTTCCAGGATGGTCAGAAGGGGACCTGTGGTCCTGGCAGGTCGCAGCCCTGCATCAGGTGATGCCAAAGCATCAATCTCTTTATTTTAAATAAACAGCTCAGAGCTTCATGTGAGCATGAGCCCTGCAGCAGTCTTGTTTTACAGAGATTGCATTACTTGACACTGTTCTGGGCTCTTGAAAGCCAGGCTGATGGTTGGAGCTTGGAGAGACCTCTCAGGTTGTCTATTCTCTACTCCACTGTGGTGGATGGACTGTGTCAAGGGCAGGCACTGGAGAATTCCTCCACCTCTGTCTTCCAAGCATTTCAAATTGGGGCACTCAAGTCCTGCCTGCCCTAAAGCACAATCCCAAGCATAGCTGATGGGTGCAGAGAGGAACTTCTCTAACTCTCCAGCACTGGGAGTTTGGCCATGGGGAGGAGAAATATCTTGCCATTGTCCTGCCTGCATCAGGGTTTCAGCTCTGGCCACTGAGCTACAAGGCAGGTGCCAAACTGGTGTCTCCAGAAGTGGGCTCTGCTTAGCCCAGGACATCCTGACCCAGATCTCACTTCGTGTCTACATGGATCACATCCCTGCAGTTAATAACTCCTGGAAGTTATTTTTGCTGATAAGCACTTGGGACACATGCAACCTTTTATAAACACTCTGGAGACATGCAACCACTTATAAACACTGATAAGTAGGGGTGAAAACAAAACAAAATTGCAACTTGAAGAGTAATGGGGAAAGCTGTGCTCCGAGTTTGGTGGGGTTTAGTTATTTTTAGAGAAGCAGGCAAATATGCCCATGTTTAGTCAGGGAGAAAAAGTGTAAAAAAGCACAAGTAAGTATGTGCAGTATGTCCTGGCTTTCTGTTTTTCTTTCTGTCTCTTTTCCCCTCTTTGCTCCCTTTTCTCTCCCTCTTCAGTAGGAACATTTATCTCTTTGTCAATAAACAGTCCACAGATATAACATTGTCACACCTGAGTTTTATTTTTGTCCATGAAAGCTTTCAAGAAGAATCCTCCATGACTCCCCTTTTACAGGGGGATGGGACGCCCCCATTCATGGGCAGGGATACCCAGGTTGCTCCAAGCCCCATTCAGCCTGGTCTTGGACACCTCCAGGGATGGGATATCCACAGATTCCCTGGGTGACCTTTGACAGGGCCTCACTACCCTCACCCTAAAGAACTTCTCCCTAATATCCAGTCCAAACCCATTCTTTCAATTTGAATCCATTCCCCCTTGTTCTGACATAAAGACTATTGTAAATAATTTTGCCCTGTCTTTCCTGTAAATTCCTGTTGGGGTTTGACATTGGCCCAATGCCAGGCACCCACAAAAGTCATTCATTCACTGTCCCCTGCCAGAGATGGGCAGAAGAGAAAGAAAAATTAACAAAGGCTTCATGAGTTGAGATAAGGACCGGAAAAAAACTCCCCAGGGGCAAATCAGGCCCAAGTTAGAAGTACAAAGTGAATTTATTACGAACAAAATCAGAAGAGGATAATGAGAAGTAAAATAAGCCCTTAAAACAGCCCTTTTCTTCCCCCAGCCCTTCCTTCCATCCCACTAACACTGCAGGGAGACAGGGGGTGGGGGTTTTGGTCAGTTCATCAGCTGAGCTCTTCCGCTGCTCCAGGAGAGGAGTCCTTCCCCTGTGAGACCATGTGGTCCCTTCCATGGAAGACTTCTCCATGAACTTCTCCAATGTGGTTCCAACCTCACAAGCAGCAGTCCTTCTAAAACTGCTGCAACACGAGTTCCCCCCCATGGGCAAACAGTCCTCCCAAAACTGTGGCATGGCTCTCTCTTTCCACTGGGTACAGTCAGTCCTCCAAGGACAGGCTGCTCCAGCCTGGAACCACAGGCCCTCTCTGTTTACCAGGTCTCCCACTGGATCACTGCCTCCTCCAGGCAGGCACCTGCTCCAGCATGGGCACCTCCCCCATGGGCTGTGGGTGGATCTCTGCATCCCCCGTGGATCCATGGGCTGCAGGGGGACAACCTGGTCATCACCATGGTGTGCAGAGAAATCTCAGCTCTGACACCTGGGCACCTCTTTCCCTTCCTTCTCTACTGACCTTATTGTCTCCATGTTGTTTTCCCTCACATATTCTCACCTCCTCTTCTCTGACTAGAAGAAAAAACTGTGTGTCCCCCCCTCTGTTTTGATCTTCTTCTTCTTCTTTCATTCACAAATCTGTTATCACAGAGGCATTTCCACCATCTCTCATTGTCCCAGGCTTGGCCAGTGCATGTCCATCCTCAGAGCCATCAGGGCTTGGCTCTGCCGGACATGGTGGAAACTTCCAGCAGCTTCTCACAGGAGCCGCTTCTGCAGCCTCCCCCGCTACCAAAAACCAGGCAGTGCCGAACCAACACAACTGCTCATCAGAAATGCAACATAAAGTGGAAGTGACCCCTGACACTAACTTAAAATTAGGCTTGATGAACCTTCAACCAAGAAACTGTTCCCCCAGCCCCCTTTAAAACCCAACAAAGGAAAACATTTGGTAGCTATTATCAGTGATTATGATAAGCTATGTTAAAATATGAAGTGGGGGAATTTATCTTTATTTCCTGGGATAACATTGATGAAAAATATGCTGTTCCATCTTGATTTTCAATCACTTGAATGAACTTTGTCATGCATTTATTTGGCTTGATGTACCTCACTGATCTGGGGAGGGGGTGAGGGCAGGGAGCAGGGGGAGGGCAGGTTTGGCAATTTAATCTGATGCAGATAGCTTTATTAGCTGCCCTCAGATCTGTTCCTGGTTGAACACGATGTCAGATATCTCCTCATACTGCTTTGGGGAGGAGGCACAGTGTCCATTATGGTGTAACCATCAGCAAACGGTTTGCAACACTTTTCATTACACTTAAGTCTAATAATTTTCTGTCAGAGTCTGGGTGGGCTCTTCTGCCCACAGGGACTTCTCTTCTGCAGAATTAAGGTAAAAACTTTGACAAAAAACAAGGTCAAAGCTAACATGCCTCCCTGCCTCCCCCTTTCCAGTAGGTGAGATTCAGATATTATCTACCAGATTTCTTGAGCCTAAGACAGTATTAGGAGACTTTCAGTTCTGGCAAGATGAGGTGAAAGAGGTTTGTTTGGGGCTTTTTTTGTTACTAAGTTTTTTGTAGGACAAAGTGGTCACTGAACTGCAGTGCTGCTGTTAGATGCACTACCGGGAACCCAGGAAAGACCTGACGGAGATTTACTTATGAAAAGTACAAAGCAATTTTCTGGGGATAGAATTAAAGCAGGGCTAGCAAGTTCACACTGCTGTATTGCCCATGGAATCTGTGGCTTTGCTATTGATTGCTATGGGCCTGGACTGCAAAGAGCTAATTCTATGTGTGCATATACATCTGATTCAGAATTGCTCTTTTTAATCTTTTTGCATCCAGGGGTGGGCATTTTTTTAGCTGGTGCAAAATTTGTGCTGTAATCCTGAAAGCATTCTTGAGTTTCACCAGCTAAGAACCTGAGAGCTGAGGGGATTTTGTGGCTGAAAAACCCAGAACCATGAGAAAAATATTACACCTCTGAGCCATTAACACTCACTGACCTGTCCTGAAAAACATCTTTTCCCTAAAAACTCTTTTTGAGTTGTGTTGTAAAGAGCTGAGCTGAAATGAAGATGTTTCCCCTGGAGCACAGCACCACACATTAGAAGACCAGATCAGCTCAGCCTCTTTCCCCTTGCTTTCTCTTTCAGACACCTAACTGATGTGTGCTGCAAACTGTAAATCAGTGTGCTGGGTTTGGCTGAGAGAGAGATAATTTTCTTCATAGTGGCTGGTATATGACTACATTTTGGATTTGTGCTGGAAACAGTGCTGGTAACACGAGGATGTTTTCATTATTGCTGAGCAGGACTTGAAGCCAAGGCCCTTCCTGCTCTTCACCCATCCCTTCCCACCAGCAAGGGAGTTGGGGATGCACAAGGAGCTGGGATGGGACATGGCTGGGACAGCAGACTTTAGGGCATCATCCTCAGCATTTAGAGCTGAGGGGAGAAGGAGGAATGGAGAAGCCTTTGGAGTGATGGCGTCACTGACACACAGCATGGAGCCTTTCTGTCCTGGGGATGGCTGAACACCCGCCTGCCCATGGGAGTGGTGAATGAACTCCCTGGTGTGCTTTCCCTGTTAAACTGTCTCTCTCCCAACACACAAATTTTCTCTCTTTGACCCTGTCTATTCTCTCATGTCAAGAGTGTGTGGGACTGAGCTGCCTGTTGGGACTAAACCACAACAATCACCCAATTCCCTGCCTTGCCTGAGTATATCCTGCTGATCACACATCCCAGTTTTTTGGTGTTTTTTCCCATTACAAGAAAAAACCCAAAAGTACAACCAGCCTCTCATGAAGTATAGTTCAATTTAACAGATGTTTGTTCATTTATGGCAAAGTCCTGGTTATGGGATGGGGAAGGTTGTTTGGTTCTTGCACAAAAACAACTACATTACCTCAATGCAAATCCCTGCCTCATCTTGGGAAGAGGAAACATTAGAATTAACAAGAGGTGAGACCAGACAAGAAAGATATAATGTCTCATTTTGCAGAATGTACCCAAATTGATTTATTATTTACAACCATCTCAGTAGAGAGGAAACTTCAGGAATGATTTCTCTCACTTGCTCTCTTGCTTCATACTTTTATATGAGGTGTTTGTGTCTCTACCATTGGAGGTTTGCCCTGTTAGTGCTGTGCAGGAACATTTCTTGTCTGAGGCATGCTTCATCCTGTATCTTTGCAGATTCCTGTGCACATGCAAAACAGAGGGAGAGTTTCTGAATTATGAAAAACAGGTGAAGGAGCTGAGGATGGTGACCCAGAGACACTGAAAGAAGTTACTCTGCCTGCTGCATCAAGGGCCAGGCTGTCTGACACACAATGAAGCACAGGGACTGGGCTTGTCCTCTGGTGCTCAGCACAGAGGCAAAGCTCATACATAGGAGCACAACACTGGAGAGTCCATTTTGTGGTTCATGGAAAGAAAGGAGTATTTTCAGAAGGAATGGGCTGAAATGCTCTCTGATGTTGGCGTTGTTGGGTCAAGGGTGCCCCAGACTTTAGGTAACTATTTGAGCTTGTGTAAAATGAAATCTAAAACCCACAGATCTAAATTGGGAGACTAAAGGAGAAGTTGAGGTAGAGCAGAGGGGGTGGAAATGGTCACTGAGTGGCTGGAGGAGGGGGTCCTAAGAGGAAGGATAGAACAGAAGTCCAGGCAGAAAGATAACTTGGCTGAGGAGTGAAGGATACAGGAGGCAAAGCTCCTTTAGTGAATTCCTGGATAAAGAGGAGAACAATTCTTCACAGCCATCCCCATCTGTCCAAATCTCTAAACTATGAACCCTTGTGCTCCAACGAGAACTCTACCAAGAGCTGTGAGAGTAGGAAAAGTGAATTCCCACCTATGTGAAAGTGCAGAACAGATAGAAGATTTACCAGACACCAATAGGATGCCAAAAAAGTAATGGAAAATTTACCAGACAGAGAGATGGTACTAGCTGGAAACACAGAGATTAGCATGGGACAGAGGGCTTGGACACAAATGCAGCTGATTTCTGTGCCCAGATTTTTGGGAACAGATGTACTCTCAAGAACACACCAGGAAGTTAAAGAGGTGCCTTATGCTGGCCAAATGCAATCAAGGATATTTGAAGTCTGCTGAGCAGATGTTATTATACAGGCAAGGAAATGCTGGCCAAGCAACAAACAGAGACAACCAAAATATACAGCATCCCCAGGAGGCTCTTGAAGGAACCAGGAAAGGACCTTTCCACTGCAAGCCACACAAACTACCTCATCACTGCAGAAGAGTGCTCAGAGTGGGAGGTGAAGTGTCAGATGAAACACAAGAAAGCAAAGGAGCATTTCAGGCAGGCACCTTGTTTGACTTGAAGTAACTTTGCATGACTTAGCCAAGAAGAGAAATCCTGTCCTGGCATGTCGCCCTCCAAGCATGACCAAACATCATCAAAGCTGAACCACTGGTTTTGTTTGATAATTCTGTGCTGAAGGAGTCAAAGACAGCACATGGTGAGTCATTCTCTAGGGGAGAAATACTCTTATTGAAGGGCAGAATGACTCTCCCATCCAAGCATCGGAGTCCAAATACTTGCACAGCTTGAAGGAACCAAAGGGAGTGAAAGAAAGTACAAGATGGGAAGGAAGAGAACCAAACCCCAGAGTTTACCTTTCTGACAAGCTAGACACCTTGTAGAATATCTTTTGGGGATATTTTCTTGGAACAAAACATTAATGTGTGACTTTCATATACTGACGTGTAAAAGGCATATAAGAAAGCAGTTCTTTGAGGGCACAAGTATATTTTCATGTTGCACATACAAGCTTCAGATGCAGATATAAGAGATTACAGACCTGCTGAGACTTGACCAGAGGGGCAGAGAAGGAAATATGGGCCATGGCCTAGCAGTGGAAAAAGAAACATATGCAAAATACCCCCACAAGAAAGACATTCTGGAGAGTTTCCTGTTCTAAAAGCAAAGGTCAGTCCCAGCTCACTTTAAGAAATTCATTAAAAAAGTCAAGGTCTTTGCATCAAAGGGTGAAATCTCTGGTCCAGCTGGACCAGCTGGTCCACTGCTAGACCTAACCCCTCTGTGAGCAAGCTATGGGCTCTGCACTACCTATATATTCAACAACTAAACCACAGACTAGGTGGAGACAGAGAAACCTCTCTGAACTTGACATTTAGTCATGTAATAATTCAAAAGTGGTAAGTATTCAGCTGATATTCCTCCAAAAGCTGTTGCTTTAAGTAATGCACAACATAAAAAGAGATAATAAAGGGAGCATGGTTAAATGTGATGTATGAGATTTATTACTATCACCTATTTGTATTTCTAATTTTCCTCTTGACAAAAAACAAAGCGAAACAAAAATCCTCCAAACCCAAAATCACATTGAAAAAGAGGACTTTACCAAAGGTAACATCTGCCCAGGAGAGTGTAACATGATAGCATGCTTCAACCAGTTTTGGGAATGGAGGGATCTCTAATTGTCGGAAATGGTCAAATAGGGAAGGACAGCAATGGAAAAAGAAAGGATTAGGTCTGACTGTTGAAACTCCCTGTTTGTACTTGAACTCTGACATCTGGTACAGCAGATTTGCTGGAGGGTAAGTGAAGAGGGTTATGGTACAAAAGAAGAGGAAAAATGTATGGTCTGGGAGTAATTTATTGCTTGTGTTTTAAGATTAAGAAGATTTGACAGTTTCCTTCCCTGAAGTTCCTTGTTCCAAGTGCAGGTTTTTGGAGGCTGGTGTAGAAAAACAATCCATCTGTCTGTCTGGTTTTTGTATACGCATCTATCTGCCTGACTGTCAGTCATGGTCTTTAGATCTAAACATAATTTCCTTATTCAGTTGGAGGATGGATGCGCAGGAAAGTGATAATCTGCAACGCACTGAAAGCTGCATTGCATTGAAAAAAAAACCCCTTTCCCTGCCAGTCTGTTAGATTGATGGACCAGAAAGGATATTGAATCCATCATCCTGGCTGTGTGTGTTTAGTACTAATGGAACATGAAACACATTTGGGTCCCAGCTGTTGGGAAATTCAGATGAAAGTTTCCTTTCTGGATGTCTCATTTTCACAAACACCAAAATGTGATGGGACTTGAAAGAACTGTGCTGTTACTTAGTGTGAAGATTGCACAGATAGGATTTGGCTCCATTAATAAGCACCGTGTTCAGAAAATCCTCCTCTCTAGGACTGTGTATACTCCACCATGAAAGTGAAGAAGCAAAGGTCTGCAAACCCGTGAATGATGATTTTTCATGCTCATTTAAGATGCTTTGATTTTCACAGGGTACCAAGTGGAAGTTTCAGCCTCTGAAACTTGATGCACCTTCAATCAGCAGTGGTTTTGTCTCTCCAGTTTGGCTTTAGTCATTTTATTCAATTAAGTCCACATAATGCAGACATCTTGAACCTAAAACCAGTCTTCTGAAATCAACCTGCTTATTTCAGACAGGCAATATATGCCAAAGGGCAGCAGCACTGGTGACGCCCTGGTCATTAAAGCAGGTAGTTGCAAAACCTATTTTGACTTCAGAAAAAAAGGAATGAAATTGTTTCCTACCTACTGTTAATTTACTAATTTCAGGCAAACCTGTGTTCCTCAGTCATCCTCCTTGCCTTGTTGTTTTTGTCCAGCTGGACTTTACAAAGCAGGGATGCTTTTTAGGCATTGCTCATGCTTGCCAGGTAGAAGGGACTGTCCCTGCCAGTCCTGTGCATCCAGAAGTCCCCAAATCATCTTGAACAACAACAATGTAACATCTCAGCACTTACTTCATGCAACTTCATTGAGTGAAATATTCTGAAACATTGTCTGGCACAAAGGATCCATTCAGTTCTGTTTTTTATAAAATTGGTGGGCTTTAGCCCATAAATTTCATGTTTCCCAAAGAGGTCCTGCAAGAGGACACAAGAAATGCACAGAATGCCCAACTTTGATTTACACACAATGCTGACATGGGCAAAAATTAAGTTACCCCTTTGTTGCCCTTTTCTGTCCCTGTTTAAGACAATGCTTCTAGAAGCTCCTAGCTGTGAGAAGTTGGTGGTGGTCACATGAAGAGGTTTGTAGATGGTCCATATTCCCAGCTGATATGAAGCAGGGAGGCTGCATTGCTGCCTATGGAGCTACACCCTGGTCTAGTTCTGTTTGAACAGTTTCTGCTATCACCTTTGGATGGTTTTCTTCCAGTCTCAGCCATAAAAAGCATATTTCATAACAGGCATTTTGTATAAGACTATCTAAAACTTCTGTTTTTAAATACCACGGCTAGGATCTGCCTGAAAGTCACTGGAAAGCAAACTCAGCACACACTGTACTGTCTGTAGTCTGGACAGAACATCACCACTAAAATAGGGTTGTTTCCATCTCCCCAGTGCTCTCCTCCTGCATCTAGGATGGTGTGAACACCAGCTTGGTATGTCAAAGATTCAGGCTCAATGTCTCACCTTGTCACTCACTTCAGGGGTGACCTTGGCCCAAGCGCTTCATCTTCATTCCCTTTCTGGGACAATAGCAGTAAAATCAAGAGATGATGCCACAAAGTATTCAACATCTTGAGTGAATATCTCAGACATGGATCTGCTGAGTGAGTTGAAAGGAGGCCAAAAAAATGGTCTGAGAGCTGGAGCCCCTCTGCTCTGGAGACAGGCAGGGAGAGCTGGGGGTGTTCAGCCTGGAGAAGAGAAGGCTCTGGGAAGACCTTAGAGCCCCTGGCAGTGGCTAAAGGGGCTTCAAGAAAGCTGGAGAGGGACTTTGGACAGGGACCTGGAGGGACAGGACAATGGATAATGGCTGATGACATTCTGACTGTTTCTGGAGCTGGGATGGGGATTAAACTGATGTCTGTACTTAAGGTTGAGACCTAAATTCTACCCTGCCAATTGCTCTTGGCCTCTTTTTTGGTCATTTCCTTGATCTCCAAGGTTTCCCTGCCCTTCCTTGAAGGAAAAAAAAAATAACTGCAGTGTGGAAAAACACAAAGGATCTGAGGAGCACCCTTCCCAGAACCAGTGTGATGCCAGCACTGCTGCATCTGCTGACATGACTGTCTTGGCTTGAATGTTCACCTTGGGCTCTGTGGCTACTCTCCCTTCATTTCCAAAAAAGTCCTGCCTTGTCCACAGCTGTTGGTGGAAGTGTAACCATATTAGGACAGGGCTCTGACTGAAGCCAGCAATGACACAGCTGAGTGATGACACCCTGTCCTCTGTGACAGAGGCTCCTTCCCTCATTTCAGGTATGGTGGGGGTTTTATTTATGAACCAGCAAGTTTCCAGAGGACAAGAAACAGTGAAATCAGCTAAGGCTCAGCTCTTTGGGGACACAGAAATTCATGCTAAATGGGATCCATTCCACAACTGTTAGTGTAAATTTAACAGTTTCTGGTTTAAGTGCCTGGAGATGTACATGCTTGTCAAATACTAATAATTTTACGTAAGTGATGACCCTTGTGTGACTTGCGTAAGCCTTGTCCAAACCCTTACGTGTTTCAGAATCATTCAAGCCTTAATCTGACATCCACTAATTGCAATAGTCTTTCTGGCAGACTAAATATTAGCAGATTGCCTTTCCCTGATGGTGCAGTGCTGGAGTCTCAGCACTGACATTCTCCTGGCACTGTGTCCTGGGTATCGTCCCCAGGGAAGGTGATACTGGATTTGGGCATTATCTGCATTAGATTACCATCAGATCTTCTGGCATCTGTCCCAGTCTTCCTTTCTGCTATTCCATTTTCCCATTATCCTTAAGGTTTTTCAAACAAAAGGAATATCTTTTAGCAGCATCAGATTTTGAGGGAGACCGAGCATGTCTGGAGTAACTTAAATTTTTCAAGGCAATGCTGAGCTTGTTAACTTTTTCAGGGCTGCTTCTTTTCCCAGAGGGAGGTTATTGTGACTTAACTGTGGCAAAGACTCCAGGGTAGCATGGCTGCCAGCCACAGCTTTGGGCTGAGGTGGACAACTCCATGAGAAGGTGCTGGTGGAATCACAGAGATGTGGTTAGACTCAAAATAATTGCTTAATTCCCCCTTTGCTATAGCTTGCTTTTATATCTTCTGCGGTTTCAGCTCCCTGGATGAAAGTCAGAATGAATGCATCCTTTTCCCATCCTTTCATTTGCACTTCTTACTACATATCTATGAGTTTTTCCCTAAATAGTAATGTAGGAAAGGCTGCACTGGGTTGCCCTTTCTTTCCTATCTCTGAGACGTGGGAACTCATAGCAAGAATGATCAAGCATGAATACAGCAATAACTATTTTGGTGTTGCCCTCTTTTTTTTCCAGGACCTTAAAAGACACTAATTTTCCATCCCCCTTCCATTGCTGGCATTTTTTATTGAGGCAGTAGACTCAACATCTGAGGAAATGGCGGTGACACATGGTGTGACTTTTGGGTTATCCTTGCAGAGCCAGGAGCTGGATTTCACTAATCCTTGTGGGTCCCTTTCAGCTCAGGGAGATCCTATGGCTGTGTGCTGGGTGCTCCTGTAAGAAATGCAATGGAGAGTCCCAAAGGTCCCTTCACATCAGCAGCCAGATGGGGTGGTTGCTTTCATCTCTTTTAAAGCCAGACATACGGCACAGCTGGTTCCAGATCGCTTTTCCACCACTGCAGTATTTTCCAAAACTGTGTCTGAAGTATTTCATGGGTTGCTGGGGGCAAAATACAACTGCACAATATCACTGACAGTCCCAGAAACAGTGTGAGATGACTTGATTTCCATTTTCTCTATCAGCTTAAGAAGTGCATGACTGATCTTGGCATTTCTTTATTCAGAGATGTTAAGAGTGGCAGAAACTATGGAACTCCTGATTTGAACTTGAGCACACTGCAGGACAGATGCTTTCACCTCAAAACTGGACTGAGCCCAGTGACATGGATTTGCTTAAAGTGTCTTTTCCTGAAGGCATCCTAATGATTGGCCAGCCCTTTAACCATTCCTTGATAGATCACCCTAGGCTGTCAACATCTCCCTTCAATTCACAAGGCTCACCTGCTTGTAACCAATGTTTTTTTGGCTTCAACTCCTAGCTGTTGGCTCTTGCTACTTTTCTTTTATTATTTTTTTTTAATGAGTAAAGCCCTGAGTTATCCCCTTGTGTTGGGCTAATATGATTGTAGCTGTTGCTGGACTTGTGGAAGCAGTTTTCTCCTCTGAACTAAGGACAGGTCTTACCCCATATCATGCTCAATTAAGAGTTCCATAATCAGCAAAATGGGGTAGGTTTGAACCAGCACAGTCCAGAATTTGCCAGAAGAGATGTCTTTTTTTCCCCAAAGCTCTTACCCATCAATAAACTCACAGTTTTCTCTCTCACGAGTCAATAGTACAAATTCAGGATTTCTACTCATGAACATATTTCAACATGCACCTAAGGAAGACTCTTGTGTTGTACCAGAACAATGGGTACTTCAGCAAGTCTTCAACTACTCTCTTCTGAAAGCAGTAAGGCTGAGGCAAGGTTAAATCCCTGCTGTATCAGACTAATGCTACCCAGAAAACACTGCAGTGAGAGAAGACAAGCCTATTACTTCTCTGCTGTGAGGTCATAGAATCATTGAATGATTTTGGGTTGGAAGAGACCTTAAAGATCACCTTCCAACCCCCCTGCCATGGGCAGGGACACCTTCCACTGGCTCAGGTTAATCCAAGCCCTGTCCAACCTGGCCTTCAAAAATTTCCAGGGGTGGGGCATCCACAGCTTCTCTGGGCAACCTGTGCCAGGGCCTTAGGACCCTCACAGGGAAGAATTTCTTCCCAATATCCCGTCTAACCCTCCTGTCTGTCAGTTTGAAGCCATGCCCCCTTGTTGTGTCACTACATGTCCTTGTAAAAAGACCCTCTCTGACTCTCTTGTAGTGGGTCTCAATTCAACTTCTCACTCTGTGCTTCAGTGAGATTCCAGATAACCTGGCAGTTTTGTCAGTGGTCAGACAGGGGTGGGAGATATTTACAATGGTGTTTCTGAGCACCAGGAGCCCCATGGTTCCCCCTCACATATTGCCTGGCATCCTTGTGGTGGGTATACCTCTGCTGCACTTTCAACCAGCCTCCCTCTCAGGTGAATCTCCAGTGTTGTCCAAAGCCTACTGAAGTGAAACACGCTTTTTAATCAACTTCAATAGGCTTCAGCTCAGGCTTCCAGTGTATGTGTCTCTCACTTCCAAAGGCAGCTACCCCAGTTCAAAGACAGTGTTTCTGAAAGCTGCTGGCACCCATGTCCTGCAGCGAAAGCTCTTCATCCCTGAGTCACGTAGCCAAGGAATTCATATCCTGAGTACAGGTCATCATCTGGCTGGATGAGTGCCTCCATCTGAACTCCATCAGCACTTGTCCATGTGCAGCTTTAACCCTGGTCAGTGCAGCAGTGTGGCTGTGCTGCTCAGCACTCAAGCTGCAATGTGGAACAAGTTTTCTGGGGGCCCAACCTCCAGCTCTGCACCCCCTTTCTCTCCTGTCTTATACACATATAAACACACATGTCTGTGCAGAGCATTTCCTGGCTTTGTTTCAACAAGCAGAAAATAAAAAGTGGGAACCTCTGGTCTAATCTGCAGGGACAGGATTCCTGAATTAATAAGTCTTCAATGCCTAATTCACCTCCCTGTCCTCAGCAGCAAGCATAATGATTCCCTCATTGCCTCTAACAAAAGCAATAAAAAGAAATAAAAAATAGAAAATTCCTGAACAATTTTTTTAACTGCAATTTTTTCACTTTTCTTCTAACATCAGTAAGTGGGGGTACTTCTCTACTCTTAAAATTAAAACAATCCAGACAAACAATATGTCAAGCTTTGTCCTGCTTCCTGCTGCAATTATTCCTAATGTTTGGCCTCAGATCAGAGGCACAGCAATCCCTAGAAATATGACAGCAGAGCAGAGAGCTCTTTCCAACAGAAACGCCTCCTGAATCATGTCAGGAATTTATGAGGCTGACAACGGGCCAAGACTTAAATATGTTCTGGAACAAATGGCATTGCATAGGTGGCTCTGATCAGCTTTACAGTGGTGGGATGAAGATGGAATGCTCCAGATGGAGGAGTGGAAGGATATTTATTGATTTCAAAAAATAAAAAATTAAAGCTGAGAGTGACAAGAACAGGCATTGGTATTTTAAAACTCAGGCTCTACCAGACAGACCCAGCAAGGAAAAAGCTTTAACAAGTCTGTGAGTGTGTGTGTGTGTTTGTGTGTACTATTCTTACTGCTAAATCTCCCTGAACCACTTTGTGCCTGGTACATAGGAAGAAGTGATACCTGTACTACAACCTTTTCCCCTCCAAATTGGTGTGCTTGCTGATTTGGTGCCTGCTGTCATTACAGACCATTTGGACAAGGTTTCATCCAGTGGGTTTTGTTCAGTGTCTGCCTCCCATCAAGTATAAAGTAAAATATTTTGCCCATCTGAGGCCACACTGGGTTAGACAGAATTCTCAGAGTCACATCAGCTCTTTATACCTCAATAAACAAATCAGGAAGGAAGAGCTGTGAGGAGCTAGGCTGGCATGTGGTCTCCACTCACCAGCTTGGAAGGTGAAGCACTGAGAAATATTGGAAGTTGCAAAAGAAGCATCAATATGTATTTTCTTTCACTGCACTTGTTTGACTTTTCACCACATTTTCCTGAATCATGAGATACTCAGTGCTGCAAGTCACAGATCTCACTTGTGCACCAGTCCAGACAGACTAAAGCTTTCTTTGGTCAATTCAATAAGAGTATTGAATACAGAGTGAATGCACAGTCATTGGTAAGGATTTTCCAGGGGTGAACTCTTGATTCAGATTTTCTGGGCAGGGACACCTGGGTTATAATGTGCTGAGTTTGGCTGGGGTTGGGTTAATTTTCATCATAGTAGCACAAACTGTGCTTTGGATTAGTCCTGCAAACAGTCCTGATAACACAGGGATGTTTCCCTTATTGCCAAGAAGGACTTAGACAGAATGAAGGCCTCTCCTTCTCCCCACTCCACTGGTGAGGGGACTGGGGGTGCACAGGGAGGGGACAGAGCCTGGACAGCTGACCCCAGCTGACCCAAGGGATATCCCAGACCCTATGGCATCATCCTCAGCAAGCAAACCTGGGGAGAGGAAAAGGAAATGGCAGGAGTATCAGGGCCACAAAAATTACCAGAGGGGTGGAACACCTCTCCTGTGGAGACAGGCTGAGGGAGGGGAGAGGGAAGAGGAGAGGGAAGGAGAGGTGAGGCAAGGCAAGGCAGCTCCAGGGAGACCTTAGAGCCCTTTCCAGTGCCTAAAGAGGCTCCAAGAGACCTGGAGAGGGACTTCAGACAAGGGCCTGGAGTGACAGGACAAGAGGGAATGTCTTCCCGCTGACAAAGGACAGGGTTAGATGGGATATTATTATCTCAATTCATTGGTTTCCTCTTCTACCTTTCCAGTTTCCTCTTTTACCTTTCCAGTTCATTCTCCTGTCCCACTGGCTGTACGGTGCTTGCTTGCTGAGTGACATTAAACCACAACACAAGTTTTGGAGCCAGACTCCATGACCTTTGAAGGGCCTGTGACATTCCCAAAGGCCCTATTTAACATTTTGTAAAGACACCACTCCCAGATGTCAAATGCAAAAGAGATATATTGTATGTTGACCATAGACAGTACAGGGGTCATGGAAAACTCATGTCCTCTGTGAATTCTTGGACCAATTTGCTGATTGTCATGACAAACTAGTACATGGTGCAGCACCAACTACTCTGCTTCTACAGTCAATGGAAGGAGAGGGCAATTGCAAGAGGACAGTTTATTCACCACAGATAAATAGTGAAGATAAGATATTAGGTGCATGTGGAGAACATTTTTGTCTATATGCCAATGCTTAGAAGCAGTGCCTGTCCTTGGCTTCTCACTTATATGCCAGCTCAGGGATGTGATATAAACCATTTTTCACACTGTGCATGGTGTTTATTATATATATGATGAGGGGAACTTGAAGGAAAAAGGAAGAGATCTCTTTATAAATAAATGAGGATATCCTACAGAGCCATAAGGAAGTACATATTTAACAGAGGGAGATTAGCAGCAAAAAAGGGGAATATTTGTTAAAATAACTCTTACTTTCAGGCTAAAAGCTCCTTCAGCTTCAGCAGGAGTTGCAGAGAATGAAATGTAGGTCTGGTACTTTTGCATTTGAATACAATAGAACTGTACCCTAGACTTGCCCGTGTCAGAAGCCAGGATGATATTGCAAAGGAAAGAGTCATTTCTTGCCTTTAGGAATAGTTTTTCAAACAATTGTTTCTGGCAATAGCTGGGTAGGACACTAACTGTGTATAAAGGGTCTAATTTAGTAATTTTGTGATCATTACTTTTATAAGGACAAGGGTCTGTGTGGAGATGATTTTTTAAAGTGACTCTCCCCAGCTTGTGAAGATTTAATTTCATTCTCCTGTGGAGGCAGATGAAGTCAGTGTCAGCCCAGAAAGTGTCAGCCCCAGCTCACACCTACCCAGCCTGCAGGGCTGTGCTGTGTGCTCATGTCTCCTCCAGCCCCTCTGCACATATTTAGCTGCCAATATTCAGACTTCTTGGCTCTCCTTCACTGATCTGTAGCTTAAACCCTTCTCTGTGTGACCCCTGACTTTTGCCTCAAGCCTTACAACTTGTATATCATTACTGAGTTCCTGTCCCGTCGTTCCTGGGCCTCCTTTGGACTTTTCCATCTGCTTCACTGGAAGTGGAGCTCCCATTTTTTCCAATATTATTCCACCCAGCTTTGTAATTCCTGGGACTAGTTCATAATGTATAATATTCCCCTTCATGCTCCTGCGAGGTAGGCCTTTATTTAATTTTGGTCTCCGTGTCAGATCATTGTCTGGATTGTTGTGTGACTAAGCCCTGGACAATAACAAGATTCTGTGCATTCAAAATTTGGCTTCAAATGTTGCAGCTTAAATGCAACAACTTTTGTCACCTTTGACAGCTTTTCTTGCTGTTTCCTTCAATGCTGGTCAATATTAGCATAAAAAAGTCTTTTTGATGCTAGAATGCAGTCATGTCTTTGGAAACAAGTCCTGGGTCTCTTGTGAATGCCTCTTAATATGAAAGAAATATCTGAATTTCCTTAATTTGTGCAGGGATTTCCCTTTCAGTAGCCTGGCTGGCCTTGGTGAAATAATAGCCAAAAGAAATGCTGTGCCCTGTTATTTGCTCCTTTCTCTTTGTGCTTCAGAGGTCAAGATTGTATCAGCTGCCGCTCTGCTAAAATGGAGGAAAATCTGATAATCACTGTAAAGGTACAATAGAAGATACAGCTGGATTTTTTTTTTTTTAGGGGAAGCAGCTGTGGGATCTGTTGTGAATGGGTAGGATTTGGGGAGATTCCTAAAGGCTGGGAATACGTGTGGCATTTCTGAAGTGCAACATACCTGGCAGAGGGAGCATGAACAATGTTTATTATAGTAATAACACATGGCCTCCAAGAGCAGAGCACTGCAGACATTCAGGGGCTCGTAAGTCTGCTGGCACATGTTTTGGATGCTGGTTCAAATCCAGCCTGGCTTGTCAGCAGTGAAAACCTGCCATCCCCTCACTACCTAGAGTCAGTAAGGAGACATATGTCCATTTTATACCAGCAAGAGTTGCCCTGTATGATCTCCCCGTCAGCAGAGAGATGAGTGCTGCTTTCTTCAAGCTCCTTCAGGCAAGAGAGGCTTTTCCTCTTTCACATTATTTCTGAAGATATAAAAAGCCTCTCATATTGTTTGACTGAGACACATCATTCTGACCATTGCAGATGAACTCAGCTGGGAAGCAGCCTTGTTTGCCCTATCTGAGCAGGGATCTCCCTTTGGACACACTTCCCACAAGGACGCCTGAAGATAAAATATGGGCACAGCTGTCTTCTCTGAGGTGGGCCATGCAAGTTTTAGGAGCCTCATACCAACACTTGCAGAAGTGGGACAGCAGTGTCCTTGTAATCTCAGGGGTGGAAAGAAGAGGATCATGAAGCAGACTGACTGAGAGATGAGTTGTTAGCTTTCACACCTCCACAGGCTGGCTCTTCCAGGCAAGAACATTATGTCAAAAGATGCAAATTGATCAAGTCACAGCCTGGATTGCTTTTCCAGTCGTGAGTCTTCAGTCATTCACTCATTAAGCAAACAGACCCCAAAGTGTGTCCCTGTTTTTATACCAGTCCATTGCCTAAGGCTCCTGCCTAACCACCTGCCTCTTCCTTCATAGTCAAGTCACTTGTCACCATGATATTTTCTGAAAAATCCCTTTGCCAGGATTTTTCTTCTGAAAAGCTGAGAAGCCTCAGAAGAAAAGAAAAACAGTAATTATCTGCTGGTTGGAATGCAACAGGTGCATCTTTGATTGGTCTCATGTGGTTGTTTTTAATTAATGGCCAATCACAGTCCAGTTGTCTCAGGCTCTGGTCAGTCACAAGATTTTATTATTCATTCCTTTATAATTCCTTTCAGGCCTTCTGATGAAATCCTTTCTTCTATTCTTTTAGAATAGTTATAATACATAATTTTCTTTTAATATAATATATATAATAAAATAATAAATCAGCCTTCTGAAACGTGGAGTCAAGATTCTTGTCTCCTCCCTCATCCTGGGACCCCTGTGAACACCACCACAGTCACTCATCTTCCTGTAGACCACATCCAGGCTGCTGAATTGATTTAGATACCAAGCACTATGGCAGAAGGTGCATTCACATATGTAATAGCATATCCATGCTCATTCTGCATGGAGCCTAGAGGTTTGCTATAAGAGCTGCAGCAATGTCAAGGTACACCTAGAATGTTAAACCCATGCATTCTGGTTCGAAGACAAGCTGCTTGAAGAGCAGTCCATATCTACTGCTCCTTTGTGGAGGTGAAACTCACCCTTTGTGAATAGTTTGATGCTGGGGCTCAAAGTCACCACCCAGTTATGGGAGCCTATGTGACATTGCTGCAGGTTGGCTGAGGTCTAGGAACTGCACCAATGCATACTCTCCATGCAAGGCAAGCAGAATAGGACACTTCTGCATTATAACACACTTCTGCAACATGGGTTGCTGTGAATGACCTCACATTTGGCTGCCATGGTTTACCCTGCATTTGATATTATATATCAAATTATATTATTATATATTATTTGTTATATATGTCTTATATAACCCTATTATATAATTATATAACCCTATTTGCAGTGCTGGGGACTTAATCAGGAGTATTTGTGGAAACTAGCTGGGTTTATAGTTTTTCTGTGTGTCTTACCAAAGGAAGATTTCTTGCAGCCACAATTTTCATCACATAAAAGTGAAGTGGGAAGTTGGATGAATATATACCTCACAAACTATTTCCAGTGTCTTTACTGGCAAAAGTCTTTCTTGCCTTCTAAGGACATGGTTCCCCTAAATCCACAATAATTTCTTCTGTAGTGCTAAAGCAAAAAGGGTTGTGCTTCCATTTGCCTTGAAGTCCAGTCGCTCAGTTTGGTTTTTATTGTCACACACAGCTCAGGGCTGCCAGCAGACTGCCTAGCCCACAGCACATGGCATTTGGCATTTGGCCTCCTCCAAGTCCTGCGTGATGCCTCATGGCTCGAGTTCATAGTAATTACTGAAGGAGGAGTGGAGGGGAGGTTCAGTTCAAAGTGTCTGAAATATTAAGTGGCCTGTGCTGCAGCCTGCCAGAGCTGTGTTTTTATAACACAAAATTGAGGGTAGGTGTTATGAGCTCTGAGATGTGGCATAAAGACTTGTGGGGGTATTTGAAGGTGCGAAGCTTGCTGGGACAGTATTGAAGGACTGCACAGGCCAAGAGGGAGCCAAAATTGGTACGGTCTCATTAGCAACACCTACTCTAATAAATAAAGCTGGTTGGGGCTGATTCGCTGGCCCTGAGGCACAGCGGCCCAGCTTAACTTGTGTCCAAACACCTCAGCTCTTCCCAGCTGAGAGCAGGGTTTGGGAGTGAGCTAACAGCAAAGCCTTAGTGCTCCAAGGCCCGAGCCTACACCCTGGAACCTCTCTTGCTTAGCAGCAAAGATACTCTCTAAATGCCAGGAATGAGTTCAGGGATATTTAAGCCAACTCATCTATGGCTTAGAAGCAGCAAAGACCTTCTTGTGGGGACTGCTAAGGACTTCAGATTGTGTTATAAAATTTGATCTGGAACTTAAGGATTGCCTAGCTCTCCTTCATCAAACACAAGAGCAGCAGCACCATTCATGTTCATGTTCTCCAGAAGAGAAGACCATCACTTCTTCTGATAGCCCTTCACACAGATCATTCACACAGATCGTACCATTAAACAAGGCTGTAATTAAAAAGTGTAGTTTCACATGGGAGCTTCAGACTCAGAACTTTTCAGACAATGAAAAAGCATTCACTGATCCCCTGCCACTAAAACAAAGTGGACCTACATTCTTGGAGGTGTCTGTGTCTCATTCCTGTTATAGCTGAATGATCCTCAAGCAGATAGGAAAGCAAAAATGTTATCTTGAAGGTAGGGGATAAAAGGGAAATGCACATGAAATATCATAAGAAAATGTCACATCAATAATCTGTGCCTTTCAAGTAAATCCTGTCCCCACCACTGACAAAGGTCACCTTGTTGAAGAAACTCAAATTTTGTACCATGTAACTCAACAGTTTTAAACAACATCATAACATACCTGCTATATCTTCTCCTTCCTTTGCTATGCAAAAGTTGGCTAATACATCCCAAATGTTCCAGATGTTTTATGATCAAATACACATTAGCCTGGCTAGCTATCACTCAGAAAAAGGCTTGTTAGGCAGCTCTTAGTCAATAATTTTTTTTTGCTCAGATATTAAACAGCCTCATCCACCTAGATCATAAAATGTCTTCCCAGTCCTGCAGACTGTTAAAATGTATGCCTGCAGACATTTATGTATGCCTGTCACATCTGGAAAAGTGTGTGCCATCATAATGACTTCAATACAGATTTCATCAGAAGACACATGGAAATTAAGCTGGATTCACCCAATCCCTTGCAAGCCATTCCACACAAAGCACATAAGAGCTGATTCCCTCTGTTTCCGGGTGTGCACAAGTAGTGGTACTGCACTTCCTTTACATGTTAGTCTCCAGGAGTTGGATCAAGCTGCCAGGTTGAAGTTACGCAATTTTCCCTATTCCAGCAATTCCTGAATGCCCCTGGGACCCCAGTGCACAATTCCTTCTCTGGTATTTGCTAGCATGATAAAGTAATATTTTCTTCTCTAGAGAGGAAGAAACACCAAGCCTGACTGTGACTTATTTAACAAGTGGTTGTCCTAGATTGCAAGGTAATGTGTGCATTCTATTTGCCATCTGTTAGAGGTGGGGCAGTTTCTTCTGTTAATTGGGAAGTTTTCCTTGTCTCTTCCACAAACCAATCCTCCCTCCGGGAAATATCTTCTGTTAATGGGCCATTGAGTGTCACTGCATGACGGATAAAATTACAGCATCCCATTGTGAGATGCTCTGCCCAGGGGGAGGAGCCAAGCATTCCTAACTGGATATAATCTGAGATTTTGGGACACCCAGGGAGCCTTCTCCACTGGATTCCCAGAGGAGCAGCTGCATTTTCCACTGGTTCCCAGAGGAAGACCAGGCCCATCTACACCATCACTGGATTCCCAGAGGAAAACTGTTCCCTTTCTACAGGATCCCTGCTCCAACAGAACCACATCTGCCACTGCAGAAGGACTGCAGCCACCATTTAATCAGACTGCTACCAACACCCTGACCAACAGGCTGTCAGGCGTATTCTGACTCTGTCAGTGTTGTTTTGATTTACTGCATTGTTTATTTTTTTTTTTAATTTATTTTCTTGCCTAATAAAGAACTGTTATTCCTGCTCCCATATCTTTGCCTGAGAGCCCTCCCTTAATTTCAAAATTACAACAATTCAGAGGGAGGGGGTTTACATTTTCCATTTCAGGGGAGACTCCTGCCTTCCTTAAGCAGACACTTCTCTTTTCAAACCAAGACAGTGATTTAGGTTAAGACATAGTTCCAGTGCTTGTTTTAGTGCTAATAAGGACTTGCTATCTAGTTATCACAAAATCACAGAATAGTTTAGGTTAGAAGGGACCTTAAAGATCACCTTTCAACACCCCTGTTGTGAGCAGGAACACCTTCTATGAGACCAGGTTGCTCCAAGCCCTGTCCAATTTGTCCTTGAACACTGCCAGGCATGGAGCAGTCACAGCTTCTCTGGGCAACCTGTGCCAGGGCCTCACCACCTTCACAGAGAAGAATTTCTTCTCAATGTCTAGTCTAAACTTGCCCTCTTATTCATGAGCTGAGATGCCCACTAATTCCTCTTATTGTTTTCTAGTTGCCTTTGCTCTGTGGTGTGGTAAAAATGCTGCAATGAATTGCCCATGGTCCAATACAGTGATATGGCTTAGTGGTGGTTCCAGAACCTCAGCAACACACGCCTTTGTGGGCTGCTCTGTGTGGCTGGAAGAGAGCAGACCCTGAACAACCCCTGACCTGTGGCTGCACTGCTCCAGTTGGTTGAGCACAGATCAACTGGAAAATGGTCATGCATTTTGCAATGTTATCTTTCAAACGGTCAAGGTTGTAGTGTCATATTTTCCTTGTAAATGTCTCAATCTGTTCCTGAGGCTGAAAACATGTGACTTTGGAGACTTTCCTGTGAAATGGCTGTTTCCACACACGATATATAGATCAGTGAAGACAACATGAAATTTTGCCTAACATAGAATCGTAGAATATCCTCAGTTGGAAGGGATCCATAAGGATCATTGAAGTCCAACTCCTGGCCCTGCACAAGACCACCCCAAGAAATATACCATGTGTCACACCATTAAAAACATAGAAATGTTTCTTCCTTAAAAAAAGTCTCCGATGTCACAAATCTAGTATTGGAAATCTTTTGAGTAAAGGTCTTTTGTTTTGGTGAAGACAGACAGGTTTTCACTCTTAAGTTTGATTTTAAGCCAGGAAGGACAAAAGTCCTTTTCATGAAAATTTAAAAGCTGGGAAAAAAGTACAAAGTGTAGAAATTCCTTTCAATGCTCCTCCTTATTTTACCATCATTACTGGAAACCCACTTGACCTGAAACCTTTCTGGCTTGAAAACCATTCAGACGACATTTTAAAATACATCTTGAGAAGCAATCAGTGACTTTATTCCCTTCTTTTCCTTGGTTGTTCCACTTAGTTTTCTCCATGGTTTCCAGTCCTCTGCCTTCCAGACCACCCTTAAACTTACTACCCACCTTTTTGTGCACACAAATGACCCAGAGTTCTCACTCATTTCTACAACCAGGTCACAGTAGCAAAACCCCACACAGGCTGTGTGAGGAATTCTGCCTTGAGCTGACTGACACTCCTGATTCCCTTTGCAGATCCTTTCCCAGGGATGCCAAGCAGTGATAAACTGGTGTCAGTGTCCCCCTCCCACTTCCCCCCACTCTTTTCTACCCACTTTGCAGGCCAGGCAGTCTGCAGGCTGCAAACTGGGCTAAGAAGAGGTCTGTAGCTTTTAATATTCCTTCTCCTGGCAGGGAGCTTGGCCAGATCTCAGAGAAGTGGGCCCATGTCCCCAACCCTCTCTAGAAAAGGTTACAACATCTGCTTGCCAGTGAGGAAGAAAACCACAGCACAAGGATCCCATCTGTTTTCTGTTTTGATGTGAAGCCAGAAAAGCCAGTTGGTTTTTCATTTCCCCAGATGCTTGAGGAGCTCAGCTCCTCGCTCTCCTATCCATGCAGCAGGAATGGAGGGTGCTGGAAAATGACAAGGTTTTGTGGGGCCATGAAGGTCTTGTGGACTGATTCACCAAACTCCTGCTCAGTTCTCAAGACAGATGGGCCTCTGCTTCCCCTGCAGACTTCTTCTTGTGAAACCTGAACTTCTCCATGCACTCAGGCACGGGGCTAAGAGCTCCACCTGAGCCCAGACCTCTACGGCCCGGGTCATTCTCATGCAATGGAACTCTCAGAAGTTTCTTCTGGAAACCACAGCTCCCAAAGTTAGCTGAGCTCCTGAGACAAGGAATTAACCACTTCTGAAGCATTTTGTGATCAGTCTCTGGTCCTCATTGTATTCTCATCTCTCTGAACAGCATATAAAGGGATTTCATAAAGGAGAAACAAGCACAATAGAGGTGCAGATGTTCCCTGATGAGAGATAAAAGGAGAGACCTGCATCCTGTGTGTTGCTTGACTTCAGGCCACAGCTATAACAGGATATCCCTTTTCTGCCTCTGATATGCATCCTTGAGGATTATAAGGGTGATAGCAACATGAAAATGAGAGGATGTCCGGGAAGGCCGTCCAGGAGGGATGAAGAGGGATCTGTTTCAGCACAAGAACCTTCTCTTGTAGAAGGAGGACTGAGGGACAACATATAAAGCTGTTGGGAGACAGGTTCAGGACACACAAAGTAGTTAGGTCTTTAGCCAATATCTGTTGGGATATAAGAAGGTGACAGGAGCCCAAGGGGAGAATGTACAATTTCAGGAAAGGGAAATCAAAGGGTTACAAAATGCTTTAAGCTTCCAAGGCCACATCTGTATTAAAGAGTCAAGAGAGCCAGCTAGAGTCAGGCAGAGCCAGAACAATGTCTCCAGCTCTGTTCCATGACTACATAAGAGTGCTTAAACCTCAGCTTGCTCCCTATCGTGGCTGAACACTAGTGAGTCCCAGACAGCATCCAGGCATGTTGGATACTAGCAAAGGGCAAGGACCATGACAAAATTCTGTGGGGGTGAAGTAATCTGTTTAGGTGATAAAACCCATCTGGCTGCAAGCTCTGCTGTGCCACTTGCCATGGGCAGCCAGTGAACAGGATCCAGCCTGGTTTATTCACTAGTCAAAGGCAGCCAAAGCTGCAGGTATCTCAGGGCTGTGCACAGGCGCTGGCATTTTAAAAAGAAGTGTGATTTCCAACACATGTCACTCTCTTGGGCAGTGCCTGCTGGCTGGACTGAGACGTTTCCCTGTGGAACACTTCAGGCTGCTGTGATGCTGAGATGTCTCATTCAGGCATCAGTGGTCCTCATTTAACCATGCCTATCTGGCCTTGCTCCAGCTGCTTGCAGGGCTGCGTCTCCAGCAGACCTTTCCCTCTTTCTCTGATCCAAGGAAGTTTAAAAACAAGTACAATAGAAACTGGCATGGGTACCCAAAGGAAAATGGCACCTGTGACAGGAACAGTGTCCCATTAGCACCTCACACCTTCCACGACCAACAGACCTGTTTTGGTAGAAACAGTTTGTCTGATGGGGTTTCTGCAGGTGAGAATTATGTGGTCCATCTGGTAGCTCCAGAGCTGGGATTTCAGCCCAGCAGCTTGGTCAAAGTCCAAACAGAATGTTCAGACATAGCTGGGACACCATATTCAAAGGATATTGTGGTTTTCCACTCTCAAGCACACTCATTTGAAGTCCTGGTTGTAACCAAGCACAAAGGAAAGAAGGAAAATTAATTGGTGTTTCAGAGAAATTATTTTCTTTGACTTTCTAGGCCCATACATTTAGCATGTTTCAAAGGTGACTTAGCCAGAATTTTCTGAGTTTATCCAAGAGTTTGGGATTATTATCACTAAATTTATTCAAATAATGAAGTTAATTCACCTAGCTCCACAAGGAATACAAGTGCTTTGTTTTTTTTCTTCTAAGTATCCCAAATATAATTGATCATTTAGAAGGCTAATGCTGAACTTCTCTGGTAGTGTGCTACCTTAATCAGAGAAGATTTGGGCTATTTTACACAAGGATGAAACATGTACCTGATGCCAGTTTCTAAAGGGAATCCAGGATGAACGAGCTCAACGACAGAACTAGCACTTCTAGGCAGATGGGATATTGTCCAGCTTGGATGTTCTTGAAATCTCAACTCAATGCCAAAGTTTGCTGGAACTGGACATGGAGAAAAGGCAGCATCTGAAAGGATGGAGGTTGGACAAACATTCCACATTCATGAAGATGGAAGAAGAATGTTAAAAAATACGCATATCCTTAGCAAGTTAGGGTCCCAAGTGCAGTTCTGCTAACTTACCAGAACTTGCCACTTCTCCTACAGCTCCTGGCTCTGAGAGGCAAACTCTGGCCAGGTTTGCTGGGAGATTTAGGATATTGCCTCTCCTGAGAGTTCATGCCTTTCCTAACCTTCTGCCAGGCCTAAGCTTACCATATGAGAGGAGCAGAAAATTCTCATGGGTTCTCAGATGTTCTTAATCAGAGGTACATATATTGATTCTCACTCCTTGAATTCATTTGTCCCATGGACTGATCCATCAATTTGATGAGAAAATTAAATACCCAAATGCTGCATCCTATTTTCCTTCACGCTATACTTTCCTTCCCATCCTATCCTTTGCTGGTTGGACACCTATTTCCACCTTCTCACCAGCTGAGTAGCCAGCCTGTGGGCTGCATCATCCATCACAGTTCCAGATGCCTCTGGAGGCCCCTGAGATCCCTGTAAAGCACTGTGGGCTCCAGTGGGCCTTCCAAGGCTGTCAGGGCCTTGTGTGGGATATCCAGCACCTCAGCTTGGCCATGATGTAGGAGGGAACTCAGGCCATGATCACCCAGCTCCTGTCTGTTCTGCAAAGATGGGTCCATCTTTTCACTTCTTTAATCATGAAAACAATGTGGGACCACAAAGGATAGGGGATAAGAAAAAAAAACAATCAGGGCATAAAATACAACTGTATTTTTACAAAATGTTCTTCTGGCTAATATAATACACAGTCCAATGCACTTAACAAGACAGACCCTCAAAAATCTGCTACCAAGCACCAGAATTCCCATGTTCAGCTGGTATTAATCATTGCTTCTGATTTACACTGAGAGGCAGGTCACAACTGCCTAATTAAGTAGCTTCTCTTTGAGCAGAAAGCTAGACTTTATAGAACTGCAACTGTGAATTACTTTATATAGCCATTTGATGGAAAGAGAGAGAATGGAAGAAAGAAGAAAAAAGCCAGGAAAAGCAAGGGAGAGCAAAAGAAAGGGAAGAAAATAAGGAAAGACAGAAAGAAAAAGTGAGGGAAGCAAATTTATATATTTTGAGAGTTCAGTTCCTTTCATTGTGAAAGAATGGGAAAGTTTGGGACACCCAGACTCAATAACTCACAATGATAACAGGGTGATACCGAGAGCATTAAAACTGATTTATTGGGCTGAGTTTATCTGATTGCAGGGAAAGTGAGTACTGCTGAATGCAGCTCTGACTGTGCCTGTGTCTGACAAGACACACAGCTCAGATGCAAAATTACATTAAGCAGATGTAGCCCATTAAGAAGCTGAGCTTGAAAATGTACTTTATCCTGTCAAGGCAAATCCTAGTTGAAAACTTGTGCCTCAAAAAAAACCCCTTGAAAACTGCAAGATGTTCTATTTTGGTCTTTTTTGCTTTAATCTTTTTTGTGTCAGTCATAGTTCCAGGGTGATGATAAACATAAAGCCACCTCCACTGTATTTCTAACATAACTCCATTACCTACCCTCAGCTAGAACAGAGAAAAGCCCCTAACACAAAACCCAGCAGGACCAGTCCTGGGCTCAGCTATCACCCAGAACTGGGTGAGGTTGGCGAGATCTCAGAGGCAAACCAGATAAAACACAGATCATCTGTTCCTGCTCCAGCCTGGGCTAAAATGCAGAGGAAGCAGAGCCAGTTCATCCCTTCCTTGCCCCCATCCATCACGGAGACAGGGCTGGGCTAGCTCACATGTGGGGTCTCCAAGATGAGAGACTCTCACTCTGGGTGCCTCTCTGCATGAGAGCTGCTGAAAACATGTGGGATGTGGTGCAGAAGGAGAAAATGGATGGGATTCAAGATCTGTGGAGCAACATTTGGTTGTGCTAAAAGGGGGTGTGAGTATTATTTAATAAAAATGTTGGTGAATTCCCATACCAAATTTCTTTATATGTCGCCTATTTATACATCTGTACTAGTTATAAAACTTGGTAAAAAAACCACTCGTTCTGGATTAAACCAAGCCAAAATATATCTCATGAGACTCAATTCTCACTACTGAATTTAGGTGTGTAAAAGGCACTTGGAGTGTATCAACCCCTGACAGCTCCAATGATTTTTTAACCTTTGGAGTATATAATGATTCTTCATGATTCCTTTATTCTCATGTATTTCATCCAGTACATACACCACTGACAGAAATGTTCAGAAACACCAGCAAGATATTAAAAGGAAAGAAGGTCAATCTCATTACACTGGCTAAGATCATTTTGAGGAGAAAAAGCATGATGTTGAAAGAATGGTCAGTGTCTTTCTGTGCAGGAAGATCTCTCAGTTTATATAAATCTCCTGAAGGTAAGCTTGGGCACTTAGGCTATTAACCAGATGATATGGAGTAATGGAAAATATTTTGCAAGGAGAAATCCTCTGCCAGCAATTCAGTGTTCATGTAAAACACAGTCGCTGTATGGCATTCATTTTGTTCTTTGAAGTTTCTTTGTTTATGCTTTATTATCTGAAATATCCCCCTTAATGGCTGGGGGGAAAAAAGTTGGTTTGTACCAGTGCAATTATCAATATGAGTCAAGTTCAGGGGCCTTGAGTCCGACATTTGATTGCAACTGTGAGGTGAGCAGTGTGCTTGAATGGTTTGATTTTTGTTACAAAACTCCATGAAAAGTAATTTTTTTCGTTTCCTTGGAATTCTGTGCAAATCCCAAGATGAAGATGTTCCCTCCAATGGAGAGAAAAGGAAAAAAGTAAGTCTAACCGGCTACATTCACGTGTTTACTATGTTTGATGTCATTCATTGAGTTTCATTGTTTAGTTTAGAAGTGTCATTAAGCAATTTATGTAACATAACAGATACCAGCTGTAATCATTTTGGGCATGGGAGTTACATAGGCTCATTCTCTGATGCTAATAGTCCAGCTACAATTAATAACTAATTAGCTTGGTTTATAACAAAACCAAGCATCAAAACAAAAGGACCCCTATGACAAGCATCAGGCTAAGGATAAGCCCCACCTGACTTCCAACATCTGCTCAATGGATATCTACATGAAAGGGTCACACTAACTCCCAATAGACATAATTCATCTTATCCCAACCCTCTCTTTGGAGGCATTCCAGATTTCTATACACTGAAAATGTCTTTATTGCAGAGAGCTGAGAACAGATTGTTCCAAAACCTGCTCAATGAATTCCTGCTGGGGCAGTTCATTCAACAACTTGTGACTTTATTTGGTCACAATAAGGTCTTGTTTAACTCAGAAACCCCTCTTGGTGATTTGGGGTTGTAAGATCTGGAGGTCAGACCCAGACCATGGGTGCCAATGGCATTTATGGGGCAGAATGAGCCTGGTGGCTTTGCCCAGCTCACTTTTGAGTGTCATCCAGTTTGTTGGTTCATGGTAGATGTGGAAGAGCCTTTGGGACCAGTGCTGTGAAGGGAGGAAACAGTCCTCAAGTCCTTGCATCACCAGATGCAGGGGTGTGATTGAATTGCTTAAATGTCAGTACTGCTTGAAATGCCATGGGTGTCCCTTGGATGTTCCTCTTCCAGCCCTGGTGGGCAGAGAATTCTCATGAGGACAGGGTCACTCTGAAGTGCCTCAAATGGCACCAGATGCTTCACTGCAAACTGCTGAGAGGAGTCTTCCATCCAGTGGAGGAAAAGTTGTGTGTGGGAGTCAGGGTGAGCCGGGGAGCTATTGCTGTCTTAAATCAGGCCATTCTTTGCTGGTGTCATCTCAACAATTTTGTGTCACACCCAAGAGCTGCTTCTCAAGTGTGGAGTTGCTTGCTGTCATCTCCCACTTCCAGCTCCCACCCCCACAGCTCACACACAGCAAGGAAGGAAGCACCTGCAGAGCTGAGCACTGAGGTGGGGTTTTAATCTTCAGAGCTGTACGAGGAGAGCAGCCCTGGGCAGAGCAGACTTTTAGAAAAGAAAACAGTTTTCCTGCCCCTGGTGAACACATGCAGCACTTTGTAAAATTAATTGCATCTTGAGTGGAAAGTAGCTGCAGTTGGTGTGTGTTTTCAGTGTCTGCAGGCAGCAGAGGAAGTTTGGGATCCCCCAGAGCGTGATGGACCTCACTGACCTGGGGCTGTTTGACTGACACCAGCACAGGTTGTCCAGAGAAGCTGTGGCTACCCCATCCCTGGAACTGTTCAAGGCCAGGCTGGATGGGCTTGGAGCAACCTGGTCTAGTGGAAGGTGTTCCTGCCCATGGGCTTTGGAATGAGATGAGCTTTAAGTTCCCTTGCAACCCAAACCACTCTATGATTCAAAATACACCCAACAGTTGGTTTCCTCTGCTGGTGACATAGTTGCTGTTTTTAATGGTTTTCATAATGGCAAAGATGATAGCATCTTATCCTAAATTTCAGACTATTTTAGGATAATTTTAAACTTGAAATTTAGGATGAGAAACAATGGAGAAGGAAAGATGCCTCTTGGAATAACAGATCTTAAATCCCTCTTTCCTCTGAAATGCAGCATGAATTTTGAAAAAGCAGCCAATCCTCAAGGATGTTGAAATTATGCTGTCTCACATCCTAGAGCTTCAGACAAACACAGGATTGTGAGCACCCAACTTTACCTGGATTAATTTTTATAGTTCCAGTTCATCATTCATCACATCTGAGCAACACTCCAGACCTCATCCCGGACTGAGCAAATTAGAAAATCTGAAAAAAACATGTGTCTCTATTTTTAAAAGCCCATTTGTTAGCAGTTACCACTTATAGAGATCTATTGATAACTGGCATTTATAAGGTTTGATAATTCAAGTTTTTCAGTGGTTTGGCACTAATGCAGGAAATCTCTAATCCACACCTTTAGCCTTAAGCACGTGAGCCATCCCTTTTTAAGTTGTTGTCATGTGTCATGCTGTTGCCCTGATTTTTTAAGATTTTCTAAGCCTTCTGATGTTTACATTCTTGTGACAACTTTCTCACACCCTTTCTGTAAATAACTTATTGTTTTACATTGTTGTATGGAAGAAGAAAAATTTGATGGACTGTTGGCACTGTCCAGTGCCTTTCACCCTCCTGTCACTTTTAGAAATCTATAAATGTTAGAGTCAGAAAATAAACTACTCCCTTTTTTTACCTTGAGAACAGCATAATGTTCACGTTGTGTTATTTCGTGTCTTATAGCAACATCATGGGAATGGGCAGACTTCACAGAGTAACTCAAACAATTTTTAGACAATGTTTAGATCTGAATCTCATCCTTACCCTGACAGCAGCACAAGGGTTCTGGTGCTGTGTTATGGATCTGGTGGCCTTCTCCTAAGCTCTGTGGTCCTGGCAGCATATCCCTTTATATCCCAGCTCCTGCAGTTGTGTAGTTACGTGATACCCTCTTCTGCCTTAAGAGAAATTTCAAGACAATGTGGTTTGGGTAAATACCTTGAAAAATTCCACTTAAAAGAGCAAAAAAGAGAAAGCTTTCCACACAGCACAGAAAGTAGCTTTAAAATTTAAAACTAATTTAATTTACAATACAGACAAAATACTGTCCACTTATTCTTAACAAAAGAGGAAATAAAAACAATCCACAATGCATTCTGTTGTTACTATTTTTATTATTATTGTTGCTCTCACAATTAGAAAACACAGTTAATGCTGCTTCCACGAAGAGAGGATAATTTGTTCTTTAGATGAAGAAACCAAAGCTCTGCTGGGATATTTAATCAAACTCTGTCTGACTGATGAAACTGTTCCTGAGAGTGAAACAAAACAAAATATGTTGTGCATGTTAAAGTCATTAATCTCAGGTGGATTTTAAGTTTCCTGTTCTTTCTCCCCCTCTCCCAAATTTTGTTTTCTGCTCCATCTCCCTTGCAGGGGAGAAAGTCATGCCTGTTATAGCTCCAATATGCTCTTGGGAATAAAACAATGGTGTTTCACAGCCCCCTGTCCGATGCAGGGAAAACCAAATCCTTTGTCACGGGGTGCAGGTCTAACAATAATCCATCCCGGGCCTGAATTTTCCTCTTGTTCCCCATATTCCCAAGTATCTCCAGAGCCTCCTCCCAGCCCCTTCCCCAAACAGGTAGCCCAGAGCTGGGCAGCACAAGCCTGTCTCACTTGGAGAATAATTGTTGTCTACAGGGATCTGTTTTCTGGCAGGAAGAGGGATGGTCCCTCAGGGACTCTTTTATCACTTTCCTGACAGAGACACTTCTAATTGTATTCAGATTGTTTTCTTCTTCCCTCACTCCCCTTCCCCTCACCAAGGGCTTTTCCAGCTGCAAGTGAAATATTGTGGGCTGCCTGCTTTAGTATAATTAAGATACTTTCTATTTTTGTAGAATTAAATGCACAATCAGATGGGAGTTTTTTAACATGAATGGCATTTGCCTACCTTATGGAGAAACCTAAATGATATAAAACTGGAAGGGGTAAAGACGGGGGGGATTAATAAAAAAATACAAAGTCAGCCAGATGTATACAGGGTCTAAAAACTCAGATCTGAAAATAGCATTAAGTCCACACTGTTTTATTAAATCATAGATTTTTTTTTTCAAATTAATAAAATAGCACAATACTCTTCAGGTTAGCTTTGCTGTTTCCATCAGGGGTAATATTGTAAAGCTGTGAAATAATAGTGTTTGTGGGAATAAATCAGATTTATTTTGCCAGCTAGTGTAAACCAGCAGTACTGTGTAGCATGACATGGAGCTGGGACAAATTATATCAGCTGCTGGGATGTGGTAAGACATGTTATAAGAAGGGAACTACAGCATCACCTGACAAAGACATCCACAGTAATTAAAGCTGTTTTCTGCAGTAGCTGAAGGATCTCGGTGTTTCAGAGCAAAGCCTTGAAAACTGCTTGCTGAAGGCCTGAGAAAGGGAAGGAGGGATGTATTTTCCTTGCAAAGCTGGTTTGTGACAAATGTTCTCCCAAATATCTTTCGCACAGCCCGTGCACGAAAAATTATAGAATCATGGAATGATTTGGGTTAGAATGGACCTTGAAGATTGTCCAGTTTGAACCCCCTGCCATGGGCAGGGACACCTTCCTCTAGACTGCACAAATAACTTGGCCATTCTGTTTTGGATCCCTGTCGTATTGATAATTGAAATTGAGAGATGTGACGCTTTTCTGGCCTCTCTGTGCTTTGCTGCTGATGCAAGGAGTGAAGCATCAGAGACAGGTTGCAAGAAGAAAATTGTACTCTGAGTTCCAGCAGTATGGCCCTGTATTATAGGTACTCTCTTTATTCCTAGTTCTTATCAAAAGGAAGCGAGAGCTGTCTACTGCTCATAGAAAGACATTTTTAGAAAAAAATTGGAAATGCCAGAGCATCCAGAAGGACATCATAGAATCACAGAATGGTTTGGGGTGGAAGGGACCTTAGAAGCTCCTAAGACCTTGGAAGTGGTGGACCTTAGAAGTTCCACCCCCTGCCATGGGCAGGGACACTTTCCTCTAGACCAGGTTGCTCCAAGCCCTGTCCAACCTGACTTTGGACACTTCCAGGGATGGGGCAGCCACAGCTGCTCTGGGCAACCTGTGCCAGGGCCTCATCACCCTCACAGGGAGGAATTTCTTCCTAACATCCAATCTAAACCTACCTTATTTCAGCTTAAAGCCATCAAGCTGCTGAGATGGCCCTAGCTGGCTGGATGAAGCAGGCCTGTGTTACAAGGGAGGCTGCAGTTTGTCAGACCTTGCCCTGTGCATGATTCTCACCTCAGGAAGGTGCATCCCCCTGGGCACACTCCTAATGCAGTGTGCAGCTCTCCAGAGAAGAAAAGGGCCCTGAAATTTAAAAGCTATGGCAAAAGCAGTGTAACTCTGTTAATTCATGGACTAACAGCCTAAGACATGGGCTGGGGCCACACAGATTTTTTTGTCAAAGAAGGGAAGTTCAGGTGAAGCCCATGATGGATTATCTGGAGAAGCCAGCAGAGACTTTGAACGTGGTTGCACCAAACTGCAAAACTCCAAACAATTCAGCCATTTCAGGACAACATCTTCAGTAATGGACATATGTGGCATGAGATGACAAAGTGTGAGTTACCACCATGGCTAAAGTTCTGCTGTGAGTTAATTTCCCACCTGATAGTCCTGCAGATGCCTAATTGGTTTACTCACTTCTTTAATTACAGCTGATGATTTCCTCTGACATGAGAAAGCTAGTCAAGGATCACGGGTCTGACATGGAAGGAATGAAATGCAGCTGAAAACAGTGTATGCATAGACAATTTGTTCCTTTTTACTAGTTTTTCACCATGCAGAAAGACTCATGACATCAGCAAGGGAGCAAGAAAAAGAGTCATTACAGATTGGCATTGAAATGCTCAAAGTTTTCTTCAGTCAGAACATCTGTGCCTTGTTGGGATCATCAGAAACTGGAAATAAAAATAAAATTCCTTAAAAGAATGAGAGTAGATGGTTTCTTTACATATCAAATGAAGCCAAATTCTGGCATTGGAGAGCAGTGGGATTTGTGCCACCAGCCTGTCTGCATGTCAGCCTGAAGACACCCACCACTCATCACTGCGCTGCAGAGATGTTTTAGTCCCTCAGCTTTTATGAGGTGACAATAACACAAACCACTGTCAAGCTATGAAAGCTCTTTTTTTGCCTGCTCATAACTGGGGGATGGAAGGAGGCAACAAGATCAAACCCATTACAGCAAAGCAGAATAGCTGAAGAGAACAAAATACCTCAAATTTGGCTTTTATGGCACATGATGCTTCTCTCTTGCATTTCCCCAGGGCTGCTCACAGACATGTCAGAGGCAGTTGCCCCTTAGGGATTGACTAAGTGGGGAAAAAAAGAAGATTTGGAGAAAGGTTGTGGTGTTACTGACATATTTCCCCCTAGGAAAGTGACAGAGTCCCTCTGTGTTTGTGTAGGAGTGATTTTTTGGCTGCTTACAGCATTTTGCATGGGGTTGGGGTGCTTAAGAATGATCTGAAAGACATCAGAAGTTCTGCTGCCTTCTGTTCCTGGAGCAGCATCCTTCTCCAACATCAATTTTCATAATCAGTACACAGGGCTGGATGACCACTAAAATAAAAACAAAATAAAAAATCCCCCCCAGAACCCCAAGCAAACAAACAAAACAAACAAACAACAAAAAAAATCCCAAACAAACAAAACCAACAAACAATAACAAACAAAAAGCAAATAAGGGAGCCTAGGCCATGTTAAAAACTCCCCTGCACAGCAACTCCTCTCCATGTGCAGGAGCCAGAAGCCAACCACCCATGACATGAGAGGTGTGAATCATGTTTGTTATTAAGCTCCTGAAGGGCACTGGGAAATTTTACCAATGAGAAATTTTACCAATGAGGGTGACTGCTGATGAAAAAAACAGAACTGCAATGGTGACTCTTCCTTTCTCCAAGTGTTCTGTTTCATTGTCTTGACTGTATCTTGTCTAATTCTGCTCAGCATTAAGAGGCTGGGGAAGCAGGGAATAAAAAAACTTATCTATCCCTACGCTAGTGAGTGCCTCAAACCATGTTATTTTCCCATCCTTGGGAGGAAAATTAGAATTGTTTTCCAAGTAGAAGTGTGAAACAATAATCTAACATTTTGCTGTTGCAGCAGTAACTTCAGCATTTATTTCATACTATTGTTAACGCTTGTTTATAATATGAGGATATATTTAGGTAGGAAGTAAAGTAGATGAAAGCACAAGATATAAATATTTCTGGATATCTGCATACAAAAGAAAATATGTACAGCCACAGATAGTGGTGCTCTGCTGTGTCAGGGCAGAGGCACGTGAAGGACTGACATGTTCCCATTCCTTCCTGCTGTGAACAGCTGCTGACTTCCATGGATGCTGACTTCCATGGATGCTGACTTCCATAGATGCTGACTTCCAATAGCTGCTGACTTCCATGGATGTGCTCCCTATAGCCGGGACCACTCTGCTCTCTGCAGTTTCCTGAGGTTGGACCAATAGTTTTGTGGGGGAAGAAGCCAGTGGCACATTTCCCCAAGGATTTGGTGGGTCAGTGTGGAAGAATGTCAGTGCCTAAGGGTATCACACCCAAAGGGCAAAGATGTAGAGAGCAGGAGCTTGCTGCTTTTCTTTACTTTCCCACTGGACTTGGATTTCACTGTGTTATTTTTTCCTAAAGGCTTCACTGCTATCTTGTGGACCCCATAAAGTCCTTCTCAGCCTACCCTACTCTCACTGCCTCCAGGATTCCAGGGAATGTTTTTTCACGGCTGAATTTTGTCCAGCCTGGACAAATCAAGGATCTATTTTCCTTCAGCAATCAGCTCAAAGTCACAGACCTGTGTAAAAGAAAGATTAAAATTAGTTGTTCATTTCAGGGGATTGACCTGAAATCTTTCCACTTTTTTATCCCTCAGAATGGATGATTCCTTGCTGAAAATTCAGTCTTTGGCAACAAAGGCAAAGGCAGGTATTGCTGAAAAGTTGTAGCGTTTTCCCATGTGGGATGGTCCTAATGGAGACTCAGAACCTGTGCTAGAAGGCACAGGCAGGTGTGAGCCTTAGTTACTGTCAAACAAATGGTGGGGTTTTTCCCCCCAGGGAAAGTTTCCATATTTATTTCTCAGAATACTAAGGCACTTGATGGCTGGACATCATTGGCAACCATAGGAAATATTTTGGAAGAAGATACCATCCCAAATGAAGTTTTGTCTTCTCAGAGAGCATTTTATTGGTGAGGAGAAACATTTGTGGGTCTGTTGCTTTTTGGGAGGTTTTTCTACGTTCTGGTGTGACTGTTGCTTTTCCTCCTACCATCTCTCCTCAAGTCTGTGTCTTTACAAGATAAATGATGTCTGGTCAAGGAAATGTCTTCTCTGAATAGTGCTGGGGTGCTGCTGCTGCAGTCTGAGCTCCCAGGTGTGCAGAGGAGAGTTTTCATTTGCACACATATCTCTCGACAGTCCTCTCACACTTCTTACAGGTCACGTAGCAGCACCAGTGATATTTGCAGTGGCAACGCTCCACCACCTTGTCCATGTAGGGGTTGTAGCCTCTGCCACAGCACATCAGGTCGCAGCTGTCACTCCCGTTGGAAGTCTTGTTGCATTGCCTGGAAGAAGGAAAAAGCTGTGAGCAAGTGCAAATTCCTGATGGGTTTTCCCAGACCCCTGCTGTGTGGTGCTGCTGGGCCTGACAGCTCTGCAGGGCACTGGATGAAGCCAGCACAGCCTCCGTGCCTGCAAGGGTGCCAGGGGAAGCCCTGGGCTGCAATCACCTGCTAGGACACCCAAAATAACATTAAATTCCTGTTCTGACTCTCAGTTTGGGCCTGGCAGCATCCAGGCTGCTTGTCTGCTGGGCCAGCCTGCTCCCACATGAGCATGCAAGCAAAGCTATTGGAATACCTTAATAGTAATAATAATACTAATAATACTAATAATACTAATAATACTAATAATACTAATACTAATACTAATACTAATACTAATACTAATAATAATAATAATAATAATAATAATA
>JAWWMS010000001.1:14960667-14972164 GCA_035048045.1 Chlorospingus semifuscus
CCAGAGTGGCCACATTCCTTGCCACAGGGAGTCAGCTGAGGAGTGGTGACTGATCAACCCAGCCATGCTGCAGCCTGATTTCTGCAGCCTAAGAGAGCTCCTTCCCACATTTGGCTTGATTCCAAGACTGCTCTGGGAAGGATCAGTAATAAACAGCTCTGTTATCTCTGTAAGGTTTCAGGGGCTGGATGCTTTTGCGTGCATGGCAGAATTTCTCTTTCCTTGGATTCATTAGGGAGACTTAAATAGCCTTTGAAACATGATACATTGCACCCTGCTTATAAAAAAGATTCACATTTTTGCTTATTTTCTCACCAAAGAGATCTCAATTTTATAATCTGCCATTATTTTTCATTTACTCAAAGCTGGTAGTGATTTTTTCAGGCAGGAGCAACTGAACTACTTCATTAAAAGATTAAAAAGTGCTCTTGTTCAAGAAATCTTTGAGAACGGGAATATTTACATTTCTTTCCCAGTGGTTGATTTGTTGTATTGAAAGTTTTACTTGCAGCTTAACAGATCAGCTTCTTTAGACTTTTCTCCAGACCATTTTTAATTGGTTATGAAAGTGTGATGATGGTATATAAGCAGAGTTTGGCTGGAGTCAGGGTGGAAGTCTTGTTTGCAGGAGACTTGGATACCAGTTGCAAAAATCAGCTCCTTAATCAGCTTTTCAGCACTTCAAAGAGGCCTCAAACCTCAGGTTTGAGTTTAGTTCCGTGACTTTGAAATCTGGACATACCCTGAGCGCTTGGAGGCATGCAGATTTCCAAACCATTTCTAAATTCCAACAAGCTAAGAATGTCCAAAGTGTCTTAGAAAATGTTTCAGGCTTGTTCTGAAGAAGGCTTTGAAATCCTTTCAGGAAAGAGCTCTAAAAGGCTTTTGAGTAACAGGGGGCTCATTTTCTGAGTGGATTTTCATATGGTTCATCTACAAAGTAATTCCTTTTCCTGCCTGAAAAACACACAATAACTCTGCATAATATGACCCCTCACATTAGAGGGATCACCAATTAGATTATCCTTTCCTCCCACCTGGCAGTGCAGGATTGTTTTCTACAGCATACAGCAAACTCCAACCCATCCAAGGTGTTGCAACTTAACCATCAACCTCCATCCTGTTTCCAGCATGCTATGAGCAAGAACCAGACCTTGGGGAGAGGGAGGAGGAAAAGGACTTTCCCTGGATTTGCTGCAAAACTGCTCATTTTTTGTCACAAAAAATGCATCAATATGAATATTTTAATCAAGGAACAGGAAAAGGGGGTGTTAGTGGCATATTCCCCCCTCCAAATCCCTTTGGAGGCAGAAAGCAGGGCTGGGAAATACTGAAGACGCCCAGATCAAAGATCCCTGAGCTGTGGACATAGGGGACTGCACTATACAGCCCAGGCATGGACTGACCTCTGTACCCAGAAAAAGGCCAGAAAGGATATGGGAAGGTGGCTGAAGACAGAGTAGACCAAATGAGGGACCACAACAAAAAAAAAATCCCTTTTTTACTTCATTGGCATGACTGGCCTTAAAAACTAGAGTACTTGGAAACAGTGGGATCTACCTTCAGAAAATTTTATGTACATAAAGATAAAATGTTCAATTGCCTCCAGGACATGACTCATTAAATAAAAGCATGCTTGAGCTATTCCCATGTGAGCATTTTTACATCATTCTGAAGCATAAAACACATTTTGCCATGCCCTCTCTCTAACAGCATTCCTTTTGTGCTCCTTCTACCTTATCCCTGTAACTAGACATTATCTCTGCAGCCTTGTGGCAGTCTGGAACAGAGGCACCACATTTAAAATGCATTTAGGAGCCCTCTTCATGAGAGAAAAATTGCAAAGACAAAAAGGCATCCATGGGAGGAGGAGACTAGGGAAGATCTCCTCCCTTTCCCTGCTCCCCCCAGGAAGCATGGACCAATCTTCAAACACACTGTGTGTATTTTACATTTATTTCCACTAGTAATTTAGTTCAGGAAAGGAGTTGCTATGGCTCGTATAACACATGCCAATTTTGAAACACCAGGCATCTTCTCAAGAGGCTGCAGATGGACTGTAATGAAAACAAGCCCAATCACACATGACCCTAAAACTTGGCCTGAGTGGTGCCTGAAGCTCAGCACGGGACTATCTCACCCTCCTCCCCTCCCATGGCCATCACCATCTTGCACATCTGAGAACGAGGAGTATTTTTTGACAAGTTCCTTTTGAAAGTCATCCCCTCCCACCTTAATATCTTGGTCCTCTAAATCCCCACTCAATCTCACTTCCTGTGGACCCTTGGCTGGCAGGTTCACAATCGTGGCTGTCATCCAGCTCAGGATAAATGCACGCCTGCAACACACATTTTCCTTTCCTCAGAAGGAAAAAAAAAATCATTCAGGACCTTGACATGTCTTTCATCCATAGGTGGGATAAAAAGTTGAAATCTGCTGTAAAATGAGATTAGATGAAGAAGTCACACCTCCCTGTCCCTTGAAAGGATTTCAGGTCATGGAAAATATTTTGCTTGGCAAATCTGTAATGAATTCAACTTTGTTTTGACACAACCTGTTCATTTAATGCAATTCCTATAAAACTAATTTCCAAATAATCTTCACTAATTTTTTTCCTTGCAAAACAGAAAGGCAGAACAAAGAGGTCATTTTCAAGGCACAAATATCATACAAAATCCATACAAATCCACAAAAACTTCGCTTCCACTAAGATGACATTTTCTTTCAGAAACATGTTTCAATACATGCCTTTTCTAGCTATTCCTAGTGACTTATAAACTTCACTTGATAATTAATGCTCCACCGCTGAATGGGTGATAAAGTTCAGGCTGGTGTTCCCACCACAGAGCTGTCAGATATGTGCCATTGTAGAGCAGTCCAGACATTGATGTCAGAGGATAGAGGACCTTAACTCTCATAAAGCATCAGGGGACAAAAAGACAGTCTTGTCTCATTCAACTGTCTTACCTGGTCATCAGTTCCACCACTTACATGCTGATGCAGAATCACAGAATCATTTAGGCTGTAAAAGCCTCTAAAATCATCAAGACCACAGCACTGCCAAGCCCACAGCACTGCCAAGCCCACCATTAACCCATGTGTCCCCATTCTCACATGCATTTATAGTTTATCTTGTCTGCATTTGGGTCATTTCATTTCAGCAAAATCTTTGGACCATAATGGTCCAAATACAAGTATTTCCACTAACTTCAAAGGAAGGCATCCCAAAATAGGCCAGGCACACACTCCTTGCCACTTGCCTGAGCCTTCACCATGAAATAACAGAAAGAGCAAAGAAGAATTATGAGAACTATCTAAAGAAAGGTAAACCAGCAGGAGAGGTTAAAATCCAGCCATTGCAGCTACCTAACAAAAATTAGGAAAATTCTGGAAACATTCACTTTTTGGCTGTTGACGGCTCAGCTCTAGAGAGATCAGATGGGTCTGCCACCTAGAGATGCTCAGATTGTTGAAATGTTGAACTAGTTTGTCTTGGAGGAAATTAAACAGATGATGGGAAGAGAAAGGCATGTTTGCTGCCTGTAAAAGGGGACAGTATGCTGCCCAGTGGAGGTTTGGCTGACCATAATGACCTTAAATCCCCAATATTACTGAAATAAAGAAATTCCTCTGCAGAGTCATAAGCAATACAAACACACCTGGACTTTTAACATGCAATAGAAGAAAAAAAATTAAATATCATCTTTGCAGTTTTGCAGTGGTATTTTTTAAGGCAATCTAGGAATGCTGGCTCTAACTGGGTTAACATTTGCCTGCTTGGGGAGCCTTAGAGTAACAGCTCTTCTAATCAGCAGTGACTGCAAGAAATTACTGAGACTCAACACAGTATAAAGCAGCTGCTTGGTCCTTACAAGTTCCCATGGAGGTAAGCTGCCCAGGGAATTTTGAAATGTATATTGTGCCTGATTGTGAAATGGAAAATGTGTCAGCAAGCCCTGTCTTGGCCACAGCCATCATGAACAGGGTTAGGAATTGGTAAACCATATTGTATGTCAGAGATGTGCTTTACCTGCATGTATGTGTCACCTCCTTGATTGCCCCTTATTCATACATGTTCCCCTCTTGCCCTTTCCTCTTTGGGGCAGAGTACAGTGAGTTCCCACTGCAGAAGTCCTCACCTGTCCTGGGTCCCATGTGACCCCACTTTTTCATTCTTCATGCAGAAATCAGGTGAGCTCTGCAGGTAAATCAGCTCTGTCTCTTTGACTGGCCTGATATCAATATCCTTTGGCACCAGGTATTTGCGTGTGCCCATGGGCCGGTGAACAACCTTGGTGGCAGATAAATATTTGGTTTTGAGGTCCAGTGCAATGTCTCGCAGCTCTTGAAGGCCTTTCCAACAGGTCTTGATAGAGCATGACCCAGAAACTCCATGGCACTTACATTTCATTTCAAGAGAGGCTTTCAAGACCTGCAGAAAGGAATGCAGGAGTTAGGAAATGCCCTTCTCTTACAGCCAAACATCCCACAAGCTTGCTAATGAAGGAGCTTCCTTAGCAGGAGGTGCTACAGCAAAGTCCTGCTGTTCTCATTTCTGCACAGGCAGTCTGCAGTGGCTGCTTTGAAAGTGAATGAGATCCTACAGCTCTTTGTGATCACTATCAGTCCAGGACCACTTTCACAAGGGCTCCTTTGCAGCCAGAAGAGAGAAGAGTATTTTGAATTTTGATTAGATATCTATATTGGGCTGCATTTCCACCCTCTAAATTCCTAAGGAGATGAATATCAAAACATTCCATAAATAGATAATTAACATCAATTTCAACCTCCAGCAGCTTTGGGCTTTGGTAAGAGAGATGTCATGGCTTTGTTGAATTCAGTGCATTCTCACCCTGCCTTTCTGCTGGTCATGGGGCCAAAACAGCCTTTTGCTTTGATTCTGCACTGTTCTCATTTCAGTGGGATGTGGCAGGATGCTGCCAGGAAGGGCTGAATGCACCAGCCATGGCAACGAAATGTCCCAAGCAAAAATTTGTCCTTTGCAATTGAAACAAAAAATCAAGACGTTACAAAAACAAAACAAAATTTTAAAAAAACCTCAAACCATAAGCAAACAAACCAAATAGTGTGGGAGTAGTAGGGAAAAAAAAAAAGAGCCAGAGAGGGAAACTTCAGCATGGTTGTGCTCTGCAAAGGTGGACTCAGCCTGTATTTACTCAGCAAGCTCCCAATGAGCTCGGCATGCTCCAAGTTTGTCTGCACAGGCAGCCCTGGAAAGACCAAGCTGTGCAGTAGGAGCATCTGTGGAACACTGGAGCCTCAGAGATGGGTGCAGGGGTCAGTTTTATAGCCCTCCCCCATCCATCTCTTCAGCTGCATGGACAGCTGCCACAGGGATTTGCACATCAGTGCACACCAGGCACTGCACATGGTAAATATTATCCCTCCACTGGATGCAAGCTGTTAAAAGCAGCTTGTGCCAGATATGAGAATAATCACTAGCATAGCAGTTTGAAAAGGAAAAAACTCCTCCCTCCTGCCTGCAGGGATGGCTGGAGGCAACTGCTGCTGGATGCATGTGGCAGATGATAATCCTCCACGTTTGCACAGCACTTTGCCCCCACAATGCCCCTGGAAAAGCACGATGGGACCCGTCCCCACCACACCTCCTGGGGCAGGCAGAGCCAGAGCCAACATTGACTGTGCAAATGGGGCAATGAGACATCCCACCCACGGGTAAACAGGGCTAATAACAGCATTTGGGACTCCCTGAGTCACAGGGGGAGTTACACAGCTACAGTTTTCAGCAGGCCAAAGGACTTCAGGGCATTCTTTGAGAAACCTGCTCCTTTTGCTAGCTGATAGAGACACTGAACCTCACCACGTGACCAACACTACAGATGATTGTACAAGTACAATAACTCTTGTGGATTTGTTACCTGTCTCCCTACTTCACTGTTGTGCAGATGCATCAGTTTATTGGCTTGTGATCCTGATTTTTTCATCTTCATGGGAGCATCTGAAAATTTGGACCCCATGATAAGACCATAGTTGAGGTTGTCTGCACATCCTCCCCATCGATACCCAGGTCCAGGTGTCTCACCTGGGATGGGACCACAGGAACAGCCAGGGAGGTCCCCGGTGGTGCAGGCTCTGGCAATGGTGTGGCTGATGGCAGCAGCAGAGAGGGCATATACAAATGCTGACTCCCTTGTGCCTGAAAGAGACAAGAACTCCAGCTCAGCCTCCTGGGCCACATAAACATTCCCCAAAAAGAGTGTCACACAGTCTGTGTCCCACAGAGCAGCCAACACACCGACTCACTGCAGCTGAGATGTCCCACGGCACCACTAGTTTGGAGCACATCTAAGTGAACTCTTCAACATAAGACAACATCCCAGCAGGACAAGGAGTCATGGATTTAGGCATCTTGTTCATTATGGTGTGATTTGCTCTTGGAGCATGTGGTTAAGCCCTCCTGTGAGTCTCCTGCCTCCTTCTGCTCCTCCTATGACTCCCAGTGGGATGAGCAGACGAGAACTGCTCAACTGGTCTGCTTTGTAAGAGTTGTGGTAGACAAGGTCTTGGATCCAAGAGCCTCTGGGCATGAGTGGCACCATAATGATGAATGTGGTCTCAGAGAACAGGACAAGTAGACTTTGTAGTGCCTCCATGGCCTCCCAGGAGCAAGACCCTTCCTGTCTCCAGCGCGCACACACACAAACACAAATACACACATACACACACATACACACAAACACACACAAACACACACACACAAGCACACACAAACACACACACAGGCTGACTCTACCGACTACAGTCCCAAGTGAGCCAGCAGTGCTGTTTTACCTCTGTCTAAGTCCAGCAGGTAGTTAGGAGCCAGCTCTATTGAAGAGCAGTTCCACCTCATGTCTGAAAAGGTTTTCCGGCAGGTCTTTATCACCTCCCGCGCTGCCTGAATAATGGTCTGCATCAGCTCCAGGTTGCTGCGGCACAGCTGCACCTGAGAAACCACCAGCCCTTCAAGCTGCTTGCAGTGCTGGGTTTGATTCAGGGCCAAAGCCAAAGAAGTCTTGGACAGAGCTCTGAGGAGACAAGCACATGCACAAAAGCATTAGAACACAGTCTAGCCGTCTACATTCACCTGACTTAATTAAAGCTTTCTGTAAATAGGTGCTTAGATAAAGCTGGTGAGAAAGATGAGCAATCATGAAGAGTGATTTATCTGATATAAAGTTGGTGGGAAGAAACACCCTTTAGCAGTGTGCAATTCTCTCCATTCCTGAGGGGAGGCTGCACAAAGCTCCAGGGATATATGTCAAGTCAGCCGGATGTGTAAATCCTATGGGGAAGGTTGTTTGCTGAAGAATGAAAAGCACAGACCTCCCAACAGAGTAAAAAATGACCCATCAGTTCCATGATAAAAGAAATCTGGATCCTCCAAGACTGTGCCATTTGGGAAAAAAAGCAACGTTGGTGTTATCAGTATTTTGTATTCAGCATCTGTCTCACACACTCTCAAAGGATTATGCTAAATGTCATGTAATTAATTATGGAGAAAATCCCCTGCAAGGCCTAGGGAAAAATCATCAAATTTGCAAAACATATGCTTTCACTTAGAGTTAATGCCAAGGGCCTCTACTGATTCACTCACTGTTGCAGATAGATAAGTCTGTTTCTCTAGTCTCCAAAAACCACAGTGCAAAAGCTCAGTGGGAGTATGTGCAGAGAGAGCACCACAGCCAAATCTGAGAAGGGATCCATGAATACCAGCACATATGTTACCATGAAAGAAAAGAACAACATCCCACAGTGGTGGTTCTTCTACTGTCCAATTGCCAACTTTTCCAGGTTGAAAAAAGAACAAATGCTGACATGCATCTCACAGGGCTGTCCTCTTCTTCCCTGAGCACTCACAACGATCAGCAGAAGCCAAGTGTGTAACTCTCTTTGTATCTTTTTGACTTTCTTAGGGTAGCCATAAAAGTTATTCATTCCCATAAAATAACTTTCTAGCAGGCTGAATCAATAATCTGATGGCATCTGATCATGGCAACATAACTTTAACACATATTTCCTCCTGTGCTTGTTAAATGTATTGGCTTTCAGATTCATCCCAAGCCATCTTGGTTAGTTTGGCTTATTAGCAAACACATTTTGGGGTGCATTTCACTTTATTACTCTAACACCCACATTCTTCAGAAGTTAAATGAGATGGAAACAGAGCTAAAATTGAGCTTTAATGAAAACTGGACGAATTAAATCCTTGCTGGGGATGAATAGGCTGGCTCTGATAAATTCCCAGGAGACTGGGAGTTTGGCATTTCTGGCACTAGATAAACAGTGGCAAACTTGGAAGGGAAACCACTGCTCTGAAAGCTATATAAATATATACTTCATACACATATTTAACAGGTCTGTTAAAAATACTGGAAGCAGAAGTCATTGCTAGTGAATTTCAAGAGAAAGGAAAAAGTGGTGGACTTGGCAGTGTAAAGTTATTTGTTGGACTCAATGATCACAGAGGTCTTTTCCAACCTAAATGATTCTATGATTCAGTCCTCAGAAATTCTGCCCTGCAGTTCATCTTGTTCCCATACACACTGGTGTTCATACAATGTTCCTTGTCTGGAGAGGGGCCCCTCCAGAAGGAAACTCACCCTGCCTTAGATGTGAACCTGAACTGGTGGAGAAAAAACTTGTTGGTGATATACTGGGTGTTCAGATATCTGAACAGAGAGATCATGTCCTTGAAGGTAGCGATGAATCTCTGAATAGTGTGACTGTCACCTGGTTGCAAACCTCTACGCTGGGGACCTTACAGCAGTGCTTCAGGATCCTTCTTCAGCTCATGGAAACAAAAAGCCACATGTAGGAAGTAGTTAGCCTTTTGTGCTTTTGGGACCTATGCTAAGACACCATCATGACTTAGAAGTGCTCATTTTCTTCTCAATATAGGAAACCCAGACACCGAGCAGGGACACAGAATCTGAATGGTATAAGCACAGAGCTTGAATGAGATATGAGCACTTGACACCAGGAATCTGTGAAAAGTTGCCCCAGAAAGCCTATCAGCAACTCCCAGGAATGAGCTGAAACACAAATCAGGCAAGAGGCCAAAGCAACTCATCAGTAATAGAGTACAAATAATAAAAACTCCAGCATGGCATGTCCCAGCAGGAAGGGAAACAGGCAGGGTGTGGCAGGAGCAGTGAGAGAACTTCACAGCCTGAGCTTCAGGCAAATGAGGAACATTCCAAGTCTCTGAGAGAGGCTGTACCACGAGGCAGCAGCTCAGTTTTCTAATCAGACGTGTTGGGTGGCGCTTGAGAGGCCTTGGAATGTTTTGGCTGGCCCTCCAGAAGGATGCATATATCTCCTAGGTCCTACACTACATTTTCTGATCTTTTCTAGAGGTCTTCAGCCTCTTTAAAGGACTTGGAAGGCTACATTGAGGTACCCCTATCTCACAGTTACATACAAGTCATGAATAGCACAAATAACCATCTACAGGTAGGGATGAAAGCAGAATTCAGACTGAAACTCATCCTCAGCGTGAAAAAACAGGATGTGCAGCAATGAGACTGTATTATAAAAGGTGCCTTGAAGTGATCACCATTAGAGCAGCAGTTTTATAGTGCAACAAGAAAGCCATTTACTTCATGGAAGAGGGAAAATACCTTCTGATTGGTGAGAACTCAGTAAATGGCAGCAATGGCTGTTTCTCATAGAATGAGCTGAGCTCCAGGAAGCCTACCAAGAATAAAACTGCAAGATGCAGGAAGGTGTTTTCTGAGCATCTCCCAGGCCTAAACTTCATGTCTTTGCTTGTGAGAACCTATAATTGGAAACATCTCCAAGCATTGGGAGGAAAAATTAAAAGGTAATGGAGATGGAAAAGAAAACTCAGTTACAGTAGTCACTTGCTGAGACTGAAAAGTGCATTTATAAATCACAGATCAGGATTTTGAGAAGCCTATTAGGTCATCTATTCCATGCCCTGACAACTTAGGTTTGCTCAGTCTCTGTCCTACATTTAGGAATATCTTCTTCACGCCATGTCACTCTAAACCCTCCCCATGGAAATGTACCACCCCTCCCTGCTTTCTAAATCTGGCAGCATCAGGGGATGGATATCCACTGCCTGCAATGACACTATTGGGAAACAATACCCATTTGTGGAAAGAAAAACATCCCCCAGGAGAGGCTTGTCCATGGTAGGATTTGGTGGTGGGTCTCTGGCCTGTCTTCACACAGTCTCCACTGATCACCAGCACTGGGAGGGAAACTGGAGCCAGTGGGCACAGCCAGCCTTAAATTCCAGCCCTCAAGGGCATAATTAGAAGAACATCCTTCATTCCTCAACCTGGGAAAAAAATCCCTGACAAACATCTTTCTGTGGATTCACACTCTTCATCTGAAAAGGGGATTTACCTGCTTTCACCCTGGAAATGCTGTTCTTCACTGTTTCCTCCTGATAACAATCTCACTTAATTCTCCTGCCCCATCCTTCATTCTCCAGAAAACCAAGGGGTGGTTGTTTAATGTTTTTTTTTAAATATACATATTTGATCCATCTCTTTAAATAAACAGGGCCTAAACCGAACATCTCCTGATCTATATATAATACAGCAGGTCCTTCAATTGAAATTCTGGATACTGACAGAAAATCATGAACATGATTACAGAGGAAATATGCATAGATGGATAATGACATTAGTTTACTCTTTTAATTATCTCAGGCAGTTATCAAATTCATTTGAAAACATTAATGCTCTGCAGTGTTAGGTCCTTTGAGAGGTATGGGCCCATTCCTGCATGTCTGGGCCCCATGAGAGGACTGTTCATAGTGCAGGTTAGGAAGAAGCACCTTCAGATGGTAGCAGATATCAATGAAAGCCATATATTATTTGGTTTACAAGGTAGCCTGTGAGTAGGACACTGCTCCTGGTCAAGCCTAAGGGAGAAGAACTCCTTCAATTGAGCAGCAAAACATTGGTGTCCTTTAAAACACCCTGGAAGGGTGGAAGAATCCTCTCTCTGAAGGCATCTCCCCACCCTCCCTTGTGTGACATGACCTGCCAAAGTCTCACAAAGGGACTGCTGGTGAAACCATGAACCTCTACTCCAATTTACCAGCTTTGCTTTCTGAAAAAGCATTCTTTTTAATGCCTATTCCTAAACTCCTTAATCTTGCAGGGACGTGGGTGACACAAAAAGATTTAGACAAAATTCCATGGCTGTGGAGAGTGAAGTATGTGGTAAAACTTAATAAAGAGAGGCAGAGATTAGGAGTTCTTTTAGTATTTGATCTCACTGAAGGTTTTTAATCTGCAGAAGCCTCATTTTCTCAGGTTTTCATCTGGAAAAGGCTTGCAGGGGAGTTACAATAACGTTGTCTAAGCTCCTGGTAGTCAAAGGCAGCCCATGCCCCTGCCACCCTGCCCTGCATCAGTTCCAGTCTGGGGACCACAAGTCCTGGAAAAGACACCACAGCCCTTGGTAAATGCTTCCCCTGGTTCTGCAAGGGCTT
>JAWWMS010000001.1:14980977-14992232 GCA_035048045.1 Chlorospingus semifuscus
AAAGAAAAAGAAAAAGAAAAAGAAAAAGAAAAAGAAAAAGAAAAAGAAAAAGAAAAAGAAAAAGAAAAAGAAGGAAAGGAAAAACCAAATGTATACAAGAAAAGAGGAAAAGTAAAAAAATAAAAAGGGAAAAAGAAAAACAAGAGGGGAAAAGAAAAAGAAAATAAAATAATTAAAAGAAAATAGAAAAAAAGAAAAAGAAAAGGGAAAAGGGGGAAAAGAAAAAAGAAGAGAACATCAAAAGAATAAAAGCAAAAATGAAAAAATAAAAAAGAAATTAATAAAAAGGAAAAGGAAAAATTAAAAAAAAGAAAACAGCAACAAAAAAGGACAAATGAACAAAGAAAAAGAAAGTAAAAAGAAGGAAAATGAAAGGAAAAGAAAAAAAATAGAAGAAAAAAACCTTAAGATAAAAATCCTCTAAGAAAGAAAAGCACAAGTGGCTTCTGAACTTAAGGCCTCATGAGTCTGAATTTAAGACATCTGTCAGCTATGGGCTCTGAAAAAATAGATGCTGGTTGCAAAACTACTTGTGTATTTTTTTTTCATTTGGTTTAATTGTGGGTTTCAGGTGAAAGGAAAGAAAATAAATGCTTTAGTCCCTGGATCAAGACACTCAGAACAGTTTCCTTACAGTCTGTTTTCAGGACAGCTACTTATAGAGGATATTTTTTTTTTGTGTCTGTGTCCCTTTGCTGATTGCATTCATATACACAAGTCACAAAAGATGCTGTGTGAACTGCAAAGAACCCTGTATACACAATCCCAATTTCCCAAAGCCATTATATTATTTGTTTTGCACAGTATGTCCATTTTTCTTTGTGTGACAGTTGCCCAGTTGCTCAAACTGCTCCAAACTTCCATTTCCCTGGCCCTTCTCCCATCCCACTGCCCCCCAAGATGTGTACTTATGAGGAGGAGATTTTGTCAGGGTTCTCCAGGGAGGAATTATTTACATGGGGGAATTGCCTGGTATATCTATTGCAGTCTGACTTGCTGTGCAAATGCTCTGATTTCTGTATAAATACCCTTTTCCCAAATTACCTTCACCTTTAAAGGGCAGCAGAGTTAATGCAGTTGTTATTAGTCAATAGGTGTAGAAGTAGTAAGTTTTGGCAGTTGTAATACTCATGATTGTGCAGTAGGCACCTGCTGTGCTCAGAACTGTGCAAACAACACAGCGAGATGAGTCCTTCCATTGGATCTTCATGGTCTTAATATTGCTGCTGAGAGGTGACTGGCCTTAATAGGTGCTGAGAGGTGATGGTGTGGAGTAGTGTCTTGGTTTGAAAAGACAGGTGTTTGCTGAGGAAGGCAAGAGCCTCCCCTGAAATGAAAATGCAAACCCCCTCCCTCTGAATTATTATAATTTTGAAATTAAGAGGCTCTCAGGCAAAGATATGGGAGCAGGAATAACAGTTATTTACTAGGAATAAAATAAACAATGCAGCAACACCAAACAACACTGACAGAGTCAGAATCCAACCTGACACCCTGTGGGTCAGGGTGTTGGTAGCAGTCTGATTAAATGCTGTCTGTAGGCCTCCTGGAGTGACAAATGTGGTTCTGTTGAAGCAGTGATGCTGTAAAAGGGTGTAGTTTTCCTCTGAAGGTCCGGTGGTGGTGTAGATGGGCCTGGTCTTCCTCTGGGAAACCAGTGGAGAAGAAAGCTGCTCCTCTGGGAATCCAGTGAGAAAAGTCTATCTGTGGTGCCCCAACTCTCAAATTATATCCAGGTAGGAATGCTTGGGTCCTCCCCCTGGGTGGAGCTTCTCACAATGGCATGATGTAATTTTTATCAGTCATGCAGTGACACTCAATGGCCCATTAACAGAAGATATTTGCCAGAGGGAGGATTGGTTGTGGAAGAGATAAAGAAAACTGCCCAATTAACAGAAGATAACTGCCACACCTGTAACAGGTGGCAATAGAATACACACCCCCAGCCACATCTTGCAAGCTAAGATAAGAAGAAATATGGAAAGAAGGAAATGTTTCCAATCTGTGTGGTTTTCTGGAGTGCTAACAGTTTGTTAAGGCTCAGAATCACAGAATCATTAAGGTTAGAAAATGCCTGTAAGATCATTGAGTCCACCACTGACAGCACCACTACTATACCATGTCTGACATGCAGAGGAATCATTAAAAAATGGCACTGGAGTACAAGTATCTACTTGTTGCCGTGTCCATGGGAGCTACTTGTCCACGTGTTCATCATGACAGAAGGACATAGGAGACACAAGTGAAAAAGTGGGACAAAGAGTAAGAAACCAGAAGGATACATACATGAAGGATATTGGATAAATATGCTCTGCACTATCCACATGCATACAGAAAGTCATTCAGGAAGTTTAAAACCATTCAAAACCTTTAATCTGAGAAATTTTGTGCACAGTCAAGCCCTCAGGCTTGATATGCCAAACTATTTCAGCACATATTTAAATACTCTTTATGGGACATGTTGTATTCTAAGTGCTTTGATGAATCAGGGAAGTCCATGGTTGAATTGTTGCAGTTTTTTGTCTCCTGCTCCTCATCCTCTGGTGGCAAACCATGGCTGCTTTGGGGCACTTGGGAGGTTGGAAAATGCCAAGGTGTGCATGTGAGGGTTTATTTCACCAGACCTGGGTGCTGAACGAGTAATCTAAATCTAAAACTTTAGCAGTCATTAAAAGTCAGGAGTCCTACTACTTCTGTGGGTCAAAGCTATTACCATTCACATCAGCAGGAGACAATGATTCACCATTTTTAATGGAATTTTCTTAAAACAGATCTGGTCAAACAAATGTGACAATTAACAAACCAGAGCTGGGGCTTTCCATTGGCATTTAAGCCCCAGGGAAGCAAGTGGATGTTGAGCAAAGAACCCACTTTGGCTTTGCAGTCTGCAAAGAAAGATTTTACAGAGTGTGGCTGTATCCATCCATTAACAGAAGGAGAGGCAGCTGGATGAGATTTTCTAGATTGGATTTCCTAACTGACCTAGTTATTAGACTTAAATGTTCAGAAAATCATCTTCTTGCTAATCTTTAGAAATATGTTTGGGGTGCTGTAAGAAATTCATTATCATGTCAGAAAGATAACTGAACTGGAAAATAAGGTTTTATTGTCATCTATTGCATCCGGTAACCTCCAAAACGTGAAGACCTCTCCAAATCTACCAGCAAGTCCATGCAGGATTTATGAAGAGTGTCTGTGGAGCTGGGACACAGAATCATATAATAGTTTAGGTTAGAAAAGCCCTACAAGATCACCAAGTTCAAGCATTCCCCCAGCACTGCCAAGCCCACCACTAACCCATGTCCCCAGGTGCCACATCCACACAGCTTTTACATCCCTCCAGGCATTGGGACTCCAACACTGCCTTGGGCAGCCTGTGCCAGGGCTAAACAACCCATTGGGAGAAGAAATTTCTTGTAATATCCAACCTTAACCTCTCATGGTGAAACTTGGTTCTATTTTTCTGGTCTTATTGCTTGATACCTCGGAGAAAAGACCCCCACCTCCCTGCAGTGTCTTTTCAGGCAATTGTAGAGAGTGATAAGGTCTCCCCTGAGCTTTAGAAGGCTGACATCCATCTTAGAAGCTACCATGAGAGGTGAGACTCCATGCACCCAGACTTCAGCTACACCTGTCCCTGACTTCAAATGCAACTCAGCAGGAGTGACTCTCAGTCAAGGAGTCCTGCAATCCCTTGAAAAAGTTCTGAATCTGTTGCACACCTTCCCAGACTTGTGTTTTATAAACCATAACTCTGCCATTGAGAGCAAGATACCACACAGGTGCTGAACTCAACTGGATTTCAACCAACCACACAGACACAAAAAAGGCATTTTCTGTAACTAATGCTCTAGGACCACCCGTGCACCCTTCATCAGCATTTCATTTATCATTTGTTTTTATGTGTGAATCTCCTCTCTCTCTCTTCTTCCATCCCTGCCACAGAAGAAGATCTTCCATGGATGACTCAGGAAAATATTATACATCTGCAGATCCAGGACTCCACTGTAAACTCTGACAGAGCAGAGGTCCATGCTCACTCATTTAAAAAATCTCTGCAGCAGTCTGCTGAGTCATGGCACTCTACAAATATTTAATGATAGGATACAATTATGTGTATTGTGGGGTGTGGTATTACAGTTTTATCACGGAATTTCAAGATGCTGTGGGCTATGAATGATCTACAAAAGCTGCCATCCTCCCAAAATGATTAGAGCAGCATTTCACCCAGAATTAGTGTGTTCTTCATGTGGCAGCCAAAGGAGCCATGCATAAATGCTCCCAATTAATTTTTTTTAATTGTTTAGCTGGTACCAATGGCTGGAAGGTGCCCAAGCATGTGACAGGATGCCATTCCTACATTTTAAACAAGTATTCTGGTCATCTTGAGGCACAGTCTCCAGCTAAAAATATAAATAACTTTGAGCTAGTGGCCATTTACTGTCCCAAAGTACTACTGGAATGGAAAACTAAGCCCCATTACCCACACTCTGCATCAGGAAACATCTTTCTTAAATCCCCCAAGCTCTGCATTGACTTTAATGAGTGGTTTTTTGGTGAAAAATCATGTATAATAATAAATGACAGGTCAGTGACCAGGTTTGTGCCCTTGACCCTATTTACTAGCTAAGCGGACAAAAGTTTTTCACGGTTTCCTAAGTTTCAATTTCAAGCATTGATAGGGACATTTTTTAAAAAGGCTCTGCCCCTTACTAGAAATAAGCTAAATTATTATTATATGAATTTTGGATATTCACATACATACTTTATTTTCTGACAGGGAGAACAAGAAAAGACTCTTTGATGCTAAAGTAATTTTCAAAATGCTGAAGAGCAGGAGCATATATGAAAAAGTAAGGACTCAGAAAGTGAAGTTCTTCCAAATTAAATCAAGACTAGGGAACATAATTGAGGAGTCATTGCTTTGGACTACCTCACAGCAAGAATTGTTACTTCTGAGGGGCAAATACATTGGTACAAGACTGATCTGTACAGCATCCAGGGAGAAGTGTCACATTTCTGGGAAGCATCTATGACAGCCACACTTCATCATGCATGGAGAGGGTGCAGCTCCGGCAGTTTCTCAGCAATGCCTGGCAGCTCTAAGGTAAATAACACCAAGGTTTTATTCTCAAGGTGTTGCAGTCAGAAGGAGGTAAAAGCTCTGTGGTTCTTCTTGTTGTTCCCAAACCCTAGAGATGGAGGCCAGATCTTACAGAGGCCATATGCAAACTGCCTTGTACCTATAGCATAGACAGCTTTACAAAGGAAAGAGACCACTTCTTGTCCTTCCTCTGGCATGCAAGGCCACCTCTGTAAATCAGAAAGATTGCAGCAAGCTGAAAGTTCTCCTCCACCAGACATCTTGCAGAAAATTATGGCATTTTCCAGAGTGAAATGCAAGCCTGAAGAGTTATTCTGCCTTCATTTTCCTCTTGCCCTTAAATAGCAGACATTTTTGTGCAGTAGTATCCCAATTATCTGCCTGTAAAGGTGTGGCCACAATCCATTTTCCCTAAATTTCAGTGGGTTTTGTCTCCCTTGCCTTGTCTTTATTATCATCACTCATCACCTATGCTGTAGGAGTGCCCAGTCCATGCCCAGTTCAAGCCACAGCAGTGACAAATTCTTGTCCCACTGCACCAGCTCCCATCACCAGCCAGAGAAAAAATCTAAGCAGTTTCTCAAATTTTGTGCCTTTTGGCTGGAGACCAAGTAAGCCTGCCCTTCCGCCCCTGGGACTGACCAGAAAAGGCTTTTCTTCCAGACCAAAGGTCCCACACCTACCCCAACACTGCCTTTTAAAGGCTAATAAAAACCAGCTGTCAACTCCTCTCTCCAAAGCTGAATGCTCCCTTCAGGGTGGAGGAGTGCTTTCCCTTCCCAAAGAAGTCCAGTAATGCCTCCTTTGCTGCAGTGCTGGAGCTGAGTCCTCCTTGCAGGGGGGCTTAGCTGTGGGTGCATAATTAATAGCAGTGATTTGCAAGAGTGGAGAGAATGACACCAGCTGGAAAGGATAAAATGCATAAATTGTCTGTTTAGAATAGGAGGAACAATGTAAAATGTTCAAGGGGGTGCCTTTCATTATCGTCCCTGCTTTGCGGCTGCTGGCTGAGAGCAGAAACACCTCATCATAAGCGAGATATTTGTTAGACATGCCTGTTTCTGCCCAATTTTATTCTACTCTCTGATCCCAGCATTCATTCTGACTCTGTGATGTGAAGCAGGGAGCAGCAGAAAGCTGTGCCAGGTTTTGCTCTGAGTCATGGGCCTTGGGACGATCTCCTGCAAGGCAGCATGAGGGCCAGGTTATCCAAAGGGCTTTTGGAGAGGTCTTCAGACAACAATGACTTCCAAAAAAGAGGGTGGACTTTTAGCAGGGCTTAAGGCAGTCATCCCTGCTACTATATCTCCTAAACAGATATTCCAATGCTTCCAATGCTACAAAAATAAGATTTCTGTAGCCCAAGTGGAAGCTGGACATCTCTGCAAACCCATCCATGAACAAAGAGGTTTAACATTTCTGAAGATCCAGACACAAATGTCCCCACTAAAAGGACATCCTTCTTCTGGCTAACAAGCAATAGAACAAGAGGAAATGGCCTCAAGCTGTGCCAGAGGAAGTTTAGATTGGGGATTAGGAAAAATTTCTTCTTCAAAATAGTTGCAAAGCCTCAGAACAGGCTGCCCAGGGCAGTGGTGGAGTCCCCATCCCTGGAGGGATTTAACAGATCTAACAGGACGTGGCACCTGGGGACATGAGTTAGTGGTGAGCTTGACAGTGCTGGGAGAATAGTTGGATTCATGATTTTACAGATCATTTCCAACCCAAATGATTCAGTGATTCTGTGGTTCTCTGGCACATTTTTAGGCCAGGCAAAGCAAAGTTAGACTGAGATGGGCCACGGGTCACCTTGGTTATGTGCAGTCCATGGCCTTGAGCAGAGAATGTACAACACCCAGACTGGGGAAGGATCTCAAAGCAACCTGCAGTGCCCCAGCTCAGCCAAGTATTTCTGCTTGCAACTGTGAAAAAAAAAATCTGCTTTTTGATGGAAGCTTAGGACAGCAAGGAGATTAATGGCATGATCACCTTATGACCTAGCTTGACAAGAGTTGGCAAGGCAGCAGAGAAGGTAGCAAAGAAGGTACCATTCTTTGAAACTCAGACTGGAACAATTTGGACAAGGAAAACCTCTCTCAAATATACCCTGGGCTATGTAATCATAGACCACACCAGACTTTTATGGTTTACCTGAAATCTTTGCTTTTCCCAGGAGTCAATTCATACATCTGTCTCATTCAATCCTTTGCTGACTTGGAAACATAAATTTTGAAGCAAATCTGTACAACTCAAGTGGGGTCTACTTTTTGAGCATCCATGTCCAATTTAGTCCCTGCTAATACTCCAGGTGCCATTTTCTCCCTGCTGGGACACAACTGTGGATACCCAGAGTTCTTCACCTGCTTGCACTGCTGGGAGATCAGCACACAAAAACACAGTCTCTGATTTATGGGGGCATTCTTTAATATATGCTTAAGGCATTCTTGAGATATCCAGCCTGAGATATCTTCCTTTTCAATTGGTTTCATTAAAGAATGATCTTTAAGGGGATTCTATGAAAACCTTTCATCCTTTCCTAGAAGCAGCCAGGCTTGGTTGTTATGCTCTTATCCTAAACTGCCAGGAACACACCTGAGATGAATCCTTTTTGTTGACAGCAGTGATTTTTTTCCCCTGAGTGATTTCTCACTGATTCATCCTTATGGTTCTGTTAGGTTTTCTGCTTCCCTACAAACAGGGTTTAGTTTGTCTTCCATACTGGGGAATGTTCATCATAAAAAACATTGTGAAATAGATTCTGAGCAAAGTATAGCACTTTTAAGGTTATAATATGGATTCATGGCCTGAGTCAGCACTGAGTTACTTGAATTTTAGTTCAGAGCCTTTTCTAGGATTAATTATAGGCTGGCACAAAAGGTTAGGCAGGTATTTGTTCCTTTTGCTGCCTGGTATCATCACTCTTGAACAGCAAAGGCTGCTACATATCACTTATTGACTTAATTGTGAATTACTTAATTGTGAATTGGCATCTACAGAACAAATATTCATGAAGACATTTTAAGTGAGGAACTCTGTAGGGTAAACATTCATGAAGCTTGTTCTCTCCTCAGCCAAATACAAGGTGTATTTGAAAGCCAGATGTCACTTTGTTCACAGAGTCAGGTGCTTGTCAGCATGAGTACAGGAAGTCCATTAAGGTGAAATATGGGGAAAAGAAATGGGGTCTTGTCTGAGCCACCTTACTTGGGCATATCCTCACAGGCACCAGTGCTGATAAACATGGAAGCTCAGCTGCAATGTGGAGTGCCCACAAAAGCCTGAAGACGGCACACAAAATTGTCTCTCCTGATACCATGTCCATCCCTTGTCGTCACCAATCTCTGTGAGCTGAGTTAAGCAGGAGTCTGGATGTCTCTAGAGGATGTTCCTGATTGGGAGTGGTCATACTGGCATGACTTAGCTGGGGTTATAATGCTGCTTCATCAGCTCACAGAGGCTTGGGACAGGAGTCCTACAGGGGACACCCCACCCCACCTGCCTAACATTTTAAATTCATTGAGAAATAATACAAGCAAACAGCATACCACCCTCAGAGTAAATAATTTCTTGAAAATATCAGATCTAAATCTACCCTCTTTCAGTTTAAAAGTTTTCTTTCTCCTATCACTCTGTGGCCATGTTAAAAATCACTCTTCAAATCTTTCATAAGCCCTGTTTAAGTACAAAATGACAACAATGAGGTGTCCTCAGAGCCTTCTCTTCTCCAGGCTGAACCCCCAGCTCTCCCAGCCTGTCTCCAGAGCAGAAGGGCTGCAGCCTTCAGAGCATCTTCACAGCCTCCTCTCCACTCACTCCAGCAGCTTTGCATCCTTCTGATGTTGGGGTCTCTGGATATGGAAGCAGTTCTGCAGGTGGGGTCACACCAGAGCCAAGCAGAATCATCTCCCTTGAACTGCTGGTAAATGGTATTTAAACAGCGACATCAGGCTCTGTGATTTATGGCATTCTGCTGGGTTGGTACAGCTGCCTCACCTGCCAGAGCCCCAGCTGCTCAGGGGTGTACAAGTGTGTAAGAATCCGTGTGCTTTAACAGCCTCTGCTGGCAAGGACCACCTGCCTATAGACCCAAGAAGTTTAGGTGTCACCCCAAAGGATGCATTCATGCAGGCTGAGGGCTCTAGGCTGGAACCATCCTGGGATATATTCTCTGTTCCTCTCCAGAACAGAGATCTAACCCAAGGCTTTCTTCTTGTCTTTCAGTTTCTGAATCTAGTCCCTGACTGGCTCAGAGGAAAAGTTCTACTCATATCAACAGGACGTGATCAGTTGTGAAAAGCCACAGCCTTGATAAACTACAATAATCCATATTCTCTGAGGAACTACTTCTCCTTCTCACTGCTCTGTTTATACCTCCCACAGCTGTGATAACAGTAAGACTTTTGCTACAAGAACAACCCAGAACTTGCTACTTCCATGTGAAAACATAACAGCCTCAGTTACTGACTCATCCTAATACTCTGTGGGACAACTCCTATATTTTTACACTTTTTAAAAAAATTATACTTCCTTGTTCTTCTGTCTTCTGCTCTTTTTTCCTTCAGCACAAAAAGTGCATGCAATGTTCTTTGGTTGTTGTTCCATTTTCTTCCTTGTTTTGGTGGTTTGGTGGTTGTTTTTTTTTAAACTGGAGAAGGTGAGCCGGGGAAGGAGCATATCAAAGCACATCAGGGCAGACAGTGGAATGGCAAGCCAGTGGTTTTGCTGCTGGCAGAGATATATGTGTCAGAAAGCATTTCTGAATAAACAATAATTAAAAAAATAAAAAGTAATAAAAATAAAAGCAGCAGAAAGCTTTCTTTCATTCAAACATGCCAAAAAAGTAAAATTTTGGCAAGAAATAGTCTGAGAAAGTGCCTGAAGAGCTGGAAGTAGGTTCTGTATCACACAGAAGAGCCAAAAATCTGTTTAGCCACAAATAGCATGTGATGCATTGCAAAATGCTTCAAGAGGAGATATTTAAAGGGTGGGATGGTTGGCATGGAGAGGAAAAGGGGGGGAGGCATCACTGTGGGAGGAATATCTTCAGCCTTCAAATAACAGCCACTAAAACATCCCAAATGCACTGCCTCCCCAGAGGTGACAAGGGCTGAAAGTTTTGTGCAGGATGGCTTTTGAGGGATGATATAATCTCATTTAAAATCATTTTTAACTGTTCATTTCATAGTGAGAAGGAAAAGCCCAAAGATAGGGCCTGATTCAGGGATGTCAGTAAGATTTGTATTAATGGGGTTTGGATCGGACCCGTGGTGTAAGATACAATGCTCCAATCTAGCCATAAATTAAGTGACTTCCATTAATGTTTATATTTCCTTTAATTTATTTAACCAAGAAAGTCAGTAGAGGCTCATAGGTCTCAGCATTAAGAATGAACTGGCCAAGACAGCAGCAGATAAAACTCACACCAGTGTAAATCAAAGCTTCCATAAGTTATACCATACTCAAGAAACCATTGGTGAGTAAGGCAATAAAATGTGACCATTTTTGCTTTATTGTCTCATTCTCAACTCTCTGCTGGAGCCAAACATAATTTCTCCTTTGTCTTTTTAAGAGGTGCCGGAGACAATGGACCAAACTTATTGCAAACCCAGGGCCTAGAGTGCCAGTTCAGGAGCTGGGATTTGCAAGAAACTCACAAATGTTTTGCCTTCCTTTATGGCCAGATAATGACAAAGATGAGATCCAGAAGCTTTACTACTTCTTTTCTTATTTAGTGTTGGAAAAGGCTGCACCTCCACCTTATTAAACCCATATTATGAAAAATTATTGCAGCCCAGCACTGTTTTGCACTATATAATTTGAGTTTTTCCACATATAGACAGCTGTCTATATCCTGGAAATGGATGTGCTTAATTTTTCCCATCTCAGGGTGCAAAGAGTCATGGTGCTCCCCAGCAGAGGACCTGGTTCAGCATTTCACCTTCCCTAGCACGAGGCTGCAGAAACACTGTGGATATAGTTTTCACCAGAGCAAATATTTAATCTTTGAAAGTTCATCTTGGCAAGTAGCCCTTTTCCCATCCAGTCACTGAACCCATCTCCTCCGGCTTTTTGGGCGTAGCAAGAGCTTCTTCTCTTCCTCTTCTCTTCTCTTCTCTTCTCTTCTCTTCTCTTCTCTTCTCTTCTCTTCTCT
>JAWWMS010000001.1:14996982-15001982 GCA_035048045.1 Chlorospingus semifuscus
GAGCTGCTGGGGAGAGTCCAGAGGAGGCCACGGAGATGCTCTGAGGGCTGGAGCCCCTCTGCTCTGGAGACAGGCTGGGAGAGCTGGGGGTGTCCAGCCTGGAGAAGGGAAGGCTCCGGGGATATGGAGTTGTGGCTGAGTAACTGAAGGGAGCCTGCAAGAAAGATGGAGAGAGGCTAATTACAAGGGCTTGGAGGGACAGGACAAGGGGAATGGCTTCCCACTGCCAGAGGGCAGGGTTAGATGGGATACTGGGCAGAAATTCTTGACTGTGAGGGTGGTGAGGCCCTGGCACAGGTTGTCCAGAGAAGCTGTAACTACCCCATCCCTGAAAGTGTTCCAGGCCAGGGTGGGCATGTCCTGGAGCAACCTGGTCTAGTGGAAGGTGCCTTGCCCATGGCAGGGTGTGGAACTGGATGATCTTTAAGTCCCTTCCAACCTAAACCACCTATTACTCAATGATTATATGATTTGCATCAATGAAGATGACCAGGAGAATAATAATGTCATTATTAGAGGGCTGCAAACAAAAAAGCAAAACTCTGGGAAAACAAAGAACATCTGGACTTGGGATTTGAGATGGAGATGAGGCTCTTCTGAGTGTCAGCACAGGAGCAGGGCAAGGTACCCCATGCCAAGCAAAGAGTCTGTGGCCTCACTACAGCTGCAACGGTGAAGCTGCTTCTGGGAAGCTTTGGGATGAGGTTTGCTTTCAAGTTTCAATTATTTAAACTTCAAAATGGAATCAAAAGTCAAAGTACTTGAGCTTGTGGAGTGGAGCTTTTCATGGTCTTCAGCATCGCATTTCTCTAAGGAAGGGGTCTGCATCTGCATTCCTATTTCAGTTCACAACAAACCAAAACCAAAGAGGTGAGCTCCAGGTGAGCACCTATCACATGCTAACCAAGACTGGGCCACAGGACTGGCTACAGATAATTTAAAAAAAAAAAAAAAGCCCTCTGAAGTGTGGATGGCAAGTCATCGGCACTTTTTCACTCTGCATAGCCTGGTGGTGTGGATACAGCCAGGCACCTTCACCAAAGAGCTGTGGTTAGTGTTGGGGTATGCCTGAAGGCTGTGTAAAGAGATGCAGAAGCTCTCAGAATTCATAGCCATGTCTATACTGCCAAATAACAAAGTCTAGTGAGTGTCCCTGACCCTGAGACCAAGGGGTATGGACCAGCATCCACATTGCTCAGGGCTGTCCCTGTCTTGAGCTCACCCCCCTGGAGAGCACATGGCTTCTCCCAGCTCAGGTGTTTCCCCTCTGGCCCTAAGACAACAGAACTGTTTTGTGTGGTTTGGCCAAGTTAAACTGTCTGCAATAATATGTGGGGTGTGCTGCAGACCACTGGAGTGGAGTTTTCTAGCAGGAAACCAACGTTTGAGGGTGTGAAGCCTCTTCAGATATGCTGCATGGGACCAGCAAGGCCGAAACAGGGTCAGATTGTCATGACTGCCCATGAGGACTCTTGAGTAAACTCACTTCAGGCTGGGTATGTGGCAAAGGAGTGAGCAATGTGGACCATCAGGATGGTCTCAAGCTCATCTTTTGGTGTTCTCCTGCTCAGCAATGCAGACAAACTCTTTTTGCTGCGTTAGCCATGTATTACGTGCAGGTGAAAGAGGCATTGTGCCTTTTGCACCTTACACATACAGCTTCCTTTCTTTGCTCCCAACCTTTAAGAAACTGAAATGCAACGTGGCAAATTCAGGTCTGGGGGAAGAGTTTGAAGGAAAACCCACATTACCCCTCCACTCATCAAATTCCTCATCTCTTTGAACATGAACCACAATAAAACCAATATTATAACAAAGGGGACACTACATTAGCATTTCTTTGAATATGAACCACAGTAAAACCAATATTATAGCAAAGGGGACACTACATTAGCACCCTTAGTAAGTGCACCAGACATGGGGTAAGAGACATCTGACCAAACATTGTCATCACCATGTCCCCTTGTTTGAGCTAGTCATGTCCAGCTTACCTTGAAGGCAACATAGAAAGAGGGACATTGACACACATTTTCTCTGACATGCAGTGTTGAGACAAGATAGATGAACTACTCTCCAAGAAGCTCTCCAAACCAAAGACATCTGATTGCTGATGCAGGTGAGAAGAATCCATGTCCAGAAAGAACAAAGTACCCTTTCATTTACAACATTGCCTCAACTACTAGCACTTAAAAATAACTCTTAGGCACCCAAGACACTCCATTGCATGGATGAAGTGAGCCTGTGGAGTATATGCAGAAGCAGGGAGTGCTAGACTTGAGATGCAGTGAAGGACATTAAGCAACAGAGGAAATGTGCAGGGTTAAACCAGCATCTCTATGCAAAGGAGAATGCATTGTCGGAGCAAAAGCTTTCCAACATCAAGGGGCAGTAAACAAGCTTCAGGAAGAAAAGCTGTGGCAACTGCACTACGTAAGTAGAAAGAATAATACACTGCTTTCCTGTTGGCAGGAGTCATATATTTCCCTTTCTGGGCATGGGTGAAAGGCAGGTCCCACAACTCCAGCATCCGCCTAGCCATGCATGGCTGGTTGGGAAATCCCAATCTCTTGGCAAAGGCATTTTTGTAGCTGTGATGGCTCATGGAAGGCAACTGACCTGTTCAAACCCTCTCTGAACCTCTGGAAAGTGAGCACTGGCTGCCAGGGCGAGACGCTCTGGAACTCATGTTTGCAGGATCCAGCCCCAGGAGCGGGGCAAAACTCAACAAAATGCAACATAATTAACTTCAGATGTACCTGTCAAGATGTCACAGACACAGTCCTGGAGAGGAGCAGCATATTATTTGTTTCTCATAATGTAGCAATTATCTTGTTGTAAGAGGGGCTCTCTCCAGTGCTCCCTTGCTGCCTTTTGTTTTCCTTCCACATTGATTCACACATTATTTAACTTTTGACTTGGACACAGCAGGTTAAAGCATTTAACAGCTTGGCTGCTTGCTCAGACAGAGCTGAGAGAGGGAGGTGAGGAGGAGGAGGTGGCAATTTTTTGCCTTAAATTTTCAAGGTTTCTGTGCTACATTTTTCTAAGGGAGAGACGAAAGAGAAGGGAAGGGGAGGGGGGAGTGGGAAATGGCATTCCACAAAGACGGAGTCACATTTTCCAGGATTATAACATGCTCTCTGCTGTCCCCAGCTTTCACTGGGAGATGCATTCCTGCTCCACAGTGGAGAAAAGGTCAGTGGTAAAAATTTCGCAGGAACTCCATCATTGTGCTCGTGGGACATGTTCATCAAGAGGAGAGAGTCAGGCGTCGTGCTCTGTCGACAGAAATCCACATCACAAAACATATTATTGGGGGAAGGTGGGGAACACAGACCCACGGCCAGATGGAGCCCATGACTTCATTTTGCTGGATTATTTCCCCCTGGCTCACTGGATACCTGTGCAGCCAGAGGGCATGGACAGAGAGATGTTTTGCTGAACAAATGAGATAAAGGCAGGAGAGAGAAAACAGGATGGATGTGATTTAAAGTGCTGGAAAAGCCTCTGCCCTCGGGGAAAATTAACTTTTGGTTTATATAAAGGAAGGTATAACTCTGTGAGCCATTGCCAATTATGGATCTACCTGAGCTTGTCCAAAGCAATTGTAGCAGGCAGGGCCAGCATTGGTCCTTTGGTAGTCACTAAACAGAGGGAGATTTTAAATGTGGAGTAAAGTTCATCACCACAATAATAACTCAATCTCTTGAATTCAAAATGAGAATGGATGACAAAGTGGTTGAGCTTTGCTTGGAAGCACACGTGGATGTGCAGCAAGGGGCTGATAAGGAGAAACATGAAGCATATCTTCTCCAAGGAGGGTTGTTGATGCTGGTGAAAATGCCGCTTCCTGTTTAAACTGACGTACTCGAGGGAATTCCTCTGAGATAATGGCCTAAGAGGACTGTTTGTAGAAAGGAAAACAATCAAAATCAGTGTGAAAACTGATTGTGTTTCTATTTTGTTACGCATGCACAAATACAGACATGCCAAATGCAAGTTCTACCCTTCGAACAGCATCCCTTACAAGCAAGAACAGAGCAAGTTCCAAGAGTGCCCAAATAGTGTGATTTGTCACTTTTCCCTCTCCAAACTCAAAACAAAAGCTTGACTGTGCTTGAGAAAGGACCAAGTGCTGGGTAGTCGCACTGGGACCCCATATCCAAAAAACTCTGAAGTGTATTTGAGTTTTAAAATGCTGCTTCCGGAATAGAGGAATGTTTCTCGCATTAAGTTGCCATTTGGTTTTGTCTTCTTTTTCTAAGAGTCACCAGCCTCAATCCCAAACTCGCTTTTAGCTTTTTTTTCATGTAGCTGAATCCTCCCCACCTTCCCCAAACCATATCATGCTGCTCAAAAAAACAAGCTATTCCCCGTGGGCCTGGGCTATAACATCCCACCAATCGTGAGACCACATATGAAGCACCAATATTTACATGACTCTGTTTATCCAGGCAGCATGTTCACAAGGAAGTTACCCGAAGTGAGAAGGTAACTTCAGTGGTAAAACTTGCTCTGCTCCCTCTGTTGTTTCCTCTCTTTTCTGTGCATTTCAGAGCATGTATGGCACAGCAATGTGTGGTCAGCCCTGGGATGCACAAAGGCTGAGGGATGAAGGGATGGAGGAAGTCTTGAGCAGAAGGATTTGTGGGTGCTGGGGAATGAGACGTTCAACACGTCCCAGCCATGTGTGCTGGCACCCAGAACCCTCCCTGTGCTGGGCTGATCCCCCAGCATTGGCAGCAGGGCAGAGGCGATTCTGACCCTCTGCTCTTTTCAGGTGAGGTCCCACCTGCAGAGCTGCCTCCAGCTCTGGGGAACAACATCAGAAGGACGTGGAGCTGCTGGGGAGAGTCCAGAGGAGGCCACGGAGATGCTCTGAGGGCTGGAGCCCCTCTGCTCTGGAGACAGGCTGAGAGAGCTGGGGGTATCCAGCCTGGAGAAGAAAGACCTTAGAGTCTTGGGAAGACCTTAGAGCCCCTGCCAGAGCCTAAAGGGGC
>JAWWMS010000001.1:15004482-15014090 GCA_035048045.1 Chlorospingus semifuscus
GGCTTTGTGTGCAAGAAGCAGCCCAACAGCAACAGGGCTTGAGACAGTAATATAATTTGGTACTTAGACTATAAGTCAGCAATCCAGCTTTGGGATTTTTTAAAATAACATTCTCATAACATGGAGAACCAGTGAATGCTCCATTTCCTAACATGAATCCTGAGCTGCACCAACTAAACCTCTCCTGTAGCTCCAGAGATGCTGTGCTTACTCAGCGGCCAAGCCTCTAACTCCACTGTCAGGTTCACGGAGGTTCTTGCTGTGCTGTGGTCCAGGAGATGGCTGCAGGCTCCCCTGTGGTGTAGGCAGGACTCTGCCAATGGCAGTGCTCCCCAAAATCATGCCCCCAGGGTGTTATGACTGAAGGGTGTTGTTAACTCAGATTTGGAGACACCTAAGATATTTGGGCTTTGATGGGTTCTTTGAGGGGCACGGTGTCCAACCCTGGGGTCCAACATCAGAAGGACATGGGGCTACTGGAATAGGGCCAGAGAAGGCCATGGAGATGGTCTAAGGGCTGGAGCCCCTCTGCTATGGAGACAGGCTTGGACAGCTGGGGTGGTTCAGCCTGGAGAAGAGAAGGTTCTGAAGAGAACTAAGAGCCCTTCGAGCCCTTTAACAGGGCTCCAAGAGAACTGGAGAGGGACTTTGGACATGAGACTGGTGTTCCAGAACCAGGGGGAATGATTTTAAACTTAAAGACAGTCCATTTAGACTAGATATGTGGAAGAAGATTAGAATATTAAACTAGATCTAATGAAGAATTTTTTTACAATGAGGGTGGTAATTATCTGGCACAGGTTTCCCAGAGAATCTGTGGCTGCCCCATTCCTGAAGGTGTTCCAGGCCAGGCTGGGCATGTCTTGGAGCAGCCTGGTCTAGTGGAAGGGGTCACTGCCCAGAGCAGGGGGGCTGGAACTAGGTGAACTTTAAAGTTCCCTTCCAGCCTAAACTGTTCTATGATTTCCAGCAAGACTTGGTGTACAAATCTCACATATGAGCTGTGATGATTCCCCATCCTGCTTTCACTGGGTGGCTTCTCAGCACCCATTGGATTCCAATGGCAAAGCCTCTGGAGCCTGTAGCACTGCTCCAAGGGACACCACAGGGTGCTTGGTGCTCCAAGGAGAGCGTGAGGCTGGCAAACAGAGCCCTGGAATGCAGTGCAAAGTCACCTTGTGCCACAGGAGTGAGCCTGCTCAGAAGGTCCTTGGTTTTACTCATGAAATGCTCTGGCAGGGGAGAAAGAGCTCACCACAGCAGGTCAGGAGGTTCCCTTTAAAAGACAGCACCTAACAAATTAAGTTAGTGGTGGAGTCCCTTTTTGTTGTGTTTATTTTGATACACAGTGGTGAAATACAGTCCTTCTGGGGTCCTACTTTCCTGCTGGAACAAGCTGTCAGCTAGAGATGGGACAGCAGAGCAGGAATAGCTGCAATCCTGTATTTGTTTGATTTTAAAAGCCACTTAAAATTAGTTCAGTGAATATAGTCCTGCATATATTGCTCTAAAAATTAATAAATCTGGCTGTGTGCAAGGAAGCTTGATAACACAAACCAGCTCCCTTCACAGCATGCCAGACCCTCACCTCATTTACATGGGGGGCCATCATCCCTCCCACAGTGTCTCTGGTTTTGCATCACTGGGTGGAGAAAAAAACCTAAACTGATGAGGTGTCAGAGTTCAAAATTATGCATGTTATCTTCACACTTGTCATTTCAGTGGCATGTGAAAAGGATTGATGCAGGACAAAAGGCCACCAGGTCAGTCCGCAAAGCTCTGCCATGGAACAGTGACCAGGGAGAACGTCCAGTGTGCCCAGCACTTTACCCAGGAACTGTGCAGGCTCATGAAGCTGGGGAAGGGTCTGGAGCAGAGCACAAGTCTGGTGATAAACAGCTGAGGAAATTGCTGGGCTCTCTACAACTCCCCGAAAAAAAGATGGTGGTGAAGTGGGAGCTGGTCTCTTCAGCAGCAAGTGACAGGACAAAAAGAAATGTCTTCAAGTTGCCCCAGGGGAGGTTTAAATTGGATAATAGAGAGAATTTCTTCCCCAAAAGGGCTCTCAAGCACCAGAACAGGCTGACCAGGGCAGTGGTGGACTCCTCATCCCTGGAAGAATTCAAAGGCCATGAACATGTAATACCTGGGGATGTGGGTTAGTGGTGGACCTCGCAGTGCTGGGAGAATGGTTGGACTCAATGGTCTTAGAGGTATTTTTCAGCCTAAATGACTCTCTGATTTGGTGAAGCCAAAGGGGAATTTTATTGCTCTTGGCAGCAACCTGTCCTTGCTGGAATGGCGCAGAAGAGAGAGATAATGGACTTTCCTTGTATGTGCCCAGTGCTGAGATGAAAGGGATTGGCCCAAAATGTAACATGGGAAATTGCAATTAGTTATCTCAGACTTCCAAGGAATTTTCTGAGGTCCTCCTGAGCTATCCCATTTCTGAGGTATCCCATTTATTTCTAAGGAGCATTTGACATTGCGTTTTATCCAAGCACCCAGTGAGGCTAAGGAGAATATTGGAAATTTGTAGTGTGTACTCACTGACACAGAGGAGCATCCAACCTAAATGAGGGATGTACTTTAGGATAGTAGCTGCACTGGAACTTCTCCTGAACCCATGGAAAAAAGACAGATCTCTATGAAGATGAAGCCTGAATCACTTACTGGAAGTTTCACCAGTGACCAGTGAGATCCTAGAGCAGCCACAGTCCAAACCAAGCAAGTCTCATGACCTTTAGAATGTCTGGGGTTCTTGTGCTGAGACTGCTAAATAAGTGGGACAGGTTGGCCCCAAGACTCCTACAAACTGATATGGCTTTCTGTGATTGAAAGTCATCTATCATTGCAGTGTCTTGGCTTCACGGAAGCTGCTGGGAACAAAACACAAAAATATCAGCTCCTGAAAACCTGTGATTTGAATGTGGACCAAGAGCATTTTATAGAAGCCTTTTGAATTGACACTGAAATTTAGAGCTTACCAGAGCTTGAGGACAGCTTCTTCCATAGGGAAACTCCAGTTCTCCCTCCAACAGGGAAACGTTTTCACAGGTGAAAATGCATTTCCTATGCCTGGAAGCTGCATGAGTTTTGGTGTGTAGTCAGCTTTTACAAGCCAGCTTGGTACAACTACAATGGCAAAACCCAGCCTTGGACAGCTCCCCCTTAATGATTTTCATGGACAGCTGCTTTTAACCTGCTGTATTCTTCTGTCTGTTTTGCTTGTTACCTGTTGTCTCACTGCTAATCTGTCATTCAACTGCTGTGTGTATAATCTCTTATTCTGCTGCTTGCTGAGGTAATTTGCTCATTCCATATCAAGATACTACTCTCCCTGTTTTGTGGGGTTCTTTTATAAATGATCTGCTGGATTTCCAGACATTGAGCAGCCTGCCTAAAGCTGTGGCTTCCAGGGTACTGCTGGTCATCCCATGGCCAGATATGCATGAGCTGTTGATCTGATACATCCAGGATGAGTTAGGCTAATTAGTGGTGTAAATATTTCTTATATGAAGATTCTGGACAAGTAGATGCTTCTTTTGGGAAGTTTTAGTTGCCCCATTGTCACTGTCATATTTTCTGAAAAATCCCTTCGCCAGAATTTCTCCTCGTGGGAAGCTGAGAAGCCTCAGAGAAAAATGAAAGCAATGATTATCTGATTGCTTCTACTGTGTTTTGCTGCTTTGGGATGTGGTTGGAGATTGTTTATTCAACATGTGAATGGTTTTAACTTAATGACCAATCACAGCCAGCTGTGTTGAAGCTCTGGCGAGTCAAGAGTTTTTAATTAGTATCTTGTTAAGCCTTCTGTAAGTATCCTTTCTCTATTCTTTAGTATACCATTAATATAACATCACACCACAATATAATATCACATCACAATATAATATAATATCACATCACATCACAAAATAATATCACAAAATAATAAATTAGCCTTCTAAGAACATGGAGTCAGATTCTCAATTCCTCCTTCATCCTGGGGACCCTGAAAATACCACACCCCCTCATCACAGTGTGGGAGTTGAAGAATGAGAGAATAGGTGTTTTGCATTGTCTCAAGGGACCATATTCCCTGCTTGATCCCTTGTGCTGGTTTGCCTTTGTGGAAGGTAAGCCAGGAGATGGAATCCCCACACAAATGCCTTTGAGAGATTTCAAGTCAGAGCTACAATTTCATAGGAAAATTGCAATGAAGGCAATAGTACAGAAACACTTGCTTAAACAGAGAAAGTCAGAATATGAGCTGACACCCTGTTGGGCAGGGTGGCAGTGGCAGTCTGATTAAACTCTGGCTGCAGTCCTGTTGGAGGATGGATACAGTCTTGTCAAAGCAGTGATCCTGTGAAAAGGTCTCCTCTTTCTCTGGAGATCCAGAGCTCTTGTCCTCGTGGTATCACGTGGTGGTATTGTGGTGTCCCAAGCCCCAGATTATACACAGGCAGGACTGTTTGGTACATCCCCCAGGGCAGGGAATTCCACAATGGGATAATGTAATTCTGTGAGTCGTTCTGGGGAGTCCTTGATGGTCCTTTAGCAGAGTTGGCCCCCTCAGAGTGTGACTGCCTCCCCAGAGGGAGTTATCAGGGCTGGGTCATGGAGAAGGTGAAGAAACACTGCTCCGTAGGAGTGATGGGGGGGTCAGCACGGTTGGGATGGACGGAGACGAGAGATCTCTGCAGCCAGGTCGTGGAACTTGTGGTTTATTGCAAAGGGCCTGGGAGCAGGGCCCTGCTGGGAGCTGCCAGCCACAGCTCGGAGCAGGCCCGAGAGAAGAGAGGGGGAGAGAGGGTGAGAGGGTAAGAGAGTAAAAGCATAAGAGAGTAAAAGGGGTAAGAGCTAAGAGGCAAGAGTAGGGATATAGAAAGTAAGTGAGCAAAGTTCCCGTTACAATACAATAAATCATCTTCTGTGTTGAATATTCTGATTCTCACTAACCAATCTAGTACAATATACAAATCCTACAGCATTTCCATACAGCCTGTAAGAATCATTACATTACCATACCGTGTTACATTTTAAACCCTAAAAACTCCTCTTTGGGCCCCTTCTGCCAAGCCAGTAGGGTCTGCTCTGACCCTTGGACCTGCCTGCAAGGAGAGGGTGTTGTTTCATCAAAAGGGGATTACCTTCAGCTGGCCATACTATTGTTTTCCAGTTGTTCAGTAACCTCAAAGCTGGCTTTCATTTCAATCTCACTTCTAGTTTCTATATTCTCAAAATCTTTTGCCAGACAATCATATTTATAAGGCTTTCCTGTTTCATCTTCCCCAACACCAGAGAAGTGAGAGTTCAGGATCTCTATGTCCAGTACACGAGCCTGTGTGTGACACAGTGCTGCTCATGGGTTTTGGGTGGCCCCAGTTTGCTGTTCCTGGTGTAGTGCTGCTGTGAGGGGCTGTGTGGAAAAGCTGAGACCAGTTATTAAAACCAGGAGGGCAGAAAAGTGCTCAGGGGGCCTGTCTGGCTTACATAGCACAGCTATTGTGCCCTGGCTCCCGTAGGTGCTAATTCTCTCAGCAAACTTACAAAAATAAAACCCTGAAAAGGCTCATCCACGCTGAGAACAGCACCTTCATTCAGTGGGAATGGAGTGCTCAACACTGCAGGCATTGCTGTCTCCCCTGGGCTGTGCACAAAGCCCTGCAGGCAGTGCCCTGGTGTGAGAGGGATGCAGCAGTGCTGGAACAAACACAGCACAAATCCTGTCCCAGCCCTGTGCAGGACACAAGCCCAGTGTGACCATTTGCCCATGGAGTGGATAAAAAAGGCCCATCTACCCCAGCAGGGTGTTTCCTTGTGCAGGACTGGAGAAATCAAAGCTGATGAAGAAAGTCTGGCTTTGGGATGCTCTGGCATAAATTCTTATGAGATGCTGGAGGCTCATCCCTCCCTCAGACACCTCTCAGGGTCTTTTCTTCACTGGGATCTTGGGAAGGGGCTCAGATAAGGAGGTTTTGGGGGTTTGGGGAGCTGGGCAGGGAGGCTGTGCTGGTTTTGGGGGTTTGGGGAACTGGGCAGAGAGGCTATGCTGGTTTTGGAGGGTTTGGGGAGCTGAGCAGGGAGACTGTGCTGGTTTTGGGGGAGCTGGGCAGGGAGACTGTGCTGGTTTTGGGGCACAGGGAGGCTGTGCTGGTGTTTGGGGGTTTGGGGAGCTGAGCAGAAAGGCTGTGCTGGTTTTGGGAGCTGGGCAGGGAGGCTGTGCTGGTTTTGGGGATCTGGGGAGCTGGGCAGGGAGGCTGTGCTGGTTTTGGGGGGCAGGGAGGCTGTGCTGGTTTTGGGAGCTGGGCAGGGAGGCTGTGCTGGTTTTGGGGATTTGGGGAGCTGGGCAGGGAGGCTGTGCTGGTTTTGGGAGCTGGGCAGGGAGGCTGTGCTGGTCTGTGCAGCTCCCTGCGTGCTGTGTCCTGGCAGGGGGCTGTGCCCGGGCTCCATCCGCAGGGATTCCCACGAGAGGGCAGCAGAAGGGCAGCGTGTGGCCCCAGGAAAGGCGGATCCGGCTGCAATCCCTGCTGGCAAACACCGGGGGTTTGGGGGGGAGTTTCTGCAGCCGGAGCCCTAAAGCAGAGGGTCGGCTGAAAGTGGGGCTTGGGCACCTCGGCAGCTCTTGGGTCTCACCACTGCCTCTGATCAGAGTGATTAATATATGACCTTGTATTTTGGGTTAATCTGTTTTTACAAATGAAGGACCCGGGCTGGTGGGCCAGGTATTGCTGCACTTGAGGCTGCAGTGAGAGGAGCCCTTCTGAACTGAGCTCTGACCATCGGTCAAGGCTGCTCCCCCGTCTCTCCCAAATTACTGGGGAGGAAATGTGTGGGTTGGAAGCTGTTGATTTCCAGGCAGAGCAAACCTCAAAGGAAGCTGGAGGAAATGGGCCATGAATGTGTAACTTCAGTTGCTCCTATTTGCTCTGAGAACAGTGAGTGATTCTGGCACTGTGCCTGGCCCCATCACTCAGGTGACTCAGTCCTCACAGGTGTCAATAATGGACTCTGAACATTTGTCTTTGCAAATGGAATTGTGTGTGCAGTAGTCAGCTACTGATTCCCTGCATGGTTTGGCTGCTCAGCTCGATCACAGTTTGACTCCTGTGGGTGGCTGGACAGATGATCCTGCAGTAAATGGTACCCAGGCAGGGCAGAAACAGCCCCAAGTGCTGAGTGCCTCATCATTCCTGCCCCAGTGCCATGCTCCTGCTCCCCTGGGGCAGCTGCCTTCCCTTTGGGCACAGTGTGAGGGTCCCTCAGCTGCCTGGGCTTGGAGGCATTTACCCAAATCACAACATGGCAAACACAACCCCTGTGTTAGGAGAGGCACATTGAAGCCCTGTTGATGATTTTGTAGGTGAGCAAATATTAGCCCTGAGTATCCAGTAACATTTCTGGCTGACTCCTGGCTGGCAGGAGCTGCTGCAGCCCTGCATGGGCTGGGGCAGGAGGGTACAAGGGGAGCTCACTTATGCTTGAGAGCCCTGGAGTCCTGACTTCATAAAATAAACACAAGGGCTCCACAGAGGTGAGAGATCCTGTGTTTGACTAACACCGTGGTGACCCTCCCTCTACTGCTGATGTAAATAATTTTTTTTATCTTAAATGGCTGCTGTAAATATCTTTATATTTGATATTCAGATTTGGATTTATCTCAAAACTCCAAAAGAAAGGTATTTTGATGCTTTCCATGATTTTAAGATTTGAATATTTAAAATTCCAAAATTGATGTATCTTTAACTTACAGCATTCCAACTCTGAGTTCATTGGATATTAGTCTGTTGTGAAACCAGATCAATTTCAGAGTCAATATACAAAACAAGTGACCCCCTTCTCCTCTGCAGGAAAGGTGCAAAGCTGTCCTAGATCCAAGCTCCATAAGAAGGTGGAAATATTTGTCAAAAGAAACCCTTCTATGAATGCTCCTTTAACTGGTAGTGGCAGGAAAGGTTCACAGTCAGTCTTTTAAAGAGCATAGTAAGAATGTTGTTCCTTGGTGAATCCCACGTTGGCACGAGTTGAAATAAGCACCTGTTCTTGGGGCTTTTGCAAAAGAGCTGGGAAATTCCAGTTTTGTTCAGCTCACTTGCTTGCTGCATCACTGGAGTTTGTTATTTTTGTCACAATCACCTGGTGAACTGGGTAAGCCATAGAGGAACCCTTCAAAAGACAGCTCTGTTTCAGAGCTGACCTGAATTCATCCTGTTCCAGAGGCAGAGTGATCTTCTTTTTGCAAGGTTTTAAATTACGTTCTGAGATTTGTCTTCTCCATGAGGTAAATTCCACAGAATTTGCTTGAGGAGTTCCCCTCCCTCTGCCCAAGTGCTGCTGTTTGGGAATCATACCCCTCCAAAGCATCTGGAACGAGAAATGCCTCTGCAGCAGATTTAGGCTTGGCCAGAGGGAACTTCTCCGGATAGAAGGCCAGAAAAAGCAGGAGGCTTTTAAAGAGTTTGCACAGCTCCTTTCAGGACTAAGAGTTCCCCCCTGTGGCAGGAGCTCCCAGATCCCTGTGCCAGCCCTAAACTTGTCACCCAGAGCAGGAGGTGTAGAAGACCCTTTGTGCTGTGTGAGCTGCTGGACTGTCCTGACCTTGCTCCTGCTCAGACTGCCTTGGTTTGCTCTCACTCCCAAGTTGGGTTTCAGCAGTTGCTTCAGTCCTGTTGGTGTGTGGAGAGGGCAGAGCACTGAGTCTGTGGCCTCACACACTCCACAGCTCTCATCTTTTATCCCAGAGCCAGGATCTCACACTTGATGGAGACAAGGGGTTATGGAAGAGAAAACCTTGGATATGAGCACCTGGGCTAACAGGATCTCAGTGGAAAGTGATTGTGGTGTGTTCTTCTCCTGGTCCATTGTGGGCATCTGCTCATGGCACTAGATGTTTCTGAGAATAATTTATTGGTTTGAGGAGAAAGCAAAAGGGAGAAAATGACAGCCAGTGTTCCATGGTTGCAACAATCAAGGGGTAATTGTTTAAAACTCCTTGCTGCTAAGTTAGGACTGGGTTGGGGAACTTCTTCTGTGACTGCAGATAGGCACACATGTCATTGGGGGCACCCTGCATCCTCACTGTATCTCACTAATGCTCAGGGTGTTGACTCAAGGAAGAATTTGGCCAGATGCCTTATGATTGATTAGCCACAGAGATGTAAAAGCAGACACAGATGTCCCAAGTATCCAAGGGCAATGTATACCTACTGCACATGATTTGGTGTGCATACTGATATTTTATGTACTAAGGAGTGACTTTTCACCATGCTGGGAGGGGGAAATTTTGCAAGGAAGGAGAAATTTTCATATTCACAAAAACATTTAGGCAGGTGCTTAAGTGAGTTGGTGAATAGAAATGGATTATTGTATTGGAGCATTTATACCAAGACTGGACTCCTTTGTATCCAGAAATCACTGGTTGGGCTTTGTCCTGAATGCTGTGCACAGCCTTTGTCCCTTAGGCAGAGGAAAGGACAAAAATTACTAATGGGATGTGTAGGGGGATAGAATATAGGTAAATAAAGAGAGTGTAGAAAGTAATCTTAGCCCTAAGGAGTTGCAGCTGGGCCAATTATCAAAGATTAGGAACAGGCCTGACTTTAACAGGCCACAGCTGTAAGCAA
>JAWWMS010000001.1:15030910-15048619 GCA_035048045.1 Chlorospingus semifuscus
ATAGATAGATATAGATAGATAGATAGATAGATAGATAGATAGATAGATAGATAGATAGATAGATAGATAGATAGATAGATAATCTCCCTTTTTCTCAGAGGTCATTTAAAGAGCACATAATCAGGGTCTTGAGCCCAGATCAGGGACACAAAAAGTGCCCCAATTAAAAAAACATCTAGACAAAAGCAAGTCAGAAGGTCAAGAAGAGTAGAACTGCTGCTGATGGGAAATAAGTTTCCAGTGGAGTTTCCCGGGGTATGTTCACTGCACCTCAGCTGTGGGATTGCTTTTCTTAACAGCAATGGTGAAGCTAAAGGGAAGGAGAGCATCAAAGCCAAATGTGATGCTGCCTTAGGAGTTAAACACACCCCAAACACAGCACAGTCTATTACCACAAGATTTAGATCATTTCAGCATCTGGGGAAAGGCTGAGGGCAATCAAAAAATGAGCCAGAAAGCAAAGCACCAGTAGAGGAAATATCTGCTAATGTAAAGGCGTGGCTGCCTAGGAAAGAGATTCTGTGAGTTATTGCAGGAAAGCAGCTAAAGCTGCAGGTGCAGAGTTACAAAGAGAAGGTTGCAGTGTTGGTCTGCTCTCATAAATCACAGAAGGGAGGGGCATGTGGATTAGATCTGCCACTGCACAGTGCAAAAACTGAGGGAGATCTTTCTGTACATTACTGATCAACATATAGATAAAATAGAGCAATATACAAGTGCAGAGTTTGAGAGCATCTGAAAGGAGAGTGAAACATGGTTATTCTCATCAAGCCTTGCAGATGTAGGCTGGGCTTGGTGCAACTCTTGAAGCTATTTTAGATGGGATTGAAAAGACTAATACCTTAAAATGCTTTGAGAGTCTGTGATGGGAAGGATTGCATCAATAGCTATGTAATTTATTCTAGTTGGATGCTGAGATCTGAGTTTTTTACAGATGGTCTTCACAGCAGTGGATCTGTTATATTTGCCCTTCTGTGCATGGGTGTATGCAGACACACACAGGGCTAACAAATTACACAGCCCAGCACAGTCCCTAGAAACAAGAAGCTGTTTAAGAAGACCATCCAAGAGATTTGGTTCTCTAACACTGGATCAGTCCACAGTCCCTGTTCCCTCTTTCTGCAAACAGCCAACAGAGAACATCCAGAGAAGCAAATATTAACAGGGAAATTCTGAAATAGTTATCCCACTATGCAGTCTTGCAGCACTTGTCTCATTTGCCAGTCTGTTGTCTTGAACATTCATTATCACACTGACCCAGCAAGAGCTGGATTCATCACCCAAGCTCCCATCATCTCCAAGGAAATATTGTTACAGATTTCTCACAATCTTTCTTAGGGATGTTGGTACAAAGACACAGCAACAGGAGGGGAAAAACACAACCTTGATGGAGTTCCTGCTTTGGATCTGTGCTAATGATGAAACAGACAACACAATCTTAAGGCCCTTCATTTTCACTCTATCCCTATTTATGTCAGAGCAATCTGCAGCACTTTCGGGCACCCTAGCATAGCCAGAGGATAATATTCAAAATACTTGTTTCCACAGAACTGAGTAGAGCTTTCACTGAAGCCAACAACATTGTCCTGGGAGATGAACATGAGTTAAATGACAAAACTCAGGCTTACAAGGCCATAATACCTGCTCTGTGGAATTGTACTGAGGAACTATTTCCCTTCAAAGTTTGGTGGTTCACGGTAGCTGAAAACCCACAAAAATCTTTTATCCCAAGTATTCAAGAAGTCTGAGAACCATCCTGTTGAAGAGCTGCAGCTCCCAGCACTCACAAAGGCATGGACAAACACCGCCAACAAAGCACCAGGCTTTTCAGCTTGGGATCTACACTGGCAGCAGTGTTGAGGGTGGTGGGTACAACTCAGAGCATGGTGAGACACCCATTATCAGTGAGAAAAGTGATGAATGGCAAGAAATGTTTATAGAGGGAGAAAGTTAGAAGGCAACAGCAGCTGTGAAGGTTGGAAATCCCTGCAAAAGATGGCATGAAAATGATGGTGTTGGCATGCTGTGGTTCTTCAGAGAGATAAAATGTAAAAATCAGGGATTGCTTTTCCTTGCATTTCATAGTAGGTTGAACTTCGCAGATGGATTTTTCTCTCTCCCCCAAGAGTCAGTCCACACAGAGTAGCCAACCAAAAACCATGCCCACAATGCTGTTTGTAACCTTACTTGCAACTACTCCTGGCAGCTGCGCAGTCCATCCAGCAAAGAAACCATTTTGCCAGTGTTACCTTGTGCCTCTCCCTCAAATGTTCAAAGCTTGCTCTGATGAAATGATGGTGGCTGTGCTGGTAGATCCACCCAGCAGCTCTCCTTCTGGCAGAGCAGCCTCTGCCCCCTGCCCCATGGACACAGCTCTTTGGGAAAGCTGGGGGGTCGCAGGAGGGGACTGGTGATGGGCAGGCAGGAGTTTTGTGGGGCAGCCCAAGCTTTGCATCACCTTGGACTTCACAGAAGTGCAAGGATCTTTTAACCTCCCACACGCAGTGTGATGTGGACTGTCATGGGTTGATGGACCCTTTCATGCTGAAGTCAAGCCTCTCCCCTCTTCTCCCACACAACCTCTTCCCTCTGCTCCCCTCTGTCTCTGTTTTGGCTGCGCTCTTTGCTTGCTTGCCTTGCTCAGCTTGTCAAACCTTCTTTTGCCAGCACTCCCCCACACAACATTCATCAGGCCTCTTCCTGCTCTTTTTCAAAGCTCTCCCAGATGGTGAGAAACCTCACCAGCCAATGGAAAAGCTCCAGCTCTATAACTACACATAATTTTCTGTTTGTTAGACAACTCCTGCTGGTATTGTCTCGCACTGTGAAGCACTCCTGCTTCTTACTAATCTGCTCTGTTCTCTGTGTTGTATACACTATGAATTACATTTATGGTGCCATACTTACATTTATGATGCCAATCACTGATTTGCTAAATGATTTTGGCTGGATTGGTTGCTCCAGAATGTTGGGCCATAGGCCAATGCATTCAGAAATGACAGATGAGTTGATGTGCCTCACTTTTGGGGGTTTATGGTGCCTGATTTCCAGAGCTGTTGAAGACAGTTGACAGGAGCTCGCTGTGCTTCACATTACTAAATCATGCATCTTCTACCATAGCTCATCTCAGAGTATGTTTGGCATTGATTTCTTTGTGTTGTTTAGATCATGAGAAGTGGCATTGACAGAGTTCTGCAGGGCTCAGCGCTCATTCAGTAGGTGACTTCAGCTGGGAGGTAAACCACAAAACAATATTGCCTGCACTCTAACAAGATCCCAGAGAGGTGGAAGGGTGCCTATCCCACCACCTGGAGGTGTGAGAGGTGGATGTTTGAACAAGGTTTGGGCCACACCTTAGTTAATGACGAAAGACACTTCAGGAGACATGATTCAGTCCATCCTAAAGCACATGAGGTATACCAGAAGCATGTCCTGTTTCTCTCCCCAAACATTTTGCACCAGTGTTGCTTTCTTGAAACTGGATCTGTCTCTCACACTGATTCATGAACAAAATATCCATGCTGGTTCAAGGAGGGAGTGGAAAGCGGGGAACTACAGCCAGAGGTGGAAAAGTTATACGTGTTTCATGTTAGAGTTAGCTTCAGACAATTTAAAGTGCTGGTAGAACTGTAGGGCTAATTTCTTCCCTAAATCCCACTGCATTCCACATTTCCTCCAGGAGCTGCTTTTTGTTATTTCTAGAGGTTTGGCATACAGAGTTTTCATCAAGACATGAGATTATTAAGCAGGGAAGACCAGGCAATTAATACAGAGCTAGATTCCATCTGCCTTAAATTTAAGACTTTTCAGATATGAAAGTTCTGGTCAGATGTTAATTTAATAATAGCAGTGGAAGATTATGATACAATTTTATGTTACATTTACTTTCTTTCTTTGATAATTTTATTTTAGGTACCTTGAGAAAGAAAAGTGTGAGATATTTGGCTTCCATATGTAAAAAAAGTATAGCACAAATGGTCATAACTTGTTGACTAATGAAGTGAGATTAGAAAGTAGACTATTTCTCATGTGCAGAATTGGGAGGATCTGGAAAAACTTTCCAAAGAAATCAGGGCTGTGTGAGAAATTAGTATGTTTTTCAGATGGAGATGACAATTTTCTGCATTAATTTAAATAATATGATTAAGTATGATTAACACAGAACTGGACTTTTTAACCCAAGAGGTCCCATTTCATCCTATGCCTTGTGATCTGGTCTCAATGATTCATTTGTGATTGCCTATACTTCACAAACACTTCACAGCAGGATATTAAGAAATTCATATCCTATCAAAATAAAATAAGCTATCTGTTTTGAAAACAAATCTGCATCCAGGCTGTGTTTTCTGGTGCTCTTTCTTATTATTCCTCTTGAAGCTGTGTCTTTTGTGGCACAAGAAAATCAGATGGTTCCTTTGGGATTTTGTCTGCTCTTGTAAATTCTCCTTCGGAAATGAGGAGAACTGCAAGTAGTTGCTATGGAAATAAAGATGATGTCCATAAGAACAGGGTTAGGGAGGTAGCATCAGTAGCACAGGCCTTCTTGCAGAGTCAGGAATCTTGTTTCCTGTCATCATTGATTAGCAGAGACAAAAGAGACAAACTGAGAGGCAGATCAACTTGCTCCAGAAACCTTTGTGCATTAAATGAAGATTTTTCAGAGGTATATTTCGGTTCCTCCTAAAACTGAGTTTGAGCCAATGGTGCTGTGACTCTGTCCAGTTAATTTCTTGCTCATTTGGTAATGAGATATTTTACAGCTCAGGCACAATGAGACCTAACTGTGATGAACCACACTGAATGAACCCTTCCTGATGGAGCTGATGGTACCACTGTCATTGTGTGCAGTTGTGTGTAAGCCCAAAGAAGCCTAAGTCCAGATAAACACTCAGCTGAACCCACACTATCTCTGTTTATCCCATCCAGCTCCAGAAACATTCTCACTAGCTGTCAGATCAATGCAGCCATAAAAAAGAGCAGTGAACTCTGCTAGCTGCTGGGAGGAATAGCCATATGTCCCAACTGCATGCTGAAGACACTCAAAGCTCATTGTCTGGCACCTCAGACTGAATCAAACTTATTGTTAGGCATGGTTCCTACCTCATCCATTAGCCTCAATTCCCCAAATCTGACCCTGAATTCTTGCAGATCTTTGGCTGAGACACAACTGGGCTCAAAGCTTTGTTTATTCTTCCCTGTCCTTGTTTTTTCTCCACAATAACTTGAAAATCAACCCTTAGTCTGGCTGAAATGTTTCAGCACCTCTTAGGACTCATATTTGTCTCACAGGATGATCTGAATGCTTGGTTTGATTAATGTCTGGATTTGCTTCCTATTTATGTCCTGATTACAAAGACTTGATTTCTTACACCTCAATAATGGGTTCCAGATCCTTAAAGTACCTCAATTTGTTTCTGCAAGCAAATACCCCCAGATAATACCTTATTGTGAAGTAAATTGCCTGTAGAAGAAGAGTTATAGGAGAAGGTTTTAATTTTCAAGGATTTGGGGATTTTTCCCCCTGCAGCACTTTTAATGTTTATGAAGGTCTATAAAGTGGCCCTGAATTTGCCAGGACAGACCCCTCTCAGCATGTGTTTCCTTGTGTATTGGTGCCAGAGCCTGGGGATGAGCAGAGGATATGTTTTAAAAAGACTGAGGAGGAAAATTGGATCATTGACATGGGGAGGGGAAACCTCTGTGTTTTCCATTATGACATTGTGTGTCCAGCAAGATGCAAGATGACATCTGGATCACATGCAGCATTCTCATTATTTCTCATGTAAACATGTTCATCTCATCCTCTCTCTCACCCCTCCCAACTCAAAACTTTCAGGAGGGTTCACAACATTCCAGTAGCACATGTGTGCAGTGGAAAAGCAGCATAGAGAGAGCTTGAACGTATCAGCAGAGCCTGTTCTTGTTAGAAATTGCTGAAATCAAAGCATTTTAGAACCATAGAATGGTGTGGGTTGGAAGGCACCTTAGTGATCATCCACCCTGCCATGGGCAAGAGACATCCTCCACTAGACTTGGTTGCTCCAAGCCCTGTCCTACCTGGCCTTGAACACTTCCAGAGATAGGGCAGCCACAAAAACTAACTCTGAGAAATCTTTTGGGGATGGGCATTCAGCTTGGCTGGAATTCTTCTGAGAATGGGGCCTGAGAAAGCTTTCCTACCTGCTGGGCTAGGTGGTCTTCTGGGGAATGCACACCTCAGAAATGCTTCATATTTGATCTCCAGACTCCCTCACTTTGAGGGTTGCCCATCACTTCCCCAGCTGAGATCCCCAAGAAGTTCTTAAGATTGGCTGGCACAAAGCTTCTGGCTCCAGGGCAGAGCTAAACAGGGCATCCTCTGGTTGTTGGTTTGCTTCTCTGAAACCAAAGCTTCTCTGAAACCAATCATTCTCTGCCTGGCTCTCACAACATGTGGGCTCTGCACAGCTCAGTTTATTCCATGGGGAAAGGAATATAACAGCATCTTATGGAGAAAGGAAGCAAGCAAGCCAGGCCATCAAAACTAACTTGATTTTCTCCCAACTGAACTGTTTTTCACCGATTAATTTCCTTAGCGATTTTGGCAATGCTCTGATCAACTAAACCAAGTCTGATAAGGAGCATACACTTGTCTTTTACCAAACCACATCAAGAAGCCAAGTGACTTCACAGCCCTTTGAAGACCCTGCCCCTAAAATTGTATTCCCAATGCAGACACCAGGTCTGTTGAAAACAAGCAGTGAGAAACAAGCTCCTCCTGATTCTGCAAAGCCTGGTTCCTCTGAATCACACCTGCCTTCATCTTTTTCCATCCTGGGACTTTGTTACCTTTTCTTCCTCCTTCTCACAGTGATTGCCAGTGTTCAAACCACTGTGCCTACTGCAGGCTGCCAAGAAATTCCATTTCAGCACGACCTAAAGACACATCATGGCCTGACATGAGCACTGCAGTAATTTCCCAGTGCCAGCTCCAACACTGGGTTGTGAGATGGGAGAGTGTGTCTGTCCTGAAAATTTCCCTTCTGCATGATAGTATTTCTTCTTTCATCCAGCCATGATCCAGGCTGCCTTTTGTTATCTTGAAGCATTTCCATACCAGCACAATTAGTTAATGAGCATATTGAGTCTCAAGCAAAACACGTTTGACTCTCGAGGTTTAGCATGTATCCTTTCAGGGGAAACAAAAACAAAACAAATAGCCTCCCTGGCAGATGTCAAGAAGGAGTAAAAAAGTGTTTTCCATGAACTGGACTGCAAGTGTCAGAGCAAAAAGAAAATACGTAGGTAGATGCATTGGCACACATTTATTTCAGGGTAAAATATAATTTTGCACTCTGTGTGGACTCAATCTCCTTTCCAAACACCCAGATCAGCTGCTGGGCTAACGACAGTGGTTTCTCATGAGGAAGAGGTTGACTTAAAGAGATTCCACTCTTCAAGACATAGCAACTGAATTGCTCTGCAGTTGCCCGGAGGACAAGAAAAAGTGCTGAGACAGATTTCTCTTGTCTCCAGAGGAGAGACAAGAAAACATCCCTTTAGCACTCAGAGCAAAGGGTTGTTAAGCACCTACAATTTTGAACTGTTTATAGAGGAATCTTTATAATAACTTTTGTTTCTTTTTTCATCTCAAAGCTGAGTGAAAGGATTTGGTCAATACCTCTCAGGTCTTTAGCTGGTTCATTCATTCTGCAAGTTCCCGAGGATGATTTCATGGTACCAGAGAAGAACCAAGGGGAAAAGAGCACCCCAGAAACTGCTTATTCCTCATCTGACTTGCCAACCAAAATGTCTGATCTAGAATCTGCAATAATTTACCCTCAAAAAGTGGTTGTGAGACCATTAAACACCTTCTGCCACAGCTACATGTGCTGACAAATCCGGGTAAGAGGAACAGTTTTGGTCTCACTGGGATACAGTGTTGGTTTCTGCTGGAAATAGATCTGATCTGACTTGACCTGAGTCTTGACCCCCAGGACTTCCAGGCCCAGCTAACACAGCATGTGCCTACAAAACACCTTTCCTTTTCCTTGAACTGCCTGAAGAAATCCAAATATTATCCCCGTGAATGGATTCATCTAAAAGATGGGTTTTTCCCAACTGAATCTCCATCCTTTAAGTTCTTCAAAATTGGACTGGTCAAGTCCCTGAGAATTCAGGTCTAATTAGCCCTGGTCAGAGGAGAATGGTGTAGTGGATGACCTGCAAAAGTTCCAACACAAACTCTGATTCTATGATTCTACAGAAATACAAAGCTGAAACTGGGATTAAAAGCTGCATAGCATTTCTGAGTGTTGCCTGCAGACCACTGGCACTGAAACTCAGCAGACAATAGATGCATTTCTACAACCTCTGACTGGGAGTTGCTTCCCTTCATATCAGGCAGTCATCACTGCCTCCCTGGTTTCTGACACCCTGGAGTTCAAATTTCAAGTTTATTCTGCTGCCTCATAAGACAACAACTCATGAAAAAAAAAAAAATCACTCTGTTTGTTTATGGGGTTAAGCCTTGCTTTTTACATGGTTTCAATAAGCAGGAACTGACAAATTCTCTGAGAGGCTCTTAACAGGACCAAAATCTTTTTTGAGAAGGTTCTCTGGCATGGCCAGGAGTTGTGGCACACAGGACTGTCTGTCCCCTGGAGGATTTTCATGCTGGACCTCACAACCTCACACTCTAAACAGCCAAGGTGGTAGCATCTCCATCACTCCCAGCTTAGGTGCCAATCAGAAAATTGTTTCCAAATTTGGGGATGAGCACCATTAGTGCTCTGTGTCAGCTTTGAGAGGGGCAAGGATGAAGGTGGCCCTTGTCAAAGCTGTGTTAACAACAATTGCCTAGTTAACAACTACTCCCAGGACTCCTCTTCAGTGCAGGGGCCAGCACCTCTGGGAATGAATCCATTAACTGGGCAAGAAGAGATGTTTTTGGCAGGACAATCTCTGTATTCATCAGCTGCTTCTCCACATAATGATGATAATACCTCACACCTTACTCCTCATGGATGATCTGCTGAGATCTTCAATGCTGAAGGAGTGATTAGACACCAACATAAGCCATATGAGCATATTCAGATCCTTCCTAACATGGAAGGAAGGGTGGAGATAGTAAATATTTCATCTACTATCTCTTATATATAAACATTTGAGGCTAGCTCATAAGCTGTGCCTGCACTTTCCCAGGCAGTTGATCCATTTTAGGAAAGTATTTAATTTACAGACATTTCCTGCATCAGCAGGATTTATACTCAACGAGGAACAACCCTGCCCCATGTGAAAATCTCAGAGTATTTCTCACTGAAGATAGGGGTGCTCATCAAGGAATCAGAGGTGGAAGAATTTGGCCAGGTGTCTGGCAGAATGTGTGATGCTGCTTCATTGCTGGTGTGGTGATGAAGAGAGTATCTGGTTACAGAGGGAACCCTTTTGCCACGTTACCAGAGGGACAGAGGTGTCTCAGAGGATTGGATGATGTTCTGGATCTGCTCCATGCACATAAAACAGTGATTTATTCTTCAGTTGTCTGCTGGATTCCTTATTGTATTTTCCTTATAAGGTTTAAGGATGGTGTCCTTGAACCAAATGGCAGAAGGGATGATGTGCTCTAGGAGCATGCATGTGAACCCTAACACCTGATCATGTACTCAGTTTTTAGTTGCTTGAGCTGCATCACTTGAGAGCCATTTGTGCCTGCAGTTGCTTTTTCATTGTTTTCTGCTGTATATAAAAGGATTAGGAGTTGTGATTTTGATACTAATTAAAACCCTCAAGGGATCAGAGGACAAAAAAAAGGCACATTGGCATCTTCCTTTCGGTCACCTTCTCTGAGCTGCAGTACCACGTCACAAGAGCACTGCCCAGGCTGGCTTTATGACATTTGAATTTTCCATCCTTGTCCTGAGGAGGTTTTATTTCATAGTCTGAGTTATTTCACCAGCCTCATATTGCCAAAATTCATGGGCTGAATAAAGATGTGAAATATGACAATCTCTCAGACCCCAAGCACCAGTTTCTGGAGGTCCCTGGTGGTCACATCTCCAGATTTGATGTGTTGCTTTCTGTTACCTTCACAAAAGCAGGAGAAACTGCCCAAATGCAAACACCTTAAACCAGACAAGATAAAGTCCCCTCAAGGACAGCACTGAGCTGAAAAAAAGGCTGGATTGTGGGTCTGATCCAACTCCCATGCAGCACATGGAAAGGTTCCCACTGATGTAATCAAAGCTGGATCAGGCCCAAAATGATAGGTGATTAATCATAGCTATTTATTTGTTAGCACCAGCAATGGATTTGAAAATTTACAGGATATAAATACAAAACAGATCCTAATCCAAAGAGTTCAGCAGCTGAGTTCTCTGGTTTTACAAGGAGTGGCACTCTGGGAAGCCCACATCAGGTATTCATTTAGCATGATTTTAATCCATCATTCCACACTTACGTGTTGCTGGGACAGGGAAGGCATTTAATGGATGAAGGGTGAGCACTGCTGAGTCTTCTGGAGGAAGCTTAATGTGCAGAAGGGAGTTGGATTAGGTGGGAGGACCTGGAACATGGGGAGGGGGAGATCACTGCATGAACAGCAGAAGAGATGGGAAAAATTCCTGTTCCAGGTCTCTAGGCCAACAAGTCTCAGAGACAGGGAGGATGGTGGGGATAGCCTTGGATGCAGCAGTGGGGGAGAACTCCATGCAAGGCTGGACCCAAATGTGGAAGAGCAATTGTAAGAGAAGAGCAGAAGTGTAAGAAATGAGGAATTCACTCAAGGATGATGGCTGCTGAAGAGTAGAAGAGTGGTTGAAGGTGGTTCTCAGAGCAGAACTTGGAGAGCACACACATGTTAATGCACATGCAGTCAAAGACATAATTTTCTTGAGGACTTCAAGTCTACTCAAGGCTCATCTTCTTTGCCCAAGACAGCAGCGATACCCGCCAGCAATATCATAACTGCAATGCTGAAAGTTAATGAAGGTGCAGATGGAGACAACAGGGAATGCTGCGTCACAAGATGCCCTCAGTGCTTGACCTGGATCCAGCACAATGAGATCCAGGTCTGAGCCTCTGGGAATGGAGACAACACTCAATCACCCAGAGCTGAAGAGACTTGGATGCCATCAGATCTGGAGCTGCTGGTAATCAGCATGACTCTGCTGATCTGCTGATTTACACTGAGCCATCATCTGTTTCCATCAGCTGGATGCTCCTTGGGGCCTTTGTGTGTTAGCAGATCATGTTCCTTTCACACCCAGAGGATCATCAGCTGACCTGTAAACCTGCTACAAGGGTTCGCTTCACTAAATAGGAAAACAATCCACGTGTCCCTAGTTAAAAGCAATTGGTGATTTAGGGTCTCAGTTTCCCTGCAGTCTGTGGCAAAGCTCCTGCTGTCCACAGCATGAGGGCTTCAAATCCACACCTGGGCAACATCAGAGGAATGGCTGGATCTTTCAACAACACAACAAAATAAAATAAAAACCATAACAAAACATTCCCCTTTCACTCACTTCACAAATCTGCAGTCCCAGGCACTCAGGAGGAGCAGCAGCCAATGCCCACATGCTCTCAAGACTGACTCCTCTTTCATGCACTCACTAAACTATGTAACATTTATACAATCCAGAAGGCTCCATCTCATAACTCCAAGCAATTCTGAAAGAAAAGGAGATAGCATCAGTATCATAAACTCAACCTCACATCATCTGCTTTCATGCTTTAGCTATCCTAATATTTATAGATCACATATCCCAACCACTTCAGTTCAGCTTGAGACTGGTTTTCAAGTCTGCAGGCTCCAGGAAAAGACATAATGGGCTGTTCAATTGGAATTAAGAAAAATAAAACCCCTTTAGGTTCACTCACATGTATCCATTTTACTGCCATGGTCATTCTATATTTGTTAAATCTTTTGAGGTTTATCTGAACTATTTTTACGTGGAAGTTCTCTCAAAGTTTTACCTTTAATTCTTAAAAACTGCCCTCAAAGTGCACACTAGAAATGTCAAAGGGGCATTTAATGTTGTTTGAGGACTGCTAAGGCAGTTTTATGTGATGTTTCAGGGAAAAAATAACTGTAGTAATACAGAGTCCTTCAGTGATTTAAAAAACAAACTTTAAAACCTCGTCAAGTGCATTTGGCATTTTTAAACCTATGCATTTCAGAAAGCAGTCATTAACACACACACTGTGCAGCTCTCCAAGGTCAGTGCTGTCTCCTTTGGGGCTCACAGCAATGAGTGAGGGTGTTATGTTTGTCTGGGATGCAGGAGCATGGAAGGACCCAGAGGTTATCCTGACAGCTGCAGGCTGCTCCCTGATCTCCAAGCCAGCACACCTGCTGCTGCAGCAGAGTCACACCCCAGGGGCATTGGCATGGCAGAGCAACACCCAAAGAGGTCAGCATGGTTCACTGAGCCCAACATGCTCCTATCATGCAAGATATTTAGATTAGATATAAGGAATAATGTTTTTACTATGAGGGTGGTAAAACACTGGCACAGGTTGCTCAGAGCAGCTGCGGCTGCCTCATCTCTAGGAATGTCCAAGGCCGGGGTGGATGAGGCATGGAGCAAGCTGGTCTAGTGGAAGGTGTGAAGGCCATGGCAGGGACTGGAATGAGATGACTTTTAAAGGTCCCTTCCAGCCCAAACCATTCTACGTTTCTGTGATGATTAAAATCAACTGCTGATAACGCACAACCATCTCACTTCTGGCATTGAAAAGCAGCTCCTGAGATCTGAGACAGACAGGACCCTGCACAGCCAGGCACATTCCTCATTGCCAACAGGAGACTTTGTTTGAGAGGAATTTGATTCAATGCTAAGTGCCTTACCAAAATAAATAGGATCAAAATTCAATTTGTCTTGATTTACGTGTTGGAGCAGAGGTGTGATTTCTTTGTAGAACCTTTTACACAGAAATTAAAGATTGCCATTTAACACTAAACAAAACTCAGGTAGAGAGTCAAGTTTTTAGGAGTAGCTCTTTCTTTTCATATATCTCCAGCTTTGTCCTGTACCTTTTAGTTTGTGACAGTAAACTTGGGCAGTATTTGGACCACGTCTGCAGAGCTTAAAACTCTTTCTATTTTTTTAAAAACCAGAGATAAAGTAAGCCTAGAGTTTTAAGGAATAACTGATTCTCAATGGTCTCAAATCTGAACATCTTATTTCCTGAGGGAAATATTTATGCAGGGACAGCTTGTGCTCTACTGCAAAATATCTGGTCTGTTCAATCAGAGCAAAAGTCGTGCTGGATTTCTTAACAATTTCAGTGTGAAGCTAAATCTCCTCTCCTCTCCCTGTCCCTCTCCCTGTCCCTCTCCCTCTCCTCTCCTCTCCCCTAAAAATCCAATTTTATAGGTGGGAAAACTGAGGCTTAGAAATTGAACAGCAAGATCCATGATAGCATCCCAATTATAGATGAACTACTATCCCAGATGGATGGGAGAGAGGGGTTAGCAATGGGTCATTCTCAAAGCTGAAAGTTTTCTTTTCTGTTACATTCACACCTTGGAGAAGAGGATTTCCAGCACATTGATCAGGATGTAAACCCCTTGCCCGTGATGAACCGCTTCTCAGCTCACACGTGGGTGGCTGCGGCCTGTTAGCACATGCAGTTCTGAAAAATGTGCTGGAAAGGAAACCACCTAGTAATATCTGGTTCCATTTATTGCATAATTTGCAATAGAATTAGAGAGAAAAATATCTCATTCCTAGTATTTAGCTCTCATTCAACCTCTTCATTTCCTCTGTGTTTCTGTCTTGGTTTGGAAAGACAGGTGTCTGCTAAGGAAAGCAGGAGCCTCCCCTGAAATGGAAAATGTAAACCCCCTCCCTCTGAATTGCTATAAATTTGAAATCAAGGGGGCTCTCAGGCAAAGATATGGGAGTAGGAATAACAGTTCTTTATTAGGGAAGAAAATAAAAATGAAATAAACAATGCAGTAATACAAAACAACGCTGACAGAGTCAGAATACACCTGATGCCCCGTGGGTCAGGGTGTTGGTAGCAGTCCAATTGGAACTGTGGCTGCAGTGCTCCTGGAGTGTCAGGTGTGGTTCTGTTGGAGCAGGGATCCTGTAGAAGAGTGTAGTCTTCCTCTGAAGATCCAGTGGAAGAGGCAGCTGCTCCTCTGGGAAAATCCAGTGGAAAGGCTGTTCTGGTATCCAAAAATCTCAGATTATATCCAGGTAGGAATGCTTGGCTCCTCCCCCAGGGCAGAGCATCTCACAATGGATGATGTAATTTTATCAGTCATTCAGTGACACTCAATGGCCCATTAACAGCAGATGTCTCCGTCTCCCTGGAGGGAGGATTGGTTTGTGGAAGAGATAAAGAAAGCTTCCCAATTAACAGAAGATAACCTCCACACCTCTAACAGATGGCGAATAGAATACACATTACCTTGCAATCTAATACAGATTCCTTTTTATTTTTCTTCAGAGTCCAGAAGAAACAAATAAAGGCATTTTTTAACGTTAAAAGCCAAGACAAATTTGCATTGCAAGGACAGTCTTTTGTTTGGAGAGACACCAGTCCATAGCTGAGCAAGCTCTTCAATGCAGGGGCTGTCCTCAGTTTCATTGTAGTGGCAGCCCAACCAATATTTAAGCAGCATTTTTTGAAAAGCCAGTGGTAATGCATTAGGAATATCTCTTTTGCTGAATAAGAGCTGAAATGTAGTCAGAGTGTAAATGCCAATCTATGTGTGCAGTAGGGGGATAGGTAAGTGCCAGAATGGATGTTGCTCATTCATCCAGAACACAGATCTCTAAATATGGAATGATATCTCACCTCTCTCATGAAGGTGAAAGTTGGTTCCTGTGCTCTGCTGCTGGAGCAGAAGTGAAAAATAGCAAGTGCAGAATGTAAAATACAAGGTATTAAAGGCATTGTAAATGTGGTAGTTAAAGTATATGAGATATGAAAGGAAGCCTCCAACCTTGCCAAGGAATTTTGTCCTTTCATCACTGTGCAGATGAATGGCTTTTACACCATTTGCATTGGTTTTGAATGTCTAGAATTCAGAGTTAATCAGAACAGAACCAAATTCATAGGAGGCACCAGAGAAGGTTTGTTTCCCCTTGGCTTTTCCAGGGACCTGTTGCTCTAGCCTGCACAGGATAAAGGGGAGAAAACTCTGGAAACATTTCTGTGAGCCTCTTGGTCAAATGATGGTGTGGGAAGCTCACAGAGAGTGAGTTACGCCAAACACAGGCTACAAAATCACTGAAAGACAGAATACTTCACATCTTTATTCTGCATGAAATCTGAATAAATCAGGCAAATCCTCCTCGCTCAACAGCTCTGGAAGGATTCAAGCCCACCTGGCTGGGGGAGATGAGGCAAGGCAGGATGCTAAGACCAAGGTCCAGCTCAGATTGTCTCACCCAGGTCCTGCAAAGGGAAGAGTGGCTTGAATGGCAGCTGTAGAGATTGGGCAGCTAGACATTGATTGAGATTTGGTGTTACAATGACATCTTTGCTTCCATTCAATTCATCTTCCATCCCTGTGCTCCCTGAAAATGATTTATGACACCTTTTTACCCCTTCCAGACAGCACAGTGGACCAAACTTTACTGAGGAATTAGGATTTGTTGGTTGCAGTGCAAAGGGGGAGAAATCTCATAATAAAGCAAGAGCCTGTCAGGAAAATAAACCAACTTTGGTGTCTTCCTAAGAGACTGAAATGCACTGCCTCACTGAGCAGTAGGGCTCCCATCAGTGTCTGTTCAATAAAGCCATTTAAAGACTCTTCCGCAAAATTCATCTCAATATTCCTTAGAGAAAGTCAGATGGATTGTACCTGCATTTATACTGATGTCAGCATTTGTTACAGCTTTTGCTCAGGGAGTTGAGGTTTTTTCTCTCTGATGATGGGAAAGTGTCATCTGGGGTCTTTTCTGGTATTTCCCTCCTGAAAAAGGAGTGAGAATCTCATAGCACAACACATTTTCATAGCCTCAATCTTCATTGTGTTTGCTGAAGACTTCCAAGGGAGGGGAGCAAGCTGGGTCACAGGATCAGGATATCCCTACTATGGTTACCACAAAAACACTTTTGGCAACCCTTATCAGGCATGATAATGAGGGAGAACATTTCAGCTGGTCAGCTTTGGAACCAGATGATCTTTAAGGTCTCTTCCAATCTAGGCTGTTTTATGACATTCCTCCAAGAAGCTGGGAAGGTCATTTGGCTGCCCCTCCGATGGTAAACCATGTGCCCTGGGCCATGGAGAGAGGACAGCCTTACAGTCCATCTCAGAGATAACAGGTGGCATCAAAATTATGCATATCAAACACTTTTCTCAACATGCATTTAGAGTCCCTTGAATTGTCATGTACACAATCACATCAAGCAGGTTTAAAGGGGCATTACCTGGACATTGAGCACACAGAGGAGACGGACTCATAACAAAACCTCGCCTTGGCTGGTCCCCAGCAAACTCTAGAACATCCCCCTGTATCGATGCAGGACGACCCCTGCCAGGGAATAATGTGCTTTGACTCCATGATTCAGAAGGCTGAACAAATGCTTTATTAAGCTATATTATATTACATACTATACTAAACTAAACAAAAACCTGTGACCCTTACCAACAGTCACGACACAGCTTTGACCTAATTGGTCAGTCAGTCCAAACAACCATCTTCTTCAGTAAACAATCTCCATAACAGATTCCACATGTGCCAAACAACAGGAGCAAAGAATAGAGATAATAATTGTTTTCTCTTGTCTCTCTGAGCTTTCTCACTGCCTTTCCCAGGAAAAATCCCAGGAGATAGAAGTATGTCTGTCTCTGTTCAAAGAGTATGTGAATACCACACCCCTACTCTTGGTTGTAATTCTGGAATAGGTCAGGACACAGAGACGTTTTCACCTGTGCCAGTGTTGCCACTAAACCCTTAACTTTCCAAGTCCAAGTCACAAGGAACAAAAAAATCAGTTAATCGTACATGAATTTAGCAGTCCAGGGAGGTGATTTCCTCGTCAGAGTCTCTTTCCCAGAAGATGGGTATCTCACTTGTCTGGCAGGCTGAGCAGGGATGAAAACAGACAAGGGAATTAGATCCACAAACCCTGGGGAAGGGATGGAGGAGAGGCTTTGATCCACAAACCCTGGGGAAGGGATGGAAGAGAGGCTTCCTGTACAAACCCACAGGGGCGGCTGATGCCAGTGCCCAGCAGTTCTCTCGGAAGTAGCAAACTGAAAAGCAGGAATGAGCAAAAATCCCAGGGCATCAGAAACTCCACAGCTGTAGCTGGAACCATGGAAGGTGTCACCAGGCAGGGGGTGCAGAGCTACAGTGCAGTGAAAGCTCACAGCAGTGCCCAGTAAGTGATGGGGGCAGGACAGTGGCGCCCCTGCTCCGAGCAGGAAAGGGAAAGGCAAGCTTAGGATCCCGAGGTTTTCCCCTGAGGAACCCAAGCATGTGAGAAACAACTGCTCATTTTGAAAATTTAAAAAGGTTTAATAAACCTTGACAAAAATACAACAAAGGACTATATAAGGAAAAATTCACAGCGCTGGGAACTGCCCTCGTGGATACCACATGGCCAGTTCATCTTCAGGATGGATGCTCAGTCTTTTGTACCCCTGGGGGTTGCAGCAGCCAGCCCAGCCCTCCCACAGTCCGTCACTCAGCTCTTCTTTGCCATTTTTCAGTGGAGATTGCTTCCTTGTGACTCGATTGGAGGTCAGGTGTTGCCGTG
>JAWWMS010000001.1:15072878-15092133 GCA_035048045.1 Chlorospingus semifuscus
CTTTCCTTTCCTTTCCTTTCCTTTCCTTTCCTTTCCCTTTTACTTCATTTTTATTTTATTTATTATTTTTATTTTGTTTCTAATTTCTTTTTCTTTATTATGGGTTTTTTTTCCTCTTCTTTTCCTTCTACATCTCTTTTGTTCTCATCCCTCTTCTTTCCCTTTTCTTATTTGCAAAAACACTTTTTAGGAAGCAGAGAGATAAAATCCCACCAGAAGAAAAGAAGTGATTTCCTGGGGGCAATGTCACTGCTAATACGACGCGTCCAAAAGCAGATGTTGGTTGCTTCAGGCTGCCCTATGATATTTTTTTTTAATCTTTGACAGTGCATCGTGGGGACTGGGAGAACTGTATTCATAAGGATCTGAAGTTGGTAACAATACTGCAAAATTCATGCTGTCCTGAATAAACTGCTCAGTAATAGCCTTACCCTCTGCACAAGGCTTTCAACAGGGCTCCAGCTGAACGAGACATGTAATTCAGAGCAGATGAAGCATAAAAACCCATAAATATTGTACAATGGCTCCAAAAGGATCATGCATGACTGCATGCATCCTAATTGTCCTTGGTTTGTGTGTAGATTCAGCAGTGCAAACACCAGGGCCGTGCCACGAGCATTACCAACACGGATTTCTAAACTAACCTCAGGAAACAGTGTGGGAAAACAATGCTTGATTATTAGTGCATGATTTTGACCCAGAAAGAGCTACCCAAGTGTTCATCTGGCAGCACAGCAGGCTCATTGTCTGAAATAAAGGAACTATTTCTGAAGGAAAACATAACAAAATATAAACAGAAGAGAAAACCTGTGGAAACCCAGGGCACCACAGGGAATATTTCTCTGTCTGTTCTGGGGTACCCTGACCCCCAGGGAGCACTGACTTTGACCTTCATCCATGGAGAAAGTTTCCCAGACTTCAAGAGACACTGGAATCGACAAAAGTGTGAAATAGATTATAGAGAGCAGTGTAGGTGTATCACTTGGGGAGAAATTGAGGGTTTGGGATTTTTAGTATGTTGTGGATGGAAGCAAGATGGAGGGCACGGGGTGTCATCCTGGGTTTCTTCTTCATGCTTCTTCTTCCTTCTTCTTCATGGGTTTGGGTGGCATTTTGTAATTGGGCAGAAAAGTCCCCATTGTGGGCTCTGTGGGATCAGTCATTGGGCTAAAAGGGAAAATAATCCAGGTGTCAGTTCTTAATTGGATAGTTTAGTCTTAAAAGACCTTGTAACAAGAGATTGTGAGACATTTTGTGCCTTCTAATGCAAAGCTGCTGAACTCACAGTAGTGATGCTGTTTTACTTATAAGAAATAATAAAAAACTTGAGTCTGAGCATGAACTACCCTCTCAAGTGCCTTCAGTCCAGACCCAGAGAAACTGATGACTGGTACCTCCACATACAGGGACATCTGCTCTGTCACTGCTGCTTCTCAATCTCCCTGAACAAACTGCTCTAGTACTCACATTGACTGCAAGGACACTTCCAGGGATAACTCTTGCCAGCTTAAACAGAAGACCCATAGGCATGATTTTTAGAAAAAAAGCAAGTTTGCTGCAGGAAAATAAATAATTATAAACACTGCACAATACGGCAAAAATCAAATGAACAATTAATGTGTCACAGAACATACATACTGAATTCTATTTGATTAACAGTGTTATTTTTCAAAGTAAAGAAAGCTTATAAAGAGCATGCACATGTTTTGAAACTGCTGCAGATGTGTTTAAAACATCTCTTTTTTTTTTTTTTTTGCTGATGTCTCAGTAATTACATTTAGGCAAAATGTTGGGGAGATCCCTATTCCTTGTTGGAACTGTTTTCCTTAGGGAAAGTACAGAGCACTACAGGTCTGGAGACGACAAAATGTTAAGCTTCTTTGGGATAACATCCATTTTTATTCTAGGTTAGTGGCTGTTTCTTGAAACATACAATGAAGAGATTTATTTTCCTCTTCTTCAGAGTAATTGGGATGTTTCTGGCCACTCTGAGATTTTGCAGTGTTGCACAGAAGTGATTGTGGAAGACAGAATAGTTGCACCTAGAATCCTTAAGTGGTTCTGCTCCTCCACTTCTTTACAGCACAACCTTGGCACCTGAACAAGTGGATATAGGATTTCTGAAGACAATGACAGAAATAACACTACAGGAGACAAAATGATACATGCTCTTTTTCCAAGTATCAATAGTGTTTTCTAGCAGGAATTCTGTGCATGGGAAAAGGAAATACATTTTGTGTATTAAAACAAGCATTGCTTTCACAGAGCACAACAGGCTGAGCAGCTATGGAAGACTACTTTCACTAAAAATTATATCTGAGCAGCAATACTTACACTGATTTTAACAGACCAATTACTTCCTTACATAGAATGTGCCAAAATGCCAGGTCAAACTAAGGTAAATACCTCACATACACCTTGGGAATATACGCTGCCCTGAATTGACAGACTATTTAAAAACTGTAATTCCCTGTCTCCAGAATCTGTTCAACAAAACAGAATCCAGGTTTATCTTCAGTGATTGTTTCATTTTCAGACACATTTTTATCAGTCTCAGACCTGCTATAGCAAAATAGTGTAACTGGATTACACTACAGTTGCATTCTTTCTGGGCACCCCTAGAAATCAGATGGGAAACACTGTAGTTTCAGTAAATTGTTCTCCTCCACAGAAACCTCTCCTGTTGAAGAGGCACCTATCATTGCAACCTGCTGTGCCTTTGCTCCTCCACATCACAGACCAATCACAGAATCCCAGAATGACCTGGGTAGGAAGGGACCTTACAGAGCATCTCAATCCACCCCCCTGCCTTGGGCAGGGACACCTTCCATTAGACCAGGCTGCTCCAAGCTGTGTCCAGCCTAGCCTTGGACACCTCCAGGGATGGGGCAGCCACAGCTTCTCTGGGCAACCTGTGCCAGTGTTTTACCACCCACAGAGACAAGAATTTTCCCCAACATCTAATCCTAATCTCCCTTCTTTTTGTCTTCAGCATCCTACCAAATCATCATCATTCAGACTAACTCCTATAGGTATGAAAAAATCAAGAGAGTCCTCGCCAACAGGACAAATCAAATTGTAATAAACCAGGAGCCCCAGATTTATTACAGACAAGCTAAATATCTCTGTGAAAGGCAGTTCATAACCAAAAGATTGAGCCAGTAATTTGCAACACTTATCACAAGCATGTGTCTCCAGCTGAGCTCCAGTAGACAGACACTTAGTAACTTAAGCAGAGTTTTACTGCACTTTCCTTCTTCAATTTGTCTCAGTGCACTGGTTAGAAAGGCCTCATCTACACAGTCAGAAAGCAGTCTTCAGCTCTTTTGGCCAATTCTGTGGTACTGGATACCAATTTTCCTTCTCTGATTGCACCTGTAAGCCTGGGCTCATCCAACCTGACTTTACTGACAGAGGGCTCATGAGCTCTGATGTCATGACTACCATGTTGCTGTGTTTAGCAGGGGAACTCACAACACCGAGATGGGAAATATTTTTTAATTTATTTTATTAAAATTTTAATCAAGATCACCTTTAAAAAGAGCCAATTTTCTAAATGACTTTTAATTTTAAAATGTTTTTTAATAGCATTAACCAAGATTTGGGAGCTATTTTCATACATTGAGAGGAACAGAGAAAGCTATTAGGTAAAAGACTTTACTATTGAGACAAGAATTGCAATAACATGAAAGTATGTCAGAAAGCATATGCAAATACTGCTGGAAGGAAAAGATAATGTTTAGAAAAGGTGGGTTTTTTCCAAATTTAATCTTATTGTTTTGACTACATTAGAGCACTACAAACTCATATTCTTTAGAATCATTCAATTTGCTGTTGCTGGGGGCCTTTCTCACTGCAACTGCAAAGTACATAAAAGTACTGCAATTTCCCATCTACCTCCAACATAAGAAGGACATGAACTTTGTAATGGGACTGGAGCCCCTCCCATATGGAGACAGGACAAGAAAGTAGTGGCTGTTTAGAGCCACTACTAAGAAAGGTTGTGTAGAGACCTCACAGAGCTTTCCAGTATTTGAAGGGGCTACAGGGAAGCTGGGGAGGGACTCTGCATCAGGAACAGTAGTGACAGGAAAAGGGGGAATGGCTTTTAGCTAAAAGAGGGGAAATTTAGATTAGATAGCAGAGCAAGTCCTTGGCTGTGAGGGCAGTGAGGCCCTGGCACAGGTTGCCCAGAGAAGCTGTGGCTGACCCATTCCTGGAAGCATTCAAGGCCAGGCTGGATGGGGCTTGGAGCAGCCAGCTCTAGTGGAAGGTGTCCCTGCCCATGGCAGGGGGTGGAAATGGATGAGCTTTAAGGTTCCTTTCAACCCAAGCCATTTGATTTTTGATGTTTGATTCAATAAATAAATTATAAACCCATCATTTATCAGATACTGCAGAACTTTACTTTTGAACCATTTCAAATTTAATCTCTTTCTGCCTGATTGTCAGAACTTCTATCAGTAAAAGCACTGTAGTTGGTGCTATCTCAAAATACTTTAAAAAAACCTTGCAGAACATGCAGATCAGTGGTACTATCACACCGTTTCCTCCGTCTTCAGAAAATGCCGCTCATTAGAATTGCAAAAACAATGAAGAAAAAATTGCTAAAATAAAAAGGCACCTTTACAGAACACATTTCCAGAGGCACAGCTTTACTAGGAAATCCAATGCTATGTAAAAAGCAATTCACATTTTATTTTAGATCTCCATAAACTGTACAAAAAAGTTTCATTCTCACCAAAAATAACAGCAATATTTCCAATCTTACTTCTAGACAAACAACAAACTCTTATTTTAATCTTTCCAGAGTGAGTTTACAAATAAACATACAATAATATGGATGACGTTTGCATCAGAGTTGGGGCAGAGCAAACAGATTTAAACATTTGTGGAATAATGTTAAATTTTTAGTGTCTTTTAAGAACGTAAATACTCCTGCCATGCCTGTTAAGCCTAAAGAAAAAAGTTTTGTGTCTGACACAAAGGAATGTAAACAGTCATCAAGAGATTAAAGAGGTTGACTCTTCCAACAAAACCGTAAACGTACCCCTATATCACTGACATTCACTTTACACCGAGACCTGTCCACAGCATGGGCATCGTGCAAGAGCTGAATCCATTCTCCAAAATGCCACTTAAATATACATCAAAGACTTCCTTAAAAGTTTGGGTTCTTAAAAAAAATCCTAAGTAACAGAACTGAAATAGATTATATTCTTTTTAATAGTTTGAATTTCTTTCTTATCCTAATTAATCAGTGAATATGTAACAGCCCCATCAGATCTACAATCATAATGTACTTTTTCCACGATGCAATAAAGTAAAAGAGCACCTAGTTAAGCCAATCAGATGTAGAAAGCACCTCTGCCAAGAGCATGGGCTTGTGTCAGGCTCGATTTTGTTTGCCAAACACATTTAGTATGGACTAACACCACATAATTTAGGTCTTTGACCACAGATTGTTCAGCCCAAGGCCTAAAATGAAAACACAATTGCAATGATTTTTTAAGATTTCACCGGTTTTTCTCCCCAGTTTTGAAACTTAATTAATAAGAAGCTGTTTCTATAGATTGGTTAGAGCTTAAAAAGTTAGGCATTATCTGTTACTTCAGAATTGTTTGAAGGAATACAGTCTTGAAATTCCACTTTATCTGGGTAGAGTTTAATATAAGTGTCCACCATCAAATCTAAGTCATGTTTTATGTCAATGTTTATGTTGAGCAAAGCAAGGTTGCTTGACCTTTGCCCTGTCAAGGTGTTTTTCAGGTATGCCTTTAAGCGCTTTCGTCCTAGTCCGTATTTTTCATTCTCCACCTTCATCACTGGAAGTAAGCACAAGACTTTAAGCAACGCATAAACATTAGGGAAAAACTTTATGTCTGGCAAGTGAAGTGCTTCATAAATAGTAGCTGGAAGTTCAATATCTTTTCCTCTGTGCTTCCACTTGATTCTCCAACAGTGAAGCTCAGCAGAAAGTGTGTCTGGATTGGGCAAGTCATTTTTGAACATGTCAGCATGATGCTCCTCAGATGTATTGAATTTGAGCTGTCCCATGACTGAGGGCACTAATGATAAACATTTCAGAGCTTTTAAATGTTGCTCTGAGAAAATATCTTTTAGTTCTTGAATAATATGCTCTACTGTTGGGACACTTAGGATTTCTTTGTAGTAATTTTCTGATGTCATATCAGGGTCGAAGTTCCCCTGTTGTGCCCTGAGAAATTTTCCTGGGAGTTTAATTTGTACATCCAGTTTTGTAGCCAAGTTTGTGGCTTCCTCAAACCAAAATTCATGGTAAACTTCAATGTTCTCCATCACTTCATTCAGAGAGTGCAATACTGCTGTTAGGCTGCCAGCTGCAAAGAACACATCTGATGTTTGTCCCTGGAGATTTTTTCCAAATGCTCTTGTAAAAGACAGAACATTTTTCATAATTACAATAGTGACAATGAAATCAAAATCTGTTAGTGCACTTGAAAGTACAAAAGCTCGACCAACAATGAAGTTGTTCCACCTGACAGAAAAGTCACTGCTCACAGCATCCAAGCAGAGCACCAGTGCTTGCAGGAGGTCCACTAATACCTCAAAAGTATCATGCCTGCCTGTCCACTGAGAACGGCAGATCTTCTTCAACTCATTACCTTTTTCATTATTGTCCTGAAAAAGAGCAGAAATTGTGTTGTCCAGTTCTACTAGTAATTGTGGAGACTGATTAAAAAGACAGCAAACTTCTTCAATTGTTCCTAATGCAATGGAAACACCAACAACAGGAACAGATTTTGCCAGCCAAACATTTAAGGCACATGAGGAACACAGCGTATACACAGCTTGCGGATACTTTTCCAAGAGTCTTGTAGCCACAACTTTCATTTTAGAAGCAAATCCACTGGAGACAATGTAGGCTTGACCCCGACAGTACTCCATGTTTAGACCCCACTTTTCAGTAATAGTTGCGTGGAACTTAACAGCTAAAATTTCAGGATCAGCCTCATATGGTAAAAACCCTATGAATTCTTCTCTGAGATTGTGAGACTCATCAACGAACCTCACCAGCACCGGCAGATGTTCCTCTCCTGCTATGTCCACGACTTCATCGGTGACAATAGAAAAGAAGTGCGAGTCTCTTACTTCCCTCAGTGTCTCCTCTCTAACACAGTTTTCACAGATCTCAAGCATTTGTTTCTGCTGAGTTTTTGAACAATACTCGAGGTTGACTGCAGTCATCTCAAATCGTTTCCTCAGAACTTCATCGCCACCATTTATTCTGTATTCCAGTAGAGCCTGAAAGTTATCTGAAGTAAAAATGCCTTCTGGAAGTTCATCAGCATTATGGCCATCCAATGGAATATTTTGTTTACCCATTAAGATCAAAATTTCAAATAATGATTTAAGATAATCTTTGTTTTCTCTTTCTTCCAGTGTTAAGGGGACAGTTTTTTCCTCTTGTTCTTCCCCTCCTTCCTCTGAGACAGTGTTTTGCTCATTGTTTTCATTTGATTCTTGAGTTGCCTGTTTCCGTTCAAAAGCATCGTCAACTACAAAATGAAAATACTGTAAGTGTCAAAAATAAAATATAACATTTACTTGCCCAGTACCTTTCAGTTACCAGAGTCCAGAGAGGAATGTTTCCAGTTTAAAAGTGAATGAGTATTTTGGAAACAATTTAGACTGGCTGGCTGAATCAAGAAGGAACTCAATTATCCTCCTGCTAAACTAATATAAACTAATAGTTATATATAAACTAATAGTTATGAGTCTTGCATTACCTCATCAGCCTTAGGAAATAAAGTTATTACCTCAATTATTTTGATCACTTACTCTTTTGCTGCTTCAATGTTCTTATTTCATCTTCACTCTTAAAAAAAAACAAACAAAAAGAACTTATATTGATGACAATGTCTAACATGTGACCTTAAAATATTAACATATGAAGATCAGATACAAATACTGTAGATGAGACCTGTTAACATTTGCCAAAAAGTGCTAGAAATTCTAACACCAGGAGGTTTCTTGAGGTAGTTTATTACAGCCATGACATGTATCTACCAACTACATGAGAACAGTTGTATTAGGTGGTTCTTCAATATGTATAATTATTAGTAAATAGATTCCATTGCAATTTGGTAATGTGCTGCCAGTAGACAGAACTATCTTTAACTCTATTTTCAGTCAACAGATGCAACCAAACTCACAAAGAGGTGTTTAGAAATCGTCTGCAATTTTTCAAGTATAAACAGATTATGAGTGGAATTCCTGTTAATTGTCAGTATACTTCTAGCCATGGAGACGCTGTCTCTCCTAAATGACACACAAGACACAATCCCACAAAAAAAATTTCTCAGTCTTGGTTTTATCCATGGATCATTTTTTCACAACAATAAGTTAAAACAAGCACATCTGAATTGATTCAGATTTCAGAAGTTAAATGAGTGAACCAAAGATCACGATCAATATGTAGCAAGAATTTTGGGATATCAAGCTTCAGTTGTGTTCAGTTGGCACTGCAGTAACAAGGAAAAGAAAACTATACATTTGACTTGGATGAAAGAATCAGCGCTGGACCAACACATTTAATTTTCCAGATTATTTCTTCAAGACTTCTTTAGATAAAATTTTTATCATGCATTTAACTTATAATCAACAAAAATGATACAGCATAGAAAATACAAACACTCAAGTGGCTAAATATTTTTATTTTACATTTTTGTGTAAAAGTTTCACATTAACTTACTTGTCATCTTTTCTTCTAATAATAAACCAATAATTTTACATTAAAAACTTACCAGCTCTTTTATCCTTTTCCTATGTCTGCTGTGGGGATTGTTCAGGTGACTTGTAAGATCAAATATAGTTGGCACAGCGTTATCCCGTAAAACCGTTCTGTATGGGCTCTGTAAGAAAACAGACATCTCCATTAGGGAATTCTTTGAGAAATTTCACACACTGTGCCCTTTTTTTCCCCTCCTTCTTTTCTTGTTTATGTTATTATTCTAAAGTACTTTGACTTTTTGATGTTACCAAAGAGAAAGCTAAGCTATGCAATTTACATTTCAGGGATATCAAGAGAACACTGAAAACAGGAAGACAAATACTACAGAAAACTCCAATCCAAACTACAAATCCTTTTTTTTGTCCCCATTATCTTTATATCAAAGACCCTGGATGCAATAATTTTAATTTACTGCAATATTATGATTTTTTTTAAAAAATAAACATTCTGGATAAAAAGACATTTATGGATCAGAAGGGAAACATTTTGTAACTATTGTGTTTTGGTTTTAATCACTTATTTCACAATTCTAGAAATATTTCATTGCAAAAATGTTCAATTGCTTCTTTTTGTAGAACTATGAAGTCCACCAAGCACTACTGTGAAAGATCATATTGAGGGAAAATTTATCTGTGAATAAAAAAAAGAAGAAAAGACTTCTAGGTGATCATGTAAGTGCTCCCAGTTAAAAAAAATATTTAAAGTAAAATGTTATATTTGGATATACAGTAAACCTGTGTTGCCTATACTGGCTAATTTCTACTAAGTACAAAATTGTAAGTGATGTCATCTTGTCATTAGATTGAAATACATTTCAAACAAATCCAGTTTCATAGTGTTTCCTTTCAGAGTCATAATTACTTCCAATTTTCATCTGTTTTTAGGGATGCTGGCTAATAGGAGACCTCATCACGTGTAATACCACTAGGACTTCAGAATTTGACCTGCACATTTTAATTATCCTTCATAACTAAAAGATCTGTTTTGCTTATGTACCAGAGTAAAATTCAGCCTAGAAATGAAAACTTGATGCAAAGTCCCAAGTCCACCCTTTCCTACTCTTATGCAAGCTGTTAAAATCATATTGTTGACAAAAAGAACTGAAAGCTATTACATCATTAACAGAAAACAGTGCCTTAACTTTAGCTGGATGAAAATGTAACAGGAAATTATAGCTTGACAGATGAAAAGAGTGTTTAAATCTTGTGGCCACAACAGAGTGTAATTTAACCAAATCACACCATGTACACACTTCAGAAACAGGACATTAATAAGTTTAAATAATTAGAGAAATGCAAAATTACACCAAATAAACTTATATAATCTTGTAATCTCTAGTGAAACAAGTGAAACAAGTGGAAAGCACTGCAGTGAGGGACAGTGTTCAACAAACACATTAAACTGCTAGGAGCACCATTTTTTCTCTCTCCTCTGACTGTTCATCTTCATTGTCATTTTCGATGGCTGAGAGCCTGTGTGGAGCCCCAGACAATGGCAGTGATCCCAATTAAGACTAAGAAATTAATTTTCCTAGGGACGAATTACCCAGGAGCTGGAAGATTAAAAGGCAGCATTCTGGTGAAAAATGTCAGTCACATTTTGCAAGATGCAGTAAACAAATGCATGTTTTTACTTACACTTCTGCATATCATAGAAGTCTCAAAATGTTTAGCACACAATCTGTAATGCTTGTTGAGTTGATCTGGAGTTTTATCTTCTAAATCTGCCCTTCGACAGTTCTCTACCCATCTCTGACATCTGCATGTAAGAAGAATTAGATAATCTTAGGATAAAACAAAATCCCTCACAAAGCCAAACCATACTCAAAACTGGAGCACAAGTGAGTGCAAGTGACCTTGATACAAGGCTCGGAAAAGTTCTTTACAACTTCCTTTGGAACATGCCATCAAATTTTTGTAAAAACTACTTTTTCTGCTTTTGCTCAACTCTCAACATCACCCCAACTAATTCAGGAGTCTTTTCCCTTAATTTATATATTCTTGCCTTTGTCTCACACACACACACACATAGAGCAGATTGTAGCACAGTTGCTCATGAAACTTAACAATTTAATTCTAAATAATTTGCTCTTAAAAAGAAAAATTAAAAGCCAGAGAGATGTGCTTGTAGTCTAAAGTCATAACGTTTTCTAGGCAGTTTTTAAGATAGCTGTCTTTTCTACCTCCCTTCAAAATATAGTATTCTTTTTATTTATTGTGGTCACTGGGGGAATTTAGAGTAGATTTATGAAAATGAAATAATAACAATAGAAAAGCAACCATTCCACAGACAGTGCTCCCACTCCAGAAGAGAGTTCTCCTTAGATATCTATTTTTATATGTATTTACTTTTTGTTTGGATGAGTTCTCAAGATATACCACAAGGATAAAGAAATATTTCCTTTACTGACAGGACTCCACTTAGGCATGCAAGAGACTGTCTCTTCTAGTGAGTAAACCACTGGCAGTAATTGATGCAAATGCAGTAGTCAGCTTCAATTTCGCCTAATGGGTACACGCCATCACTGTCTGAGCAACAAAGTTACTTGTTCTGTTGCTAGAAGTTAGAAGAAAGCAATTTTATTATTACTTTTGACTGCAAACATGAAATTATGGTTTATAGCAGTATGAAGGGAGAAAAACAACTATAAGAATAAAGGCTGTCTTGTCAGATGTTTTGGTGGGCAGCCCAGATGAGAAAAATCACAGGTCTGAGTGGATTCACCTCTACTTGAGCTCAGTGAAGGGCAATTGTGCAGATGAAAGAGGGGAATCTTTGATTCTGATCTCTGCTGGCTGAACCATTTGCAAAGCTCAATTTTTTCCTCATGCAAAATATTAAAATAACAGTGACAGCAAATGCCATAATCAAAATAATTTCTAATACTGTTCTTGGAGATCCATACAGAGTATGCTTAGTAATGACTTAAAATAAGGAAAGAAAACAATGTTTTAAAAAATCTGATTTTTTGGCACAACAGATCTTGCACTCTTGCCTTGGCAGTGCAATCACCCCAAAAAGAGAACAGGAGAGCTTTCTTCACTTAATCAAATGATATAAACACTCTTTTAAAAGTGGGAGACCTGTAGCATGTAAATTATATTGACTCTGGCTCTCAGATTTTCTCAGTGGGTGTTGACTATTAAACAACTCATTAAATGTGATCACAGAGGCTGGTCAGCCTCCTTTATAGTCAGTGGGGAAGGTTTCAGTCCACAGAAAGAGCCTAATCCCATGGTCTTACCTGCTTCTCTCAGTGATTCAGGGAGGCTGTCAAACACTGAGAGAGAGCAAACCCAGAGCTCCTCACATCATGTTAACTCCCCTGAATCACATCCTGGCAATCACAGGAACACAAACTGGTGGCAGGAATGGTGCATTCAGAACAGACACACAGTTGTCAAGGGCAGGCAAACATCAGCCTGAATTCTTTGGCCAACCAAAGAACCTCAGTAGGTACTTAGTAAGTACTACCTAGTACTTAGTAATAGTCAAGGATCAGATCAATGAGTGACAGCAAGAGATACCACCAGCTCTTCAGAGGGAGCTTACTCAAAAATGATCTCACACAGATTTCATTAACCACCCAATAATCCTTTCCTGATGCTGTAAGATTTAGCTTTCATACTATCCAGATTCTGTACTGCATTAGTATATAATTGAAATTCATATGAAGTGTTAGCAAGTTCTCCTCACAGTTTAGGTAGACAAAACAATCCTTTTCCAGCCCCAGAACCAAGGACACCATTGCAGCTTCAGACCCAAAAAGTACAAACAACAGCAAATTGAGGGGAGCAATCTGGAAGGATGGGACTTCATAACCTGCAGCTGTAATTGGACAAGTAACCCTAATATGCAAATGGACCAAAACTTACAAAAGTGTGAAAATGTGTGACCTGTTGTCCAACATGGGTGTAGCCTCAGCCAGGCTCTTGTACTGCTCAAGGTGTATTCTTTGAAGGCCTTTTTAATAAATACCTACTTTATTCCTTTAACACTGTCTAACCTCTGCTCTAGGTAGCCTCTCAAGGCATCATTTCCTTACAAAATTCTTCAACAGTTATACAAAAACTGGCTGTGACTTCTGCCTTTTGTGCTGAAGTAAACACTGCCTGTGATGCCAAATGATTTTTGCCTGTTTTCTTTTATATATTCTCTGTATTCTTACACATATATTTGTAACTTTGTAGCCTATTGTTCTATTTGTGGCTAGTTTTCCCCAGTACTTTACCCTACCTTTTCCCTAGGCAGAAAAAAACCCACATTCCAAGGCCCCCTAGCCTACTCCAAGCCCATCTTGGCTCTCTCTGGGAACCAAGTCCAAAAAACAGCTCTTCAAGACACATTTTCACAAACAACATTCAGTTCCCATCTAAGGTGGGGGGAAGGGGAGGGAAGGGTGTGGGCAGGATTCAGAGAGGGTTGGACTGAGGGAAATGGCATCACCTCTTAAATCTCTAATTTGTGATTTTTTTCAATTATGCTGATTTGCTAAACTTTTAAGGCTGTATTCACCCCATGGGGGTGGGCATTTTGTGGGCATTTTTCCATATCTGCCCCTGGAGGCCTCCAATGAAGACCAGCCTTTGTGTTACTTCCTATAATAACATTATCTCGGGGTTATGTTGCTTTATTTCTAGGTCCTTTAAGACATCACCTGAGCATATGATCCAAAAGAAGCCCTTCGTGTTCAGAGCCACATTTGAGGATTGTAACTACACAATCCTAAAGCAGTTTGGGTTGGAAAGGACCTTACAGCCCATCTTGTTCCAGGCCCTGCCACAGGCAGGGACACCTTCCACTAGACCAGGTTGCTCCAAGCCCCATCCAGCCTGGCCTTGAACACTTCCAGGGAAGGGACAGCCACAGCTTCTCTGGGCAACCTCTGCCAGGGCCTCACCACCCTCACAGTGAGGAATTTCTTCCCAATACCTAATCTAAATTTCCCCTCTTTCATATCATGGATCAGACATGGGCACCAAGCTTCTCAACCCACTGGAGCAGCATATCAGCAACCAGAGTTCTAGAAATTTAGGAAGCTCAAATGGCAAAGGCTGAAATGCTGACATTCTCTCAGAGAGCTACAGGACTAAAAGGAGATGACAGGTTATATGACTGAACTCAAACCTGAAAACTCCATCTGAGTCTGAATTCAGCCCTTCAGTCTCACCGTGAGTTTGGTTCCAAACAGAACACTCTCTGAGGAATGGAATAACAAAGAAAAACAAAGTCAGACCCCTGAGATCACCCACTATAGCTGTGCATGGTATTATCCAAGAAGCAACTAGAAAGATCTTAGAATAAAATTAGGCATTAACTTTTATCAAATATTTCAGTATTCAACTATTTCTGTATAAGAAAACAGGCTTATGGAGCTTGTGAAGTCCTTATGCAAAACCTACATCCACAAGACTGCCCTGAGTCTTACTACTCAACTCAACTGGACGCTGTAGCAGCAGGGAATAATTCCTATATTAAAAGCAATAGCAGCAACACCAATTACCATGAAAAGGAGCAAACATAGGTCCAAGTAACCCAACAAGCACATATACATGAAATGGACATGATTCTTAAACATGCTTCACAAGCATCATCCCCACTGAGAGCATATCATTGTAAATAAATTATTTTAAATACACATATTAGTTTGAGATTTTTTTTTTTTAATCCAGAACTTTATTTCCCATTCCCTTCCCAGTGAGCTGCACCATGATGTGCTCAGATAGTGTTTCACTTTAGCCACCTACAGGGAGAGATATGCATGATCAGTCTCTAGAGAACTTGGATCTAATCCCATTCTCCAATGGATCCTCATACATGAATGGCAAATGACACACAGGCTACACAGGAATGAGAAACTTGGAGTGCATAAAGCAGAATCTCTACAACCCTTGGTGAATGCCCAAGAGGCTGAATTACCTTGCATTAGGAAGAGAGATGTAATTGGTGGAGATGTAATTAATGAGTGACTATACTAATTCTAAATAACTTTTGGAGAGCATCATACATCTATGCTACTGAAGGAACCACAGTTCCTTACTTCAGCAGAAAAGAATGTATCTAATGGAGCTGAAACACAAGTGCTGCTGGAAGCTACCAAGCTTACAAGAGAAATCACTTTAGTACACTGTCCAGCTCATACCAAAGGCTCCTGTGAAACAAAGAAATAATAAAACTGCTCAAACTTTAGTCAGGTAGATGTAAAATGGCCTGGAGTTTAGGAGCAGTACTGTGGGATAGCAAGATATTGGAAATAACTCTCACCAACCTCTAGAGTGGTCATCAACAGGAATACTGTTTGGCAGAGAATTATATCCAGGACCAGCCTCTTAGAAAATAAATGGTTGGAGACAACTTCACACAAAATAATAAAAAATAAATACAACAAAATACAGCTACATGACATACATTAACTAAGGTATTTTCAATAAAATCCAAATTGGAAGTTAAATAGGAAGGACCATATACTGCCATATACTATTTGCTGTAAGTTTTAGATAAGGAAACTGGATACATCATTCCCACATCAAATGAGTAGTGGATGATCAACCAGTTGATTGTGATTTTTTATTGGTAATCATTTAAGTATTTGTGCTCTGGAATCTACAATGTTGTACTCTACCCTATGGTAATGCTGTTAGCTTTGTTATATTTGTACTTGGAATTATGCTGTACATAAGGGTAGCACTCACAGAATGGGTGCAGGGACTGTACAGATATAAAAGCCCAGGGATTTCTTGGTTCAGGGTCAATCCCCAGAGGCATCAGCTCAAGCTGTTACCACGTTATGATTACAAAGAACCAGACATCTGAGACTGCTACAGAAAACCCAGAACCCAGGGCTGAGGCTGAAAGGGAAACTTGTCTGCCACCATGAGTGTGGCATGCCCAGGGCACTCTGTTTCACTGGAGCCACCTGCCCTGGAGGGGCTTTGCTCATGGCAAGTAAAGTCTCAGGCTGTGCAAACGGACTCCCAGGGTGGCTCCTGAGTGGTCAGGCAGGAAAGTTTCCTTCATATCTCTTAAGCATTCTCATTAGCTTTTAAGAAGGTTTTCTTCAGTCACAAAGTTTACATTTTCAGAGATCTGCTGACATCTCATGGAAGCTGAAATGGCATTTTACTGAGATGCAGCTAGAGTATACATTACCTCACTACTGGTCAACTGCAGCAGAACAGCATCTCTTTGCTTAAGAAGTATTTTGTTCTAAACACTCATAGCTCAGCTGTAACTTGAGCCACCATGATGAACACAGCCAGTCACAGATGAGAGTTAAACAAACATATCTTACTGTGAGGATCACTGCCTAGACTGCATAAAACTAAACCTTATGGAGGCAACAGAGGCTGCTTACACTAGTTTGATATGAAAAGACAATATGCCACCCATTAAACACTGGTGGTTCTTCTCCAAAGGCTGATCTCTGAACCCTTTATCTTCTCAAGAAGTCAAAATGAAAGAAGGTAGTCTTAACAGGTAAGCTCTCACTGACTTCCTAACACCTGAAAGATCAGACTTGGAACTGCTAACTGGAACTGCTTAGCACTCAACTGGGAAAACATTAAAGGCAATTACCAGCTATTATGGAAACACTGAAAACACTAAGGTAGTAGAAACAATTTATCCAGACTATGCATTTACCATCAATGATTTTTTAAAATCAAAATTTATTTTAAGATGTATTCTAACAACTTTACTTTCAGCTTTCCCACTGCAAGCTGCCAAGTGCAAATAACATTTTGGGACAATGCACTTTGCTCACCATCCCAGTCTGACCTACAAAAGTGAGAGCAAGCAGTACAAGGAACATATTTTCATTTCCATCTGCAGACTGCTGTAGACTGGCCCACAGAATAAAACACCATCAAGTCTGTAAAACCAAAAGGATGCAGAGATTTAACAGTCTATAAATGCTCTTGGTAAAATAGACTATATGATCAACTTTGGACAGAAAGTTGTAAAATATTAATGGAGGAACTCCTAGAGAACCTAGAACATCATCTTTGTCACTGACTGTTTTTAAGAGTACAAAGATGCTATAAACAGTTTATGCATAGTTTCTCCTTCCTCCTGCCCATCTTGTGAGACCCCATCTGAAATACTGTGTACAGTCTGCCCCAATATAAAGACAGACATGGAAATGTTGGACCAAGTCCACAAAGCTGGCAAGAGGAGTGGAGCACCTCCCATATGGAGACAGGATGAGGAAGTAGTGGCTGTTCAGCCTGGTTGTAAAAAGATCTCACAGCATCTTCCAGTGTCTGAAGGGGCCTTACAGAGGAGAGGAGCTCTGCATCAGGAACTGTAGTGACAGGACATGGAGAAATGGCTTCAAACTGTAAGAGGGGAAATTTAGGTTAGATATATGAAGGAATATTTTTACAGGGAGGGTCTGGAGGCCCTGGCATAGGCTGCCAAGAGAAGCTGAGGCTGCCCCGTTCCTGGAGGTGTTCCAAGGGTTGGCTGGGAGAAAGGTGGTCTAATGGAAGGTGTACCTGCCCATGGCCTGGAATGAGATGAGCTTTAAGGTTCCTTCCAACCCAAACTATCCTAGAGTTTATAAAATAGAGTTTTAAAAATATTAACCTTTAAAATGTAATCATTTGGTCGCACACCTTTAACTACCTCTCCACACTGCTACCATGGAAAACACTCATTCAAAATGTCCTTCCATAAAAAAAAATTTAAAGAGGGTATTTTCTTCATAGAGTAAGCTGCCATCTACTGAGGAGTTCTGTACAGCTTGATGAGACTCACATTTTACAGCATGGACCTCTTAAAATTAAGACTGAAGCTCAGACAGTGACAATTTTTTTCAATTCCACACAAACTGCAGACATTCCTCTGTGTGAGATGCTAAGGGTCTCACAGGATAGATGGTAGAAAGAGACAACAGTAAGAGCAAATAATGAAAATGAAAGAATAAGAGAAGGTAAGCAAGCACTTTTTATTTCAGTTCTTATTAAAGCAAAAGCATATAGAATATGGATTGTATTACAATATCTTGCATGTACTTGACATCAAGAGGTCTGGACAGCCTTTACAGCAAGGCCTTGCATTCATCCAGGAGAATTTCATAACATATCCAAAATCACAACTTTAGAGAGCAGCTACTACCTATATAAGCTTTTTGTATCTTCATTTGAAATTGCTTGGAGGGTCTGTTTCCTTAGGAAATACTACATATGCATAATTCCCATGGAGTTTCGATTTTTCCAAAAATCAGGTCAAGCAGCTTCAAGGAAGGAAGGAAGTAAAAAATCATGTATAAATCATGAAAAGGCCAGCTTTAACTATCGACTGTTCAAAAAGAGGTAACTGATATTGCTCTATGCCTATGTCCCCTTCAATACTGTGAGCATCATGTTAAACCAAGTGATTTGAAGAATGTCATCTCGATTTAAGGGTGAACCTTTACATGGGGGTTTCTATGTCTAAGTACATTATTTATTTTTCATAGTATTTTCCACTGTCTCTCACTCACACACTTTTTGCTCTACCAGTACACCACTCCTGCTTTCCACCCACTGGGAATTTCTCCCATCACCTCTGCTGTCGGTCATGGCGCTTCGCCACCATCCCAGCAATCCTGTGACAGTTCCTCTCCGTCGCAGGAGCGTCCCATTTGCCATGCACACACCTCATCGCCTAACACACAGAGCAGGACTGATGGGCCTTCACTGCTTGAGCCAGCGCTGAGCCTGCGCGGGCCCCCACAGTGCAGGGCTCCCTACCTGACCCCTCAGGCTGCCCCACATGTCTCAGCCGTACATCCCATTGCACCACCCCACACACAACCCCACCCCGGTCTGTGCCCTCCTCCCTCCGCATCCCGGAGCGGCGCCGCTGCCGTGCCCGGCACTCCCCGAGGGGCGGCAGCCGCAGCCGCCGCGGCCCCGGCGCAGGCGCAGCCGCCCGCCCGCCTCCCGCCGCCACCGCCCGGAGGGTCCCCCAGCCCCGCCCCGCCGCAGCGAGCGCGGCCTCCGCCGGCCCCATCGGCGGTCTGGGCGCTCGCCGGCCCCGCGGGTAAGGAGGCAGGCGCGGTGAGGGAGGCGCAGGGGAGGCAGAGCGGGCAGGGGGAAGGCAGCCGGCTTTCCGCACGGTGTCTCCTCAGACAGGCAGCGCTGTGCGCCGGCGGGGCCTGAGGGGGAGAGCCGGGCGCGCCTCCCCCAGCCCGCCCCTCCCGCGGTGGTCTCACCTGGCCGGATCGCGGGGGAAGCGGAAGAAGGCCAGGTCGGACTGGGTGCTCTTGCGGGTGCAGTTGGGCGCCGCGCAGAAGTTCGGCATGGTTCCCCCGGCCGGCGCCGCTGCCCCTTTAAATCGGCGGGCCGGCGGGAGGGGGGCGGGGGGGGAGGGTGCGTGTGTGGGGTGGAGGAGGAGGAGGTGGCGGCGGCCGGAGGGGAGGCAGGGCGGGAAGCGGCTCCACAGTGCTGTGAGCGGCCGGGAGGATTCAGCGCCGCGCTCCGCCGGGCCGGGGCCACC
>JAWWMS010000001.1:15102357-15115828 GCA_035048045.1 Chlorospingus semifuscus
GTTGCATATTCATACACCTCATACATGATGCATAAATTCCATTCAAACACAGGATTCTGTCTGGTCAGTGTCAACTTTTAAATCCAAAGGGCATCTTCATGGTAAGGCGGGAAGAAGTTTATTTCTTCTGATAATGGGACAATAAATTCTTTTCCTCTGAAAGATTTAGGTGTCCTGTGGCTGCTATCTCGCTGCGAGTCCTTTCTTTAGAAAAAGTATCTTACGTAGCACAGTTTCTATTTTAACATTATGCTATAACCTAAAACTGTATTTAACACATGGCTTACGAAAATTAATACAGCATAACTTTCTAACATAACACATACAATATTCATTTTAATATTTGCGAAAAGCCAGTCATAAAATACCCATTTTTCACAGGTGGCTGCTGTGCTCGGGGGAACAGAGACACCCGGAGTGGCTGTGACGGGGCTGTCGGTGCGGAATTTATTCCCTTATTGTTCCCGACAGGCGCTTCGCTGCAGCCCCGCACGCCACCTGCGTCGGTTTCCAGTTAGAAAACTGCAGATAGCCAAATGGCGTCGGGGTGATGTTCTCCCCTGCCATATTTCGTTCCAGGAGTGGTGGCCAGCTGTTATTTCCTAGAGTTCTGCGGTACGCGGCTGCATTCGAACCGCGCTAGCGCGCCCCAGCCCGAGCAGAGAACGCGCAACGTGTTTTGTCCCCTCCGGCTGCCCGTACCCGCCCGCCGAGCCGCGGCGGGACGGCGGGCGCCGCTTCCCACGCGTCAACACGGAGAGAACTATCGTTCCCAGCATGCTCCTCGTTCTGCGCATGCGCAGTGTTCATTCGAGCGTCCATCTTGGCACTCGTTTCTTCCAGCTCCTCACAGCACAAGGGAGGCAGAGACTACAATTCCTAGCGTACTTCGCGGTGCCCGCGCATGCGCAGCGCGCTCGTCCGCCATCTTGGCCCGAGTAAACGCCGTCGCCGCCGCCGCCACTAAACAAACCCGAGCCCGGCACTGGCGAACGGTGGGGGGGAGGGTGCGGTTGCCGCGGAGCCTTCGATGTGCTGGGCACGGCCGGGCAGGTGGGTCCTGCTCCCCGCCCCACCCGGGGCCGTCCGCCTCAGGGAGAGGGGCAGCTCCGTTTCCGGGACGGCGGGGACCCGCCGCCCCCTTACGGGCCCAGGGCAGCGCCCCGGCCGATGCGGGGAAGCAGCGCCAGCCGCCGCCCGCTCCCTCCCTCTCTTTCCCCGATCCCGGCGGGAACGCAGCGCCGCTGGCTCCGGGCAGTGCCCGCGCCCAGGGCCGGGCAGGGCGGGCGGGGATGCCCGGGTGGCCGCGGCTGCCTTCGGGCGTCCTTGTCGGGGACCCTCCCCCCTCCCGAGCCCACGCTGGAAGCTGCGGCGGCGTCGGGGCTTTTGTTCCCGGTGCCCAGCCCTCCCCACCCCCGGCCCTTGCCGAGCCCAAGCCCCGCTTGCCCAACTCGCCTCCGGCCGCTCTTTTTCCTTTATTATCCTCGTCGCATCGCGGCGATGCGCCCTCTCTCCCCGCCACCCACGGAATCTCGCTGCGTTGGGATGGAGGTGTTCCCGTGTTTGGCTGATTTTTTGGGGGAGGGGGCTGGTGTTGGTATGTGGAGAGCAAATTTTCACACACGATGTTTTTGCCATCCTGTCATACAATATAGGCTGGCGCAGAACGCGTTCTCCGGGGGGAAGGGGAGCGTGCCGTTCGCTGGAAGAATTCTTTTAATAGGTACTCTGCATAAAGAGAGGGAGGAGACTTAAACATCATTTCGGAGAGCGTTTCAGGCTGAAAAAAATAGGCTTCGGAAGGAGACAGGACACTGTAAAGAGGCTTGTGTGATGCGTTTGAGCTAGAGAGCATAGGAAGTCCATCATGCTCTTGTGAAACTGCCGAATTCCTTCATGCCAGTACAAATGTTGGGGCGGGGATGGGAGCGAACGTGTCGGTGGAGTTGTGAGCAGGCTGAGGAGTTTACATTAATCGGTTTGGGAAATCAATACATGATGGGCTTGAGCGTTTATATTCCTTTTGCAGCGAGGCTGAGCTCTGTGGGAGCACAGACACAAGGGAAGGATGCCTGTGGTGTGGCCTACTCTTCTGGACCTCAGCAGGGATGAGTGCAAGAGGATCCTTCGCAAACTGGGTACAGTAAGATACAATTTGTGGGTCTGTATTTTGCCCTTTTAAGATTTGCCTTCATGCTGCTTGCATGAAATATTTTAATGTGTCTACAGGCAACTTGCAAGTAATTTCCTGCGTTTTCCATGTGTCATTGGTTTGACAGCCCTGGCTTAAAGTTATGTTTGGCTGACACTCTCAGCCCTGGCAAAATGAGTAGAGAAGAATTGTTTTGATGTGGTTGAATCTCTTGGATGTCCTAATTGCTGTGTTGCAGGGCTGGGTTTTTCTGTCACTATTAACATGCAGCAAAATTTTCAAAGAGAACCTTTGGGGTTGGTTTGTTTCCCCTGTTTTGTTGTGGGTTTTGTTGTTTTTTTTTTTTCCCCAGTTCTGTATTAGTCACCTTTTTGTACCCCAAAAAAACATAGTGGAATCCTGGTTTAACTGTCCCTGTAGGAATGAATCAAATATTGAAGTTATGATTGTGAAGACATAAAACAGGATTACAAAAAAATGCTGTTTGCGATTTGCAGTTATACAGGTTGTCAGGGAATTGGGGAAAATGATGTCCTCACTCAACAGCCATAACCACAGGAATCTTTTTCATTGTTTCAAATGTAGCTCAGCACTTGAGGCCGCTGCCCAAGACAGTGGAAGATATTTTTGTGCTCTGTCCTTGTAGAGCTAAGTGTATGAGGAGAGATGCTTCTGTTTTGGAAAGTACTAAAAACGTTTGCTCTTTCCTTACCTGCTTTTGGCTGCTGCAGGGGAGGGAATCCTTTGTTAGACCTTTGCTCTGATCCAGCATAGTTGGTTTTGAGTTCTTATGGCTGAATTTGTGTAATTAAGGATTTGGGGTTTTGCCAGTTAAATGATGCTAGATGGGAAAAGAAAAAAGCCTTATATTTTTCAGTTTCTTCTGAGGACCATAATCTAGGAGATGATGTCAAGGAGAAAGTTGAGGCTCCCTCTAACTTCCTGTGACTCAAGTGACAGCTTTTCTTGTTCTCATTCTGTTTGACTGCTAAGAGATGGTGTGCTGTATTTCTTAACTGTGCCAAGGTTCTCATACATGGTGGAGCCATCCACTTTATTTTTTGAGAGTTGAGAACTTATTTTCCCTCCCTTTGCCCTTTTTATTTGATTTGTTGGGAATATGGGATTTACGTGCTATTGGAACAGTGATGCACATGTTGCACACAAGGTTGCAACAAGCTGTACTGTCTGTTAAGGTGACAACCCTAAGTCTTAAGCAAGGCTCAAGAAGTACAGAAACTAGGAGAGAGCTCAGAGTGCCAAAAGCTTTTGACCAGATTTTGCTACTAAGTTTCATTAACGTAGCTGTGCTTGCTGGAAGCCTGGAAAAAAAACTTTCACCCCAGCTAACAGCGGTGTGCTGGCAGAACCTTGCTGGTGCAGCTGAGCCAAACAGAACTGCAGCTACACCTCCTTCAGTGACATAACCTACTCTGACAGGAAGGAAAAAAAAATCAAAAATAATAATTTTTGTTTTGCTGGCATGAGCTGTGTCCCCACAAGGGGGCCCTGCCTCTGTGAGCAGCGAGGAGGCACACACGAGACTGGGGGATGAAGGAGCAGAGGCAGTGGCAGCAGAAGCTGTGTGACAGTCACATGCAGCAATAGCCATCGACTTCAGAGGGTCCTGCTTTTCCAGCTCACAGCCCAACATCTAATTTGGCTAATGGTACAGCAGTAGTGGGAGTGCTCTGTAAGGAGTGAAGCAGGGATGTAGCTGAAGCTGAAATGCATCTTGAGGAATGCAGGACCTGGTGTTGATTGTGATTTATTACTGAATGAGGTGATGATTGTAGCACCTAATACTAGCAGTAATGATATTTACTTGCCAAACCCATTTTAGCTAGTTCATGTGTTTTGTGTTGTTGCATAAACACAAAGGGGAGGAAGTTACAGCTGTTCTGTAATCCTTGCTAGCTTCCAAAAGACCAGAATGTGCATTTTTACAGCTATAGTGTAGAGGCTCTTTATTTATAATGCAAAAGGGAAAAAAAGTGTGCCCTCAATAAATAATTATATGGTTGCATCTGAGAATTACTTTAAGTTGTTAACAGAGGAAAATAATTAGTATCATGAATATTGTAACATGATTGTCTAAATAAATATTGATATTAGTAATAACCATTGCATTAATTAGTGAATGTTTTAAAACTTAAGCTGTAAATGCTTCTGTAGGTCACTCAGCATCCCTGTGCAGGCTGCTTAGTTAACCAAAATTACTCTGCTTTTTGTTTTATCTGCTTAATTGGGACAGGAGAGCAGAACTTCTTTTCAGCACAATTCCTTGATTTCATTTGCAAATTAGCTCTTTGGAATCCTAAATGGAAACTTTTCAGAAAAGCATCAGTCTTTTCTTTTGCAGCAAACTTCAGAAATGTTAGGTTTTGGTTTGCACCTTTTATTCTTAGTTTTGTGTAACTGGGATCTGTTGTGGGATTGTTTGGGTTGGCTACTGAAATGGAAGTGTCAAATGAAAGGCACCTGTGTAAGGATCAAGAGAATTTTTGTTTTGGGTTTCCCTAAACAGTGTGAAGCTGAGAATAGCAAGTCATTCTTTGCCAAGTTAGCAGGATTCATTGTTTTCATTAGATGTATCTTCACCCTGTCTGGCAGGACAAACTTCAAAAATATCAGTAGCCTTTTACTTTTCGATTTTTTTAAAGTGCTGTTGGCATGACATCTGTCACTTGGAGTTACACATTTCTGGTAGGTCAGAGTTGCATTTTTGTGGGTTAGTCTTTGTGGTAGTTCTATATTTAAGAATAGCTAGATTGTTTATTTTGTGTTGAGCAGGTTTAATTCATTGTGTTGCATTTCTTTCAGATTGAAGCATTTGTACCATATCAAGTAAATAGGCATAAAAGATTATGATAATCATATTTAACAAACTAGGACTGATGTTCTCCATGCTGCTTAGGGAAAGGTATTCCAAGAAAACCAGTTGCAGTTTTGATAGTGTATTTCTTTTTCCAAGCGAAGCTTTTCCATAGAGCTCATAATAATGATACATGTGAAGAGGATTCTGAACTACTCTAAACAATTTCTTCAAGCTTTTTGCCTGAATTGTCAGGTCAGAGAGAGCTTGACACATTCATTTGGGTTTGTAAACTAGATAATCCTCTGTGATGAGTCAATTGTTTAATAGAAATGTTTTATGCTGCAGAGTAATTGACTGAGAGAGTTCCAAATCATCAATCTCTTTTGAAATAGCACTAAATAATTGGAAGACATGTTACTCTTAATGACTTTGAAAATTATTAGAATGCTGTCAGTAATATGAAAAACAACATTTTTTCCCCTTTGCTGTGAGCATTAAATGGAAATATTATTCGCTCTAATTCTTCAGAACTGGAGGCCTATGCAGGTGTCATCAGTGCCTTACGTGCACAGGGAGACCTTACAAAAGAGAAGAAGGATCTTCTTGGAGAACTCTCTAAAGTGCTTAGGTAACCCTGATCTTTTCAAACTAAGAACTATGACCTGTTTTCTTTTAAGGTGTTACATGTTTTTTCTTTCACCAGGATCACAACGTAAATCTGAATTTGGAGAAGTAATTCTCCATGTTGCTGAGGTTTCAATCCTATTCTCCTTGGAGTTTTTAATAAGAAAAACAACCATCCTTCAGTGGTAGAAGCCTTACTGGTTTGTTGGTATCTCTTGGGATACTGAGTGTTAAAAGGGTTACAGCCAGGTCATGAATGTACACTGGCTTGGGGTTTTGTCAAGGTAGAACTCCAAGGTCTTTGAATGCAAGGTACCTCAAGAAAGAATGCTGTATGTCCTGTGTGAACTTTTCTGCCATATCCTTTAAATGTATTGATCTCATTAGGAGGTTGGATTCTAGCTGTTTTCCAAGGATACCCTTTCAACAGTAATGTTCTTTTCATTCTTCAGTAATATTTTTGAGCAATAATACGATTCATTCTCTCTGTGACAGGGAGGGTTAAGTGACAGTCTCATAAATGTAAAGTCCTGTTCCCTTTCTTCTCGTAGATAAATTATTCATAAATTTAACTTTAGCTGGAATTTTTAGATGAATGTTCATGTTTTCCTCTGATTAACATATATTTGCTTTATTTTTTTTGAATAGTATTTCGACAGAGCGACATCGTGCTGAAGTTCGGAGAGCAGTAAATGATGAACGACTAACAACAATTGCACACAAGTAAGTTCCAAGTAATTTTGTCACTGATTTGCAAAAATACCTTTTGGGAAATCCATTATGCCTTAACTGAATGGTAGAATTTTGAAGATTGGTGGTTTAAAGAACCAGTAGTTAAAACCCTGTATGGATGAAGGAGTTACTGTATTAGATAGACAGAGACCTAGAAACAGTTATTTAGTACCATTACATTTTGGATCCAAGGCTATCCCATTCACTGTACAAGTGCAATGTAAGAAACAGTTTTTTGGCATGGATACTGTTCTGTAAGATAGACAAGAATAAACAGAGAATGGAGAGAATAGAGATGCTCCTAAGTAGGATGAAATGTTTGCTTTTCTTTGTTTCTTTGTTTTGCTTTTAGTTTTATTTTAATCAGTTTGGAAAGGCTGTATTAAGAGGAAAGAGAAAACTACATAGAAAAGACAAAGAGAGGAAAAGAGGTGGCAGATTAGTGGAAAACAGTGTATCAGCATAGAAAGGAAAAAATGGTCAGAGTAGAAAAAGCTGCAGCGAGCTAATGACATCAGTGTCCACCACTCTCAGTGATGCAGCTGCTGTGCTGGCATCAGCTGGGCTGGTTCCTCCTTGCATTTGCTTTCACAAGCTCCACATGATTTTGAGAGGTGGAGGAGCAGTAGAGCAAGTGGTTATGTATTTTTAGTAATTACTTAATAGTCTTACTGTCAAGGACTGTCTTTAAACAGAGCTGCATTGTAAGTGCAATGTCTGTATTTTTTTCTTATTCTGTGTTACAGCTGTTGGCTTTTTTATGTTTGACTGTTGTAGCTTTGGTGTTGTGAAGAGGAAAGAAAGGAAATAATATGAATAGCAGAACACTTGGAGTTAACAATTGTTTGATCCATGTCTAGTCAAAATCAGCATACTGGTTTAGTGCTGTAGAAAGACTTTTAAGTTTTAATTTTCAAGTTTAAAGATTTAGAAGTATGCTGTTCACCAAACAAAACCCACCAACGTCCTTACATCCCTTTAAATAAATGCGGGGGAGTAATGAAAAGTATGTAGTTGTCAAATCAGGATTCTTGTCCTGAATCAAGTTTTCCTTTTAAGTAGTACTTCTAGTCCTAGCATTTTGCAAAACATGAATAGTTTGTCTTGAGTTATTGCCCTTCAATGAAATACTATAATCAAGACAAAGTGCAGTTTTGAAGTGCTGATTTTCTTTATTTTTCCTATGGTGATTCCTTATGAGTGATGGTTGGTAATATAGTATTTGACTTACATAATTTTCTTAACTCATTAGGAAAGCCTACTTTGCTAGCTTTTGTACCCTTTATTTTTTGTTTTTAAAATGTATCTTTTCCTTAGCTTATGTAGCTCTCTTTATACAATATGCATATGTATGAGGCATGCTGGAGCATACCAAGATTTAATAACAGAGCAGATACTCTGCATTTTACAAACTACTTTGTAGTAGCTCTTGCTGCAATTTGCTTGAAATATTTCATGTGAGAAGTTATTTTTTAGAATATATTAATACATTAAATGGGTTGATTTGCTTAAAAACATCACAGCATTGAAAAATAATTTGCCGCTTTGGTTTTGCTGATTTGACAAATGACTCATGTAAAACAGTCAAAAATATTTCTCCATCTAGATAAGAATGGTGTTTTTATGAAACATTCTAGTGTGGGTGTAAGTACTGAGGTTAAGAGCAAACTAGAGCAGAAGACAGCTTTCTGTTTAGAAAGATGCTGAGGGTGCATTTAAATAATCTCATGCTCTGTCACCTTGTTTGGGACTACTTTAACAAGCATCAGAAACTCTTTTGTTGAGGTAAAATAAAGTTTGTCTTAGAAGCAGAGAGTTTTTCCCTGTAACATAATCCATTTCAATAGTCTTTCATGATATCTGTTTGGTTTCTTGGTATTTTCATAATATAGAAGTAGAGAATACAGCAACTGTACCTGAATAGTAGATAACCTAATGTGGGGGGTTTGAGTATGGCATTCACGCACCTCTGGCCCTTGAACAGCTGTGTAAAACAAAACAACAAAAGAAGAGTCAACTCTTCAGTTTAAAATGGGAGGGTTTTTATATCAGGTGACCAAAATGCAAGGGCTTTCATGAAATAAAGAAAGTTGAGTATTAGTGCTCTAGTGTGTCTTAAAAAGAAATGTACTCAAATAGGATACTGGGTATTTGGAAATTTGTCGAAATACTTACAGCACATGCATTTCTGTTCAGTATGTCTGGGCCAAACAGCTCTTCTGAGTGGTCCATAGAAGGTCGTCGGCTGGTGCCGCTGATGCCGCGGCTTGTGCCACAAACAGCTTTCACTGTCACCGCCAACGCTGTTGCCAACGCAGCCATCCAGCACAATGCATCTCTGCCAGTTCCTGCAGAAACTGGAAACAAAGAAGGTGAGAGAAAGATGGAGTTCTGCTGCAATCTGTGGGAATGTAAAAACAATGTCACGATAGAAACTGGTGTCTTAGATTTTAAGTGTTAAATATTAAAGATATTTTAACGGACCTTGGAGCAACCCAGTCTAGTGGAAGGTGTCCCTGCTGATGGCAGGGGGTTGGAACTATGTGAGCTTTAAAGTTCCTTCCAACACAAACCATTCTATGAACCTATTAAAAAAATCCAAATCTTTCTTACCAAACATTATTCACAGAAATATAAAATATCCCTTTTTTTAAAGATACCTTTGTGGGATCTGCAACATTAATCTGACTGCTTTGTATATTGACACTCTAGCAACTGAAATATAAAAAGAGTCCAGTTTGTCAGGAAATGACATTCACTGATTAACTTCTTCAGCTCTGTAAACTTTAAAAACTTGGACTAATGGCTAGATTTTGTAAAGTTCTGTAAGTGATGAAAGCTGTTTCAGAATGTTTTGTTTTAAGAGTGCAAGTAGGTTTTGGTTAAAATCAAGAAAATATAACTTTGGATTTTTTCCTTCAGATTAAATGAGAACAAGTGAAAAGGTTGCTTCCTGCTTTCCCTATGCTTTTTAAATAATGGTAGTACACATTCCAACTAGCTTGGCTCAGCGGGCTTGAATTAGGCTTCATACAACTGGAGAATGTGTAACGCTTCTTGAAACAAGCTGGTTTATCCTGGTTTTGTGAGAAGTACTGTATCATTGTATTATTACTTAAAAGCAATGGTTTAAACAAACTGATTGGCACAATCAGTTCTTGACTACTGAACGAATATTTTGTTTTTTTCAATTGATGTACTGTTGAGGCAATAGCACTTTTCAATCAGTTACTTGTCTAGATGTGATCACTTATAGAAAAGCAAAAAGATCAACATATTGAATTAATGCTAAAATTAAAAATAACAAATTATAAACCAAAGATCAATACAAAAAAAATTCACATTGGCAGCACAGATTTTTGGGGATGGGAGGACAGAAGTTTAGATTTTTATGTTGTCTTTGAAGACCATTAATCTCATGGCCATGCTTAGCTCAAACTGGGGAATATTCCACAGTAACAGGATTGCAGAGGCAAAGCCACAGATAGTAAACCCTGTAAGTCTTTAGCTTCCGTTTCAGTTGTAAAAATAGTGATAGAATAATGGGATTCTGCACTTCAGTTATATGGAAGGTGTCTTTTCTCCTCTTCAGTGGTGGTTTGCTATTCCTACACAAGTACCACTTCAACCCCAACATCTACCCCTGTTCCAAGTGGCAGTGTAGCGACAGTGAAGTCCCCCAGACCTGCCAGTCCAGCCTCCAATGTAGTCGTCTTGCCAAGTGGAAGTACTGTTTACGTCAAAAGTAAGTGATACTAGCACCTGATTAACAAAAGGGAAAGAAAGGGAGAACGTGGCTGAGGCATAGACCAAACTAAACACTCCAACACTGGGCAAGTCATTTCAGGCCTTTGTGCCTTCATTTTGTCTAGAGAATGAAATTATTGCTTCCTTTTTTCACATAAATAGTGTTCAGGATAAATCCACTCTTTGCAAAATGCTGCAAGGACAACAAGTGAAAAATATTTTGAAAAATATTTCTGCACATCAGTGAATTTCTGATCCAACTTGTTGAGAACTAATGCATAGTAGTCACTTAGTTGAATTAGAAAAGGTCCCTCTTTTCCACTTTGACATAGAATTTTTTTATTTTTGGATGCAGTTTGGCAGGGGTTTATGCTTACATACAGTGTCTGGCCATTTTGTGATTTACCTGGAAGTCAGTCTTAGTGAAGCTTGTGTTCCTTGGCAGCTGCAAAAACTTCATACAAATTCTTACCACAGACCCATATTCAAGTAATTAAATCTGGAAATCCAGGACATAGAATCTAGAAACAGTCTTTTTTCTTCAGAGGGTGTTTGTGTCCCCATCTTTGTTTGGCTAGTAAGTCAGCTAGTTCTAAAAGCAGATTATGGTCTCATATATATGCCCTTATCATGGGTAGTTTTATTTTACTATTAAAATGTTTCCTTCAGTTCTTATTTGATTCTATCAAAACAAAAGTAAAGATTAATAGTGGGTAAATGCTATTTAGAAGTAGATAAATGCTATTTCTATGCTTGCTCTGTATACCTTTAATTTTTAATAATTAAATAATCTTTAAAATATTATTATCTTTATGCTATATGTATACATCTGTATAAGCTTCTAGCCAATCAGAAATGCCACCTAGTACATAAATATAATGTTATGTGCAAAAACCTTTGTTAATGGCTCTGTCAACCCATGAAACCCATTACATTTTTCATTTTTCTGGTCTATGCACTAATCACTTGAGTTTAGTTTGAAGATTCAGAGGAAAACATTCTTAACATCTTAAAATTTTCATGTAGGCTTTATTGAATTACTACATGATAATGAATATCAAATAAGTCTAGACACATGATACAGGGATGATAATTTTCATTGTCTGTCCCTAGATTTAATTTTTTCCCTCTACTTCATGTGCTTTGTTTTGTTGTTATTGTTTTTATTCTTTTTTTTAAGGAATTGTGTGTCTTTCAGAGTATGTTACACCAGTCACATTGATTTTAACAAACCTGTTCAGGAGCAGATTTGGGAGATCTGAGTTACAGTCAGGACTTTGCCACTGGTCTGTGGTGTAAACTCTTCCAAGTCACAGTCTGACTGAGCCATTAACCTTTCCATGACTCTACTTCCTTACTTATCAAGTGTGAGTTACAGTCAAAGCTGTATTACCTTTTAGCTAAATGTCTGTGGAAAACTTTGTACAGCAATTTCTAACATGAAATGATGAGAATAATATTTTGCAAAACCCCAGCAGTGAAAAGAGGAGGTGAAATGAGCTGTACTTAACATAAAATAATGCTCTGCTAGTTTAATGTTAATTTCTTATGTCTTGATGGAGTGGTTGATGTTTTTTTTTTTGTGGATGAGGACCACAAAGTTTTCTCTATTTCTTGGTGCCTCACCAAAATAACAGCTGTGTCCTAGCATGCCAGCTGCATGTGGATTTTGGATTTAAATGGGTTCTGAGATTTTTAAATGACTGCACACATTCAGTGTGATTAGTGCACTCATAGTTACAAGTTTCTATAGTGCACTCACAGTAATACTTAGAAGCCTGTCCATAACAAACCTTAAAGTTATGTAATCAAACCTCTGCTTTATAGAGGGAGGTCACCACTAGGCTTATTCAGGGGCATAGGGTAAATTATTGATTAGAATATTTGATTGATTGAGAATAGGATAGAATATATTGATTTGAAATCTGGTTTTATAGATCCACTCTTCACTTGTACTGCTACAGCCAGCTAAAGCTACGTTTTTGAAGTTTGCTTCTCCTCCCCAGTTCAGTTTTCTTTCTCTGTAGATACAGTTGTCAGCCTTTGGGCAGGTACCTGCAGATGAGCTGCTACTCTTGCTGAGAGAGAATACCATTTTTCCACAATTGCCTGTTGTGGTCCTGGGCAGTTTCTTGTCCATGTTAGTTCTTGCATCTTCACTTTTTGAATGCCAGAATATTAATGTTAATTAGAGATTGGCCATAATTAGATCTTGGCCCTAACTAGAGATTGACTACCAACCAAGTTTGCTTTGATTACCAGGAAGACTGCTTTTTGCTGTGATGGTGTTCTTTGTCTTTAAGCTCCAGGCACATGGAACAAGATTTTCAGTCATCTTTTGCATAGGCAGGATTGCATCTGTTCAGCTTCTCTCTGATTGTTTTTCTTTTTAAATGGTTTGACACAGGTTAGCATGGTAAACGTAAATAACAGGATTGCAGATTTGTCAAGGTTGGAAGAGACCTTCAAGATCATCTAGTCCAACCATCAACCCAGCACCATCATAGTCACCCCTAAACTGCATCCCCAAGTGTCTCATTCAGATACCTCCTGAACACTTTCAGACTGTTGTCTCCCCAGGCAACTTATTCCAATGCCTGACCACTCTTCCAGTGAGGCTTTTTTTTTTCCTAATACCTAATCTGGACCTCCCCTGGCACAATTTGATGCTATTTCCTCTTGTCCTCTCACTTGTTACCTGGGAGAAGAGTCCAGCCCCCATGTGGCTACACCCTCCTGTCAGGGAGTTGTTGAGAGCAAGAATGTCCCCCCATAACCTCCTTTTCTCCAGTCTGAGTCCCCCCAGCTTCCTCAGCTGCTCCTGCTGCTCCAGACCCTTCCCCAGCTCTGTTCCCTTCTCTGGCAGCGCTCCAGCACCCCAGTGTCTCTCTTGTCAGGAGGTGCCCAGAAGTGACCCCAGGACTGGAGATACTTCAGCAATTCCCAGCATGGGGAATGGTCACTGCCCTGGTCCTGCTGCCACACCAGTGCTGATACAGGCCAGGTGCCATTGTCCTTGCCCACCTGGGCACACCTGGCTCGTATCCAGACAGCTTTGGCCAGCATCCCCACGTCCCTTCCTGCCTGGCCACCCTTAAGCCGCTCTGCCCCCAGCCTGTAGCTCTGTATGAGACGGTTGTGATCCAAGGGCAGGATCTGGCACTTGGCCTTGTTGAACCTCAGCCCATGGATGCAGCTTGTTCAGATCCTTCTGTAGAGCCTTCCTGCCTTCAGTGCTACCAAGTAGCTGTGAGAGGTTTGCAAAGTCACTAACCTGTGTGTGGTGGTGTTCACAGGGGTCCCAGGATGAGAGAAGAGACAAGAATCTTGACTCCATGTTTCAGAAGGCTGATTTATTATTTTATGATATATATTATATTAAAACTATACTAAAAGAA
>JAWWMS010000001.1:15115928-15129314 GCA_035048045.1 Chlorospingus semifuscus
AAAATAATAAATCAAGCCTTCTGAAACATGGAGTCAGATCCTCGTCTCTTCCCTCATCCTGAGACCCCTGTGAACACGGTCACACTGCTGTGCCCTGGGGCCATCCCTGCTGTGCCAGGGCCAGCCCTGCTCTGGTGCTCAGGAACCTCCCACCCTGTCCCAGAGCCACCCTGGCACAGGAGCTCTTGTGTCTGGGTGAGGTGGCAGCTGCTGGGGCTCTGAGCTGTCCCCCAGGAGCTCCTGAGCAGGGATCTCAGGGATTCTGTTCAATATTCCCCCTCTGGCTGGGCTGGATGTGGTGCAGAATGAGCCCGTGGCAGCTGCAGGCTGAGTGCCCTCTGCAAATGCAGCTCTGCCACCCTCCCAGCAGTTGGAATTGGATGCCCACAGAGGTGGTAATTACAAATCCCAGCCAGGCTGCACAGGCTCATTTGTCTCTGTTTATCATCAGAGCAAGAATATTGATCATTACTAAACCATTAAATGTCTTTGGAGAGGAAGGAGAAATCAGATTAATAAAGGTTGACATGCATTGTGGAAGGTTCTTCTCCATGAAAGTCAGGTTTGGCAAGTGCAGAGATGACAAATGAAATCCCTGTGCTGGCCTGGGCAGACAGCACCTCATAGAAAGGCACCTGGGCTTCCTGTAACTCAGCTGTGCCTTTGTATTTCAGAGCCAAGGGAGTCCTGTGTGTTTACCTGGAGGTGTGTGTGTGCAGCTCTGGGCTCTGCTGGGCTCCCTGAGCCTGGGGGCAGAGCTGGGATGGAATTCTGGGCTCAAACCCTGCCTGGGAGGGGGCTCTGAGCCTGGGGACAGCAGGGATTCACGGCTACAGCCCCTGGCTCTCCCCCTGGGATGGAGTTCTGGGCTCAGACCCTGCCTGGGAGGGGGCTCTGGGTTCAGGGCTGCAGCCCTGCCTCTCCCCTGGGCTGGGCACGCAGCTGCACCCTGGGCACTGCTCAATGCAGATGTTACACCTCTGTCTCTGCAGGGCTGGGTGTTTGCAGCCCAGACTGGGATCTCCTCCCTGTACCCTTGGAAGCAATGAATTTTGGTTTGACCAGTACCTTTGGACTAAGGGCATTGTCACCAATTTCCCTTCTCAGCCCCTTCATCCAATCCCCATTTTACAGAGAAATGGCTGTGGATGCTCCAGGCAGGATTTGTTTCCTCAGGCTGGGTTTGGGGTCTGCAGGGAGCAGCACAGCTGGTGTGGGGTGCAGGGACAGGTAAAGCAGAGCCAGGCTGATGTCCAGCTGTCCTGCTGATGTCCAGCTGTCCTGCTGGGTGTCTGTCAGCCCAGGAACAGAACTGACCATCTCTCAGGCCAGACTGATGTCCAGCTGTCCTGTTGATGTCCAGCTGTCCTGCTGGTGTCTGTCCAGCCCAGGAACAGAACTGACCATCTCCCAGGCTGATGTCCAGCTGTCCTGCTGGTGTCTGTCCAGCCCAGGAACAGAACTGACCATCCCCCAGGGCCAGGCTGATGTCCAGCTGTCCTGGTGGTGTCTGTCAGCCCAGGAACAGAACTGACCATCTCCCAGGGCACAGCCACTCCACAGCTGGAGCTGCTTGCACACATCTGTAATCAGCAAAAGCCTTTAACTGTGGAGCTTTAGCCCCAGTTTGGTTTCCACGCATGCCAATTAGGAGAACCTTGTTTTCTATAGATACAGTCTTTTCTATTTTGAAAGCTTGACAGTTCTAATGCTTTGAAATTATTGAAGCTGACATGTCTCCTCAAGAAATGTTTAATCTGTCAGATTCTTCCTTCTTCTATCATCTCAATCATCTAATGACTAAAGAAAAAGAAAAACCTCCCAATGAGTTATTTTCTACCTTTCTTTAACTTGCCAGTAATTACAGAGATTTTTACTTGTGGTAGGAATTTCTCTTTAGAAACAGAGAAGAGCTAATTAAAAACATCCAATATCCCAAATGAAGAATTATGTTGGAGTGCAGAGTGGTTTGCAGGTGATAATGTCCCTGTGGGTTGGAGACATGACTTGTTTGTTGTGCTGGGTGCTGAAAAGAAATTCAGCTTTACACAGACCAGATGACCTTTCTGGATTCTTTCATTTTTACACTAGAGTTTCTCTTTGTGTTCATCCAAGCAAATCTCCCTGTTCTGGTGACACGAATCCTGGTAACTGTGCTGGGAGGTTTTTGTCAGCTGGGGTCCTGGTCAGTCTGAAGGGAGTGGCAGACCGGCACAGACTGGCAGTGCCCCTCTGAGGAGGGCCAAGGATGGTGCAGCAGGGAAATCTGGGGTGGGCACCCCTTGGAGATGGGCACGAACCCTGCAGGTGATGCCCTGGAGCTTCAGAGTCATCTGCAGGGACTCAGAGCAGGGCTGGAGGAGCTGCCTGGGGGTTTTGGTGTGCTGTGTGCTCCTTCTGTGTGCTTAAGCTGCTGCAGGAGCCCTGACACAGGAGTGGGCAGATGGTAAAATTCCATGAGATCTGCTGAGGTGAGAGAAAAGCCATGAATGGGTGATATCAGCACTATCAGTTTCCTTTCATCCTTCAGTGAAACCAATTATTGATTGCAGTGGGAGTTTGAATAAGGGATGATGGAAAATGGGTGGGAGCAGGAACCTCAGATTTCAGTCTTGGATCACCAGCTCTGGTGTACAGCATGTTCCTCCTGCTCAGTCACAGCAAGGAGAGTGTTTGTTATTCTGTGGAGGGAGAGCAACAGGATGTTACACATTAACAGCCTTGATTCCTAGTTAAAAACGAACAAGAGATGCAAACTCTCCCAATCAAAGTCTTTAATTGGTGCAGGTTTCATTTTTTGATGCTCTCAGTCCCCCACATCTGCATGTATAATAGCAGGTAACTCCCCCATTGTGAATGATGGATGTGAAGATATAAACAAAAGCAGCTTTGATTTATGACTTAAGATCCCTACAAAGGCATTTTGAACACTGTCCCTCAGCTGCCTGCTGGCACTGCACAGCAGCAGTGCAGGAGCCAGAGTGCAGTGAGTGTGGGCACTGCTGGGCCCAGCCCAGGGCTCTGTGCCTACCTGGGGCTCTGTGCCCACCTGGGGCTCCATTCACAGCCAGATCCCAGAGTGTGGCACTGCTGAGCCCACCTGGGGCTCCATTCACAGCCAGATCCCAGAGTGTGGCACTGCTGAGCCCACCTGGGGCTCCATTCCCAGGCAAGCCCTGCCCTGGATCCTGCCCTGTCTAATCCCAGACATGTCAGCGGGGTTGATCCTGCCCCAGGCAGCTCCCCAGGGACTCTCCTGCCCTTTGAGCCTTCTGCTGGAGCTCTGATGGAGAACATGCCCTGACCCAAAGGGATTTTCTACTCAATCCACCCTCATTTCTTGTTGGTTGAGATGCTCCTCGAGCTTGTTCAGCTGCAGGAAGGGGTGCTTCTGTGCAGCAATTAATTAATTAATCTGAGCATTCATTAATGTGAGCAGCTGCACAAGGGCAGCTTTCCTTGGCTGGACAGGCCCGGTGGTCCAAGGCGAGGTTGGGTTGATGTGCGGCGGGCTCAGGGAGGTTTTGGGGGGCTCTGGGGTACCCCAGCCCCTGCCTGCAGGAGCTGTGCAGCACAGCTCTGCCTCCATCCCACAGCCTCGTCCGTGGCTGGCGGTGCTTTTCTGTACAGCTGTGCTTGCCTTTTATCTTGCAAATCTCCTGCGCTGGGGCCCAGCTGCATCTTTGCACAGACACTGATTTTCAAGGAGTCAGGAGAGGTGTCACCTGCCAGGTGTCTGCAGGCTTTGATCAAGCTGAGCATGGAGTGATGGCAGCAGGCACAGGCAGGGATATTTTACCTTCTCCGTGCTGAGTTTCCTTGCCCACTTCAGCCTGCTCTGTCCATCCCTGCTCTCTGTCTGTCCTTGCTCTCTGTCCATCCTCCTGCTCTCTGTCCATCCTGCTCTGTCCTTCCTGCTCACTCCATCCTCCTGCTCTGTCCATCCCTGTTCTCTCTGTCCATCCTGCTCTCCTGGCTCCCTGCACAGGTGACAGGGGCTGCTGGCCCAGCCCTGGTGACAGCACCTGGCAACCATGAGCAGTGTGTGTTTTATTGGGGTATCTCAGAAGAAATGACTGTTAACAGAATTTAATTCAGTCTGTTCACTAGTGTGTGCCACCAGGAGAGCAGTCAGTCTCAGAAGGCTCCAGGTTCCTTGGGAGCTGGGGATATAAATCCACCTGAAATGAGAGAACACATCAGTCTCTGGTCTCCACTGCATGACTGGGAGGAGTTAAAACATGCGTGAAACAGCCACTGACAAACTCCATCAATGGGAACTGATGGGACTGAGCCCAAACACTGCTGTGGAGTCCAGGAAGCACCAGAGTGGGAGAATCCAGCAGCAGGGTTTGGTGCCAGGCTCTGTTTGTGGTGCTGGGACCCCTGCAGCCCCTCCTTGGCAGGTTCTGCCCTGCCCTTGCTGCTCCTGGGCTTTATCTCCTCCTGGCTGTGATGCTCTGGGTGCTGTGCTCCAGCAGCTGCTGCAAATGTGACCCTGAGCAGCTCAGGGTGAGCTCAGGAGCACACCCAGCAGGATGGAGATCATTTAGGGGAAAAGGGAATGGAGGTGGCCGTGCTCTCCTCACTCAGCACCAGGGGCAGGGGTGGCTCTGATGCTCCTGGGGTCTGCAATGGGTTTTTGTTTGTGCTGGCTCTTCCTCAGAGCTGCTGTTCGGAGTCATTTGCCACATTCTGCTCCTGCTTCACTCCTGCAAGTGGAGAAAAATGGGATTCTGAGGCTTTCTCTGTGCCTTGTGCTGCAGGGAAAAGGAGCACTAATAGCCCATGAATAATTAGTGTGTTGTTCTAAGCTCACATTCTAGATGGATGCAGTCAGAGCGTGCCTGGGTTATCACAGAGGCTGGGGGAGCTCTGTGGGGCTGCCTGGCCCTGCTCATTGCAGAAATTCCTGCATCAGAAACACCCAGGGACAGTGCTGCATGCCAAACGTGGGGTGACATTTGCAGCAGCACAGCCCTCCCAGCAGGGATTGTTTGCTGTGCACAGCTTCCCCCACAGCCCACCCTGAGCTGCCCTGGGAGCTCTGGCAGTGCCCTGGGGGCTGGGGAGGGCTCTGTGTGTGAGGGGATACCCCAGGGTACCCCAGACCCTCCTGCCAGGTGCCAGAACCAAGGCAGGCAGCACAACAATGGGCTAAAAGCAGATTTCAGCCTCTAGTTATGGGGTGCCTTGAGCTGCCCTGGCACTGCCAGCTCCTCTGGATTCCTTTGGCATCAGCTGGGATTCCTGCAGTGCCACAGCAGGGACTGGGCTCTGGGCTGGTCTGGGCTCTGTGGGTCAGCTCTGGGCTGGGCTGGGCTCTGTGGGTCAGGGCTGGGCTGGGCTCTGGGCTGGTCTGGGCTCTGTGGGTCAGGGCTGGGCTCTGTGGGTCAGCTCTGGGCTGGTCTGGGCTCTGTTGGTCAGGGCTGGGCTGGGCTCTGGGCTGGGCTGGGCTCTGTGGGTCAGCTCTGGGCTGGGCTGGGCTCTGTGGGTCAGGGCTGGGCTGGGGGCAGTTGATGCTGCCTCTCCTTCCTCCTTGTCCCCGAGCCCCCAGCCCCTGGCTTTGCCCATCACCCTCATTTTGAAGGCTGTAATTGGCACCATCTGCCAGTCCCTCCCTCAGGGAAGAGCCTGGGTGTGCACTGGGCAGGGAATGGGTCAGGGTTTGTCCCACTGAGTGCTCCCACCCCGTGTATTTGATATCATTGAACAGTGCAGGCGGAACCAAGTGGAACTGCTGCAGCTGTGTTGTTATTCTGGTTAAACAGCTGATGCACAGTGCAGGAGGGGCAGGGATACCCAGCCTGGGTAAGGATTGCTGAGCCCTGGCTGCCTCACTGCCCCAGTCCCATCCCATTGTGCATACCCAGTCACTGTGCCTGGGCAGTGGAACAAATACTGTGGTTGTGCAGGTGGAAAGGCTCCACACAGAGCTCCGATCACATCAGTGCAGCCTCCCCTGCAATCCCCAGCTCTGCATCCTCTGCTGGAGCAGAACAGCAGCAGGGATCCCACGGGTGTAAGGGCAGAGGGCTGTGTGCAGGTAAAGGCAGTGAGGAACAAACCTCTCCAAGGGATGGAGACAAGGGGTAACACACTGTGGGAAGGCTGATTGATGCTGTCTTGGCAGATAAAGCCCCAGATCCTCTGCAATTCGTTACTTACAGTTCACCCCCGTGAAATCAATTACTGAGATGCAATTTAATTAAGGCAGGTTAATGCTTGATCTAAGGCACTAAACCCATAAGAGTAATTTCAGTTTACTAATCATTGTGATGCTAATGGCCATTTGACATCTGCTTGGGCAAATTGGGCCATGGTTTGGTGCCAATTGCCTCTGACTGCCCATCCCAGAGCAGTTTGGGGCTGGGGGAGCTGGGGCAGGACTCAGGGAGGGACCTTTCCTTGGTTGATCCTTCTGCTGCTGCTGCCCAGAGCCCTGGCCTGGGGTACCTGGCACCTTTGTGCAGTTCCCATTGCCTCTTCTCCCCAGAGCTTCCCCCGTGTGCCACGGACCTGGCCAAGGCCTTTTGGGCAGTTTTGGACTTCACTTGTTGGGCAGAGACTCCCAGCCCTGGGGCAGTTATGCCTCTGCTCTGCCCAAGGTGTTCCCATTCCAGGGAAGGTCCAGCTCAGAGACTCCCAGTCCTGGGGCAGTTGTGTCTCTGCTCTGCCCTGTGGTGGTGTTCACAGAGGTCCCAGGACCAGGGAAGAGATGAGAATGTTAACTCCATGTTTCAGAAAGATAAATATTATTTTATTATATATATTATATTAAAACTATACTAAAAGAATAGAAGAAAGGATTTCATCAGAAGGCTAGCAAGGAATAGAAAGGAATGGAATGATAATAAAATCTTGTGACTGACCAGAGAGTCTGAGACAGCCAGACTGTGATTGGCCATTAATTAGAAACAACCACGAGACCAATCAAAGATGCACCTGTTGCATTCCACAGCAGCAGATAATTATTGTTTTTTCTTTTCCTCTGAGGCTTCTTAGCTTCTCAGGAGAGAAGATCCTAGCAAAAGGATTTTTCATAAAATATGTCCGTGACACCGGTGCCTTTCCACAGTTTATGAATCTGTTGCCTACTTTAGCAAGTTTCATTTGGATTGAGATCCATTAATCATGCTGTTATCCTTTCCTGAGCTGAATGTTGCAGCAGATTTTTTTTCCTATGTGTGCAGTATATGATTGTGAAGAAGAAAGAACTCCTACGAGCTTGGATTTCTTTTGTTTTTCGTTATTGTGTGCTAGGTGCCATTTTATATCTCTTGCACAAAATGCACCAAAGAAGGCAAAAGCTGATGAAGTGAGGATTGACCTTCACAGTTAAACTATATAATAAAAAACAGAATTATATTTCAAGATGCTGTATTAAGGTGAAAGGCAGAAGGGTACTGTAAGGGTAAACATGACACGAAAGTAGGTGCAAAGCTGAAGTCTAAGGAAGCTATAGGAGGATAAACTTCGATAGTCCAGTTGCTGTAAACAAAACCACCACCAAAAAAACCCCAAAGTAGTGTAAAAGTTTAAACTAAAACGTGTGTGGCATGATCCCGATCCCCTTGTGTGTGTAGCTTCTAGTCAAACTTCTGTAGACAGAAGGAAAGTCCTGTACTGGCTGTTATGTTCTTTTAATCTCTCAGACTGAATGAAGTAACCCAGTAACTGAGTAGCTTGGGGTTTTGGGTGATTTGTCCCTGATTCATGGCACTGAGTGTGGCCCGTATCAAGGACTAAGAGCATCTGAGGTGTGATACAGCTTGGTTGTGGCCATAAGATGTAATTTATCCTTTATTTCTTTTTATCTTTCTTGAAAGAGGATGTAAGACTCAAAAAGGATGTAGTGTTTCAGAAAGCACTGAGATCTGCAGACAGGGGAAACACAATTTAGAGAAAGTGTTTCTTTTCCAGGTGTCAGCTGCTCAGATGACGATGAAAAGCCCCGCAAAAGACGGCGAACGAATTCCTCTAGTTCTTCCCCTGTTCTCCTGAAAGAAGTCCCGAAGGCAGTGACTCCTGTCACTAAAACTATCACAGTGCCTGTAAGTGGGAGCCCCAAAATGAGTAATATAATGCAGAGCATTGCCAACTCCTTACCACCACACATGTCGCCTGTGAAAATAACCTTCACTAAGCCCTCAACACAGACAACAAACACCACAACACAGAAGGTATGTGGGGGAAGCTGCCAAATGTTCCTTTATTCTGGTTTTATCAATGAATAAGATGTGATGTTTGACTCTTCCTTTCTGTGATCTGACTAGCTGTGTTATAAGGATTGCGCTTGGGATAAGGTAATCCCTCTTTAAAACGAGCAAAGGGAAAACCAAACTCTTGTATGAATTTAGTTCACCTGTGTGTGAAAGGACCTGGATTGACAGCCTTGGAGACTGAAGCCCTCTTTTTATCCACAGAACAGGTACAGCACAGGCAGCGGGAGTGCAAGCTTCCCCCAGACTGCCCCACCAATGTGCCTCAACCCTGACCTGAAGGGACCACTTCTAGGGATGAGAGGGGATTCAGTCTCCATGCTCATTCAATTCTTGGCCTGTCTGGTGAGACTGCCAACAAGGTTACCAGTTAGTACCATTTGTGGTGTTGGGTTTTGTGATATGGACACTAGTCCACTGAGAACTGGATCACATAGGCCACTGAACAACCTTCAGATGGTAACAACTGTTGGTCAAAGGTAATCTTTCTTATTTCTATTTTCCTTATTTATAATTACTCTTTGCAGTAGTAGAATTCCAGGAGAGGTGGCATGGGCTTTGCCAAACCTTTTATCTAGAGACTAGTGTTTTGGGCTCTATAATGCTTATTCTTGGAGCTGGTCCAAGTCCAGGGGCTTTATTTTCCTTTCAGTACTAGTAGCCATTTCTCATTCTACATTAACAGTGTTACAGTGGTCAAAATCCATTGCATTATTTCAGTTGAGTGTGCCTAGCTTTCACCACAATGCAAAGTGCAGAAAAGGTTTTCCTTGTTTAAATTTTGTACTGGACTTAGATTTTTAAGTACCTAATCTATGGCATGACTGTATTACCATTCTTTAGGAAGCATTTCAGTTGTGTCTATTTTTCTGTTTTTAAGATTTAAAAGAAATGAATGGTTCAGACCAAGTTCATTCTTGGTACAGTTATTTGGCACAGCAGACTTCAGGAAGATGTAGGGTCTCTGTGGAATTAATTTTGCCTCAATACCAGCAGACTTATGCTAGGCTGGCCACTAACAAGCATTTTTTCCAATGGTGAGAGTTTGACTGTTGAGCTCAAACCTTTGCATTGCATTTGTCCTATTAGTCTTCTTAATTGCTTTATGACTATTTTGGGATCAGCAGAGTTCCCGTGTCTTGATTTTTGGAAACTTTAAAACCAAGTAATGTGCAATAAAGATATTGGCTTTCTGACCTCTTCCCACTCCAGGGAAGATGCTTTCATTTGATTCACTGTTCTTTAACAGTGTCCTTAATCAAATCTCTTCCCTGAATACATGAGTGTATTAGGGAAATCCATGTGTGAGCATAAACCATCATATTAAATCCAGTGCAGCAAGTCCACAGCTACTACAGGGCTTAACCTATCCATCCTGTTGCACATTAGGGTTATAATTAGTGCAGGAATAATTTTTCACCTTAAACATGTGTAGGGTCGTATTAAGCGTGGGTGTGTTATATCATGGAAGTTAAAGATGGAGTGTACTAAGAAGAGTGGACTGTTGATAGGACCTTTACTACAGTTATGCCTCTCCACTTGTTCTGTCTTGGAAATTTTAGAGTTCACTTTGCAGTCTCTTACTTGACTGTCTTACTAATCTGCAGTGACAGGAAAATCAGTGCTTGTTTTGTTAGCCAGAGTAGCATTTGTATCTGAACTTGTCACAGTGCCCTCTTTTGTTGGATTTAGATATGCCAGAATATATAACTGGATGATTTTGGTGGGAGAAATCCCCTTTAGTAGCTTTAAATTAAAAGTCAGTTCAGTTGATTCATATCCAACAGGCTATTTCCAATTTGAGTGTAAGTTGTTAGATATGAATGAAATTCTTTGTTTCTGCATGCCACCTCTTTGAATTGTTTTGACATTTTCGTAGGTTGAAGGAAAAGCTGTCATAACAACTAATAATGGCACAGCTCCAGTTTCTGGATTCTTTTGTGATAAAGTTACCTGTGTAGAACAAGGAAGGGATCTAGCTAGTGAAGTTTCTGGCAGTTATAATAACCTTATTTTGTCAGGGACTAAGTTTTGACATCTCTCTAAATAGAGCTGACAGGACAAAATTCAGTATATGTTGGAAATTAGATTTTACTGTAACAACTACAACCATCAACAACAAAATTACTACCTTGATTTTTGTGTGTGTGTGTATGTGTGTCTATGTTTAAAGTCAGGCAGTTTCTCTGCTGTAAAACATGGGATGCAGTTTTGGTACCCGTGATAAGATTATTTGGATCCTTTCAACATATATGACAGAATAGTATTTCAGAAATACAGTGGTTGTGATTTGAACTTTAATACTTACATTTTTACCTGAATTTTGTTTTCTGGATATACTTCATGCATGTGAAAATAACCTTCACTAAGCCCTCAACACAGACAACAAACACCACAGCACAGAAGGTACTGAATTTTGCTCTGCTCTGTTGATTTTGAAAGATGAGGTAGAATAGATAGACACAAACCTGCTTAGTCACAGTATAGCAGTCACTGTTGAACTGTAATGCTTTGGAGGCTTTATTCCTTCCTTGATTGAATAATGTATTTTTAAGTGGTAATCGTGGACTTAAAGAAATGCAGTTGTCTACAGGAGTTGTGATTATGCCCAGTTTCATTCTACATATCTGTATTAGTTTTGATGCTGAACTTGCCCTGTTGTAGTGTAGTTCATATTCACTCTAACCTATAATCTGCCTTTTTAAACTGCAAGCTGTCCTTTGACTGTGTTCCTAAACTAGTTACTCTGGGTGGAATGGAGCTGACCCTAAATTTCAGACAGTTGGAAGTATTCCTAGTGTAAACTGAGAGTTTAAGAAACAGGATAAAACTCCAGAGGCATATAATAGAATTCTTTCACTTCCAGTTCTCACACTAGAACAAGCTGTGTCATGTTCAGCTCATCTGCATGTTTGTAGCCTAAGAGCAATTTGAGAAAGGTGTTTTGATTAAATCAAAATTAGGCAGAATGCAAAAATAAGACTGATGCAGAGAAAGTGTTCTCACTGGAGAATGCAATCAAGTAGAAAAGCAGCAGAATGTAGAAATCCTTCAGACACACGTTAGTTGTGGTCAACCTGCTATAGCTTGCAGGGTAGTAAGGTTTTGATTTTCCTCAGATCAAGATATTAAAGATTTATCTGAGCAGCAGAGACCATCAAACTTTGAGCTGGGGCAAAAGGAGAGGCTGAACCAGCCATATTGGTGAAATTTGCTGCTTTTATTCCATCCATGTGGCTATTTCCCTTTTATTTATTTTTTCTTTTCTTATTTTTCTTTAAGCAAATTATAAACTTGCAATCTCTTGATGCTTGATTTGTTGCTTAAGTCTGTTTCTGGTGCCATTATCATATTATTTCTTTATCAGGCAAGGTTTCAGTGGTGCTTGGCTATCAATGTAAGACTTTGTGTGAGCTGACACAGGTTTTCTTTGCTCCTTTTATGCCTTCTTTTTCTATTGGCTTTTGTTACATTGAATCATTAATAAGTTGAAATTTTCAAGGTTTTAATAAACTATTTTTTTCTTGGGACAACAGCATTATTAAAGTAATTGCTCAATATTCTTGCATGATAAATTGAAAGTGTTGTATTTTTGTGCTTCTTTTTCTATTTTAACTATGTAAGTAGAAGGAGGGACATATAAGTTGAATAAAAGGAATTTTTTATGTAAACAGTCCCCATATTCAATACTTAATAAATGTTTAGTTTCCTAGGTGAGTTGCACAGACTTCTTCCAATGCTGTCATGAATTCTCTGTTTTTCTATGTCAGATCAGATTCATGGGGTTTTAGTTGTAACTTTGCAGTGAAGTGGTGTTTATGCTCTTCTAACAAATCTGAAATAATTTCTTGCTATTGAGAGCACTAAGTAAAGCAGAAATTGCTTCAAAACTGCAGCATTTTTCTTTCACTGATGAAATATTATTTGCAGCCTTGTAGATCAAAAGCATTTCCCATTACTGACTCAGCAAGTGCTTGTTAATTGTTAAAGAAAGAAAAATCTATTTTCTCTCATTGCTGTTTCTTGATATTTTTGCAAGGTTTGGAAGAGTGGCACTTAAAACGTGCTGGAAATCCGTTCACTTTCTCTTAAAATGGGTTTCAAGCTTCCTGACCCAGTTTAATGAAGTCAAGTTCATTCCTGTCTGTTTGCCTTCAGAGATGAGATAATTTTACTTTATTCAATAGTAATTGTTTTCCTTAAAAATCCTAATTTTAAGGAAATGTTTATCACCACTTCTTCAAAATAGTTGAAACTTTCTTGTGAGCAAATGTGATTGACAATCTTAAAAGCTCTTAATAAACATGTATCCCTAAAACTAAATAGACAGACATGTTACTGAAATATAGATGCAAGGAGCAAATGAATTTCTTCTTTTTTTTTTTTTTTTTCTTTTTTTAGGTCATAATAGTAACCACCTCTCCAAGCTCAACTTTTGTACCCAACATCCTTTCCAAGTCCCACAACTATGCAGCAGTTACAAAACTTGTCCCAACATCAGTCATTGCCTCAACTACTCAAAAGCAGCCCGTGGTCATCACTGCTTCCCAGTCCTCTGTGGGCAGCAGCAGCAGCAGCTGCTCCACTCCCTCCTGCACTGCAAATACCATTGCTGTGACTGCTGTAGTGTCATCCACACCATCAGTGGTTATGTCAACAGTAGCACAAGGTATGGCAATTCTCTAATCAAGGCTCTTTCACTGAGAGGTTGGACTTTGCATCGAGAATAGCACTGGGGAGATGCACTTTTTGTTTATGTATGAATAAAGCACAGGACATGTGAAAGAAATCTGCTGATGAAACTAATCCAAGAGGCTCCACAAAAGTTCTTGTTGAACTGTTTTCCTCTATACTTCAACAGTTAATGTGCAGATCCTCCGTTTAAAGAGCTTGTGATGCTGTGGTGTGACCTAGCTCTAAAACAATATAACCTCAAAATGACTGGCTTCAAAACTTCAATATATATTTTCAATATTTGAAGGTGTTTGCATCTTTAAAAGCCCAGTTTACAAAAACATGCAAAGTTAACATCAAGTAAATACAACTTATTAACATGCCCAGATGACAATTCTGAAAGGTAGAGAAATATTTGCACCTTTTTATCGGTGCAAATATTTCACCTTTTGTCGGTGTCTTTTATCAGCATGCAAGTTTTAAAGTCCTT